>OZ059834.1:8803411-10003411 GCA_964057195.1 Orthosia cruda
CAGGCATAGCACATAAGATACTTTTTTATCCCAGGAATATTTTCTCCCAGGATAATTTTTGACTATTACGCGGGCGAAGCTGCTGGCAGAAGCTACTTTCAAGATAAATTCCAGTGTACCTTGGTACCCATACTTTTATAAACACAAACGTCACATATGTACGTACAAACACCCAGATACACAGTATTTATATGTAGGCAATCTGATAGTACAGCCGCCTACAGTATTAATGAACAATTAGGGATAAAAATCTAGTAAATGTATGTACAATTGAACCCTGGTATTGGCATTGTATTCTGCATTGTGTTCGACACACAAACATAATTCGTTTCATATCATATATAAACCAATTTTATATATACCGAAAAAACCTTTTCACAACAGGATATGTGCATCCACTCACGAAACGAGTAAATAGGCCCATGAACAGAGATTAACGATCGTAAGAGTTTTTTCGGAAGCAAGATAAAGGCTGATTCTGAGATAAAATGGACATTCAGTGAGAGGTACTGTCGTTCTTTTACTAAAAGGCAGATAAGTATAAGTGATAAAAGGAAAAAAAACGTTCGTAATGTAAAATTGATTTTGGTTTTTCCTGTGTCCTGTGTCAACACATTTTCTAACTAGAGTTTTAGCTCTATTTTCTATAGGACGTCTGTTACATTTAAGGGAACTATGTTCTACTACTATTACATTTAAAATTTAAAAAAATCAATATCAAAACATTAAAAGTTACAACCCGATTGCTTCAATGGAGCGTAGGTAATAATTTCATCAACTAGGCTTAGTTTCCATACTGTTTATATTTTTATACTGTGGTTTGGCGCCCTCGGGGTAGTCCTTGTAAATTTTAACCGACTTTCCAAAAATGAAGAGTTTCTATATTCGATTGTATGTATATTTTTTTGTATGTTTACCGATTTCACCCTCAAATGTGGACCGATCATAAAAATATTTTAGATTTTGAAGGATAATCTCAAGTTGGTGCCATTGTCAGCAAAACAGAATCTAATGATGAGCTCAGATTGGGGACTCTGTCCGCCCACCAAGTGACTAGTGGAAAGACGGTGGCACAGTGATCACGTGCTGTCGTGCACAGCGAGGCGCAAGGGAGATGCTTTTTCAGTCTCTTCAGGGATGTGCCCTAACAGGCGTTACACAGAGGTGGTTCCGGGATGGTCTTTTGAGAGGTCACGGGGCCCCGGGGCTCGGGTTCCACGAGCTGATGGTCATCACCGGGATGGTTTTAGTGGGGTAAAAAGCCCACACTCCCTGGTCTTTTCCCCACAAGTCTAGGCGGCTTTTTCGTCAACATTCGTCCCAAAAGTGAGTTTAATAGGTATTAAAAGTTTGTACCCACAGGTTACCTTCCTTTGTACTCTATCTGGCTAACGGCAATTAAAATAAAAAATAACTAAATAAATTTGCACAAATGTTTTTTTTACCGACAAGTCTACATTATTCAGTTAATTTAAACTCTAACATAGTGGCAAACTAGTCCCATTTCTCATTCAGTGTTTAGAATCACTGATCAACAGGAGGGGACGCGCATTATATAATAGGTAACCCTCCGATCTCATTTACATCACTCCTATCAACCGAACAAATTGAATTCAAGAGTTGGCAGAAGGGAACGAGTTAGCTGTCACTTATGTATTGCAAATTGTTATGATGAAACAAGATGGTTTAGATTGCTGATAAATTATGTAAATGAATGAAGATGTAGGCCCAGTGTCCGCAGTTTAGACAAAATTAATGTATCTAACAAAGTGTTACTTAGCTGCTGTGATTAGTTGGATGAATTTTTAACGAGCAATCGCGCAATCTTACTTGCGTTTCATTTGTGACGCGTCTAAAATTTATTTTCAGAAACAGGGTGCATTTTTTTAAAGATTCATTTTCCAAACATATATAAATAGTTACTTTCGCCTAAAATGTTTAATATGAAATTTATGTTAAAATTTCTGGTCAAACTGAGGTGACCCCGCGCGGGTTGGGAGTACGCGCGTCTTTAATAGTTTAGTTAACTATGGAATCATGCAACTTTTCTCGCTTATTTGGACACCTCCACATACAAGTTAGCTGACTCAATCGGCGCGAGTGAATTTCATCCCACATCCCGCCAGAGATTACCTTTAGATTGGATTTTTTTTCGTTGTAGTCTAAAATGTTTAATTTGGAATACCTACGTCGTCTTCAATGCACTTCAAATAGTTATTTTAACCGAAATTAATGAATGACGACTTTATTTTATTTGCTAATAAAGTTTATCATTCTCATAGCACTGAGAAAATCTGTTATATCTTCTAATAACCAATATTCTTCTAGAGCTCAGTGCTCATTAAACGGTACCTAGTGTTATCCAAAAATTATGGCCATCTTAGGAGTTGTAAATAACGTTATCACAACAACGATATAGCTAGCCGCTTTTATGGCTCGTAAAAGACTATTCTAGATGAAAGACTGTAGCTAATATTTTATATTAACTGAGAAGATCTGGACACGGGCTTAACAGCTAAAAGGTTTCAGCGATATTGTATTGTTGGGTACATAAACAGTAAAATAAATAATGATATATCTCTAGACTTGTTGAAGCGATCGTCACTTCTTTCTTATTTCCAAACTGATATAACATCTGCAGCACAACATACATTCAGTAAGTACTAATAAAATATTCCTCCAGGCAGTAGTATTTTTTTTTTATTGCTTTAAGTATTTCACGATATTGGAAGTCGGAAGCAAAACATATTAATTAAGAGCTGAGTTTTGACTGTGACAGTGAATTTGACATACTTTCTATAAAAAAAATTGTCAAACCGCCATTATTACTCCTCAGATTAAAAAAATATCTGGCTATTGAAAAATTGGCCCCAAATTAATCAGAAGGTGTTTGTCCTTCATAAAAAAAACAAATTCGCGAGCTGGCTGACCAAAACCAGATGTATCCTCCGATTGCACAGCATGATTTTCTTCTTGTTTACGTCTTTTTGGTTCGCTTCTTAAGCAGTCGGGGTTTATGACTATTTGAAAACCTTTTATTTTGATACCCCATATGATGGGTTAAGAAGAAAAGAAAAATAGGGACCCACAATATGACGCCCAAAAGCCGCCATTTTTCTTTTTTCTAATTGTATTCCAAGGTTAAGACGAATCGATTGACGTAAGAATCATGAAAATCGGCCAACGCGTTTGGTCTCTATAACGCCACATAGAAACAAACAAACATACATACATAGACTGATAAACACATTATCCTCCGTCGGCATTCGGGTAAAAAAGGTTAACCGGCTTTAGCTAACAAAAAACTAGCACGTATGTTATAATGCAAATTCTACTCGCTACAGAATTTTGGAGAAGTAAATAATATCAAAATTCTATTTCGGTTTTAGAGACTCTGAATTAAGCCCTCGTGAAAAGTTTTTTATCATTATAAATAGTAGCATTTTGTGGTGTGCTAACCCAGATTATAATCTATCTCTTGACAAACATTTAAACTGATGATAAGCATCAATGTGGTCGACGACATAACGCATTTGCCTAGCTATCAGGAAATACAAACACAGCTTATTACTGTGTAGAAATATATCTTTGTATTCATTTATAGAATCCGTCTCTTGTGCCTACACTACAATCATATTTATGAGTATATAACGAAGGCACTACCATTGTCAATATTATTGGTAAGAATATACGTCTACACTGCATAAGACATGGGAACAAATGGGAAATAAATCTTCTAATGCTATCTTCTACTGCTTTACGCAACGGGTTATAACCCATTCACAACTAAAAATAATTTCTCCTAATTCTTACACTTTGTCCTCTATCTCACATTCTTCTGTTACTGGTAATCTTTATCATCCCACTGCAGGGCAAAGGCCTTCCCCAATATTCAGAGCTGGTTTAGTCCAGGGCTAGAAGTATAGACATTGCGATTGTGAAGTTTATTTAGCAGCCCACCATTCTTCCGTAAGTACCTACTTCATAAATATTGAGGACCCTCCATAGTACACAAGTTTACGATCAATACAGGGGCGAAAATACTTGCATTTCCTCTTGCAAATAGCAGTCATAAAATGTAGGCATAAACACGCCATAGCATAACTAACTACCGGACTATATACATATGTAGAAGACATAGAAGTATTGGTATAAAAGTTGCTGTTACAGAGAGGTTTTGGTTTTAAGGCAAATATAATGTTGATCGGGTTGTTTCGTTTAGATTTTTATGTACTAAACGAGCCAACTCGTATAATATATAAAAATCGTTCTTTGTGCATCTATAACAATCATACTGCGACCGCCAACCCGTCTGCCAAGCGTGGCGATTATGGGAAAACCCCCCCAATGAATAGCACAAATAAAAAATGGTAGTACCCGGCAGCTTGCCTACCCTCGACTACGGTAGCGGTCGAGGCTACGGCATGGCACGGGGTGCTAAGAATCTCCGGACGAGATCCGGCTACCCCAAAAATCAACGACGACTGGACCTGGCAACGTACAACACACTTCGGACCGGCGAGAAGGTCACCGAACTCGAAGAGGAATTGAGCAGGTTGCGATGGAGTATTATAGGGTTATCTGAAGTCCGAAGAGAGGGGGAGGACTCGATAATCCTCAAATCCGGTAACCTGCTCTATTTGCGAGAGGGTGACCGGCAGTCCCAGGGTGGTGTCGGGTTTATCGTCCACAAGTCCCTTGTGAACAACGTGGTGAAGAGCGAGAGTGTGTCGACGAGGGTGGCATACCTTATACACAGAATATCCTCAAGATATTCGCTGAAGGTCATACAGGTCAACGCCCCAACCTTGGCACACCTCGACGATGAGGTAGAGACCTCAGCATCTAGCATGTATGAGGATATCTCCATAGCCATGCATGGTACCAAAACTCTCTTTACCGTTTTCATGGGGACTTCAACGTGAAACTGGGCAAACGAGACGAGGCTGAGCTGCTAGTGGGGCAATTTGAAGTTGGACGACGGAACCACCCGGGACACCTACTGGCCAGTTTTATGGAGAAGGAGGGCCTCTATTATAATGAACTCCTTCTTCAAAAAGCGTGAACACAGGAAGTGGACCTGGCAGAGCCCCGATGGTGCAACAAAAAATTAGATCGACTTCATCATGTCAAACAAGAAGCAAATGTTCTATGATGTGTCTGTGATCATATTCGGTAAAAACCGGGAGCGATCACCGCATGGTAAGAGGCACATTGAACATTAATATCAAGCTTGAAAGGTCTCGACTGATGAAGTCTACGCTCCGTCCAGCTCAGATCCAGATCCAAAACCCCGAGAGATTTCAGCTCGAACTCCAGAATCATTTCGAGTGCCTAGGGAACTCCGTGGATGAATACAGCGATGGGTTCGTGGAAGCTGTACAGATATAAACAAAAAGCTCTCTGATATTACTCTCAAGCTCATGAAGGAGAGGCGTGAGATGATCCTGCAGTCTTCAGACGATGCGTTGAAATACCGGCAGCTCAATAGACGGATCTCAAAGTCTTTTATAAGTATTTAATACCGAGCGTATTAAAGACGCGATAGAGCGGAATTAGGGTTCCAAGGTCTTTGCAAGAGATCTGACTATTGGGCAGAGCCAGCTCACGAAACTGAAGACCGACGATGGCAGGATCGTATCCGCCAAACCGGACCTTTGGGAGAGATCGAGAGATTCTATGGGCAGTTGTACACGTCAATCAGTAAACCCGTCGCGAATCTAGCAAAAGACCCTAGAGCTAGATTGACCCGACACTATACCGAAGACATTCCGGACGTCAGCCTGTATGAGATTAGGATGGCGCTTAAACAGATTAAAAACAACAAGGCGCCGGGTGAAGATTACAGCCGAACTCCTGAAGGTGGGTGGAAAACTGTTCCTTAAGGCCCTTCAGAAGCTGTTTGATTCCGTCATACTCGAAGGCAAAACGCCACAGGTATGGTGTAGGGGTGTGGTTGTACTCTTCTTCAAAAAGGGCGAAAATGCCCGGTTGAAGAACTATAGGCCCACCTCACTTCTTAGCCATGTCTACAAGCTGTTTTCAAGAGTCATCACGAATCGTCTCGCGCGCAGGTTTGACGATTTCCAGCCTCCTGAACAAGCCGGTTTCCGTAAAGGCTTTAACACCGTAGACCATATACATACGCTGCGGCAGGTTGTACAGAAGACCGAAGAGTACAACCTGCCTCTCTGCTTAGCGTTTGCGGACTACGAGAAAGCCTTTGATTCGATCGTGACTTGGGCTGTGCTGCAGTCTCTCCAACGGTGCCAAATTGACTACCGGTACATAGAGGTGTTGAAGTGTTTGTACAAAAACGCCACCATGTCAGTTCGACTTCAGGATCAGACCTCGGAACCTGTCTTTCTGCAGCGAGGTGTGAGGCAGGGAGATGTCATATCTCCGAAACTGTTCACCGCTGCACTGGAGGATGTCTTCAAGGTTCTGGACTGGAGAGGGCTATGCATCAATGTCAATGGCGAGTACATCACTCACCTTCGGTTTGCCGACGATATAGAAGTCAAGGCTGACTGAGACTTGGAGGACCTCAATACCATGCTCGATGACCTCAGTAGAGCTTCCGAAAGAGTGGGTCTTAGGATGAACATGGACAAAACCAAGGTGATGTTGAATGCCCATGTTACACCCACTCCTATCAGCGTCAGAGACTACACTCGAAGTTGTGGATGACTATGTCTACCTGGGACAAACGATCCAGTTGGGTAGGGCCAACTTTGAGAAAGAGGTCAACCGTCGAATCCGACTCGGCTGGGCAGCGTTCGGGAAGTTGCGCGGTATTTTCACGTCCAACTTACCAGTGTCTCAAGACGAAAGTCTATGACCAGTGTGTGTTGCCAGTTATGACCTATGGCTCTGAGACGTGGTCGCTCACAATGAGCCTCATCAGAAAGCTTACAGTCACCCAAAGGGCAATGGAGAGGGCTATGCTCGGCGTTTCCTTGCGTGATCAAATCAGAAATGTAGAGATCCGCAAGAGAACCAGGGTTACCGACATAGCCCGAAGAATTGCCAAACTTAAGTGGCAGTGGGCAGGGCACATTGCTCGCAGAACGGATGGCCGATGGGGCAGAAAGGTTCTGGAGTGGCGACCGCTAACCGGAAGACGTTGCGTTGGAAGGCCTCCCACCAGGTGGACCGATGACCTGGTGAAGGTTGCGGGGATCCGCTGAATGCGGGACGCACGGGACCGGTCAATGTGGCGACGCTTGGGGGAGGCCTATGTCCAGCAGTGGACGTCTTTCTGCTGATATGATGATGATGATGATATATATATATTCTCCTATCCCTAACCTCACGGCACGATATTGATCGACCCCCAGGAGTCTACCGCAGGAATCCAAGGTAAGTCCTATTGTTACATCTTGTAGTCGTCCCACTTCCCACCTGTTAGATAGGTACCAGGAGATCTCCCAATAAGGAGCAAATCCCTAGCTTTCCACTGCTGCGAACCGCGGTTTCGTGGGGTATAGGTTCAGACAGGTTCCCAACGCCGCTATGGGCCCTGGTGTTCAACTCCTGGCTTGGGACCAGAAGACCTGTATTGAACATTTGGTAGCAAGACCGTGGTTTGCATTCCACGAGCATATTAAACGCTAGGACACTCGTTCACAGTGAACGCTGTATTGTTTGTCGGTTTGCTTTTTATTGTTGAGAATACACACCCCCACAGTTCCATTCCAATTTGTTAAAATAAAGTGTACAACTCACAACTTAATATTGTCACTCCGGGATAGAAGGTTACAGTTTTGTATTGAAAATATAATTTGTTTATTTGTTGTATACAATATAGGTTTGGTGCAGACTAAATAGTCTTTCCTAATTGTATTTAATTAAATCATAGTTATTGTTGGACTTTGAACCTTCTATCTTGGGTTGGTAAGTTTGTTGACATTATAAACGTACTCAGTGCCCGCTACAGAAGTTTTTGTTGTAAAGTGTGTTGTTGCCAATTGTATAGGAAAATTGGTTAGTTTGTTTGATATTGACAGTAATATTCTAATTGATTGAGGTTAGAGTCATTGTTTTTAACTATTAAAGTAAATTGAATATTGAATTATTATTGTAAAATCAACCTACCCACTTTTGTGTTGATAATTTTTGTTTTTTTTTGTATACCCTCTTGTGTGTTGATAATTTATTTTCTTGAGGTACCCACTTTGCTTTTGATAATTTTGCATGCAGATGCAGCGCATCCCTACCAACATTAGGTGGATCCTCGACGGGGTATAAATAGCAAAGGCGGGGGCACCCCTCCACCCGTCCTCAATTGGAGGAAGCGTCCGTCGTTCAGGACGACTACCAACCCCAGAGGGGTTATCAACATTAGGTAGTCGCCTCCCTCTCCTCCACTACAGCCGCCCACCCAGAGACAGTCCTTCTGCCAACGGTCCCTGTAAAGATCTGGGGCCCGAAGAGAAAATCTTTGTATTTGTGGTATTGAAGCGGTTGGTCATCGGGGAGAAATTGAAATTTGTGTTTCGCCTGTTCAGGCCGTTGTTTTGAATGATATTTTGGGCAGACACCCGCAGGTAATCATTAGCTCTGCAGTGGTGAAATTGACGTCGGACCTAACTCCTGCCGACCCGAAGTGATTGGTACCCGGACTCGTATATGGGTGCGGATGTTTTGGGTTTGATTTTGTCCGGGACCAAGTGGGTTCTGCAGACGAATAGGTCGGCCAACTACTAAGTTGTACCGACGGTTTTTGGTTTTGGACTTACGGGTCCCGTGTTGAAGGGCGCCGCCCCGCGGATTGAGGACCAAGGACTGATGGTGAGATAGTCCTTTGTTGGTTTCGCACCTCAGCTCATGCTTTGGAGGTTTTTGGGGCGAATAGAGTCTCACAGAGTCAGAACTCTGAGACTAAACTGATCTGGAGACATGTCCCAGGAGAATTGATCCCCGCAGACTGCGCGTCACGTGGTTGTGAGGCTCCTGCCCTTGTTGACCATTCTCTTTGGTGGGGACTAGACTAGTTGATGCATCGCAAGTCGTCCTGGCCCCAGAATAGGTTCTCCTCTCCAGAGGTTTTGCCAGTTTTGCGTATTGGAATTGTTGAAAAGCAACCTGCAAATAATTTGGATTATCTTTTGTACATATACAGTTCTTTGTCGAAATTGTTAGGAGTTACCGCTTGGGTCCGGCGTTTCATACGTAACGGACGGAACCCTAATAATAAATTGTTATCCTTATTTTTGTCGCCTCATGAACGCCAAGAGGCCTTGATGTTGTTGGTTCGTGCTGTACAAGCCGAGCACCTTGACCAGACTATTGAAGCCCTGAAAAAATGCTCAGCTTTAAAAGGCTCAATCGCTCGTCTTAATCCATTCCTAGACCAATCTGGTTTGCTCCGAGTCGGAGGACGACTGCGGAATTCGAACTTGCCTTATGGTGCTTGCCATCCTTTGTTGCTCCCTAAAGGAGGAGCGTTGGTGAAATTGTTGGTGTCCGATCGACACATTAATAATGCACACGCCAGTTGCAATGCCCTCGTAGCCATTTTGCAGCGTGAATTTTGGATTTTGTCGGCCAGACGCACTATTTGTGGCATCATCTTTAAATGTATGCAGTGCTATAAGTTGAAAGCTGCTCCCACTCAACCCATAATGGGTGATTTGCCATCCGACCGAGTGACGGAGAACAGACCATTTGCTTCGGTCGGAACCGATTTCACTGGTCCCTTCTTGGTGAAGACTTCTCAACTTCGGAACGCCAAGGCTGTCAAGGCCTACTTGTGTGTGTTCGTTAGTCTGGCCTCCAAGGCGGTTCACTTGGAACTTGCAACTGCCCTCAGCACAGATGCGTTTGTTGCAGCGCTAGGTAGATTTGTTTCCCGCCTAGGACTACCATCTTTGATCCGTTCTGATAACGGTACTAATTATAAGGGCGCTGATAGATATTTAAATGATATTTGTAATTATCTAAATAAGAATTTGAGATTTGCCATGGCGCAAATAGGAATTAATTGGCATTTTTGTAAATATTGCGATAGTAGCAAAACCGTTTCTCCACCGTGTTGTTGGTGAAACTATTTTCACATTTGAGGAACTTGTTACGGTTTTCTGTAAAGTTGAGGCCGTCCTCAATTCGCGACCTCTCTGTCCGATCTCCTCAGATCCAAATGACCTGGAAGTCATGTCCCCTGGTCATTTTTTGATTGGTCAGCCCCTCAACGCCCTGCCGGAATCCCCTTCAGGGAAATTAAACCTTCGCAATTGACGCGATTTGCATTGCTCCAACAGATGTCCCAAAGTTTCTGGCATCGTTGGTCTTTGGAATATTTGCATATTTTGCAGCAGCGCGTTGAATGGACTGACAAAACTGACCCT
This sequence comes from Orthosia cruda, assembly GCA_964057195.1. Classification (NCBI taxonomy): domain Eukaryota; kingdom Metazoa; phylum Arthropoda; class Insecta; order Lepidoptera; family Noctuidae; genus Orthosia; species Orthosia cruda. Next base: position 8,813,761 of record OZ059834.1, read on the forward strand.
CCCAAAGTCGGAGACCTTGTATTTGTTAAAGAACCAAATTTGTTGCCTTTGCATTGGCGTCGTAGACGCATTGTAGATTTGTTCTATGGGTCTGACGGAGATCCCAGAGTTGCAAAGGTAATGATCGGAGATTCGGTTTTGAAGCGAGCAGTGGCAATTTAGCACGCTAGCCCATTTATTAGCGGACATAACTCCTTATGTCCGAGACGGGGGGATGTTTCGTCCCGATTTTTACTTGCAACACCGTGTCGGTGGGCGGTCAACGATTTGACAGCTGACACTTCACAGTCGAAAGAGAAAATTTGTAACGTGAACACGCTGAAGTCGGGTTCTTGTCGAAAGATATCTAATCGAGATATGTTTCGCCCAATGGAAATGTTAATTGCGCCCACCAGTCGCAATCGGTTTGTGGCGCGCCAGCGAAGGTGGTTTAGAATATATTTTTACGCGCAGCGAAGCGCTTTTGTGGGAAACGCATGTGTGTCTGCCTGGAAGCCGAAGCCCGGATCGGAACGCGATGGTGGTCCCAATCCAATCATTGTCCTTTATTATATATATATTCTCCTATCCCTAACCTCACGGCACGATATTGATCGACCCTCAGGAGTCTACCGCAGGAATCTAAGGTAAGTCCTATTGATACATCTTGTAGTCGTCCCACTTCCCACCTATTAGATAGGTACCAGGAGATCTCCCAATAAGGAGCAAATCCCTAGCTTTCCACTGCTGCGAACCGCGGTTTCGTAGGGTACAGGTTCAGACAGGGTCCAGGAGTCCCAACGCCGCTATGGGCCCCGGTGTTTAACTCCTGGCTTGGGACCAGAAGACCTGTATTTAACAATAATAATTCGTAATTAATATAATAATTCATAATTCTCCCATGTGAACCGTCACGTTGTCATTCACTCACTTTTCTTTCATCATTTTTCGTACTCCCTATCCAAGCATTCAAATATATATTGGGGTTAAAGTATGAAATTGCCGATTTATACTGAAAATTTTAAATTGGTTTTTTATTTTTATTTATTATATTTATTTAATCAAAATAATTACCATTATTATCTATACATTGCTGCCATCTAATAGGAAGGTCATTTATGCCTTTGTGATAGAACTCTGGTGATCTAGATTCGACAAACTGTGTAAAAGCATTTTGTACTGCCTCCTGAGAAGAAAACTTTTTAACACGTAGAAAATTTTCCAAATCACGAAAAAAATGGTAGTCCGTTGGAGCAAGATCTGGCGAATACGGAGGGTGACGAATGGATTCTAATTGCAGTTCCTGTAGAGTTAAAACGGTTTCTCGTGCCGTATGAGGTCTCGCGTTATCATGGAGCAATAATGGTGAAGATCGATTCATGAGTCGGGGCTGTTTCGCTGCTAGTTTTGCTATCATTGTTCGGAGTTTGGCACAGTAGACATCTGCCGTTATTGCTTGACCAGATCAGAGAAAGCTATAGTGAATAACACCATGCTGTGACCACCAAACTGTTACCAGTTTGGCTCGGATCAGCTTCCACCATCTCTTTCAATTCATTGTTATTCTCCTGTGTGGACGGTCTTCCACGTAGTTCGTTCTTCAAATCAAAGTTTCAATCACGAAAGCGTTTAAACCAAAATCGCACGGTGCGTTCACTAGCAGTCCCCTCTCCAAACGAAACATTGATATTGCGAGCTGTTTCTGCCGCGTTAGTTCCGCGACGGAATTCGTTTTCAAAAATCACTCGAATTTTCGAAGTATCCATATATCTTGTCAAAGCGGAATAAAAAAAACAACTGAATGTCGATAATCGAATATTGCACATTTTTTAAAAGAAGAACTTCATAGGTACTATGTGAAAACAGTTTCACTCAAAAATCTCAAACCATGAAGGTTCTATGTCAATTTGAAGTACCAATTACAATAAAACGGCAATTACATACTTTAAACCCTATTATTTATTACTCTTTAAGTCCATGCCCCAGTGTCACATGAGTGAGATCTTGACAATAAGTGTGACTTGTAAGGATACAAACGTAAACTTAGCCTAAAACAATAATCAATTTTCCCGCTGTGCATCGTGCTTGAGTTGTGTAAGCAGAAGTAATTCATTCATTCAGTAAGCCGAGCCGTGCCAAACAACTAGTTAAAATGATTTAATCCCTCGCAGGATGACGGAATAAAAAACCTATAGCTTTGAGTACATACAACACCTCACATTCGCGACTCGACCATAAAACTTGGCGACCAAACATGCCCCAACCTTATTATTTATCGTGTTTGACTAGGCTTCCCCGCTCAATAAGATTTATTGGGCAGAACCAATAAAATTATTTGAACGAAACTTTGTTTTTCCTGACTGATAAAGCTATGAACAGACAGGTTTGGATAATGGCGCATGCTCTTGCATAAGACCTCACAAATTGCGTGGATAATGGAACTTTAAAGCACTTAATCGTAGCACGAATCTATGAAAAGATAAAAAGGAATCAGAAAATGAGTTGATTTTGTCCTTCTTTTTAAGGACAACTGTGGCCTTATGCAGCTTCCGTGCTCAGGAATTCGTGTTTTCCCGTGTTCCAACGGATTCAGCATAACCTTTTTGTTCATATTTATGCAAGATTATTTTAATTTTGAAGACGTTTAGAAATAGGTATAACCTAAGATACCTACAATATTTTCAGTGCTGGTTATATCATTTGATTCACAGCTAAAATATATAGTTGGAAACAAAACTTTATTCTTCTTTGATCTTTCTAAAAATAGGAAAGGAAGATTGTGAGACGTACACTTTCCTTTGAGGCCACGACTTGGCAATTAAAATGCGAAGTTAAAGATTGCGAAGAAAGAAGAAAAATTTAGAAAATAAGAACAAGAAAGTTTGCAAGAAACTTTCTTGTTCTTATTTTCTATATTTTTCATAAACCAAACAAGAAAACGAAAAAATAAATAAATCGTTTGTTACAGTCAAAACAAACCTTTGATGTTTCTACTTTCTTATTTCAGTTCAATGTTAATTATATCAATAACATTCCTAGAAATCGTGTTCAAACGTATTTAAACTCTTTTATAAACAAATTTTATGGTATCAAAGATTTATGACTACATACTGTTACTGTTGTAACTAAAGGAAAGTGTAAACCTCATTTGCCTCACATAAGGGTGGTTAAGTCCAGAAAAATAATAAAACTAACCAAGCAATCACTTTAACGGGAGCCACGCGATAGCCGCATGAAGATCATTAATTAAATAAGTCTGTAATATCTTTCTGCTTTTAATTTTATTGATTGCAAGAAAAACAATTAAATACAATATAAACATCATTAACTCAGTGTAATCACCTTTTAAGTTGAGCTATAAATACATCGAAAGGGATTTGTCTAAAAGTGCGACGCAACTGAAATTCGCATTCGTATTCTTAGAAGAAAATTTCAAGTACATATCGGTCGAATTGCATTGCATTGCGTCCATGTAAGCGCACTTGTAATTTCCCTTAGTAAAAATATTTCTAGCTTATGGAAGCTCGTGGCTATTAAGCCATTGGCTGACACAACTATCGGTACAATGATCACTGACACTATGTGGACTCCCCACATCCCACATGTCGACAACCTCGTGAGCCAAGTCAAGAAACTTGATTTAGTTTATTATTATAATGTTAGCTCTATATTATCATCTACCTTATCGGTGTGATATACATCTAATCACGTCGAGCTATCTGCAGGTCACTAAGTCAATCGCCCGGGTGTATCCCACGCTACATTTACCATCTCTAATTGTACCATTTGTACCCCAACGCTAGCCTCACTACACAGTTAACAATACCAGTGTCGTAACGACCCTACAATAAATCGTTCGCCATAAAACGTTAAAGGATTGATGATTGGGTCGCCAAACCTTACATTTTATTGCTATTTACACTATAAAGTAGGAATAAAAGTTAGCAACGCCTGAAATTGCCTGTGAAACTAGCGTACTGGTATCAACAGGTGGTCTCAAAACTTATAAAGGGGTTAATAAATAAACTTCCATCTGTTTGTAGTAAGGTGTTGGTTTACAAAGGAATAAGCATTACTTGAAAGCTTTAGATCTCTAAGACTTAATGACTTTCGGTAGAGGCCGTTGCCTGCGTCAAAGTCAATAAAGATTCCACGGGGATGTATTAATGAAGTAAAAAGTATTCTATATCCCAATACAGGAGTATGACTAGATGTATGAACGTAAATAAAGCAAAAGGAGAATGTAAGGATCGTAGCAGGCGGTGGTTTGTTTTTTCTGCCTACCCCCATGGGAATAAACCGAGATTTTAGTATGTAATCCAGGTGTGGCAAGTTTCTCCCAATCATCCAAATACGTTAAACTGAAGCAGGATGATAACCAACTTACACGGGTCAGTGACGAAACTTCAATGATTGGGCCCTGCCCTGTCACGTCCCGGGCACGGTCCTGTCCTGATATGTGTGAATAGAACTTTAAAGCTTCTAATTAATTACAATTTGGTCGCAGTATATCAAGCGTCACGCATCACTTGATATAATTCGACCAAATGACAGACAATAGCAAATTGCGCATTTTTAAATCAGTCGAGTACGAACGATATTAGAAACGCGTCCACGTGTGTTAACACACTCGAACACACTCAAGTACGACATTGAGTGTCAACTTCAGCTTTTTGCTTTACGCAAAACTAATCTTACTAATATTATAATCTTACCAATGTTATAAATGTGAAAGTTTGTATGGATCTGTGGATGTGTGTTTGTTACTCAATCACGCTAGAATGGCTGAACGTTTTCATCCTGGTATAATGTCCCCTTGGGATAACAAAACACTATTCACGCGGGTGAAGCCACTGGCAGAAGCTAGTCAAACATAAAAATAGTGTTACATGAAACACCTGAGGCTCTAGCTAGACAAATTAAATACTGTCACTTGGACGTAAAGTGAAAAATTTATTCACCTTTCATTACTTTTCTTTTCTGTTATACAGTAGGTCTTGTAGTAACGAAAGGGTGGGGGATGATTTACAAAAAATCCTGAAATATGTATTTTAATATTTATTGGCGGTTAAATCATGCAATTGCCGATTTGTACCGAAAAATTGTATTTTTTATTTATTTATCATATTTATTTAATCAAAATAATTACCATTATTATCTATATGGTGTTTGTATTAAGGTTCACTTTTGCTTGTTAGGGTTTCGGATAAATTAAATACGTGTTGTTTGTACGCAAGTATATTGGCGACTAACTTTATTCTATAATAATAAAATACTTTTAAAGACGACATGACATATACATAGCTAGGTATGTGGATATATATGATACGTAACTACAAAGACAGTTTTAGATCCAACATACCGCCCACTAAAAGGACTTCAAGTTCTTTTATAATCACAAGTAAGTTCCAACAAATTATCCTCTAAACCATCAAGTATCTAACTCCAAATTGTCAGTATAAAGAGCAAAATATTACAACGGTTAATTATTTATTAATGCAATTCTTATACATACTAAAATAATTAACAATATCTGAATAATTCAAGATAAGCTAAGTAGTATCAACTGGCAATGTACATAACTTATAGTTATAGAACCTCCACTTTTCACACTATACACCCTCATGTTACCGTCCATGCCTGGGTGTTTATCTGTGATTCTTCCTCTTGATTTTCAGTCTTGATCAACACAATATCCCCTATTGCAAATTCCTTCGCTTTCTTCATCCATTTAGGACGCTGCTGAAGCTTGCTTAAATATTCCTCCTGCCAGCGTCGCCAAAAGTCATGAATAATCTTATGTATATGTTACCAGCGTGATAAATTATGAACCTTCACAGCTTGCAGATCAGGTGAGGCTAAAATCGATGGTTCTCCAATTTAAAAATACCCAGGAATTAATGTATCTAAGGGTCCATGTTATCTATTGGGCACAGCGGGCGTGAATTCAAACAGGCTTCTATCTGGCATAGTATTGTAGTAATTTCTTCGAACGTCAGGTTTGTTGTAATAACACGTTTTAGGTGGTACTTAATCGACTTCATGCCTGCTTCCCATACTCCTCCAAAGTTTGGACTATATACTGGGGTAAAGTGAAATTGTGTGCCATCTGTAGCTAGCGAGGATGTAATTTCTCCCGTCATCTGTGCTTCCTTCCACAAGTCATGAAGTTCTCTGTTTACCCCCACGAAGTTTTTACGGTTGTCACACCACAGGTGGCCACATTTACCTCTTCTGGCAACAAAACGTTTAAAGGCTGCTATAAATGCCTCTGAAATGAGATCGCCAACTAATTCTAAGTGGATTGCTTTGGTGGACATAAAAATGAAAATTGCCACATATGTCTTTTTAGTTTTGTTGCCTCTTCCTTTAGATACCAGTATTTGTAACGGCCCTGCGAAATCTACACCGCTATGCAGATACGGTCTCGTCGGTGTTACTCGCTCCACAGGTAAGTCTCCCATTGTTTGTGCTTTCGTTGTGGTATTCATTCGATCGCACTTCGTACATTGATGATGTATTTCTGTTGCCACACAACAAACACTAAAAACAGAATAAAATAAATATTTAAGTGGCTCCCATACAACAAACGTGATTTTTTGTCGTTTTTTGCTATAATGGTACGGAATCATTCGTGCGCGAGTCCGAATTTTAATTACAATGAAATAATTTCATTTCACAAAAGTAGTTCTAATAGTCATATAAATATGGTTAAAAGGCCGACATAAAGGTCTGTTTTTGCTGTTTTGATATGTCATAAAGTTGTACCAATGTGTAACTAAAGTTACAATGTTATTCTTATTGGGTGTCGATATATGGTCTCATGCCTCATAATGGACGACAAAACAGCGATTGTTAAAGAAAGGGGATTATTAAAGTTCATAGAATCGAGCATTGTAAAGGATGACGGAAAAGCAGACTGTTTTAAGAACTGTGCTGAAATAAAACTACACATAATCACTATCACCACACAACAAAAATATTATTGTCTATTTTGTTTTGCTGGTTGTACGCTACCTACTAGAAGCGGGGCGCGGGCTATCGAGAAGCAGTATAACGAAAAAGCTGTCGCTTTCAGGTTCAAATTCGAAGCGAATCTAAGCATCAATGTAAAATAATATTAAACACATTGACAGTCTTCTAAGCATTGACCATTGACATTCGTAGATATTATAATAAGATTGCAGACGCGCGCTTTGTACAAAATTCGCATGTCATTATTTTTATCCCTATAGGTTACATATTTGTTCATTACATAGCGGAGATAAGAGTCAAGCAATACTTAATATGATAGGTATGTTATGTATTTATGAACGCTTCGCATCTAAGAAGAAATCGTACCGAACGAACGTGTGTGCACGCGTAAAAAAAAAAAAAAAAGGTTTATGCCACCTGGCCACGTCCGCCGGGCGCTGCGACTGCAACCATTTGTTTTTGTGTTTTATTCATTTAAATACTTATCGTGCATGAAAATGACACAAACTTACAATGTCGATTTTTTATGCATTTATGAAATTAAATATGTGAACTCTAATAATTGTAATATTTTTTTAAGCGTTTGTAGCTTGGACAGACAAAATAATTAAAAATCTTAAAATTGCATGGCTTAATTTAGCACAAATTTAATTAATTTAGTTAATTTTTAAGTAATCTGAGAAAGGAAATAGTTATTTCATAAATTGTAATTTATTTTTGTGCACTATTTTTACATACTGACCCTATGTCAGATTGCACTGGACGAATATGACACAAATTGGGTTTGCACACTCCGCAGACTAGATCCTAGATATGATACCATAATTATTTTTGATATGAATAAAAATAATCAACCACAAATCATCAAATTACTGAAAATGCAAGTACCAAATCTAACACAAAACGCAATAGTAAGCTACATAGGCACGACTGTATCCACAGGCAAGATTAGCAACTTTAGAATTTTTTAAACTTATTACATCAAAATAGCCCAGCGCTATCGGTCTATAAAACGTTTATTGCAACGCCCCCTGGTGAGTTATCCCCACCACACCCGAACCATTTGGATGCCTTCAGTATTTACTTGTAACATCGCCTTCGGCTTGAAGCCGCAGCAAGAATTGGGAAAAAAGACTTAATAAAATTCCCGACAATATATGGCCTCTCTGCATAACTCAATTTTCACCGTCCTTGTTTTGAGGCGCCGGGTATGAATTTATTGATTACATTAGAGTTCCACTTTACGGTAGAGTCATAAATATTTATGGAGAAAACTCTGATATACCCTAAGTGGTTTACTTCTCCATCGACATCATCTTTAAGGTAAAAATTCATTGAATTATGCAAATGCATAGATAGAAGATATTGAAACGATACAGTGGCTAATCATCAAATAAAATACAGTAGTTCAAGAGAGATCAAAGCTCATCTTCTTCTTCTTTCATGTCGGTTAACTCAGATAACTAACCGACTTCAAAAAGGAGGAAGTTCTCAATTCTACTGTAACTTTGTTTATGTATGATATCTCGAAACTTTAAACTAGGTGAACCGATTTTGATGATACCTTTGTTAGTTATATACAAATAATCCTCTACTTACTATACTAGCAATGCCATCTATTGATACTTTATAAGAACTTGTAATATAGTCTATGTCTATGTACGAGTATGTGTGTACACTATGGAAATAAAGTTAGTTCAGTTCTGTTCAAAATCACGAGCCACGCATTTTTATTAGAGGTTATGGGCCCAGAAAAACGTTTTATTTCTCGCGAAAAGACTTGCCAGTTTTGTGCCGATTAGTCCTCGCAGATTGAGAATACGCTGTGCTATTGAAATGTGAGAGTAAAAACTGACTGTGTGATAGCAAAATGACGACGAAATACATAGTGAGTGTGACAAAGTTAAAAGGTTGTGAGAACTACTCTGAGTGAGCTTTCGCCGCGGAGAATTTTCTCGTTTTGGAAGGAACTTTTGATTACTTCAAAGCTACAAAACCGGATGAAGCCGCAACCGACGCTAAAACCAAAGCGAAGTTAATCTTGACGATTGACCCGGCACTTTATGTACACATCAAAGACTCGAAGACTTCTAAAGAGTTGTGGGAGAAACTCAAGAATTTGTTCGACGACTCCGGCTTCACCAGGAGAATTAGTTTATTGAGAACTCTCATATAAATACGCCTAGAAAATTGTGCATCCATGACTTCGTATGTCACACAAATCATTGAAACAAGTCAAAAGTTAAATGGATCGGGATTCAACATTAATGATGAGTGGGTCGGATCGCTACTTTTAGCAGGATTATCCGAAAAATATTCGCCCATGATAATGGCGATCGAACATTCCGGCATTTCGATAACAGCGGACGCCCTTAAAACAAAGTTGATGGATTTGGAGGAAGACAGTGGCGACACGAGCGGAGCATTTGCGAGTTTCCGGAAACATAGTAAGAATGGCAGCATTTCCGGAACAAGGGACAGTGGATATACGTCAAATTCAAAAGACAATCGATTTACGTCAAACTCAAATGTGTCAAAGTCAAAACCGAAAATTATAAAATGTTACAAATGTAAACAAACAGGACATTATCGTAATCAATGCACTGTTGTTGACAAAGATTCAGTGAACGATAAGTCTTGTGAACGCAAACAAAGCAACGCGTTCAGTGCCGTATTCTTAAATGGCAGTTTCTCAAAGAATGACTGGTATATAGACTCTGGTGCAAGCGCCCATTTAACCGCCAATGAACATTGGATTAGAAATGCTTCTGTCGACCATCCAATTAAAGATATTGTGGTTGCGAATAAGGAAAAGGTGCCGGTTAAATGTTGTGGTGATGTGTCGATAACGATTTTAACAGATAATTGCGAGTATGATATAGTTGTTGAAGGAGTATTATGTGTACCATGTTTGACCACTAATCTGATTTCCGTCAGTCAACTAATCGCCAAAGGCAACAAAGTACAATTCGCCAACAGTGGCTGCAAAATTTACAATAAAACTGGTGAATTAGTTGGTACAGCTACGTTACTGAATGGTGTTTACAGACTGAGACAGCCTGAAGTTTTGATGGCTGCAGTGATGGACTCAAGTGATATTTGGCATCGCAGACTTGGTCATGTCAACAGCAATTACCTAAACAGAATGCAGGATGCCGTGGAAGGTCTCACACTAGACAGAAAGACAGATATTTCGAAATCGTCATGTATAGTGTGCTGCGAAGGTTAGCAGAGCCGATTACCTTTTCCACAGAATGGCAATAGAAGTAAAGAACTTCTGCATACCATACATACAGATGTATGTGGTCCATTCAACAATGCTTCGATTGGAGGTTTAATATTTCATATTGTTTGTGGATGATAACAGCCGCATGATCTACATTAATTTTATGAAGAACAAAAGTAAAGCTTTTAGTTATTTCAAAAGATACAAAGCTCTTGTAGAGAACCAGCTTAACAAGAAAATAAAGATCCTTCGAAGTGACAATGAGAAGGAGTTCTGCAACAAAGAATTTGATGATTATCTTATAAATTCAGGGATAATTCATCAGAGAAGCAACCCGTACACGCCAGAACAGAACGGTTTGGCTGAACGTTTCAACCGTACTGTGGTGGAAAAAGCTAGATGTATGCTTTTTGATGCAGATCTTGAAAGAAAGTTTTGGGCTGAAGCGACCAACACTGCAGTCTACTTACAAAATAGGACTGTAGCGTCAGCTCTTAATGGAAAGACGCCTTTCGAGATGTGGACAGGTGCAAAGCCAGATGTCAGTCATCTGAGAGTTTTTGGGAGTGTAGTGATGATGCATATACCCCAAGAGAAGAGGCGCAAATGGGATAAAAAGGCTGAGAAAGGTCTATAATCCAAAAAACCAAGGAAGTTACAACCAGTCGTGATGTAATCATAATGGAACAACCACAAGCAGTTGTTCAGATCGAGGAAAAACCAACAGATTCTACTGAGGTGCATGAGGATTCAGTGGGGGACATGTCCATGTCAGATGAATCTGGGACTGAAGATACCCATGATGACGATGAGACGTATGTTCCAGATGAAGACTCTTCTGCCAGCAGTGTGGAAAGTGTTGTGAGTGTTAATAAACAATATAGTTCCAGTAGGCAGAGACAACAACCTGACAGGTATGGTTTTTCAAATGCTTGTATCAGTGGTAGTGTAGATGTTACTGGTGATCTTTCACTTGAGGAAGCTCTCAAAGGGCCTGAAAAAAAACAATGGTTAGAGGCAGTGCGTGATGAGTTACAGTGCTTTAATGATAACAATGCATAGGAAATTGTAAATGTGCCTAAGGATAAAACCATAGTTCAATGTAAATGGGTTTTACAAAAGAAGTATGACAGTGAAAATAATGTAAGGTATCGTGCCAAGCTAGTCGCTAAAGGTTTCTCTCAGAAATATGGGGTTGATTACACAGAAACATTCTCACCTGTTGTTAGACACACAACCCTACGGTTATTATTTTCATTGTCAGTTCAACTGGGACTTGATGTTACACATTTAGATGTCAAAACCGCATTTCTTAATGGTGACCTAGAGGAAACCATCTTCATGCAGAAACCAGACTGTTATAAGGTTTCTGATGGCTCTAACAAAGTGTTAAACTTAAGAAAGCCATCTATGGCCTGAAACAAGCCTTCAGAGCTTGGAATAAGAAGGTTTATAGTTGTTTGCTTAAAAATGGTTATTATAAATCTAAGTTGGAACCTTGTATGTACACAAAAAATATTGGTAATTACAAGACTATTGTAGCAGTATATGTAGACGATTTTTTCATTTTTTCAAATTGTAAGAATGAAAGTGAACATCTCAAGAAAGTACTGTCGGGCCAATTTAAAATTAAGGACTTAGGTGAAGTTAAACATTGTTTAGGAATGAATGTTAAGTTTAATAAAAAGGAAAGGTAACCTTGAGTCAAGAGAATTACATTAGCGTTTTGTTACAAAAAAATCACATGACTGACTGTAAAACTGTTGATACACCAATAGAGCCCAAATTAAATGTAAAAATTGATCAGAATGTGAATGATCAAATACCTTATCAGCAGCTCATAGGGAGCTTGATGTACCTATCTGTTTTAACAAGGCCAGACACAACATATGCTATATGCTACCTGAGTCAGTTTAATAATTGTCACACAGATGAACACTGGGGGTATGCTAAGAGGGTCTTGAAATATTTAAAAAGGACTATAAATTTTGGTATAAAATATTGTGTAAATGGAAATTCAGAAATAAAAGGTTTTGTTGATGCCGATTGGGCCAATGATACTTCAGATAGACGGTCTTATACCGGATTTTGTTTCATGCTTGCTAATGGCATAATATCTTGGAAATGCAAAAAGCAACGAACTCTTGCTCTGTCGAGCTGTGTACATGGCTATATCAGAAGCCTGCAAGGAAGCTATTTATTTGAGAGCTTTGAAGTTTGAAGTCACAAATAAAATGTAAACTTTAAGTCTATTCAATGACAATCAGAGTGCACAGAGGCTGACAACAAATCCTGTGTTTCACAAGAAATCTAAACACATAGATGTAAAATACCACTTTACTAGAGAGTGTGTTTCAAATAATATAGTAATATTAAGATATTTGCCAACAGCCGATATGTCCGCTGATTTGCTAACAAAAGGATTGTGTTCTAAGAAGCATTATACCTTTATGGATTTATTGGGTTTAGTAATGATATAAATTTCAATTTCATGATCAGACTTATTTTGATTATTTGATATAGTGGGGGTGTTAGTTATATACAAATAATCCTCTACTTACTATACTAGTAATGCCATCTATTGATACTTTATAAGAACTTGTAATATAGTCTATGTCTATGTATGTGTGTACACTATGGAAATAAAGTTAGTTCAGTTCTGTTCAAAATCACGAGCCACGCATTTTTATTAGAACCTTTTTTATTTGAAAGCTGATGCTTCTCATGTGGTCACAGTAAAAATAATTAAATTTAGTATTTTTTGAGTTATCCTTAAAAATGCGTATTTTATGGTCATAAATAAGGTACAAAAACAAAAAGAGAAAACACTTATTACCAAAAAAAAATATCCGTCTTCCTAAAGTCGGTGTCTATGGTACCTCTATTTTTTCGTTTTTGACATCGACTTTTTTTGGTTTCTCGGCACTCGGTTTTTTATTGTTAAAATAATTATTTTTATAGTCTCAACTATTCAGATTTTGTCTGACCAGTATGAAGCTACTTTGTGCAGCTCTGTCATTCAATACGTTCAAATCTTGAAAGGTCCAGGTGGAGAGGCAGTCATGGTGGGCCATATCCTACCTAGGAGCACCACACTGGCACTGTATTTCGGATGGGTCTATGATACTCCATGTGGCCAGGTTGTTCGCGAGTCGCGTTTAATAATTTAATCAAATTTAAAGTGGGCCTTCTCCTCTTGATCTTGTAGCTGAAGACGACGTCAAAAAATAGAGTGTCAAGACTTAATTATATTTGAAGGAAACTTTTTATCTTTTTATTCGTTATCAATTTATCTTTAATAGGTTTTGAGAAAATTGGCTAGATAAAGGTCAAAGATCGTCTGGACGTAAGCATAAGTTTTACATTTTGCTTTTTGTTATATTTTGTTTATAACTTTTAATTAGAATCTAGTCGGGTTTGTTTATTTCTTTAAGTTGCTTCAGTGTTGTATAAAACATGGTTCGTGGCAAGTTTACACAGCAAGTTTGTAAATAAACAGTTTTGCTGTTGGTAATTGATTTTATCAATTTCTGAGAAGATTGTTCTGAACTAGGTGGTACCGTGGCTTTGTGTATAATAATTATGTATATTACTTAGTATGTACTTTTTAACACTACGAGTATTTCAAGAAATACAGTTCGGAATTTAATATATCTAATAACTTAATTTTTTCATGGAGTTAGGCAGAAACAACAGAACGCCATCTGCCACGATTCTTACATACGTCTTTAGCTTCACTCACATACATACATCTAGTCACCTAGTCATCTTGTCACGCACGCCGGTTATGAGTAGGTACTAGCCTTTCTGTAGAACATCACCTATAAGGTCTTTGTATATCCTCCTGGCGTTTCCATTCACGTCTGCTTTTTAGATACTCTTGTTAATTACTCTTGTTAATAGTTAATATCACCATCATACTCTTGTTCCATGTTAGTTAGGATTGGCACAACACGTTTTGTTCTTCCATTCTCACCCGTGAACCGTTCTTGTCCTTTTGTTTCATGGCATTCCTCAGTAACACAAACCATTCATCTTTTTTTTTCCTCTCCTCCTTCTCCATCCACACTTGTACGCATCCCTTTTTTATACACATAACGTAGCAACTTAGGGAAAAACAGTACTTAAAGTCCTCTTTGTTAAATAGGTGCCTACTTAGTTATGTTCATCTTTTTGGAACATTATAATAAGTTCATTTCTTTCTTTTTAATTTCTGATATCTAGAATGTTTGTTAATGCCTATTTATTTCCATTGACCCGGGTGACTTACCGACCGCTGTCAACAGTTTCATACAGACATTTACATTAAAATGATAAGATTATCATAAAAAAGTTAAACTACTAAATATATAAGCAGGCTCCGCTATGAAATCGGGTTTACGAGGGAGGTAATGTGTTTGCTTTCGATGAAAATTTTCTCTGCTTTTCCTTATTTTTCTGATAAAGACAAAGACAAAGATATTTTATTTCAACTAGGCCACAAAGCGGCACTTTTGAACGTTGAATACATTAAAATTTACAAGGAATAAAAATTGATTCTACCGTGCATTCGGAAAGTAGCTTGTTATGGAGACGAACGCACAAGAAACTCCATACTTACTCTTTTAAAAAAAAAAAGTTTTTTTTTTTTACAATATTTAGGTACATAAGTACATACATTAATAAATTTATATGTGTGAGGACAATGCACCCAGAATCACTACATGCTATACTACGTACAGGTACAAAGTATTACAAGTACTACACATGTACTGTGCAGTTACATAATAGGTACTAGAAAAACACTAGCACTAGCACTTGGGATTGGTCTTAACTTAACTGCTTCATCCGAAGCAGTTAAGTTAAGACCAATCCCAACTGACGGCGCCCGTTCACGAACATGACGCATGAATCGGCACCACCCAGCTCAACCATCATGAAGGGAACCGAATGATCCAACACTCACGCCACCATCAGAGAGACATTTGAGAGAGCATGACACACTCAACTGCCAGGGCAAACACAAGTCAACGAACGACACCAAAGTACAGCAAATGGTAGATTTACAGTTGGGTACATAGTACTCACACACGTGCTGCGCAGTTATACTATACTAAAAGAAATTGAGTCTATATAATACAAATATATTCATACAGTCTTCAGGAGGTCCACCAATTCTACAAAACAATAATGTTCTGCATATCACTTGTTTTTGCGCCCTAGTGGTTGTGGAGCAAGACTAGCATTGAGCCAAGCATTTTTATCAGTGATGTAATCCCCCAACTTATAATATGCCTGCCTGCCTGCTATCATGTATCACACATTCAGTATGTGATATTTCCAATGAATTGGATTCGCCCTAATAGCGTAGAATAAGGATAATTTATCGAATGATACAGAGTACCTGTGATACCAAGGATACCGGCAAAATTTTCAGTACAAATAGAAAGTCAAAAGATTACCAACCAGTCAGAAAAACTTCGACCCGTATTCGGCAAATAAAAAAAAAATACTTATACAAATAAAAAAAAATATACAGGAAAATATTATTATAGTCGATCATTTAATAAGTATAAATAAGGGCACGTAAAGCCGTTATACGATGCGTTGGAACCACCAGGTGGGCCGACGACCTAGTGAAGGTTGTGGGGATCCATGGATGCGGGACACAATGTGGCGGCGCTTGGGGAAGGCCTATGTCCAGCAGTGGACGTCTTTTGGCTGATATGATGATGGTGACGATGATGATGAAAGCCGTTAGTGCTGCGCCTGATCTCTTCCCGCAGGCTTATTACGTATCTTGCAAGAGCAAAACGATAGCGATTAATTCGCAATAATTGCTCTTGGATACAGAAGTTTTAGGGTATTTGGTGTTTTTTTTTAAATAAGTGCATTTGACAAACAGCGAGCGATTAGCAAACGATTGTGTATCTACCTACCATACCTACACGACCAGTGGTGGCCCTACTATCGGCCGCTACTTAATAGTTGTGGGTCGTGGGTTCGAACCCAGGCGGGCGCTTTACTTTGTGTAAATTATTTAATCACCGCTGTTGTGTAACATCATGAGGAAACCGGCATGTCCTAGAACCAAAAATTCGAAGACATATGACATCCACCAACCTGCACTGGGCCTGTGTGGGTTAAAGCTCATTCCTTCTCAAAGAGAGGAATGGGCCTGTGTCCCAGCAGTGGGAAAAATAACAGGCTGATGATGATGACATTAAGCGATTGATCGCGCAATGATTGCTGTTTCTTACGTAATAAGCCTGCCGGTCGTGTTGTATTGCCGTGTATCAAACTATGAGAGTATAGGAACAGAAGGAGAGTGCACCTGTGTTAGAGCACACATCTGTGCATCGTAATATGTCTTACGTATTTGGCTAATCTACGTTGAATTTGTACCGTATCTTGCTCGGGTGCATTTATTACTACGAGCACTTCCGCCAGTCTTTTCTCGAATGCGGATTGTATGAGGTATGTAAACGTTTCTAAGCTAAAACATTTTAAAACTGCAAACATGACCCTTAAAATTTCTAAATGAGAGAATGAGCAGCAGGCTATTAAATCATGCTGAAATGAACCCTTACAGCATATTATTGCACTACAGAAACCCGTAATTTTCAGAAACTCTACATCTATATTTCCATACCTGCTGTAGACTAGATGAAGCGCTTGGCTAGCTGAAATATATGGAAACATAAATCTGTGCTAGCTTAGACCACGATGCAATAAACTGCAAGAAATCGTAAGGGATTAAGAAAGCCATCCTCGTTTGATATAAAAGGCAGCAGTTTGTAACCATAAATCATCATCATCATCATATCAGCCAAAAGACGTTCACTGCTGGGCATAGGCCTTCCCCAGGCGTCGCTACATTGACCGATCCCGTGCATCTCGCATCCAGCGCATTACCGCAACCTTAACCAGGTCATCGGTCCACCTAGTGGTAGGCCTTCCAACACATCGTCTTCCAGTTCGCGGCTTTCCAGAACTTTTCGGGCCTATCGGCCATCCGTTCTGCGAGCAATGCGCAATATGTATGTATCTACAAATACTTAGCATATACTTTATTATGTGTAGGTAGTATGCATTATGAGGATATATGCCATGTTGCTTTGAGTTAATTCCAAAAAAACCAACGCTTCAGTCGCATTGGTGATTAAAGGCTCGTGCCTTCTCTGTATGAGAAGAGGCATTTGCCCTGCATTGGGACGGAGAAATCAGATTTCTATAAAAAGATCATTTAGATATCTCAACTGAACAGTGTTGCGTGTTAATATTCAAACATTAGCGCCAATAATATCGTTTAGTTTCCTATTATCACTCGATACAATGGCGACAATTATCATAATCACCAACATAATGGCAGTGGCCACATTTACATATGAATGCGACACATACTTTAACTGCATTATGCAAATATGATCGCAGGGTTATCCATGTTATCACAAGAATGGCCATGTTAACTGTATCTTAATGCGGTTTCTCGATACATAAGGGTTGTTGTTTGGTATTAAACCTACTTACAACAAAATACTTACTTACATACTCGCAGAAGATTACCAACTGCGATATTATTTGCATTACGAACACGTCACACTAGAACCGATTGTTATCAATGGTTGTGCTTTCGAGATTGTTCGAGAATACATTCACATCACATCACATCATCAGCCTTTAAAAATTCCCACTGCTGGGACACAGGCCTCCTCTCATAGAGGGAGTGGGCTATAATCCACCACGCGGGCCCAGTGCGGATTGGTAGATGTCACATGTCTTTGAATTTTTGGTTCCAGGACATGCCGGTTTCCTCACGATGTTTTCCTTCACCGTTTTGAGAGCAGTGGTGATGAAATAAATTACACAAAGTAAAGCGCTTGCTTGGGTTCGAACCCACGACCTACAACTCGTAAGTCGGGACCGTAACCACTGGGCCACCACTGCTCTCTGCACTGCTGCCACTGAGAATACATTATACACGAGAAAACTCTCAAGTTTTTTGTTTTTCTTTTTGAGGGGAACCTACCTTTCAGGTGGACTGGGCAGCATTTCGGAAACTTCTCGTCGCACATTCTACAGAGCCTGAAGATCTTTGCAGGATGGATATCCTGCAAAGATCGTCACGGCAATCGTGATATAAGTGGCGCTCTTTCTTCTAATAAGTTCTATAAGTGTCACTTGGGACACTCCAGGGTGAGGAACAGAATCTGGTCTGATGCACTTCACTTAAACTGGGTGTTGGACGGATTGATTATCCTCTATTTTCTCTCAAGCAGACTGCATGCTGCCATTCGAGTAGCTTATAATTACCTTTATTAACAATTCATACCTTCCCGAGTTGTAAGTAACTTAATATGAGAAATTGTGAAGATTAACTACTAACAGCAATCAAGCTACAAATAGAATGGCAATCATGATATATTAATTAAACATATATCTTGCTTACATGCAAGCACATTTCTCATGTAGGACGACAAGCTCACGTGACGGAGACGTAATAAGAACATCGCTCGTCATAAGAATTCCGGTCTATCTGCAGTATTATTTGCATGAGTAATCATGCAAGGGATAAATGTCACCGTTATGGCTTCTGCACGTCCCTGCATTTTGAATAAAACCAGTTATATAGGTAACTGCACTTTACAGATAAGTGTTGTTAATTCCTAAAACTAAGCTGAAATATCATAAGACTTTAGAAATACGTCAACACTAAAATCTTGCAAGTAAGTGCTCCAAATAACGCAAGATAATAAAATAATAAATGCTCTTCCAAGTTTGGAAGAGCATTTATTATCTTAAATATTAAAGAATTGGTTCCATCATTTTGAGAAAATTTAAGTGTAAGTTGATTTGAGCATCAATGATATTGGTAACTTCACTTTGCAGATAAGCATGTTGTTAATCCCTAAAACAAAGCTGAAATATGCTGAAATAAAAGTCTAGCAATCAAGTGCTGTAAGCTTTACCAATGTAAGACAGTGAACGGTCTTCTTTATTAGTATATATAAAGCTCCCTAAAACATGGGGTCACTCAACCACCGCTTGCTGTTGAGTGCCTATTTACACAAAGGTCTTGAAGCAACATATCATCATTAACTAAACTATCTGACCGCCCGCCGCGCCGTAACAAAGTGTTTCTGCTACACTTCTAAAGGTTCTAACATACTCCAAACAACATCCACTACATCTCGTCATTGGTCGGCAACCAAAACGTGATCACGCAAGTTGAAATACTACCAACGGCAATGCTTCATCTATTCTGCATAGGAAACTGTATCAACTAACAAGTCTATTCTCAGCGTAGTCTAACACAGACTTATACGTTTCGACAGCTATACTATGTCCCAAGAACTAACTTGGTGTCAGTAAGTTATCACCACTGTCCGACAACAATCAATGCGTCTAGAGACGGCAGTCGCCCTGCGATTGACGATATCGTGGAAGTGGCAACATATTGGAATAAAAGATTTCATTTTCCCCTTGTACATTGGCTGAAAGTGCTATGAGCTCATAACTGCCAAGGACCACCTTGAAAATCGTCAGATTTTATATAAAACTAGAGGACGCCTCGCGGTTTCACCCGCGCAGTTTTCGTTCCCGTGGGAATACAGGGATAACAAGTGCGAGTCGGACTCGCACACGATGGGTTCCTTACTAGGTAAATTGCAGTTTACGATTTATGACAGATTAAAAAAATACTACTTACTAGATCTCGTTCAAACCAATTTTCGGTGGAAGTTTACATGGTAATGTACATCAGATATATTTTTTTAGTTTTATCTTTCTCTTATTTTAGAAGTATCAGGGGGGGGGGGGACATACATTTTACCACTTTGGAAGTGTCTCTCGCGAAAACTATTCAGTTTAGAAAAAAAAAATAGAAACCTCGATATCATTTTTGAAGAGCTATCCATAGATACCCGACACGTTTGGGTTTGATGGAAAAAAATGAGTTTTAGTTCTAAGTATGGGAAACCCCCAAAATTTATTGTTTTTAAAAATCTTAATGCGGTTCACAGAATACATCTACTTCCCAAGTTTCAACAGAATAGTTCTTATAATTTCGGAAAAATGTGGCTGTGAGAATGGATGGACAGACAGAAAGACGTAACGAATCCATAAGGGTTCTGTTTTTTGCCATTTGGCTAAGGAACCCTAAAAAGTATATCCTTGTATAAATAACCCAGGGATGAAATAAAAACAAAAGCCTAAATATAAGCCTGTGTCACCCGGGGATATAATAACTTCCCAACAGTAAAATACTTTTTAAATCGGTCCAGTAGTTTTTAAGTACATACAAAAATACAAATCTTTCCTCGTTATAATATTAGTATAGAAGTATAGATTAGTCTCGTAGTGCGAGCGATTATAACGATTGCCACCGCTTGGATCTATTGACAATGCCGCGTCTGTGAAACAGACAGTTTTCTACTTTTGGCAAGTTATGGGTAAGGTCGAGAACTTGTCTGTTTACTGGCAAGCTAGTCCAAGTTGCTCTGATCTGTCGTAAAAGTTTGATAATGTGGGGCGAAATGACATGTGTTACTTCGGAATTTGCCTGTTGCTACGTCTTTGTTGCTAGGTTTCTTGTGCCTTGCATTTATTGCACACTGTTTTCAAGTAATTTTTAGTAGATCGCTATTCAAGTCAAGCGTGAGATAGCCTGATGGTAGGCGATGATGTGGTCGACGGTGAAGCACGCTTGCCTAAAGTTAACTTATCAACACTTGACTTAAAGACCACTAGGTTATAGCTTATGGGGAACACAGACTCCGGAAGGCACGCTAGCTACGAGTAGCTGTACCCACAATGAAAATATTCCCAAAACTTTTAGTGCGTATGGGTGGGATGTCCATCATGTACCGATGGCGCATCGCTGTACGTCTTGCAGTCCGATGATATAACGGGCTAGATGGAATTAGATCATAATTTCATCGACTTAATGTAAAAAAGAGGTTCGATTGTTTGTTTGTAAAAATTAATTTCAGGAAGTACTGATACTTAAGTTTAAGAAAATTATTGCACTGACATTTAAAAATAACACTACGGAACCGAAAGACGTAGCATTGGAAGGCTTCCCTCTAGGTGGAGCTTAAGCTCTGGTCAAGGCTACGGTAATCAGGTGGGTGCAAAACACATCGGACCGATCAGCGTTGCGACGCTTGGGGGAGGCCTATGTCCAGCAGAGGAGGTATTTCAGCTGAAATGATGATGATAATGACTGCAAGTTAAAACACGGGAGCGAAGTCGCAGAAAAAAGTTAGTTGGGATTGTTCTTAATTTAGTAAGTATGTGTGTTTTTTTGTTTACTGACTCTAACTGGGCATTTTCTCTTTATAAAAAACATCACTTCCTCTCATAACACCTTGATAAATTCTACATTTTTCAGGTGTAATGTTACTAAATGTTTATGAAGTAACAATTTATATACATTAAAAAACAGTATTTTATACTATGGTTTGATCCGAGAGGTGGCCTAAAGGTTCGCGGCATATTTTCCTTAAAATACATCGCCTTTTAAAAGAAATTCTCCGCGAACTTTTGGACCACCCTAAGTACGTTCAGTTGTATGTCTGAAAAGTTCAGAATAGTTCCAAAAGATACTGTTGACTTTGCAATTTATAACTCAAATATTCTCGCATTTTACTAAATATATAGACACCAAGTAAAGGTTAATTTGAACTATTCCTGGCATACGAGCAGGTATCTTATAAAATATAAGTAGGTACTCTTCGCAAAATTATTGATAGCTTTGTGTTGTAAAGGGTAAAGTTCTGATATAAAATTCTTAAGCTTTCATGCCTAAATTGATAGTTGAGCTAGTTAACTTACAAAGTCATTGTTAGCTAAAACTTCAATAAAGTCAGGACAACAAACTTACGAAAATCAAGCACTTAGCCTAAAATATTGAAGTGAGTAACCTTTTATACGATCGACTAAATAATTTGCAAGATATTTTGATCACAAAATGCCTTTTAGTTAATTCAAAGAATTTTGTAATATTACTGAACAAAATTGATTGAAATATCTACTAAACGATTACTTATAAAACTGTTTGTTAGTAGGATATAACACCCTAATTGTGTATCTGCTTTAACAGCACGATGCACACTTCTTCCCTATTATTTTGATAACTCAACGTATCAGTCTTCTTTACGTCTTTCACACTGTCGGGTAGACGGTTTTTTGAACATATGAAGTAATTAATGCAAGAAAAGCATACCGTACGCTACTCTTTGAACTTACACAATTAGGGTGTTGATCAGGTTACGAAAATCCTTTCACTGATGAAAAGTTATTAACGCTAAAAGTACTTCTAATCAACAAAAATCATAGGATTCCTGTGGAATTAATCACGGGGGCTTATACACTCCTTTAGGGTGTTTTATATTATTATTCTTTACACCGTCGACAAAACACTCAATTCCATAAATTTACTACAACTCCTTGTTCCGAGAAAGACCTCGTTACAAATTATCTGGTAACTATTATTTTCTCCTTATACCGCTTTTATAGAAGGGCTGAGTATGCATTAATAATTACTAAGCTCTTTAATAGATCATTATATATACAGGACTGTTGGCGTGGGACGAATGCGGGATGAACAGTAGACCTATTAGCGCCATCTAGTGCGTGGGTGGCGCAACTCGGTAAACCGATTACCAAGCGTGATAGGCCAGTTTTCGTCCAATCCAAGTATTGGACACCTTAAAATTAGTTTAATAATGTAGTTTAGATATAAGGATTCGGATTCATGGAGGGAGCTTAGTCACTATCAGTATTATTATGGCAGCCAGGGCTGAAATTAATCATCATTTAGTCAAAGTCATTCAGTCGAATGACGTCCCGCTGGACATAGGTGTCAAATTGACCGATCCTGTGCTTCTTGCATCCAACAGAAAGTACTACATACGCTTTTATCCCTATATATGAAAAAAGCACAGTTCCTGTGAATTAGATTATGTTAGCAAAGCTGCAGGAATAATAGCTTATAGCGCAAATAAAATTTGATAGAAAAACACAGGTTTTGTTTATTTTCACAAGTGATTTCGTTTGTTCCACTTTCAGCCACAGGGTCAGATAAACATGTCGATCCATGAATGTTTTCTTTATTAAAGCAATTTTTCACAATACAAAAATATCACAAATATAGAGCTTGGCTCCACCGAGCCTTGAACATCGTCACTGAGTTGCCAGCTTCTCGGATTTTTATCGGTTACATTACGGGGAGTGTGCGATGGAAGTGCACGATCTAATTTCACCTAGCCCGTTTCATCATCGGACTACCTGACGTATGGCG
Organism: Orthosia cruda; assembly: GCA_964057195.1. NCBI lineage: Eukaryota > Metazoa > Arthropoda > Insecta > Lepidoptera > Noctuidae > Orthosia > Orthosia cruda. The sequence goes on from OZ059834.1 coordinate 8,837,223, forward strand.
ATGCACCATCAATACAAGGTGGGCATCCCACCCATACGCACAAAACGTTTTTGGACCTTTTTGCGTACAGCTAAGGAGTGGAATTCCCTGCCGGAGTCCGTGTTTCGCGACAGCTACAATCTAAGAGTCTTTAAGTCAAGAGGGAATAGGTTATTTCTAGGTGTTATAGCGGTTTGAGAAACCTCTTCATCCTTGTGTCTATCATGAAAAGTGGACTGTATTTGAAGGGTTCTGGCAATAGTGCCTTGAAAATAAGCGGGAAAATATTCACGGATCAATTCGGGCGATCTAGTATGGAAATGAGGGAAGTAGTACGCCTCACCTTGTAGTGGTCGATGCCAGCCCACGTGTGGCAGCGAGCTGGTGTTCTTCTACTCCAAAATGGCTCCTTCAGGATCCACACACTTCACACAATTGTTTTATATCCGCGAGGCGGGTTAATAGACACGGTTCACAAGGTTCTCTGCAATCTAACTAATTAGATGCATCAGTCTCCAGCCAGGTGGCTTGGAAAGCTGGCGGTTGAGATACGAGGCCCGTTCACGTTGAAGTTTCGGTTCGTTCTGGCGACCTGTCATTAAGGCGTACATAAAGGGAAAAGGAATGAGGAAGGAACGAGATAATTAGGATATCGATCGCCCGCGAAATCTCAAATGCGTTTGTCTATGAGTTTGTTGGTCATTGATTTATGACATTTACAAGAGATGGCGCTACCATTTTCCCGGCCTTAAAGGGTCACCTTTAATGAAAATTAAACTTCATTACCGTATACCTATTCAGCAATACGGACTAAGATGCGGATTTTTACATTTCAATTATTAAGATTTAAGATAAATACTGCGAGTTGCATAATACATTAAGTTGCATACCTATAGTTAAGTTTTAATGGAAAATTATGTTGCGTCGCTAACTAACTAAAACTAAGAGACCTAACTATCAAGCCAGGCCTTATTGAGTCGGTAATGGACACAGACGCACAACAGGGCGCACATAGCTACCCTTTGCGGTTTTCACAGTAACAACACGGGTTGTACCGTCCTTGGAGGTATGCAATTTATCAATAATGCCTAACGGCCATGAAAGGGGCGGAGAGTTATCAGTAATGATAACTACAATAGTACCCTCTTGTATAGAAGGTGCAGGACTATTCCATTTGTATCTAGCCTGAAGTTGATGTAAGTATTCTGAACGCCAGCGCTGCCAGAACGACTGCACCAGTTTGTCAAGTAGAGTATGTCGCTGAAGCAAGCTGAGCGAGTCTGCTTCAGAAGCGGGAAGGGACAACAATGGCGCGGTGTTCAAGAAATGCGCAGGGGTCAGTGCTGATGGTTCAGTAGGGTCACTACTCAAAGCAGTAAGTGGCCGCGAATTAACTAGAGCCTCAACTTGACTAAGGACAGTTATAAGTTCCTCGTAGGAGAGGATTTGTTGACCTATAACTTTAAAAAGGTGAGTTTTAACTACCTTAACCATACTTTCCCAACATCCTCCAAAATGTGGGGAAGCAGGCGGAATAAACTTCCAATCTATATGATTGAAGGAAAGTTCTTCCTCAAGATGAGGACGAAAATCTTTAAGAAATTTTTGAAGGTCGCGTAAATAAGAACTTGCACCTACGAAACAAGTACCGTTATCGGTATATAAGCATTTAATAGGACCGCGTCGCGAATGAAAGCGTTTTAAGGCTGCAAGGAAAGTCACTGTACTTAAATCTGTTGCCACTTCAATGTGCGTGGCACGCGTCGTCGCCTTACGGCTCTTAACACCTCGACCACGAAATGGTGTGTACTGTAGCGGGCCTGCATAGTCACAGCCGGTGTGAGTGAACGCCTTGTCGACTTGGTTAACACGCTGGCTAGGTAGATCTGCCATAAGTGGAAGAATAGGACGCGGGCGGAACTTAAAGCAAGTGTTACAGTTGTGGATTCTGTGACGAATTATTCGACGTGCAGCTAAAATCCAATAATTATGCCTGAGTAAGGACATAAGCAACTCCGGACCGGCATGAAGATGTTTCTTGTGACAAAAGTCAACAAGAAGATCAACAATATGGTCATGACGTGGTAGAATACAGGGATTTTTATATTCGTAGGGTTCGTCCGAATTTGTGAGACGACCACCAACTCGTATGATGCCGTGCTCATCGAGAAACGGCTTAAGCTTATGGATGGCGGGAGTACATGGTTTATTGTTTTTTAAATTTAAAATATCGTTACGGAAATGAACATCCTGTACAGCTCGCAGCAATTTAATTTCTGCATATTTCAGATCAGAGCTTGATACAGTACGTGCACTAGGCAGTTGTCTTAAAAACTTATAGACGTAAACAATAGCGCGTAGCAACTTAGACCACGACGAAACACGTAGTGCTAGCGCGTAAATTGGTGATTCCGTAACCTCAGAAACCACGGCATGAGCGACTGATTTCTGTTCGGGTACGCCCACATGCAGTGCATTGTGTTCGAAAGTATGTATGGGCCACTCAGCTGGGTCATGTGAAACCCACGATGGTCCACGATACCACAATGGATGCTGCAAGAGCTTAGCTGGCGTGACACCACGAGACAGACAATCAGCGGGGTTCTCAGTACCTGCGACATGGTTGAAACAATTAGCGGGTATAAGCTCTATCAGCTTAGTAACCCGATTGGCAACAAAAGTTTGCCAGCGGTGCGGTGAGGAATTTATCCAGGCGAGCACTACTTTAGAGTCAGTAAACGCGTATACCTTATGGATGCGGTAGTGGGGCGATATTGTGTCTTGTACCTTGCGAAGCAACTTAGACAACAGTAGGGCCGCGCACAACTCTAGTCTAGCCACCGAAATGGTTTTCACAGGTGAGACTTTAGACTTCGCACTAACTAACTGCACGGAGTAGTTAGAACCATTGTATATTTGCATGTATACGACTCCACCGTAAGCACGCTCGCTGGCGTCAGCGAAACCTACTAAATTCATGGTGCATCCGTCGACCAACCCCAGATGACGCGGGATAATAATTTCATTAAGCGTAGAAAGCTCAGTACAAAACTGCTTCCAAGCGGTGACTATATGTTCAGGTGGTATGTCGTCCCAGTCACACTTTGCTAGCCAAAGTTCCTTAATTAAGAGCTTAGCGTACAGAATAGTGGGGGCGACAAAACCCATTAAGTCCCATAGCCGAGCCACTGTGGAAAGCATGGTTCGCTTGGTACATTTATCATCTGGTGTGGTGACGTCAAAGCGGAAACTGTCACAAGACTTGTCCCAGCGTAAACCCAGGACCTTATGCGGTATAGACTTCTCATACTCGATATCGGGCGAAGCCTTATGAGTATCAGGTATGTGTGCGAGAACCTCTTTCGAGTTACTTGTCCATTTGACAAGGTCGAACTGGCCTCGCTTGAAGAGCTGAATAAGCTCATCACAAAGCGAAATTGCTTGCGGTATGGACATGACACTACAGGCAATGTCATCCATATATAGGGCGGAAGAAGCAGCAGCAGACGCTGCAGGGAAATTATCGAATTCATCAGCGACTAACTGGCGGACTACACGTAACGCGTGATATGGACTAGACTTAAATCCGAAGCAAACACGATTAAATTGGTAGACCATTATAGGTTCATGTTTACTGAATCTGTAAAAGATGCGTTGAAATCTACGGTCCGATTCACGAACGCCGACATTGAGAAACATTTGGCGGCAATCAGCAGACAGGGCTATTTGAAAGAGTCGAAAACGAATTATAATATTAAATAAATCACCCTGTAGATTGGGGCCTGCATGTAGAATGTCATTGATCGACTGTCCCGATGTAGTTTGACTACTAGCGTCTAAAACCACGCGAAGTTTAGTGGAAGTCTTATCTTCGCGAACGACACCGTGATGCGGAATGTAATATGACAGATTAGAAACGTTGTCATCTTTTAAAACCGGACTCAAATATCCCTTATTTATGTAGTCCCGCATGACGTCATTGTAAGCGCTGCGTAACACTAAGGACGCATCAAGTTTGCGCTCCAAACAATGAAAACGCCTAAGTGCGGCAGCGTATGAGTCGCCTAGCGAATAAGGGTCGTCGCAAAATGGCAGCGACAAAATATATCTACCACTGTCATCGCGAACAGTGGTAGCGCGAAAATGTTCTTCGCACTCGAGATCCTTACGGCTCTGCGAGGGCGAGGCGGAAATTTCTTCAAGCTCCCAGAATCGTTTGAGAAGCGAATCTAAACTGGGATCTTGAAGAACAGAACAACATGAAGTTGTACTCGTACAGTGTGAAGTATGTGCCGTAGGTACGGAACCCATAACCACATACCCCTACACAGTTTCAATAGCGGGAGGTATATTATATTGCTCGCTGTGCACTATGTTAGGCAAAAGCAAGCGCGGGAATATAGCAGCACCAATCAAAACATCGATACTGCTCGGCTCCGCAAACTTCGAATCTGCGAGCGGTAATGTTTTGAGATGTGTAAGTTTAGAGACATCGACGAGAGCGGTCGGCAATGTCTCCGTTATACGTTCAACAATAAGCGAAGAAACGTTAAAATTAATATCATTACTAAAACGAGAATATAATTTAATATCTACGGAACCTTTAACTGGTTTTTCCGACCCACCGATACCTTTAACTATTAAATTAGAAGTATGAAAGTTCTTCCAAAGTCCTAGACGCTTAAAACATTCAGAAGTAATAAAATTACTTTGAGATGCGCTATCTAGTAAACAACGTATTATGTGCGGCTTATCATTTACATCGTAAATTACGACTTGAGCAGTAGCGAGCAGAACGGTTGTGTACGCCGTACATTGCGGGCTATCTCTCGCCGACGGCGACGCCGCAACGCACCGAGCGTCAATCGAACGCGATCGAGCGGCGCCAGCGACAGAGGTCGTACACAACGATACCTCAGACTGTGAGGTAATAGAAGGTACAGTCGGCATAAGCGTTGGGGCCGGATTCGGCTGTGACGTCACTACAGTTGATAATTGCGGGTTTTTATTAAAATGTAACAATGTATCATGACGTTGATTACATGCGCGACACTTTAATTTAGAAGAACAGTTAACCGTTTTATGTTTAATACTCAAACAATTGACACAAGCACTGTTGTCTTTCACACATTTGAAACGAGCTGTCGGAGTCAAATTATCAAAAGCGGGACATTTATATAAGTGTTCATGGATATATGCTTCGCACAGACACTTGTTTGAATTATTTAACTCAGAGCAAGCTACATAGGATTGTGGATTAGGAGCGGTCATTTTATTATTAAAACTACGCGATTTATTAGACTTATGTGAATTGTCTGAACTATTAGGCTTATTATTGTTAGCTAAGGGTGGTTGGGTATTACGGAATATCCGACACTGATCATTGATGAAGCTGACAAAACTATCTAGAGTGGGAATCTTACGATTACGTTCTGTCATCTCGAAAGCGCGAATAGTTTCAGTGTCAAACTTTTTTATTGCGAGGTGCAATAAAATGAAATCCAGAAGGTCAACTAATTTTAGATTCTTTAGGGAATTAATTGCGGTGATGAACTTGTCCACGAATAGCTGGTAATTCGAAACAGACGCGGGACCGGACAGTTTAAGATTTAAAGCTTGATCCAAGTAGGTAGACGCGAGGACACGAATATCCTGGTACCTATCGAGGAGTGCCTGGAACATGACTTGGTAATTCTCAGCACACGGTGTGACTCCCGCGAACACAGACTGTGCCTTTGGCGACAGCTTACCTATTAAATAGTACAACCTGTCTGCATCCGTCAGCGACTTATTGTCATGAACTGTAGATTTAAAACTTGCATAAAATAATGGCCAGTTTCGTATATCACCGTCGAACGACATGAGTTCGATTGGCGGCAACCTTGGTCTACATGTTGCGGAATCACTCATACTGTGCCTCCCGGACGGCTTATCTTCCAATTGAGACATCACACGTTTCACGGAACAATACATATCCTCGAATGAGGCGTAGGCTTGATAGCTAGGCTTCGCATCGGGATATATAGCCAGTAACCTAGCATTATAATCATCCAATAATTTATGAAAGTCCGTTCGAATATCATCTATTGTTACACAAGAACTGAGAAAGCCTTCTCTCACCGATTCGGAAGTATTAGCGACTTTAGAGCGATCATAAATTGACTGAATACGCTCGAAAAGTATATTACGCTTAGCTTCTAAAATCACTAACTGTTGATCTTCCGAAGAAGCGATTGCTTTCGCATCACGCGGCATTGTTATGTTATGTAGTTACAAATAACCACACAAACAAAATAATGTACGGTAATTATTTAAACGAACAACTATATGTAGAAAAGTAATACTACTGATTGTGACTGTACTGTGACAACGGGTTTCGCAATATTTGCGTAGTAACGAAATAAGTTTTTTCGTAGTACCCACTAACCAAAGTAATTAGATAGTACAAAATGTTAATAGCATTACTATCCCAACCAGTTTTATTGTTAAGTTTGAATATTGTTTAAGATAAATGAATAGGTATAAATATGCAACTTATAGCCCGCAATCGTCTAAACGTATTCGGTAAAGTTATGATATTTATACTGCGTAGGTACCTACAAGTAGTACACCTATTTTATTTTTCTCTTATAGAATGAATGTCTACCCCGCGGTATTCGGAAAGTAACTTATTCCTAACAATTTATAATTGGAGGTAGGTGATTCCTATAAGGGCGGTTAAACTAAAAGACGCTTGAAATATGGAAATTTACAATACGACAAGTTAGTTTTAAATAAGAATTATTTTTAATAATAGCAGATACGTAATTATGAACCTGCTATAGCGGCGTTGATGGAACCACGTATTGGGTTTACAACTTGATTATGTGGGTAGGCGGCTAGGTGCCACGACCCTAGTAGGAATTTATGATTGATTCCTACGTAAGAAATAAAGGAAAATGGATATATTATAGTAATATATCGGGCTACGAAGGACCAAAAATGTTATAGCGGTTTGAGAAACCTCTTCATCCTTGTGTCTATCATGAAAAGTGGACTGTATTTGAAGGGTTCTGGCAATAGTGCGTTGAAAATAAGCGGGAAAATATTCACGGATCAATTCGGGCGATCTAGTATGGAAATGAGGGAAGTAGTACGTCTTACCTTGTAGTGGTCGATGCCAGCCCACGTGTGCTGATGAGCTGATAGTTGAGCTGGTGTTCTTCTACTCCAAAATGGCTCCTTCAGGATCCACACACTTCACACAATTGTTTTATATCCGCGAGGCGGGTTAATAGACACGGTTCACAAGGTTCTCTGCAATCTAACTAATTAGATGCATCAGTCTCCAGCCAGGTGGCTTGGAAAGCTGGCGGTTGAGATACGAGGCCCGTTCACGTTGAAGTTTCGGTTCGTTCTGGCGACCTGTCATTAAGGCGTACATAAAGGGAAAAGGAATGAGGAAGGAACGAGATAATTAGGATATCGATCGCCCGCGAAATCTCAAATGCGTTTGTCTATGTGTTTTTTGGTCATTGATTTATGACATTTACAAGAGATGGCGCTACCACTAGGCAAGCGTGTTTCATCGTCGACCATCGCTTCGATCAAGTGAGATAGTCTAACGCGAGCCTACAGAATAAAAAAAATACGACATATTTAAATGTTTGCGACGGTTTCAGTGATAATAAAATAAAAATACTTAGAAATGGTACTAACGCAATAGCTGACCAAACCGCTCCCCGCGCTTGTTACAAATATTTTAACAAATACAATCGGATGCCAGAACCAATTTTACAACTGGAATATTTAATCGGATTTCCAATTCAATAAATTTCAGTGGATTTATAACAAATAAATAATTATTCTATTAGGTTTTATTCCAGTACTTCAATATTATTTTCTCAAACATGCTTGGAAATTTGAGCATTATTTTGACAACCTTCTTCGAGATAAATCGCAATTGCGATACTGGCCAAATACATGCGCGCAGCGGCCGGCAAAAGTTGTATGAAAATCCATATCTGTCGTTTGTAGCGGCCAAATAAATTACATAATAATAAACTCATATCTGTCGTGTAATTTAAAAATGGAACGATCTTTTTCTCCGAAACATGGCAACCAAGGACGTAACTTATCAAAGGTTTTATTTAAATTTCGAACTGGCTTGCAAATAGAAAGCTGTTTATTGAAATAAAATAAACAAATGAACACTTAAGGTTTAGCACGCACTGCGATTTTTATTTGCGCGGATTTTTGTAGTATTATTCCCGCGTGATTTTTTTACCGCAACGCGTGCGGCTGTATTCAATTCCATAGGCCGCAGAATGGGCGGAAAAAATCGCGCGAATAAAAATCACAGTGCGTACTAAGCCTAGCGCGGGAATAATTATTATTGTTCGTTGTTCGTCATTGATTTTAAAAAGTAATTGTATTTGACAAAATGAGTTCTAGGAACTACATAGTTTTATTTTCCGCGCATTATTTGAGAAAAGCACTATACAAGCCTTGGCCACAACTAGGCATTGATGGACTTACGTATGTGTGCCTCGGCTTTGCCTCGGCCCACGTTTACACGTTCGTCCATCAATGCCTCTTTTGCTGGCCGCTGCAGTAATGTGGGCAAGGACAAGGATAATGCAGGAATAATAGCTTATAGCGCAAATAAAATTTGATAGAAAAACACAAGTTTTGTTTATTTTCACAAGTGATTTCGTTTGTTCCACTTTCAGCCACAGGGTCAGATAAACATTTCGATCCATAAATGTTTTCTTTAATAAAGCAATTTTTCACAATACAAAAATATCACAAATATAGAGCTTGGCTCCACCGAGCCTTGAACATCGTCACTGAGTTGCCAGCTTCTCGGATTTTTATCGGTTACATTACGGGGAGTGTGCGATGGAAGTGCACGATCTAATTTCACCTAGCCCGTTTCATCATCGGACTACCTGACGTACGGCGATGCACCATCAATACAAGGTGGGCATCCCACCCATACGCACAAAACGTTTTTGGACCTTTTTGCGTACAGCTAAGGAGTGGAATTCCCTGCCGAAGTCCGTGTTTCGCGACAGCTACAATCTAAGAGTCTTTAAGTCAAGAGGGAATAGGTTATTTCTAGGCAAGCGTGTTTCATCGTCGACCATCGCTTCGATCAAGTGAGATAGTCTAACGCGAGCCTACAGAATAAAAAAAATACGACATATTTAAATATTTGCGACGGTTTCAGTGATAATAAAATAAAAATACTTAGTAATGGTACTAACGCCTGACTAGCTGACCAAACCGCTCCCCGCGCTTGTTACAAATATTTTAACAAATACAATCGGATGCCAGAACCAATTTTACAACTGGAATATTTAATCGGATTTCCAATTCAATAAATTTCAGTGGATTTATAACAAATAAATAATTATTCTATTAGGTTTTATTCCAGTACTTCAATATTATTTTCTCAAACATGCTTGGAAATTTGAGCATTATTTTGACAACCTTCTTCGAGATAAATCGCAATTGCGATACTGGCCAAATACATGCGCGCAGCGGCCGGCAAAAGTTGTATGAAAATCCATATCTGTCGTTTGTAGCGGCCAAATAAATTACATAGTAAACTCATATCTGTCGTGTAATTTAAAAATGGAACGATCTTTTTCTCCGAAACATGGCAACCAAGGACGTAACTTATCAAAGGTTTTATTTAAATTTCGAACTGGCTTGCAAATAGAAAGCTGTTTATTGAAATAAAATAAACAAATGAACACTTAAGGTTTAGCACGCACTGCGATTTTTATTTGCGCGGATTTTTGTAGTATTATTCCCGCGTGATTTTTTTACCGCAACGCGTGCGGCTGCATTCAATTCCATAGGCCGCAGAATGGGCGGAAAAATCGCGCGAATAAAAATCACAGTGCGTACTAAGCCTAACGCGGGAATAATTTTTATTGTTCGTTGTTCGTCATTGATTTTAAAAAGTAATTGTATTTGACAAAATGAGTTCTAGGAACTACATAGTTTTATTTTCCGCGCATTATTTGAGAAAAGCACTATACAAGCCTTGGCCACAACTAGGCATTGATGGACTTACGTATGTGTGCCTCGGCTTTGCCTCGGCCCACGTTTACACGTTCGTCCATCAATGCCTCTTTTGCTGGCCGCTGCAGTAATGTACTATTTTATAGAACGGAGCACCATTTTCCAACAGCCTTGTTTAGTGAAAACATGTATTTATCTTCAAGAAATATTTTACCAAAGATTGCGACATCATCTCCCTGACCTCATCCTATGTCACTTGGAGGCACAACATGTTTTCATCTTTGGTTCTCTTCTGTTAACCGTAACGATGTCATTTACGTCGTTTACTTTCATGTCATCTGCGTCAGGTGGTATACCCTGTATTACGATTTGGCATTATGCTGAGCTGAGGCCCTTTTGGCATTAGTAGTTTTAATTATTTATTTTGTTTAATTTTAAGGTGTTTTTGTCAATAAACACATTGTTCTTCTTTTCTTTCATTCCTCATACAATCCATTCATCTTTTGTTTTGCCTCCATTCTTCAACATTCTTCTATTTCTTAGTTTTCCATCCAACGCTTTTTTGGATTACAAATTGTGCAGCAACATTGAACGAAATATAAACCATTAAAATCAATTGCATTCAGAGAAACTGAAGCAACAGAAGAAGGTATTTAATATAGTATTTATGGAATACAATGAGAATAATAAAAGAAAACTTAACAGCAAAATGTTGCATTTTCCATCTATTCGATTGAACTTTATTATTCAGAATCGCCTTTGTCAGTTCGCTGCATGTAATGAGATTCCATTGAAGAAAATATTCTATGCATGTCGTAAGCGAGCTGGGCACTACAATATCCAAGTATTTTTAAAATGTACGCCTTATTCACTTCCACATTTTTCCACGTAATAATAGGAGTTAACAACATGTGCTATTGTGCATCAAACAGCTTTTAAGACGAGAATTATGTAACACAGCTTTTGTGATCGTGATTTCGTCAACTTGTGTTTATGATCGTGATTTTGTCAAGTGTTTGTGTTAGGTACCTTTTGAATATTAAACAAAATGATTTGAAGTCTGCTAATGTTGGCTCAATTTCCGTATTTAAAGCGTTCGTAATCTTTTCAATTTCATCACAACGATAGTACATGTCAAAAAAAAAAACGAAAAATTATGGAAATTACGAAATTTATCACTGTGGATACGGTTCCTCTGTTCTTTTCTATATTTAAACCGAAGTCAAACCGTCATCATTTGCCTTTAGTTTAGGACCGGTTTCTGAATTGGGAAATTGGGTATTTGGAGTTACGAACGTGTCAAACCATACTTTAATGCCAAAGTTTGACAAAGGTATTCAGGCAAAATTTTCAGATATCGAGATTTATTGATGCTGGCCTAAAAACCTTATTATAAAAACAATAGAAATTTCCTATTTCAAAACGCAGTTGAATTCGCAATTACAGTTTCAATCTGCATCATCATCTGCCTAGCCTTTTTCCCAATTATGCTGGGGTCGGCTTCCAGTCTAACCGGATTCAGCTGAGTACCAGTGTTTTACATGGACCGACTGCCTATCTGACTTCCACAACCCAGTAACTGGGTAACACGATACCCCTTGGCAAGACTGGTGTCAGATCCCAGGCTTCTGACTACCCGTAACGACTGTGAAAGATCTTCAAATGACAGCCGGGACCAACGGCTTAACGTGCTTTCCGAGGCACGGAGGAAACTCGGTATGTTGTAAGGTTTCAATCAGCGTTTCTTATTAATAATATCGACGAGTATTCAACCGCCACAACACAAATTGGACAGCCCGATGACAATTTCACGGCGTCACCGGGGTCAAATGATTGGAATTGGCGATTTTACGAGCAGAATCGGTAACCGAAATGCTGATTAAGCGAGTAGTAAGTTGCAAAAAAAAATTGATACCCCATTGCTGTACCATGCTTTGTTAAAATAGGCTTCACTATAATTTTGTTAAAGATTTATCCTTTGTGTTTATTCAAGAAATCAAAAAAAAAATAGATAACCCTTCGCCAGTAAAACAGAAGAATGAAGAACAGGGAAAGTACCGCATCTTCCAAAAAAGGGAGTATTCTTGGAGCAGTCGTTTTGTTATGTCTGGTGACGGTTGTTGTCAGACTATTGTGTGTCTGATCGCGCCGATAAAATTGATTGCGCGATGTAGGATTTTGTGACACCAGCTGAGTTTAGTTCGTACGTGGTGGTGTGAGTGCCCCTACCAAATAATATACTTGAAATTGAAGAGAGTTCACCAACATAGCATCTATTGGTTGGTTTCTCGTTCTCGTTTCCTACCAACCCATTTGCGAACTAATATTACTTTTCATTAAAAGCTATCATGCTTTCCATCTGAACAAAAAAAAAGCGGACATAAGTTGAAGTGACGTCTGAAACCTAAACCTACTCCTGGCACAGAAGAGAAAAATCTACTTATGTAGATGGAAGATTTACATCAGAATCAGATATTCACATTCAAAGTAGTCCACAAAGGCAGTTCCATTGGGGCGAAATGTTCCTTTAATGGGCATACCATTGTTGGAACATATTTAAACGTAGGTGCAAAGGTAGTACTACGTTCAGTATATAGGATATTATGTACTTATCTAGCAAGATATTGTTATAGTTAGGATAACGGTTGATTGAAGGGGTATGATGGTGACGTCTAAGCTGCTCAGACAATGATCTGATAGACAGATAGATATCTACTAAAAAACTTGAACACGAAGAGCTTGTCACGAAATGATTACTACTTTTATTAAAATTTTAACTGCTAGTATAGTCAACTACAATGAGTTAAATTTATGTCACAGGACATGCACAATGTGTACACGGGTAAACTATGGTTTGCATTAAGACATAGAGTGTTTTTAATTTCGTCTCCGTGGATTAGCCCAATCCTATCTTCGACTTCCACAAAGGCAAAACCGCTGCAAACGTTTGGCATAAAGTAATAGTAATAATAAAATAGTTTTGTAATAATAAATAAGTTATGACCATAATCCTATGTGACGGCGCCCGTTCAAGAACACGACGCATGAATCGGCGAAAAAAAAAGTATTTCTTTACTAAGTATTACGTAAAATACTAACATTGTAATGGCCAACAACTGCCATTTCTCCAAAGTATAAGTGCACATTTCTTTGGAATAACAAAAAGGATAAAAGGAAATAATCCTCTTTGGTAAATAGAATCATAATGTCCTCAAAGAAAATGAATGAAAATATATTGAGAAAATATCACTCCGTTCGCCTTAGCTCCATCCTTAGCTTCTTTCCTTTCCGTAGCTCCTAGTGGCATCTGAATACATTACAATGACAGAATATTAATTATATCGTTTAGGGGTCGTGGACCAACTATAATGTCCAACTAGTTGGACTACGGGTCTTCAGTAGGTGCAGTAGTCTAACCAAAAATTACAAATGGACAACAGCCCCTACCGAAGACCCATGGTCCAACTTATTTATTTTGGCTGAAGTGACGAGTATCGGAATGACGTTGAGCGAGGTGAAGCGCGAAGCTCAAGGTAGGTCTTGATGGAGGACTACTGTGGAAGCCCTCTGCCCCAGCCAGGGGTAATAGGATCTTAGTCAAGTGACATCCACCAACCCTCAATGGGCCTGCATGGTAGATTACGGCCCGTTCTCTCTCACAGAGAGGAGGTCTGTGCCCCAGCAGTGGAAACATTAAAAGGATGATGGTGAATATTAATATAAATAAATCAGTTGAACCACGGGTCTTCGGTAGGGGCAGTTGTCCAATCATTATTTTTAGTTGGACAACTGCTCCTACCGAAGACCCGTAGTCCAACTATTTGGATCAGGACCCCTAAACGTACACGATCTGGTAACTCGAATGCTATTGATGCCATTTTCTGATTGCTTCCAAGAAATGGTATGCTGTTATATGAATAATGCATATCTATAGGTTATTTGAGGTACTGAACCATCTCTACTATGATAGTGACTGCATCGTTGCCCAGTAGAGTAGTAGCAATTTTGAAAACTGAAACTATAGAAATCAAGATACTGGGTTCAATTCTAGGATCATGTTAAGTTTTCTGGGTTTTCTTAAGAAATTGTCAGTAGCAACCCAGGGTCTCGATTTAAACGCGATAAATAACAACAGCGGTGCACCATGGAACTTGTAACATGAATTATTTTACAAGTTCTATGTTGCTCTCTTCAGCATTAAAAAACAAAATTGTGTCAAAAATCCGCTAGCAAAACATAATCAGCTACCTTTTGAGGACTAACATTTTCTCATTAAATCCAAGTCTTCAAAATGTCAAAGCGTGAAAGAAAATTCAAAGGATTTCCACCTTAGAATTGTTTTACTTGACAAAGTATTTTGTCGAAATTAAAACTAATTTCTCATGTCCGGTGATGTCGGTTTATGTAGATGAACGTTGCTTTTGCTGTATTTTTTATCTCTCATTATATTTAGGAGATTGTTTCCTTATTGATACAGTAGATAACCGTTACGGTGTTGTTTGATACAAAGGGTTAGCAGTAGCTACAACAAACTAATAATTTAATGCCTAAATTATATTTCTTGATTGTACTCAAAATCAAAATCAAAATATATTTTTTTATTTCACATAGGCCTACATGGGCACTTATAAAACGTCGACAAAATGAGCACGGTTCGGGTTGGTCGTTTCCTATGGAGAAGAACCGGCAAGAAACTCCATGGTTACTCTTTTAAAAATGGTTTGGTTTTACAATATTTACATGTTACAGCATTAGTACTTAGATATGGGGGGACAACGTAGGCAATAATTCGGATTATGACAATAAGTCGTAAGAAACTAAAAAAAAAGAAAAAGATTATATAAAAAAGTTAACAAATGTTAACTAGCATCTAGAAGGCCTACAATGTTCACACATTCACAAAACAATCGGTAAAAGAATCTATACAAAGGTAAAAAATAATAAAAATAAGTATAACAAGACTAAATTTAACATGTTGCACAAATTTTGTTATCAGTGCTGTAACTATTCTTAGCAAAGGGCTTTAAAGATGATTGAAAACCATTTTAAAAAGTCTAATTAAAAGAAGGAAAGAAAAAATGAGATTGAGAATAGTTAGAGACATCCACATATTTGTGCCGTTTACAAGTTACCAGGGAAGCTGCATGCGCAGAAGGAGCTAAGGCCAAATGTTTTTATCTTCAACGTAGTCCTTGATTTTATAATATGCTTTTTTAACAAGGATACGTTTGATGTAGTTTTTGAACCTTCCATCGGTCAGTTCTATAACTGACTTTGGCAACTTGTTATAAAAGCGTATACTGTTTATAAGAAAAGACTTGCTAGTTTTCGTTAATCTGAATTTGGGTATTACAATTTCGTGCTTACTGCGTGTATTTAAATTATGGAAGTCGCTTCTAGTTTTGAAAAGCCCCCGATTTTTACGGACATACAAAATACATTCCAAAATATAAAGTGAAGGTAGAGTCAGTATATCGAACTCTTTAAATTTTTCTCTGAGGGACTCGCGAGGACCCATTTTATAGATTGCTCGGATTGCCCTCTTTTGTAGGATGTAAATTGAGTCAACGTCTGCTGCTGATCCCCACAGCAGAATGCCATAAGACATAATACTGTGGAAATAAGCATAGTATACTAACCTAGCTGTAGCTACATCGGTTAGCTGCCTTATTTTCCTTACTGCATATGCAGTCGAACTTAACCTACCCGAAAGAGTTCTAATGTGCGCGCCCCACTGCAATTTTAAATCGATAGTAATCCCTAAGAATACAGTTTCCGTTATAACTTCAAGATTTTTGCCGTCAAGATTTAAGTTTAGGTCATGTTGTGGTACATTTGGTAAAGAGAACTTTAGACATTTTGTTTTTTTCGCATTCAGTAAAAGATTGTTCCTCTTTTTTTTTCGCGGGTAGGTGAATAAAAATAACACACATACGCTCTGAAGAATTTTAACTTTTAATTAGTATTTTATACAATTTTAATCAAAATTCCGACGGATTATAAACAATTTGCTTACCATTAAGCATATATTGTGTGGGCAGTAGCATTCATATGTCCTAAGTGCAAGTTGCATAAACTTGTCGGCTGGAGCTGTCACTTGTGAACTTGGCTCAGACTTTTGAACACAAGGCGGATACCATGACCACTATAGCTGAGATTGCGGAGACCCAGCGAATGGCTATCTCTTCACTGAACCAGCGGATGACTGATTTTGAGATGCACTTAAAAGCATCACCACCTGTAGCTGACTTGAGCGGCCTCCACAAAGACTTTTCCGCCTTCAAGGAGCATGTTTGGAGTGTTCTCAGTGCCTTACAGCTGCAGATTGCTGAGTTGAACAAGAGTGTAGACATAATAGAGATTCGTCACAGAAAAAAGTTTTTACTGCTTGGCGGCGTTCCTGAAAATCCAGGTGAGAAGATCTCTGAAACCGTGGCAACCATTCTGCAGACTAAGCTCGGCTTAACAGATCTGGTCCACTCTTCGCTGACTGTATGCCACAGACTAGGCGCTGCTTCGGAAGGTCATGCTAGACCGATCCTGCTTCGGTGCGCGGACTCCGCTGTCAGAAGCGAGATCTGGAGAACCAAGACGAAACTGAAGGGATCTCCTTATGTGGTGTCTGAATTCCTTACACGACAGCGGCAGTCTACTTTTATAACGGCTCGCAAGCTCTTCGGTGTGACGAATGTGTGGACCAGGGACGGCAACATCAACGTCAAGCTTCCGGACGGCAAGCGACGCCGGGTGATCGGTGTGGAGGAGGTCGCCGCGCTTGGAGCGGAGCATGGTAAATCGCTGGAACAGGAGGTTCCTCTGGTCCCCAATGCTGGCTCTAAACTCGCGTCGGCACAGGCTTCATCTCGCTCAAGGCGGACAAAGAAGAAATAATTTTGATTGTACGATGTTTACTTATTTCGTCCACTTTGTTTTCCGTCTGTGCTTGTTATCTACTTGTTTGTTACTCTTTCTATTCGTATCCATACGCTAAGCACGCACAATAACACATTACATATTTTTGTTCGTTGTACCGGCACCCGATTTTGTTTATTATATATATCAATTGTTTTTGTTGACAAGTTCTGTCAGTGTCACCTGACACTGTCTTAGTTTTTTCCATAGACTTAATAATTTTCTTTTTATATAAATCTTGTCTATGCCAAGTATTTTACTTCTTGCGAATTACGTTTGCGTTCGGATGCACGCATTAGTAATTTATGTATAAATTTGTTTGTGAACAGTCTGCCGGCAGGTTATGCAACTAATATGTGAATTTTATCTTCACATTTATATTATCTATATAATTTTATTTTATATATCTATTTATTTACGCTTTACAATGATTATGTCTGACGACGACTCGTTTCATTCTTGTCATAGTTCCTCTACGTCTTTTTCTTCTTTAAACGATTCTCTATCAGTTAACAGTGTCTTAAATGGTGAATGCCAGCGTTTTAATAAGTGTTTTAATGTATGTCATGTGAACGCTCAAAGTATCCCTCAACACCACTCTGAGATGCAGGATTTATTTCGTGATGTGGCGTTGCACGCTGTCCTGGTGTCGGAAAGTTGGCTCAAGCCCGAACTCCCCTCTACACATTATAACTTACCCGGTTTTATATTAATTCACAATGATCGCACGGGTAAAAGGGGCGGTGGTGTTGCCATATACTTGCGCAGTGACATCCCTTTCAAAATTCTATCTTCTTCTCCGACAACTTATAGCGGCAATCCAGAATTCTTAATCCTTGAAATTGATGTCAAAGGGGTTAAGGCCGTTCTTGGAGTAGTATACTGCCCACCCACTATTGATTATTTCTCTATTCTCGAATCTCTCTTTGAATCTGTTTCCTCGGAGTACAAGCATCTCATAGTCATGGGCGATTTCAACACCGACCTCTCGAAGGATAACTCAAGATCGCGCAGATTGAGAGCAATCCTGGAATCGTCGAGTCTGTCACTTCTCACGCTCAATCCGACTCATCTTAATCCTGACTCAAGCGATACCTGGCTTGATCTCATGCTTGCGTCTTCCGAAAATCTGGTTGTTAGCCATGGCCAGATTGCGGCCCCTGGGCTATCTAGACATGATTTGATTTACTTATCGTACAAAATTAAGCCACCTAAACAGCGGCCTGCCATTATGTTTCTTCGGAATTTTGCGAGGTTAAACAAGGACAAACTTAATGGTGATTCCAAAGATATTGATTGGGTTGAAGTTGTTCAGGCAGCAACTGTGGATGAGAAAGTGCATATGTTCAACAGGTCCGTGCTTCAGCTTTTCGATGCGCATGCGCCACTCAGGGCTGTCCGTGTTAAGCGCCCTCCGGCTCCATGGATTAGTCCTGGAGTTCGTTTGGCGATGAGACGGCGTGACAGGGCTTTTCGGAGATATAGAAGGGATCGCAGTGAGGAGAACTGGAGCCTGTACAAGTTGGCTAGAAACCGCTGTAATCAGATGGTAAGAGCTTCCAAACGCCGATACATTTGTGAAAATGTCCTTAATTCTTCTCCGGCTGACATATGGAAGTTTCTCAAATCAATTGGAATCACGCAATCATCCTCTCATACTGTATCATCTCATATGTCTCTGAATGATTTGAATAATCACTTTTCATCGTCAACTATGCTCACGGCTGTTGTTAAGAATAATACTATTCGTGATATTGCTTCCATGCCAATTGCACCTCCCGAATCTTTTTCTTTTTCCCCGGTGACTGACGCTGAGATCCTCAAAACGTTCACTGCAATTAAGTCCAAGGCTGTTGGCTGTGATGGAGTGAGCAGATCCATGTTATCCCTCATTTTTAAAAGTATCCTTCCCATTATCACACACATCATCAACTTCTCTCTGCAGGCTGGTGAGTTTCCT
Source organism: Orthosia cruda (assembly GCA_964057195.1). Taxonomy (NCBI): domain Eukaryota; kingdom Metazoa; phylum Arthropoda; class Insecta; order Lepidoptera; family Noctuidae; genus Orthosia; species Orthosia cruda. The sequence continues at coordinate 8,856,088 of OZ059834.1, forward strand.
ACCACCTGGCGTAAAGCATTCATTATCCCTCTTCCGAAAATTTCCAACCCCACCTTATCTAATCACTACAGACCAATCTCCATTCTCCCTTTCCTATCTAAGATCCTGGAAGCAGTTGCTCTAAACCAAATATCCTCCTTCGTGTCCCGGAATAACCTATTGTCCCCTTTCCAATCTGGTTTTCGGCCCGGCCATAGTACAGCCACAGCCTTGCTTAAAGTTACTGAAGACGTCAGAAACGGCTTGGAGAGTTCGAGGTTGACGGTGTTGGTTTTAATTGATTTCTCCAATGCATTTAATACCGTCGATCACGACATTCTCCTGGCCATCCTGTCTCAAATTGGGGTTTCTTCGTTGGCACGGGATTGGTTTTCATCATATCTTCGTGGTCGCCAGCAGGCGGTGCGTGCTGATCAGAAATTCTCTGATTGGTGCGCTCTGGTAACAGGCGTTCCTCAAGGCGGTATACTCTCTCCACTCTTATTTTCATTATTTATTAACTCTATTACTACTATTCTCAAATGCTCCTACCATCTGTATGCTGATGACCTGCAGCTCTACGCGCAATCTGACATTCTCAATCTGGATAACTGCATCTCACTGTTAAATGCTGACCTTCAAGCAATCGCTGACTGGTCTAGTAGATTTGGGGTAACTGTCAATGTCAGTAAATGTCAGGCTATCCTTATTGGTAGTTCGTATTTTCTACGTACCTTGGACACTAGCCTTCTATCGCCGCTTATTTTCGGCAATACCGTCATCCCACTCTCGCCTCACGTTAAAGACTTAGGCCTATACATTGATGACAAGTTAAGCTGGAATAAGCAGGTCGCTCAGATAAGCCAGAGAGTCACATTCTCACTGCGGTCTCTCTATAGATTCAAACATTTTCTTCCGTCTAGCACTAAAACCACCTTGGTTCAGGCTCTTGTATTGCCTATAATCGACTATGCTGATGTTTGTTACTCTGATCTATCCCAAGAACTTCTTAACAAAATGGATCGACTTCTTAACAACTGTATTCGCTTTATTTTCGGGCTTCGTAAATATGATCACATTTCTTCTTTCCGTTCTCAGCTTAAATGGCTGCCTATCCGTCAGAGGAGATCCCTCAGATCCCTCTGCATGCTCTTCAACATCATGAACGATCCTTGTACTCCTGATTATTTAAAACAATATTTTAAAGTGTTGGGCAGTTCTCACGATCTTAACCTTCGAGCTTCAAAAAACTTACTTCTCCATATTCCTTCTCACCGCACTGGGTTTCTATCTAATTCTTACACTGTCTCTACTATAAAACTCTGGAACGTGCTTCCCCTTGACATAAAAAAAGCTGAGAGTAAATTTTCATTTAAGCGTAGAATCCGGAAATATTACTTGTCCTCTCTCACATAGCTCGGTCTTCGTCATAGTTATTATATTTAAATTTCTGTTTCATTTAGAATAAATAATGATATGGTATTTATTATAATATTTATTAGTCTATTGTTTTAGTAATTATTTATGTATTTTATTAGTTAGATTGTTTATTAATATCTGATTTTAATTATTGTTCATTTTATTTTATTTTTGTACTCCTACCACTGTTGTGTCCTTTTTAACCCAAAGGTTGACTGGTAGAGAATGCCTTGCTGCATTAAGTCCGCCTATGTATCACCATTGTACATGAAGTTTAAATAAATAAATAAATTGTTAGCTGCGAACCATTTTGAGAGAACAATTAGACTTTCGTTGACATTTATGACATCCGTATCTTGCCTATCTATTTTAAAAATTAGCGAAGTATCATCAGCAAACAGAATTATATCCGATAATTTGGCCATCATAAGGGAGATCATTAATGTAAACAAGAAAAAGGAAAGGGCCGAGAATTGAACCTTGGGGCACGCCCATCTTGACTAGAGACCCGGAGGACGTCGCCCCATTAACATTTACTTTTTGCTGTCTGTTTGATAAATAGGAAAGCACGAGATCAGCAGATTTTCCACGAATTCCGTAGTGGTGTAATTTACAGATCAGTGTGTTGTGGTCGACGCAGTCGAAAGCTTTTGAGAGATCACAGAAAATGCCAATGGCATCCTGGGACCTCTCCCAAGCCTCCAAGGTGTGGCTGATGAGTTTTACTCCCGCGTCCGTTGTCGACCTACCTTTCGTAAAACCAAACTGTTGACTATGCAGTATCCCATTTGAATTGAAGTGAGACAACATCTGTTCCAGCATGATTTTTTCAAAGATTTTACTCAATGCTGGAAGCACGGATATAGGTCTATAATTAGAAGGATCACTCTTACAGCCAGATTTGAAAATTGGTACTACTTTACTGTGTTTCATTAAGTCAGGAAAAGTGCCGCTGTCCAAACATTGATTGAATATGCCTGTTAGGACAGGAGCAATTGAGTCAATAATATCTCCAAGAACCCTAACGGATATCCCCCACAAGTCTTCAGTATTTTTTTTATTGAGACTTTTGAACGAGTTTTTAATTGAATCAATACATATTGGTTTAAATTTAAAGATTGGTATGTCTTTAGTAAAGTTTTCTTTAAGAAGAGCTTCAGCTAATTTAGAAGAGGCAGGAAGAGACTTCGTAACCTCTAACGGAATGTTGGTAAAGAAATTTTCTAATGTCTCAGCGACTACTTGCCTATCAGAAATGGTTTGATTAGTTATTTTCAAAGACAACTCATTCTGATCGCGTTGTTGTATCTTTCCAGTTTCTTTATTAATTAATTGCCACACAGTTTTTATTTTATTATTAGAAACACCAATTTTGTTAATTATTATTTGAGATTTTGCTTATAATAGAATTCAATGATTGAATTGAATTTCAGGTTCGAATAAACAAAGGAAGCTATTATTTATCAAACCAATCAAATAACTTAATTACTAATAGTGTATTAGTATGCCTACCTATACGAGTGTATGTTTAGGAAATGAAACATTTAGTTCGGTATCAGAAATCGTACGTAAAATTTTACATGATTGAAATTAGACCAAACATGGAGTGCCCAAATTATATTTTTATACACAAACGGAACTAGTGCCTGATTACAGTTTACTCTACAATTTAACAAATAACTTCGGAGCAACCGTACAATTAGATTGTCGGTATGTGACTGACATATCCAATATTATTTCAAGAAACATAAGCACCGAATTGTTTGTTATAGTTATATACTTATAATAACGTTGGCTATTATTGTACAGCGTCTTGCTTTAGGTACTTTTATTCTATATTTCTCTGGAAGATTTATTAGAGGATTCATAAGCTAGAGAAAACTGGTTCTATGAAATGAAATAGTGAGGAAGTCAGTCATAGACCTAAAATATTAGACTCGCAAAATTAAAATATTTACTAAGGCGGCAAAACACCAAAAAGCTGAAGATTTCGCAAGTGTTTATTAAATGCGGAAGATGTTTCTGGGGCCAATCTCAATTAAACCTATTTTAGAAAATACTAGAGCATTTCGATCTGGGAGATATTGAAAATGTTATATGCATTAATAAGGGTCACAAATCTAAATCACAAAGTGCGCAGCTTCTCTGGGACAAGAAGGTTTCATAACTCAGTAAATCTCGGATCACTACGGCACAATATTCTACTGACCTTTACATATTATTCGAGAAAATGTATGATATTTTCTTGCGAATTTTTCGTGTGAACTGAGATAAAAAAAATGTCGAGGATGAACATGGCGGAAGAAATTAGCAATTTATATAGGTAAAAGATTGTTGATTATGATTTTCATAAGATTGGAATTAAGAGTTATTTTTACTCATATTGTTTTAGTGTCAATGGATTGTGATAAAAATGTATAGTAAATCTTAATAAGATTTTATGCTTTTTGGTAGACTAAAGGCACAACTGCTTGATATGACCAACAAAAAAATAATTTTCTTGACTGACGGGACATATCTGGCAAACGCGAAGCTTCGCAAAAATATGATGTACCAAATCCTACCTTCATTGTAAAATACCTGTTCAAAGATGATTCCACATGTGATGAGGTGGGGCGTTTTTTTTTTGATCTTGTCTTCTTGCCTTCAGAGGACGCCTAATTCAATAAAATGTGACGTCATATAGCCTTTAACCAGCGGACAATCAAGACGCTTTAAACGCGCTTTGAACCTCACTTAGCTCTATTAAAGTGTAGTCATTTGTAAAATAGGCCAGAACTAATGACGTGACTAGAACCACTGAAACAATAGGTACACATTATAATGAAGAACAGAAGGATTGTTTATAAGAAGTTAAGAAAAATAGTTAAACGCAGCGTGTTAAAATTGTAGGAACTCTGCATGAACTCCGACGTAAACTCCTTTTTTAACTTGTCCACTGTTATCCCCGAAAAACAGAGGGGTGTTATAAGTTCAACGTGTGTATCTGTCTGTGGCATTGTAGCTCCCAAATAGATGAACCTAATTATGATTTAGTTTTTTGTTTTGTTTCTCTACACGAGCTGCATTGTCATATACAGCAAATAATTTTAAAAACTTTCATGACTTTAATCTTAAATAAGAAATCCAGACACATCTTTTGTTAAAAAATTTGCATTCTAAAATATTGAGAACTGATAAGGACAGGTTTTCACAAAAAAAGTAAAGAAGATGAATCAAGGTACATTACATTGACATATTTTCATGATTCATCGATTAATCTTCTTTTCTCCGTATCGATAAAAACTGGCCCAATGAGAGAAAAACTTCTGCGTTAGCTTCCTCTTGCACCGAGTATGGTAGCTGCGGTACTTTCTTGGTGGAACAAACGACTATATCTATACTATTCTTTGTGTCTGCAATCACGGCCTTCTCGGCGCTTCCTGAAATAAAACACTCATGTGGCACCCTTTAGGTTACTCGCCAGTAAGCTTCTTTTTTTTAATGAATAGTATTTTTTGCAGTTCTGACAAAAAGTTATTGACTTACATTCCTCAGTCTTCTTTAACTACTTTTGGCTGGAGCGCTTGAAGACTTGCGCAGTTCAGCTCCCTCGGCCAGTCACTCTCTCACCTATGGTAGAAGACTGTTTTTTTTACAGTTTTACTGGTGCATATATATTATTAGGTACTTATATAAATAAACTTCAATTGAAAAGAGATGCTATAGTTGTCTGACTTAACATTTTGCACAAACCACATAAAACGCTCTTCAAGGTATGTTGTGGAAGCAAAACCAAGGAATATTTTAGACGACAAAGCTGTAAATTTTTGCGCTCAAACGTGAAATAAAAAAATGAGTATGTAGGTATATACTTCACTTCTAAGACCCACTTGGGTCACCGTGGGTTATCTTACTAACTCCGAGTTAGTAGCTAGCTCGCCTCGATGTATGACATATTTGTTACATATTTAATCTTGTGTTAGCAACTAACTAAGTCAAGTTTTTGGCACAAGTATGCCTTAGTACATCTATTTATTTACATACGAAATATTTGTACACGATCTGGCATGTGTTATATGAACATACATATAAATGCAATCCATAAATAATTTAAACCCTTATTTTACCAATTTTAACAACTACTTATTAGATATCATCTGCCTGGTCTACTCCAAATTGCATTGGGGTTGGCTGCCGGCGACAGTCTAAGCAGATGCAGTTAAGTCCCAGAATTCTACAAGCTTTCTGAGATTTACAACCCAGTTACTAGGTTATTCGAGAGATATCGCTATATATATTAAATTTATTTGTTAAAATAAAAAAGTATTTTATTACAAATCTTTTTTAATACAAGCTTTTTTCGTATTCTTCTCAGCAAACCCTTTCATTTGATACCAATATCATGGCAGTGCGCCAAAAATAACTATTCCGCTATCTTGGGCCGTCCACCATATTATTGGATTTATTTAGAATGATGTCACTTAACTAGCTTAGCAAAAGTTAGGTTGTTATAAGTTTTTAACCCCTGACAGAAAAAGAGGGGTTTTTAACATTTTTAACCCCGATAGAAAAAGAGGGGTATTATAAGTATATACTTATAATACCCCTCTTTTTCTATCGGGGTATAACCCCCGACGGAAAAAGTGGTTTGTTGTAAGTTTGACGTGTGTATCAGTGTCTGTGATATCACAGCTCCCATACCAACTAGCAAACAAACTTGGAATAATTAGATCTCTGAGAATACGGCACTGAAGATTCAAAATGTTATCAATTATCTTAAATTAGTTTGAATAAAGTAAATATTGGAGGAGAAATGTTAGCTTTATTGGCTAAAAGTAAGGAGTTTGTTGGGGTGGTCGTGGGCTTAGCAGTAGTAGTTCGCTATGTCCTTCTGTCCGTCCGCAGCTTAGCTCAGAGACTTTTAGTATTAGAAAGCCATTCATACTTTTTTTTCCTTTCATCCTATCGATGTAAAGTGGGGATGTCTTTTTTCCTCGTCTATCCCATAATGTGGGCTATCGTTGGATAGGCCATTCTAAAATATTACGGGTTTTTTAAAACCATTTTTCTATTCAGAGATCCATCCGCGCAATTTTTTTTTTGATTCAAGTTTATCCCTCGCCCTGCCAGCAAAATAGTTATTTTTGGATATATGAGAAAATTCACGGCAGTAATGTATACAAAGAAAATTGAAAGGAAAACTATCACAGCTAAGTAGGCTTTACAAGTTTACGAATAATAGTCGACCAACTTATTTAATAAGTACTTGGAATAGTAAAAATCATGTACAAATGCCATTCAAAATTATTTAAATAACGTTGTTAGTTATGTAAAACAGATAATGTTGCGAAGGGCTCGGTTCGATCACATTGGTCGAATAGGGACCAAACTTGCTTCTTACCCAGCAGGTAGTAAAGCGTTTTGGTCTCTGGCTAAGTCGGTCGAGTCGAACTTCTGCCGTCCCTCACTGCTACCACTGCTGAAACCCGACGGGTCACTAGCCCACTCCGCTGAGGAGAAAGCAAATTTATTTGCCTCTCTTTTTGCGGAATCTTCACGTCTGAATCCTGGTGATTCGCGGCCCCCTCCTCCTCCTGATGGATGCGAGACGAGTATGTCGGACATTCGTATCCATCAAAAGGACGTTCGTAGGGTGCTGCGAAACCTTGACGTGAACAAGGCTAGCGGCCCTGACGGAATACCAGCACTTGTTCTTAGAACCTGTGCGCCTGAACTGTCTCCGATCTTGACACGCCTATTCCGTCTTTCGTATGAGGCTGGAAAAGTGCCGAATGCTTGGAAGCAGGCTAACGTACAGCCCGTGCCCAAGAAGGGCAGTCGAGCTGACCCGGCCAACTACAGACCCATATCTGTAACCTCCATACTCTGTAAGAGTATGGAACGTGTACTCAATACTAAGCTCCTGGCATACCTTGAAGCAAACGATATCCTTAGTGATCGCCAATACGGCTTCCGCCGAAATCGGTCTACTGGGGATCTTCTAGCGTATGTCATTCACATCTGGAGTGAGGCCATCGAGAGGCACGGGGAAGCGCTTGCCGTCTCCCTAAACATCTCGAAGGCTTTTGATAGGGTCTGGCACGAAAAGCCTTATTGCTATGCTTCCTTCATTCGCTTTGCCCGGTGGTCTGATTGGATTGCAGACTTTCTGAGAGATCGGTCCATTCGAGTGGTTATCGATGGCTGCTCGTCGTACTACTTGGATATTAATGCCGGGGTCCCTCAGGGGTCGGTACTCTCGGCAACTTTATTCTTACTGCACATTAGCGATCTGCTAAAACCCGGCACCTTTGGGTATGCAGATGACAGCACTGTTACTGAGAGATACTTGTCCAACGCTCGTGCTACCGGGCCTCAGATCCAGTATCTCCGGGAGGCCATGGTGGAGCGCTTAAACCTGCCCTTGCAGGAAGTCTCCGAATGGGGCGATGCCAATCTGGTCAGGTTTAATGCTGCTAAAACCCAGGCGTGTCTTTTTTCCGCAAAAAAGAGTCAATTTCACCCGGCTCCAACTTTCCGAGATGTGACCGTGCCAATAGCTGACCATCTTGAGCTTCTTGGCGTTACGTTGACATCGACTCTCAATTTTGGGCCATACATTGGGGCAAAGGCTCAGCTGGCCGCCAAAAAGCTGGGGATCCTTGCAAAGGTGAGAAGGTATTTCACGCCAGAACAGCTGCTTAGCTTGTATCAAGCGCAAGTTCGATCATGCATGGAGTACTGTTCTCATCTCTGGGACGGATCTGCCAAATACCAGCTTGATGCACTGGAGTCGATCTAAAAGCGGGCCAAGAGGCTCATCAGCGATGAGGCACTGGTTAAGTCGAAGCTTGAACATCGTCGCCGAGTTGCCAGCTTGTCGGTTTTTTATCGGTTACATTTCGGGGAGTGTGCGATGGAATTGCATGATTTAATTCCACCCAGCCCGTTCCATCATCGGACTACCAGTACCAGTACGGCGATGCGTCATCGATATATGGTGGACATCCCACCCATACGCACTAAACGTTTTGGGAATACTTTTATTATGCGTACAGCTAAGGAGTGGAATTCCCTGCCGGAGTCTGTGTTTCCCGATAGATACAATCTAGGGGTCTTTAAGTCAAGAGTGAATAGGTTATTTTTAGGCAAGCGTGCTTCACCATCGACCACATCATCGCTTACTATCAGGTGAGATAGTGGTCAAGCGCGAGCCTATATTAGATAAAAAAAAAAGAAAAAAGATAATAAATATAAGTTTATGAACCATGTAAAAATGTACAAGAATAAAATCATAACATCCTTAATAATAATGATTTCTAGATTATAAAATGTTTAAGCTCGAATTACGCATTGGAAAAGGTGGAGTCGTTGGCAGTACCGGTCCGTAAGGCGCATGCGCGCGGGGAAGTCTATTTTGTGTTAGTGCAGCAGAATTATTTTCGACGTTTTTTCTTTATTTCACTATTAGAAAGTAACACTACCCTATTAACGCACCGCATTGATTTTAATCCCGAAAAATACTCGGTTTCTGTCACCACAGCAGCGAAGCCGCGGGAAAAAGTGACTTATTTATCATTAATGGGTCATATATACTCTCGTTAACACGTTTCGCTCATCGCTCAATCATTTTCACTCATTAGTTTACCGCTCAGCTAGTCAAAGACGGGAATTGTACGTTGCAGACATACGTCATAATCTGTCATGTGCGATCTCGACTGTTTCCGTTATTAGAAATGTGGATTATTAGGACGCGTAATAAGTAATGTTTCAATCTGTTTGAGAAATATTTAAGGATTGAATAATCTGTTACATTTTTCTTAGTATCCACACTAATATTATAAATACCAAAGGAAATCTGTTACCTTATCACGCAAATCGCTGAACCGATTTAGATGAAATTTGGTATGGAGATAGTTTGAGAACCTGGAATGGACGTATGATAGTATTTTATTAAGGAAATCTTATTTGAGAGCGTGAACAGGGGAATGGAAGTTATGTAGTTATGTTGAACTAATAATTTCTCAAGTAATTGATAGCTTTGTGCATCTCTAGTCTCTCTTGAATATTTATACTACTTGTCAGGTTTAGTCAATAGTACGGACGTCAAACTAAACACTAGCACGCCTCTGGCGGCAATCAAGAACAACTACGCATTGGCATGCTTTTTATAAGCGCTTGCGTGGTGGGGAATAGGGCAGTTGAGTACTGACAGCTTTAGAGCTAAGATGTTGTAGAATCAGTGTCGATCCGTAATATTAGTAAGCAAGATTGTAACTGTGACTATTTAAATAAACCCAGTGTATCGAATAATTTCTGTGATTTAATTTGCACGATTATACCCACCAACCTGCCCACACACGATATCATAACCTTAGGGCATACATCCTGACTATCCGATGGTTTACATCTATCGGCCAACCTTGATGCGACATACATATTTCTTAATTGAGTGGTAGGTCGTTGACGCCCAGTTAGTTGCAAAAATTAGTGGCACCAATATTAAACCGAAAAAATACAACATAATGATGATATGTGGTGATGATGTTGGTGATATTACTATCTGTTGTCCGCGATTTCGTCTGCTTGGATTTTTTCTAAATAGAATAAAATCCGATTGCTGACCCTTCTTTCTTTTGTTTACAGTTTATACCTTAGAAATGGAAGTTGGAAGAAAGTTTTTAATTGAAGGTACTTTTGAACTTTAACCCCAATTTTTGAGTGTCTGTAGTTGATTAATTGTCAAACTTTTTTAACCTGAAAATATAACAAATTAAATCAGAAATTACCTAAGATGCTCCAGAGGCTAGAGACAAACGAAATCATATCAAAAACAAAATTTTATTTGGAAATATGAATAAAAATGTGTGGTATTGTCTAGCGCTATCGAAATTTCACGTGACTGATCTATCGCTGATAGGATAATGATGTGTTGCAGTCGTGCAGCAGCACGACACAGAAGCAGAGTCAATTTTCAAAAGCACCTGCAACATGTACGAAACAATTTAACCTCTCACGTTAGGGTCGCTCCACACACTCATTACGGCACGGCCGGCTTTTGATTGTCACCGTCGTCCCACGTGTAGGGCACAGTTATTAAAATCGTTGTTATTTTAATGGAGTTACTCGACGATATTTTTCGTTTACACCTTAGAAAAGGAAGTTGTATTATTTCACTTATGAACTCCCGATTTCTGAATTAAGAATTTGTAATTCAGTAATTCTTTAGCCAGTAAACCTGTCAGTTTGGCTAGTTTAGCCATTCCGGTAGGATTAGATACGTTAGCGCCAGATTCTCAATTCAAAATCCTGGACGGTTTCACTATGCCATAAGTTAAAGTCTGTTCACAACAACTACGAAGAAACAGATCGCAGGTTACCTACCTACCTAAATGCTAACTTCTGACACTTCTGTGTAACATGAAAATGTTCGGTTTCCTGAACCTCCAATAAAATTGAGGACGGACATTAATTTATATGGAAGTATCTTCAAAAAATTTAAATTTATTCATAGGAGATAAGGCTTGAACTAGGTTAACTTTGTTCCGATTTGCCCTAATTCAGTTTTATTTAATACTCGAATAAAAATATATTAGTATTCTGAGGCTCTAAACAATTTATCAGTTCCGTTGATAGGTTATTTTTTTGTTAATTTGTTCTTCTGTACTATGGTCATTAGGAAACTTACTTTTGTTGCAAATTTAGGTATCTCTGGAAGCGAATACTTATTGTAACTTTCGAATAAATATAGCTGCCTAACCGTAATATAATAATAATATCACCGAATAATTCATGAGAACAAAACATTTTTTATTTCGAAAAGAAAAACAAAATGAACCCTTAACACAATACATGTCAACACAGTGCATAGTCGAGACCACGCGACTCCTTCGTCCAACCTATTTACATTCCTTGGTATAAAGACTCTGGTAGACAGGCCCAGCGCAATGATACGACAACCTATATACTCGACTGCGATAAAGACAATAGAAGGAGGTATGATTTAAGCAGTCTATTTATGTATGTTTTTACAAATGTTCCACCGTAGCGCCTAAACAACTAAACAGCTTTTGATGAATGAAAACCGATTAATTATGACGGTCCGGGTAATGTGGCGGATAGATCACCCAAAAAATTGAGGGTGCTGTTTTTATTTCCTGTCGTTGCGAGTGAATTCAAATAAAATAGTAGAAAATTCTGAGTAAAATAAAATGCGTTTATAAATAGTTCTAACGCGATCCATCGACAATTCTGAATAAAAATCATAATTTTTCCCGCAGTCGCGTTTTAGATTTTAACTTCATGTTACTAGAAATTGATCTACAGATTATTCCCCGTCGAAGAATTTCTATGAACAATGTTTGGCTCATTGTTGTCACGTCTCGCCTGTCTGCAGGAACCTTAACGCCGTTCGCCCACGAGGCTTGCAAAACGTCGCCCCGGTCTCTTCACACTGTCACTCCGGCTAATTGAAAGTCTTTGAAAAGGGGGCGCATGACTGACGTCATTAGGTAATGAAAGTTCAGCGTTGGCGTGACGAAGGGCTAGTGACAACTTTATTCTTTCATTATACACCTGTAATGGCATTGTGATGGGCGTCGGCTTTGATGACGGGTGGCAAAGAATTGTTCGAGATAAGATTTTGTAAGGTTGAGGACATATCTGCGATTATTCTAACTAGCATATATAGAGTTTAAGTAGTCTGTATACCTACTTACTACTACTGTCCAACCATTAACAGGTCATAGATACACGCGCCAACCATAATATTACAGCATCAGCGACATACTTTCGGTCCACGAGCCGGCTACACCGTCAAACCGTCAGCGCTAAAAAGTGACCTACTGAGATCTTCGCTTCAGCGGCCAAATACACATACAACACACAAGGAAATAGGTATCAATGTGTATTGACCACAAAAATTTGTAAATAATTAAGTAATTATTGTAATAAATTAGTCATCAAGCTGGAGTCGAGTTTTATTCATCTCTCCATCACTCCTCTTACTGTGGCTAAGACACCCTTAGCCTTTAACGATCCTGTGAGTCTGTGGGATCGACAGTAAGAAAACTATTTCCTGTGTACAATACACGACGTACACAAACCCCTATTCCTACCTAAATTCCTTCTGTTACCGTAAGTCTCCTTGTAACAGACTTCCCGCACTTAAAATTAACGTAATCTACGTTTGGTGTGGTTTGTATGATAGGGTAGGGCATTAGGATAACTAGGGTGCTAGGTAATTGTTATAGGGCTAGGTTTGTAGTCAGTGAGGTCTTAGGTATCTCATAGGTACCAGGCTCAATTGGTGCAAACATAGCCATACTGTACGCATTTGTAATAATGGCCGTACTAAACTATAAGTCCCGGATAACCAACTACTTAAACTATAAAGCTTTACTTTCCCATATATTTTTTATTCCTTTAGGAATACCTGTAGGTGAACCAATCTGTTTTTTTTTTGGCTGAGTTATCATCCAATGACATCGCCCGCTCTGGGTGAAACGGGAGGGCATATCAGACTTTTACTAACTAAAACCCATCCGTTTTCCTTCAGTTGCTTATGCCAGGGCCGCAGTAACTCTCTTTCAAATTTATCCGTGACCCAGACATCGGACCCCTTCAGTTTTGCCGTCATCTTTTTAAGGCGCGCGTGGAACACTACGCAACGGCGAATCGGGTCTGGTCTTTATCGGACGGCGAGCTACCTCACTCACACACGAGCACTCGCCGTCCACAAGCCCACGCCTATAGTGGCTTGCTCACAGATAGCTTATAATCTGGATTAATACATAGAAAACTTTAACATTATAAACTCGGTAAAATGATCCCTTGGGATAATAAAACACTTTTCACGAGGGCGAAAATTTCGAGTATTGCTCTTTATTGGGAAAAGTTGTTTATTTACAAGTTCACAGTTTTTTACCGACTTCCCAAAAAGGAGGAGGTTCTATGTTCGACTGCTTGAATGTTTTTTTTTCACCGATGGCTCCGTCAATTGTGGACCGATTTAAATAATTCTGGTTGCGTTTGAAAGTGACTACTCCTGAGGTGGCCCAAGTCAGAATCTGATGATGGGATCCTATGGAAATCGAGAAAACTCCTCAAATATTATAGGCATACATGTAGCGATTTTGGTATTTTCATTAACAATGCAATAATTTGCAGTCAGAAAGTATCATTTGATGAAGTGGAACTGATGCAGAAGACCACAGATGGCCACTGGCACTTAATGCTAACTATGTCACGGGAATAAGATAACGCGAATAGTATACCGACTATGATGAAGCTGTTGTTTATAATACTCTGTGGTACATTTATATTTTGAATCTAGGCAACACTCTCTTCCTCCCTTCCGGGCTTGCACACGAGAAAGCTATGTTGTATTTATTTTGTAATCTTCTAATTAACAAGAAATAAACAGTTTAAGAACTAAATAGTGTTTAATATCAATCAGCTAATTTATAAACATGGTAGCAGAACGTGGTTTATAAAAATAAAACAAAGATTACAAAAGTTTGAGAGAGGTTAAAAGTTACGTACAAAGTCAAGTGAAAATTATTTTGAACAAAAATGCAGCAAGCAAACAACCAAATTATGATACCAGTATTCGACGGGAAGGAATATGCCAATTGGAAAATACGTATGATAAAATTTTTACAATTTAAAAAATGCAACGAGGTTATAACTAACAAAATTGACAGTGCTGCTGATGTCAAATTAAAGGAAAATTGGCTAGAAAAAGATGTGCAAGCAACTAATTATATTTATGGGGCGATAACCAATAAACAGCTGGAATACATAGCAGAATGTGAGTCGGCTTATGACATAATTTGCAAATTCGATTCAATGTACTTGAAGGCGTCGACATCACTACAAATTGTTTACCGAAACAACCTTGAAAATATCAAATTAAAAAACTATGCTAAACTGAATTTATTTTTCGACGAATTTGAAAGATCAGTAAACGAATTAAAACAGGCTGGTGCTACTATTAGTGAAAGTGAGAAATTAAATTACATGTTGAGAGCATTGCCAAATGAATATAGTCACATTGGTGACTTGGTAGATGTACTACCAAAAGAAGACAGAACAGTAGAATACTTAATGAGCAAAATAAAAATAAAATATTTGGCAGAGAAACAAAATACAACACAAGAAAAGTCAGAAGCTCCAGTAATAGATAAGTCAAACGCATTTAAGACTGAAACAAAGTCAGCCCCAAACTCAAATCTGTGCTTTATTTGTGGGAAACCAGGCCATATAAAACGTAACTGTTGGTACAATCGAGGACAACAAAATAGAGGTACAAATTATGTTAGAGGAAGAGGTCAAAGTCATTCAACTCATAGGGTACGTGGTCGTGGATTCAATAATCATGGTCGAGGAAGAAACTTTAATCAAAATGCATCAAATACACCGAATGAACACAGTAATTTCCATACCACAGTTATACAAATCAACATTACATCAAGTTCGAATGAAAATAAGTCAAGTAAGAATGAAATTTCATGGTTATTGGATAGTGGATGCACTGACCACATTATAAACAGTGATGAGTATTTTGAAAGGTCAGTTATATTGAAGAATCCAGTTAAAGTCAAAGTTGGTGATGGCAGAATGCTAGAAGCTACAAAGGTTGGTGATATCAAACTATATTTTCCTGTTTATGGTTCAAGATCATATGTAAAATGTGAGAAATGTGTTTTATGTAAAAGATATGAAGGCAAATTTATTGAGTTATGCAGGGATCACAGATAACAGTAACACTGTTGTATCAAAAGGACATTGGGCAAAAATATACACTCCAAATGGCAAATTAATGGCAATAGCACAAAAAGAGGAAAGGTTATACAGAGTGATTAGTTACATTGAAAATAGTAAGATGCATGCAAATGTAAGTAAAAGTACGTTGTCAGTGAAGGAAAAATTACATCGTACACTTGAACATGGCAACTTTAAATATTTGGATATTATGTGTAAAAATCAGTTTCTTGAAGGAATACCTAAAGAAATAGAATCAGAGTATATGAAGTGTGCTATATGTATTGAGAACAAAATGCATAACTTACCTTTTAAGAATAATAGAAGAAGAGCTGAGGACATATTAGAAATTGTTCATACAGATGTCAATGGGCCACATAACACAACAGGATACGGTGGTGAAAAATACTTTGTGACCTTCATAGATGATTATAGCAAATTGGCAAAAGTTTATTGCATTAAGTCAAAGAATCAAGTTGCAGATTGCTTTATAGAATATGTAAATGCAGTTCAAAATTTAACTGGAAAAATGATAAAAGAATTAAGATGTGACAATGGGAAAGAATATATGAACAATAAGATGTATAATTTTGCAAGAGAAAAAGGAATAATGATAAAGGCATGCCCACCGTATGTACACGAGTTGAACGGAACTGCAGAGAGATATAACAGGACAATAATGGATATGGCTAGATGTTTACTAGCAGAAGCAAAAGTAAATAGATGCTATTGGCCAGAAGTGATTAAAGCAGCAGCTTATCTAAAAAACAGGAGTTTGGCAAATACTATAGTTAAAAAAACACCCTATGAGATATTTTTCAATAAGAAACCATCACTAAAAGAATTGAAATTATATGGAAGCAAAGTTTATGTCAGAATACCAGAAGTAAACAGAAGATCAAAATGGGATAAAAAGGCAGAATTTGGAATATTACTTGGATATGCTGAAGTTGGTTATAAAGTATTAATAAATAATAGAATTATAGTTGCCAGACATGTTGATATTGTAGAAGAAGATGTTATGTGTATGGGCAACAATGATGATACAGATTCAAAGCAGGAAAGACAAGAAGAAGAAATGATTGAAAATAACTTACCAGAAGAAACTCAAATGATTGATCTAAGTTGTGATGAGTATGATAATGACAAAGAAGATAAGGAACCGAAAAGAACAAAGAGACAAACCAAACGTCCAGTCAGATTTGATGATGAATTCGGATATTATTGTATTTGTGCAAATTTTTGTGACGCTTTGATTCCAGGTACATTTCAGGAGGCGATACAATGTGATGAGGCCAACCAATGGAAAGAAGCAATGGACCGTGAGATGACCAGTCTTGTTAAAAATAATACATGGACACTAGTGAGTAGACCAGAGCACAAAGAGATTCTAGATGTGAAGTGGGTGTACAAGAGAAAACCAGGTAAAATTTTTAAAGCTCGCTTAATAGTAAGAGGTTTTCAACAAAAGGATAATATTGATGATACATACTCACCTGTTGCCAAAATGCAAACATTAAAACTGTTATTATCTTATTCTTGTCAGTATAGTTTTCATATTCATAAAATGGATGTAGAAACAGCATTAATAAATGGTAAAGTAGTATCAGAAGTTTATGTTAAACAGCCACCAGGCTATAATGATGTTCCAAATAAAGTTTAAAAATTAGATAAAGCATTGTATGGTTTAAAAGAAAGTCCAAGAGCTTGGTACGAAAGTTTTAATGATTTTATTAAAAAACTAGGTTTCTATAGAAGTAAATATGATTATTGTCTTTATATAAAAAGGGAAAACAATGTAACAATCTACATACTTGTGTTTGTTGACGATTTACTAATTTGTTGTAGAGATGTAAAAGTAATTAATGAAATTAAGAAACATCTGCATAATAAATTTAAAATGAAGGATTTAAATAAAGTGAAAAACTATATTGGTATAGATATTGATTATAATTATTAGCGGTTTGAGAAACCTCTTCATCCTTGTGTCTATCATGAAAAGTGGACTGTATTTGAAGGGTTCTGGCAATAGTGCGTTGAAAATAAGCGGGAAAATATTCACGGATCAATTCGGGCGATCTAGTATGGAAATGAGGAAAGTAGTACGCCTTACCTTGTAGTGGTCGATGCCAGCCCACGTGTGGCAGCGAGCTGGTGTTCTTCTACTCCAAACTGGCGACCTTCAGGATCCACACACTTCACACAATTGTTTTATATCCGCGAGGCGGGTGAATAGACACGGTTCACAAGGTTCTCAGCAATCTAACTAATTAGATGCATCAGTCTCCAGCCAGGTGGCTTGGAAAGCTGGCGGTTGAGATACGAGGCCCGTTCACGTTGAAGTTTCGGTTCGTTCTGGCGACCTGTCATTAAGGCGTACATAAAGGGAAAAGGAATGAGGAAGGAACGAGATAATTAGGATATCGATCGCCCGCGAAATCTCAAATGCGTTTGTCTATGTGTTTTTGGTCATTGATTTATGACATTTACAAGAGATGGCGCTACCAATTATAGTAACTCTATTAATGTCTTAACATTGTGCCAGAAAAACTAGATAAATTCTTTAGCAGAAAAGTATAATATTAAAAATTCTAAGTTGTATAAAACGCCAAAGGAACTTAACTTAAAACTAAGTAAATCTAATATAAATGAGGATGTTAAATATAGAAATTTAATAGGTGCACTCTTGTATATCAGTCATGGTACTAGACCTGACATATCATACAGTGTAAACTATTTAAGTAGATTCCAAAATTGCTATAATGAGACACATTTTAAATATGCCTTAAGAGTTCTTAAGTATTTGTATTTAACAAAAGATCTGAAATTAACTTACAGACAGAGTCTTAAAACTGATAATATTGTAAATTGTTATGTAGATGCAGATTGGGCAGGATATATCACTGATAGGAAGTCAACGACAGGTTTTATTATTGAACTATTTGGAAATCCAATTTATTGGAAATCTAAGAAACAAAGTTGTGTAACTAAGTCATCTACCTTTGCAGAATATGTTGCATTATCTGATGCTGTAACTGAGATAATTTTATTTAAAAATGTAATAAGTGATATGTTTATAAAGATTTGTAGACCAATTAGAATTCATGAAGATAACTCTGGAGCTCTTGCTATAGCAAAATATGGTAATTTTACAAAAAAATCTAAGCACATAGAAGTACAATATCACTATGTTCATGAGAACTATAAGAATAAAGTTATTGAAATTGTAAAAATTGATTCAGATTCAAATGTTGCAGACATACTTACCAAATCTTTGGGAAAAATTAAATTTCTGAAGTTTAGAGAAAAGCTGAAATTAGAATAAAAAGTCAGTTATGTAAAACTTGATTGTGAAAAGTTATAGTAATAAATAAATAAGAAGAAAGTTCTAAGTTTATTTTTATAATTTGTTAGTATATAGGATACATGGTGTGCAAGCTACTAGTTGATATAAATAGTATACAAAGAAAGAATAGGTGTTTAAGAGTTAAGATAAATATGTGAATACATTCTTATGTGTACATGTGTTAGCATGGATAGGTAAATAAATAGTTTAAATGCTTTGTTAAAGTTTATTATCGTATGTTAAGTTAATATATAGGTAAGTAAAATATAAATGTAAGGAGGCGTGTTGTTTATAATACTCTGTGGTACATTTATATTTTGAATCCAGGCAACACTCTCTTCCTCCCTTCCGGGCTTGCACACGAGAAAGCAATGTTGTATTTATTTTGTAATCTTCTAATTAACAAGAAATAAACAGTTTAAGAACTAAATAGTGTTTAATATCAATCAGCTAATTTATAAACAGAAGCAAAAACTTATAAATAAATAGTACTGATGAAAATGATACGGTCGAACTGATCGGATGATAAAGCTGGAAGGTAGGCACTGGAACTCCGAAATAAATCTATGTATCCTAGTCGTGTTTGGACTTATTGGTATCGAAATGTTGTGTTATTGGGCTATAAATTATTTTCATGGTGATTTGAGGTACTAAAAAAAGGTAGAGAAAAATAAAAAAGCTCTAAGTTCTTAAGACACTGACTTCGGAAAATAATATTATTTTTCGCTTTATAGTGTTTTGTTTTGGATGTCAATAATTTTTTTTTTCTTTAAAGGTATTTTTTATACGATCACATCCTTTCGTTAAACCCTTTATAGCTTATCCGTCTGTATACTCGTGTAACTATCGTCGCGTAGTTAATGAATTGCTTAATACAACAAACATATATGATTTACACATCCTATTCCAACCCTATATAATCCCATTGATACCCCTGATCAATAGAACAGATGTACAGACTAATCCTATTAAACACACTGGGCCTGTTTGAAAAATCATTTTACTATTTGAAAGGTAAAATTAATAAATTAATTAATTGTTCAAATGGATAAGCTATACAGGGTGTCAAGGAAAGGTATGATCATATTTTGAAAATTGCGGAAGCCCATGAAAATTAACAACTTTCTTCAAGAAAGTCCTAAGGAAATCCCACAAAAATTATTGAATTTTATGTACAATAAATTGTCGCTAGCAGACCAAAATTTGTATGGGAGACACAATTTTTTTTTGAAAATTCACTATTACCTTGAAGAAATTTATTCATTTACATGGCCATTACCTAAGCAATTTATTTTACCTACGCTCTGGAACGCCTTGCATCACTTACACCAATGGAGCGCAAACTTACAAATACTAATAATAAGTCCAGGTTTTCTCACGATGTTTTTCCTTCACCGTTGTCAGCGATTTCCAAGATAAAATTAGAAATGTCATTTGAATTGAAAAAGACGCATGAAGCTCGAGAGGCGAGGTCTTAGCCACTGGTCCACCACAATATTCAATATGATCACACCTTCACTTTACAACCTCAACAGGTTGTAAAGTGACTCGTCTAACTATCGTCGTTAATATATTGCAAAATAGGGTGAAACCAGGATAGTTGCCCCTATTGGAATTACTCTAGTTCCACGGATGAAGCGCATGTTATTTTATTAATATATCGAATGATTCTCCAACTACCACTAAGTTGACCGTATCTCATGTCTTTGTACGATTGCATGGGATGGCAAAATTCAACCAAAATTTTTGGGGATAGATATCCTGTTTCCCATGGTGGGAAACATTATTCTATCCTAAAGGTAATTTACATAGATTAGGCATCTATCCACTATGTGGGATAGATGCCTAATCTATGTCTCGATGCCTAGTCCTCAAGAATCCCTAATAGTCTGGAAATATTAAAGGTAATATTTTTTTACTTTACTAAGATTTGTTTATTTTATTAAAACTTTATGCATAAGTACAAAGGCGGACTTAATGCCTTAGCATTTTCTACCAGTCGACCGTAGTTTGGTGCAGAGATAAAACAAAGCAGGTGCAACTAAATGATGAGGTGAATAGAGAAAAAAAGGAATAATAAATATGTACTTAGATACATATGTATGTACATCTATATATATATACGGGTCTAAAGGCTCTCGCAAGTTTGTATGAAAGTCCTTCATTTTTTGAGCAGCAAACTTAAAATTTGGCAGGGAGGTAGTTTAGAGTTAGTAGACGTCCGTTAAGAACGAATTTTACGATAGAGCCGGATTTAGGGGGTCTAAGGGCTCTCGCAAGTTTGTATGAAAGTACAATTTTTTTTTAGCTGCAAACTTAAAATTTGGCAGGGAGGTAGTTTATAGCTAGCAGACGTCCACTAAGAACGGATTTTACGACAGTGCCGGATTTAGGGGGTCTAAGGGCTTTCGCAATTTTGTATGAAAGTCATTCATTTTTTGTGCTATAAACTTGAAATTTGGCATGGAAGTAGATTATACTTAGTAGATGTCAGCTAAGAACGGTTTTATTCAATAGGGCCGGATTATAGAGGTCTAAGGGCTCTTGCAAGTTTGTATGAAACTCCTTCATTTTTTGTGCTACAAACTTGAAATTTGGCATGTAAGTAGATTATAGTTAGTAGATGTCAGCTAAGAACGGATTTTGCGACAGGGCCGGATTATGGAGGTCTAAGGGCTCTCGCAAGTTTGTAATGAAACTCCTTCATTGTTTGTACTACAAACTTGAAATTTGGCATGGAAGTAGATTATAGTTAGTAGATGTCAGCTAAGAACAGATTTTGCAACAGGGCCGGATTATAGAGGTCTAAGGGCTCTCGGAAGTTTGTAATGAAACTCCTTCATTATTTGTGCTACAAATTTGAAATTTGGCAGGGAAGTAGTTTATAGTTAGTAGAAGTCCACGCTCCAGGTGGTACGGGGAAGACATTTTTAATAAATTTGCTATTAGCAACGGTAAGAAGTGACCAGAATTTTTAACCGACTTCAAAAAAAGGAGGAGGTTCTCAATTCGTCGGAATCTTTTTTTTTTTTTATGTATGTTCCCCGATTACTCAAAGACGCCTGGACCGATTTCAAAAATTCTTCTTTTGTTTGAAAGGGTATACTTCCTTGTTGGTCCCATAATCATCAAGTCAGGATCTGATGATGGAATCCTAGAGAAATCGAGGGAACTCCTCAAATATTATAGGCAAACATAAAGTGATTTTGGTATTTTCATCAACAATGCAATCATTTAAACTCAGAAATTATCATTTGGTGAAGTGGAACTGATGAAGAAGATCACAGATGGCCACTGGATCTCCTAAATGCTAAATATGTTACGGGCATAAGATATCTCGAATAGTTAACCGACTATAATGAAGCAAATACTTATAAATAAATGGTTCTGGTGAAAATGACACCCTCGAACTGATCTGATGATGAAGCCGGAAGGTAGGCACTGGAACTCTAATATAAAACAATGTGTCCTAGTCGTGTTTGGGCTTATTGGAATCGCCATGAGATGTACTTTGGCTATAAATAATAATCATGTTAATTGGAGGTACCTACCAAAACTAAAAACAGAAAAATAAAAACTTTTTAACAAAAAATCAAACCGACTTCCAGAACAAAAAACTACAAAACAAAAAATTTTTTTCTTTTCCGAAGTCGGTGTCGAAAAACGGGAAAGAATGGGTAGGCACAAAAGACACCGACTTCGGAAAAGAAATTTATTTTTTGCTTTGTAGTTTTTTGTTCTGGAAGTCGGTTTGATTTTTTTTTTAAAGTTTTTGCCATTTCAGTTGCTTCTTCAGGAATCGCTTCAACTTTGATTGACGGAGGTAAAACGGCACACTCTGCATTTAAGTTGCCCTTAAATCTCAATTATTCCGAAATTACTATGTGTAATATACCAAAACAAGTTACTTGGTAGAAGTTCTACGAAAATCAAAATAAATAGTTTGGGATGAATCTACTATGGCCCATAAAAAAGGTGTAGAGGCTCTAGATCGAACACTTCAGGATATAATGAATTGCAATAGACTTATGGTTGGAATTACAGTTTTATTAGCCGGGGACTTTAGACAAACATTGCCTGTCATACCACGCGGGACACGTGCAGACGAAATCCAAGCGTGCTTAAAATCTTGATTTTTATGACCTAAAGTTAAAAAAAAAATGTTGTGAATTAATATGCGTGTTCATTTACGACAAGATTTAGAAGCAGAAGAATTTTCAAAATTATTACTTGACATTGGAGATAGAAAGATTTCTGAAGTGGAAGGAAAAATAAACATCCTTTACAGTCTTGGTACTATTGTAAAAGATTTAAACACTTTAACTGATACAATATACCTCAGCATATATCAAGTCGCAGAAAATAGTAATAGTTCGTGGCTAAGGGAAAGAGCAATCCTAAACCCCAAAAATTATACAGCCATAGCATTAACCTAGATTTACTTGCGAAATTGCCCGGTGCTAAAGTGAAATATGAATCAGTGGACTCTGTATTAGAAGTCGATGATACTGTACATTATCCTGTAGAGTTCCTCCATAGTCTCGAGCCACCTGGTTTCCACCTCATATTTTGTACCTAAAAGTAGATGCGCCGATAATTTTGCTACGGAATCTAAACCCACCTAAATTGTGTAATGGGACTAGACTTCAAATAAAGACTCTACTAGTAATCTAGTAATTGAGGCATGCATTTTCACTGGCGTGAATCAAGGCAAAATTATTTTTTTATACCGCGGATCCCTTTAATACCATCGGATTACCAAATTCAATTTAAGCGCCTCCAATTTCCGGTGATATTGTGTTATGCCATGACTATTAATAAGGCCCAGGGCCAAATGTTAAATAGCTGGCATAGATCAAAGAAACGATTGCTTCTCTCACGGTCAGTTGTATGTGGCCTGTTCTAGAGTAAGTTCGCCTGATAGTTTATATATACAGCAGGCTGAAAATAAAACTAAAAATTGGTGTATAGAGAGGTTTTGTAAAAATAAAACCCCCATATTTTTTTCTAATTGGTGCTTTAAAAAATGTTGCTTAGTGTGATAGGCATTTTCTGTTGACTGAAATATAAAAATTGTTTGTGTTAAATATCATTATACTTTATATCTTCATAACCACGCGGACGAAGTCGCGGGCAACAGCTAGTATTATATAAACAATGTAGAATGTAAAATTTGTAGATAAAAATTAAAGTACCGGCCAGTTTTACAAACTTTTAAAAGTTTTGTACTGAGAAATAAGATGATTTCAAAAAAAGTTGCTATCCAGCTTTTACCCTGCGACAAAGATATAAACTGCGCTTTGGGGAAATAGGCAACCCCATATAACCCTATTGATACCTCTTGAATAGCACAGATAGATACAGAGACTAATCCTATTAAACTCACAGGGCATAGACATCTGTTTCGATACAACTGTATTGAATAACAGGATTTAAACCCATTCGCAGACTGCAGCATTCGCTCCTGAGTACGGAATTCTGTCACCAATTATCACCTTGAGTGATTTCCCATAATTGTACGTGATGGGAGAATGGAATGGTTTATAGAGTTATCTAAGGCCCTTGGTGACAATGGAATCCTGTTATGTTTGGCTGTCTGGCTTTAAATGGTTTATCTCAATGACGTGACGAGTTTACGAAAACACTGATGGTGTTTTGTTTTGTAATTTATATTAACGAAACAGATTGGAATGGGTATTTTACTGCCCGTTGATGCATCAGTCTATCTGCCAAGGGATATGTATTAATGGGTTGTGAAGGAGGTCAGATAGACCCCATTTAAGATAATGGTACTAAGCCGCTTCCCACTGCATGGAAGTCGACCCTAAAATACATAGTTGAAATGGAGTGGGTCATAATCCACCACGCGGACTCGTTACAGATTAGTGGTTGGCCATGTTTTTAAATTTTGGTTTCTAAGATCGATGAGCATTATTATTATATAATTCAATATAACCTTTACTTCCAGCTTTCAAATTGGATATGTAACGGATTATTCTTAATATTAAACTCACACGATGGCAATAAAAATTTAAAATTTAAGCCTCGTTTTACGTTAAACCTTATGAAGTACCTATTAGAAATCAAGATATTTGATATACCATCAAGCTTGTATTGTTAATCCTAAAGGGTAAGCAATGGCAAACGAAATATTACACCTAAGTAAATGGTAAGGACATTAAAGCCTCATCTTATCTTACTAATATTATAAATGCGAAAGTTTGGAAGTGTGTATGTTGGTTACTCAATCACGTCAGAACGGCTGAATGGATCTAGATGAAATTTGGCACAGAGATAGATTATAGTCTGGAATTGCACATAGGATACTTTTTATCCTGGGAATTTGACGACTTTGACGCGGGCGAAGTACTTGGAAGAAGCTAGTTAGACTATAATATTAATTCCATTTACCATTTGGATTAAAATGCTTTATGTGAATGTATGTAGGTCCTTCTATTCAAGTATGCCTACCAGGATTTCAGGATTAAGCTGGAACATTAGAATTCAGGCCCAATACAAGATTTATCGTAGACGTTCCATTCGAGCTAAGTACGGCGGTAGCTTAATTTATGTATTGCGAGGAATAGAGACACTTAATACAGGCAGAACTTAACATTAATCAGGACGGGCAGAATAAGACTTTACAAGGGACTAAAAGAAATAAGAATTTTGCCGAAATTGGAAACAACACTAAGACTGTGTTAAGACACAGTCACAGACAACACAGTTGTGTTGTTGTTAAGACTGGATTAAGTATAGAGACTGTTTAGTAACTTAATACAAATATATTCATGTCAAATCCAACTAAACCAAATCCAGTCAGGTCTTTTGTTTATTTTTCAAATAAATTAAATAGAACACTGATGACTACGCTGAAAGCTCCGAACTTCTTTTTCTTCTTTTATTTATGTATAGGCGCATGCTTGACCGCTATCTCATCTGATGTTAAGCGATGATGTGGTCGACGGTGTAGCAGGCTTGCCTAGATGAAACCCAGTCACTCTTGACTTAAAGACAAAAGAGCACAGATTTAACCTTCATTAATTAAGATCCTAATGATTAATTCCTGATGTAGAAACCGAAAGATACACTCTTTTTCATAAGATTAGCATTTATTTGAAAACTGCCGTCTCGCCGTTACCAGAATACTATTCATGTTAGAGGTAACATGATGACACTTTTGCCGAAAAATATATAATAGTATACCAGCAGCTATTTGAAATAAAGAGTGCCTGGGATCATTTAAGAAGTCTTTGTTTAAATTCCTTGTAGATAGATGTTACTACTCCATCACTGAGTTTACACTGATAAACAGAGATATGACGATTCCGAATTGCCAATTAAACACTTATGATTTTTTTGATTGATTATGAATGAATGTGTTTATTTATCTAAAACTGTAATGACTTTACCTAATTGACATATTTTAAATTGATTTATTTTTTAATGTAATCTATTGACATGCCACCTTAATTATAATATTTTATTTATAATTTATTGTTGCTTGCTTATGTTAATTTTGTACGCCAGATATTGATAAAACATAGTGCACATATTTTAACTTTATACCAACTGTAACCATACCTATGTTTTACAAAATATATGATTGATTGATTAGTAAAAAATGTTAGTGGCCCTCTTATATCTACCTAAATAAGCCATAAAAAAAACATTCAGTCGGATTGAGAACCTCCAATTTATTGAAAACGGTTGAAATGTCCAACAAATACTGTTCAAATGCACAGTGTCAGTAAATGCTAGCTAATCCACTTAGCACCGGGTTGGGTTTGTACCCAACGACCCTTCGGTCAAGTGACGGACTTTAATTTAACTCACATACCCACACCTTTCTATTTATAGCTGTTAATCCAAACAAGTTTAGACTAATTGGCAACTCAATACTAAAGGAAAAAAGTTTATTTAAAACGGATTTTATTTTTTTGCCTATGTTTCCCGTGCTATAACAACGAATCAATTGACATCTTATTCATCAAAATCGGATGAATAGTTTAGATGCTACGGAGGAACATACGTAATTACAAATAATGCTGAAATCATAACCCTTCCTTTTGGTTTCGCCGTCATCTTCATCATCATCAGCCTATTAATGTTCCCACTACTGGGTCACAAGCCTCCTCTCTGTAAGAGGGAATGGGCCGTAATCCACCACGCGGGTCCAGTGCGGTTTGGTGGATGTCAAATGTCTTCGAATTCTTGGTTCTAGGATATGTCGTTTAATCACGATGTTTTCCTTTACCGTTTTGAGAGATGATGAAATCCTGAAGCACCTGTCTTGGCTCGAAACCACGACTTACAACTTGTAAGTCGCGGTCGATACCACTGGGCTACCACTGCTTCGCCGTAGTCGGGTAAAAAGTACATAACATAACAGCACGCACTGGCGAGAATACTGACTCTCCGGAGTTAAACTGGGGTGCATATCAATAGCACACTCACTTTTCGCCAATTATGTTCAAGTCCCGTATAATATTGGGGGAGCCTATTGTCATAGATCGGGCACAAATTGAGACTCCGGGCTGCTGTGAGAGATTCTAGATGTAAATTTTATTTTATTGTATTCTTCGTTAACAAATACAAAAAGGAATAAAAAAATATGACATAGTATAAAATACTTAATTAACAATAACTACCTATATATACACCTACATAAAAAAAAAACTAGGAACGCGTATAGAAAGGGCAGGGGTCATTGGGCTTCAAAAAATTTGTCCACATCGCTGTCAACGTGAAAGGTGCCCAGAACACTGGCGGCATTGCCATGTTGGATGGCAATGCTGATTCAAGCCCGGCCCTCTGGTCACGTGAAGAGTCCACTAACCGTTTGCTTACATCGCGAAATAGTCGATGAGCACTCGGACCCCATGGAACTAATGTTTCATCTCCAAACGGATCAAATATAAAGCTTTCAATAAGGTTGTTGTATTTGCGCCGTTTGAGGTTTTCTGCACCAGTAGTAGCTGCCCCAGGTGTATAAATTGAACAACATTTTACCCGACCCACGAAAGCTGCTCACTATGAGGTCCTTGGTACCACCATGGACCTCATAGTCAGCAGTAGTAACAAAAAGCAGAACGTAATGCAAATAATAATAAATAATAAATTGTTTATCAGCTTCAAAATGTACAATTATCATGAAACCCTGACCCCTGAGCTAGGTAACAGCACCTGTGTTTCAGGGGCCAGTGATCTCCTCCGTTATGTCACATAAAATATATGACATAACGGAGATATAAAATGTATGATGGAAAATTTTAACGTTGATACAAAATATGCAAAGCAACAGGTTGATTCATTGCCGTATTCAAATATTTTCGATTATAATTTACGCAATGTCGAATTCAATTTACTTTTTTTTATTTTAATTTAATTCTAATTTTGATTTGTTTAATTTTAATTTATTTATTAGTAAGTGTTTTCATATGTGCAAGTAAGATTTACAACGAGTAGATGTCAATCATATTTTTTGCGTCGTTCTTTATTTATTTTTTGCATGTGTTATAATTTAATTTATTATAAAAATTATATATTTAATTAATCTATATATATAAAAGGCAATGTCCCGACTGACATATCAACGCCTAGCCTAAACCACTAATGATAGAAGTTTGAAATTTTGGGAGGATGTTGAGTTTATATTGGAGGCGTCATTTAAGAACGGATTTTTCTAAATTCATCCCCTAAAGAGCTAAAATAGGGGTTTAAAGTTTGTATGAATCTCTGTCATTTTTAATTTGAAATCAATGAGATTTGTTATTTAGAGTCTTCGTTTAAAATAATAAAATACGTCTATCAGGATTTTTTGAATTTCGTCCCTTAAAGGGTTAAATGGGGGTGTTAAAGTTTGTATGAAAAATAAATTGTTTATTATCAAAATGACTTGACATTTAGTATTTATGCTCTTCAATATAATTAAAGAAACACGTATGAAAGGATTTTTTGAATTTCATCCCTTAAAGGGGTAAAAAGGGGTGTTAAAGTTTATATGAAAAATAAATTGTTTATTATCAAAATTACTTGAAATATAGTATTTATGCTCTTCAATACAATTAAAGAAACACGTATGAAAGGATTTTATGAATTTCATCCCTTAAAGGGGTTTTAAAGTTTGTATGACAAATCAATTATTTATTATCAAAATTACTAGAAATTTAGCATTTCTGCTCTTCTATACAATTAAACAAATACGTTTTCAAGGATTTCTGGAATTTCATCCCTTAAAGGGGTGTTAAAGTTTGAATGAAAAATAAATTGTTTTTTATCAAAATACTGCACATAAATATTATAGAGGCCACTGTGATTACTGAATGTGCTCGAGGGAATCAGTTTTATTACCACGAATACCACTGGTACCCTCTGACTATGTCTTTGACTTTAAACTATTACAATCGAGGTCTGCTTTGCAATGACCATAAATGAAACTCAGAGTCAGTCATTAAGGCAAAGATTTAAAAGAAATTACTTCTCACACGGGCAAATCTACTTTGCCTGTTCCAGAGTAAGTACTAATAGCAGCCTGATCATTTCGGCACTAGACAGAAAAACCACCAATGCGGTATACAAAGAAGTGCTTAATTAAATTCTAACTTCCTAATGACGACTTTGTTAGCGTGAGTAAATTGGAGTAACCATATCTAGACTGTACAGGATCGTGCAAAACTCATTGCTCTATCGGCAGATGCTACAATTTTTGCATATGGCGGAAAAATTTCAGTTCTGTTTCGGCACTTGTGAAGTAAACTGATGCAAATAATGTTATTACAAATTAAAAAAAGAATGAATTGACTTCCAAATAAAAATAATACAAAATGAAAATAACTTTAATTTCGGCAGTCTTTGTGCCTGTTTTTGTTTCTTCATTATAGGGATACCCCACTGCGTAACCCTTAAAAGCGTACTGGCGTGATGTTATGTTATGAAATGGCGTAAACAATAAACGGTCAGTTTTTCATCAGATCTTCAACAAATTTGAATGGGACTCATTTGGGAATATACAATTTCAAACAAAAAAAGAATTTGCAAAATCGGTCTACAATTGGCGGAAAAATCGGTGAACATACACAAAAAAAACAAACATACAGCCGAATATAGAACCTCCTCTTTTTTTGAAAATCCGTTAAAAAAATATAGCTGGTAACCTCCAAGCGCGTGTAATCTACGTCAAGCCATTCTAAATCGAGACCACGAGGAAGGAAATTTTCCATCGAAAATCATCACGAGCAAGCTCTGTGAATATGTGAATAAGCAAAATGATCACTTCTGTGGCACCGAAAATCTGCGAATAATCCAGGAAGAGTCACATCCGCTCAAAGTTACTGCATGGTGTGTTGTTTACACTGGAGGCGTCATCGGGCCACCAAACGACTACTGTGGTCGACGAGGTCACAGAGCCATGATCAACGTCTTTCTCTATCCTTAAATGGAATAAATTGGAACTGGTGAACATGTGGTTCCAACAGGATTGAGCAACGGCGCTTACTGCACGAACCACAACAAAAATTCTAAGGTCTGCATTACCAGTGCTTTCAATGGCCGGTAAGATTTCATTAGTCTAAGTCCATTAGCATCAGACTCTTGAAGTCCTCAAAGATAATATCCACCGGAAGTTCTGGCAAGAGTAATGGAAAATGCCAAAAATCGGGTCCGAATGCTTATCGATTATGGTGGCGGCCACTTAGCCAAGAATATTAAGAAACCAAATAAACATTATCCAAAAGCAGAACCAAAATTTTCCATGCTTAAAAAAATTACAGCCGAAGAACATCGGGTGATAATTTTTGCGCCACCCTATATTAATTTTCTATTGTGTCGGTAGCCAGGATTCAAAAAAACTTTTTTGCAAATAATGCAACAAAATTGGTACCTACGAAAGACACCGACTTCCAAAAATAAAGTGTTTTTCACTTTCTGCTACCTAATAGGCAAGTAATTAAGTAAGGTTCCTATAATGCCATAGATTATCCGAATATAAGAAACTGAACATAACCGGTGAAATGAGAGTGTACCAAGGTGAACTGTACACATTTGCGTACCACTTTAGAGCGTACTGGCGTGATTTTATATTATGAAATGGTATAAACAATAAACAGACATGCGATTGCAGCAATCCCGAGAGATTTGCCGTTATTTATTGAAGAGTTATGTTGTTTATCTATGAAGTTCTTCATCAGATCTTCACTAAATTAAAATGGGACCAATTTTGGAACATACTTTTTCAAACAAATAAAGAGTTTTCAAAACCGGTCTACAATTGACGGAGATATAGATGAACATACATAAAAAAACATACATAATGTCGAACATAGAACCTCCTCCTTTTTGTTAAGTCGATTAAAAATTTAAAGCAAAGTAGCTTTCGACTATTTGTAACTCCCCAAAGAAATCGATTCCACGAAACCTCCGGCATAAAAGCTCAGCGCTCTCTATTAGAACACGAAGGCAGTTCAGTTTATGCTCATTTTATACCAATTTATTTAGATTCAGAAAATGTTGTTGTCTAATATGTATGGATAATAATTTGCAATATCCCGACAAAACTGGAATAAACGAAACAACCAAAATCATGTAGTCCATGCAGGCGAAGCTGCGGGCGGAAAGCTAGTAAAAAATAAAATATCTACAGAACTTTTGGGAGAATCGATTAATATTATGAATGGCAAAAATCATTAGAAAGTTCTTTCTTAACACTCTCCCTAATGTAACCAGATTAGATTATTAAGACTGAAATTTAATTATTATCCTGATAGAAAACCACATTTTTGGGGCGTGTTGATTAAGTAATCAAACGATGTGTGACCATCTGAGATCCTTAATCCTACCTACACTTACATTGGGGACAACCCACTCATGATGTTAGTCAATTTGCCTACTTTGCCATCTTCTCCAAGCGAAGATCGCGGCATCTTGAAAAGTTTCCACACTAGGAAAAAGCGAGGCCACATTACTTAATTCAATTTCACTAACGGAGTCAAATGGCTGTCGGTTTTAGAGTGAAAGAAATTTCCACTACCACTTGACATATTTTATTCACTAACGCGTCCCAACTGTCGACGATCCCGCTTCTGATTTCTACTCTAAGGAAAAGTATGAAAGCGAAATCTCCCCAATAAAATATACGTAAAGTTTTAGAGTCCCGGTAAATGTGTACTTTTACTTTATAGGGTTCCGTACCCAAAGGGATGGGCAGGGAAAAATGGGGTCCTATTACTAAGACTCCACTGTCCGTCTGTCTGTCTGGCTGTCTGTCTGTCACCAGGCTGTATCTCATGAACCGTGATAGCTAGGCCGTTGAAATTTTGACAGATGATGTATTTCTGTTGCTGCTTTAAAAACAAATACTAAAAAGGTAATAAAATAAATATTTAAGTGGGGCTACCATACATCAAACGTGATATTTTGTCGTTTTTTTGCGATAATGGTACGGATTTCTTCGTGGCGAGTCCGAATCGCATTTGGCCGGTTTTTATTTAGAGTCCAACACAATCACTGCTTCGTTGGTCTAGTGGTCGGTTCGATACTCGGGTCAAGCAAAATGTTATTGGGTTTTCTATCAGGAACTTCTCAGTTCGTAAGTGGTGGCGTTGGTGCTGCTACACAATCATTAATCTTCTGGGTAAACATTCAGTGTAGCTACATATAGGTATACAAGTAAATCTAAGCGCAAAGATAACTGTAAACAATCTTATCAGTTGAAATCGATATTTGTTTTATCAAGGCGGTCTTGCAGAGCAAGGAGAATTTCAACAAGTATGGCGATGATCGCCGTACAAATTATGTATCTTAACTCAATTGTGTTAAGGCTTAAATTTGTGTAGCTGAATTACGATTTGCTAGCTCATCGCGGAAGCCAGGAGAATAACAATAAGAGTAATCCATTTTCTTATGTTGACTTTGGTGGCATTAGCCGGTTTCTTGAGCCGGTTTTTAAGACGTGTTGCTATGCAAGATCGTGAGGCTTGAATCGTGAAAAGAATTCCTAAGTTGACTTCGACGAAGAGCGAAACTCCACGATATCCTGGATTTATTAACATAATTTATTTAGGCAGAGGTAGAGTACACCAAAAATAAACTAATAGTTATTTTGCCAGGATATAATCCAAGTCCTGAACGGGATCTTTTTTTGTAGTAAAATGTGTAAAAACTATTAAATGATACTATTTTACACAGTCGTAAGGGAAGCGCTGGACAGAACCCGGTGCAGGTAGATCCTCCGATTCAGATGCAACCCTGATGCTGAGACATGAGGGACTGACCAAGAAAGAGAGAGCAATACTATTTTACGTTGTTCAGGCAATTTATGGGCATAAAACCATGCCAAATGGTCAATTTCTTCTATATTACTATAACCAGACGACATTAAAGCACCACAAAGCCAGTCATTGACTGCCCACAGCAGGAAATACAAAAATCGCCATTCTGGCTGGACCGTAGCTAAGCCGGTAAAGTAATCCAGCTTTCCACATGGTGATAGATTTCCCGAATGACAGGCAGCCATACCATTCGCGGTTCCGTACTTCAAAAGGAAAATTTATCACTTTGTTGTTAGTCTGTTTATGAAGACCGTTTTTTTTTAAACGTGTCGTTATCAAGTTGAAATTAATATCAAATACCTAAGTCTAAAGTCCCTTGGAGCGGTAAAAAAAATAAGCATAAAACTGAAATAAAAAAAAATAACACGACTTAAAATCTAAATTACATATTAGTTTACAAAGCGATAGGTTCTTTATCAACAATTAATGAATTCTGTAAGTGAAATGGTGGTGGATAGTGTACGTTTTATACAAGTTTTAGTTTTCGTCTCATTCAGTTATAGAATGTGGAGAGGTATTTTATTGTAACATTTAATACAGTACACCATACAAGATAACGCTACATTAGCCAGCCTGAAACCTGGTTGAATTAATTGGTTCTCATTTTTAGTAACATACTCGTAATTATGTCTGTCGCCGTTTTTACTAAAAAGATGTAATTCTTTCTAACATATATGATGTTTTCATAAATATATTGACAAGGTAATACGGACCCTAATTTGCGAGCCCACTCCTTTTTTTCCCGACATGGAATACGGTGGAAACTTTTATCACATAACCTTTTATCGCATCAATGTTTGCAAGCACTGCATTCGAAGGATTTAGATTCGAGAGATTCATTGCGAGGGTTTTGTGCTCCTCAATGGTTCGGTACGATAACGCAAAGAGTTTAAAGACGGGACGAGTTACACCAGCTTTTCAATGATAAAATCTTAATTTATAAAATGTCTGCCTTATTTGTACTTAAGTTTTAAAAGAGAAAGAAATGTAGCTGTGGAGAAACAATAATTTTACAAGAAAAATTAAAAAAACCCCAGCACATCCTTATTTCATGCTACATAATTTATCTAGTAGTACACGCGCATCGTTTTCTTTGACAATCTATTGAACACGTATATATGACACCATATATTGCGAAAACACACGGATTGAAATAGTTAAACGTTCCTTCGAGTGTTAAAAAGAAAAAGGTCTGTCTAAGAACTTTTATTTTTGGTGTTTCTTATAATAAGACTAGCTCTCTTCCGTAACTTTGCTCCCCGTAGCCTATTCCACAGGAGGCATGCATCAAAAGAAGTTTCTGGAGCACAATGTAGCCTATAGTCACGAACATACAGTCAGAACATACATCTATATCGTCGTTCTTCTTCTTTCATTTCGATTAACTCAAACTATAGTCTCAACCATTCAGATTTTATTCGTCCAGTATGTATCTACTCGGACAACTCCGTCATTCACAACGTTCAAATTCAGGCGGGCGAGCATGGCCTACTGTGACAAGCTTAAGTCACACATTTTTATCACAGTTTGAAAGCAAAAACCGTGATAAAATGCGTTACTCAAGCCTATCACAGAGGCCATGCTCGCCCGGCTGAAAGGTGCAGGTGGTCGGGCATGAAGGGCAGACAAGAAGGTCGGCCATATCTAGCGAAGAATCTCAGTCCTCAATCGGTTTAGAGACATCAAAATTGGCCATTGCAGTTCGTGTCCAGGGGACAGATACTCTACCGGAGTGATGAAGCGTGGAGGAGAAGGGTGTGTATATTTTCATAATTCACATCTCCCGTCAGTTGCGCTGGCTTTCGAGGAGGTCGTATGTCTCAAGAAGCTCTTACAACTCTTCAGGCGCGCAGGTAGGAGCTGATTCTTATATGCTTACACTCAGTGAAAGCATCAGCTTTCTGTCAGTGAAAGAATTCATAATAAAATCAGTTAATACCTAGTTATGTGCAGTTTCATACAATACTATATCTATACTCATACATTGGTATTGAACCTTTTAAATCTATACCAATATCATAAAGAGGAAAGATTTTTTTGTTTGTTTGTACCGAATAGGCTCCAAAACTACTGGACCGATTTCAAAAATTCTTTCACCGTTGGGAAGCTACTCTATCCCCAGGTGGCATAGGCTACTTTTTATCTCTGTATTCCCACGGGAACGGGAACTATGCGGGAGAAACCGCGAGGCGTCCTCTAATAAAAGATAAAATCAAAAGAGTAAGAAAAAATTAGTACAGCAAAACGTATGAATGGCGCCAAAACAAAGCACATCACCGCATTAACCGCGCATGCGCTAAAGTGGGCGTTGCCACTGACAAGT
The DNA here is from genome assembly GCA_964057195.1 of Orthosia cruda. Taxonomy (NCBI): domain Eukaryota; kingdom Metazoa; phylum Arthropoda; class Insecta; order Lepidoptera; family Noctuidae; genus Orthosia; species Orthosia cruda. The sequence continues at coordinate 8,891,228 of OZ059834.1, forward strand.
AAAATTGGAATCATATACTTAACAACTTTTTATAGTTGATACTATAAAAATGGCGCGCCCCGCATAAGCTTTCCAATACAAAAAAATATTGATGGAATCTCCTTGGTGATTTAACTTCTTGGATTTGTCATGTAACGTAATAGAAAAAAAATATGTTTTTCAACACACTTCCTCATAAAGTGGCTCTAATTTCACCGCAATTAGGCACATAATAACACCGGTTATCAAACTGTGACTTTTTCATTACTATTATTCACAAGTGAGATAAACAGTTTTTTTTTTAATTTATTGGTTGAGTTGCTTTGTTCTTAAAAAGTTTCGATACAAAAAGATCGTGCTAAATAGTACAAATGCAACACATTTCATGCAACTTCGTATTTAAATAGATAATTTCAACTTGTATGTGTTTAATAAATAAAACTTTCACTTAAATATAACTTTTGTTTTTATCTGTAATAAAGAAAACTTGAAATTCCCCATTTTGTACGTGGCTAAAACTCTATCCGCGAAAAGCCAAAAAAAGATAACTCATTATTTTTAGTCAATGGCCGATCGCCATTGTTAGATGCGCGCGCATAGGAAAACTGATTAATTTTGCCCACCATTGCGAAAAAAAATTCACAACTCGTTTTCACTGTTGGAAATGATTTTTTTGTATTATTTTCTTCACAAGTATCTTGAAAAACGTCGTATGTGTGTATTAATGATTACCATCCTCGGCTCTCTTAAGACCCTCAATGGCGCCTCAGCGGTAATCACCAACTTTACACACTTGTACCATAATGTACTATTATAGCATTATTTTGTTAGAGGAAAAGTTTTATAATAAGATTCTATTTTAAAATTTCGGTATTTTGTTTATAATGTATGTCAATATAAACTCGTTTTGAAGTTAATAATTCGAATATTACGATATGAGAGTAGCGAACAGTTTTATCTGTCTATAAAATTAGTTTAGTTTTGATATCCCAACGGCCCACCAAAAGCCAGAGATCCAAATAAGCAAATATCACGTAATAACATCATGCCAACTCCTTCAAGCCAATAATCAAGGTGAAACAACCGCAAACCCAATGTTTGCCAATATTTAGGCGATCATAATTGAGTTTAGATGTACACCTTAATGAGATTATATTGTTCGCTATATCCGGGGATATACCAAAGTATACATATGTGTTTGAGGTTTTATGTAGGTAGAGTTAATTTTAAGTATTTAAGGCGCTAGGTACCACAAATTGCAAATAAATATGTAGGTGCTTTTCATTAAAAAATGAACTCGATAAAAAAATCGGGTCCGTTTTTCTCTTTTTACTGAGCAACAAATTACTTTCAAATTACACAGATATTAAAGTACTACATGTATGGATTTACATGTTCATTTCGTTTTGAAGAATCTATGGTTTTCACAGATGATAAGATCTTTTTTTAACATGCCTGTAAAAATAGTATATTATACAACTAGTGAATAAAGGACGGATTTAATGCGAGGGCCTTAGATGAATCACGAGCAAGTGAAGGATTCTAACGACTGAATCACGAACGTAGGGAGGGATTCATGATGATTGAATAACGAGCACAGCGAGTGATTCAAGTGTTAGAATCCTGAGCGACGCGAGTGATTCAAGTGTTAGATGAATCACGAGCAAGTGAAGGATTATAACGACTGAATCACGAAAGTAGGGAGGGATTCATGATGATTGAATAACGAGCACAGCGAGTGATTCAAGTGTTAGAATCCTGAGCGACGCGAGTGATTCAAGGCCCTCGATATAAATCCGTTTTATTCAAGAGTTGGATACTATATTTTATACCATGACTATTAGAAAAAGCAAGATCTAAGCGAAAAGCACAAGGAATATTAATAAATAAATGGTTTATTACCTTCAAAATTTACGAAAAATATGAAACCCAGTCAGAGTTTGAGCTAGGTAACAGCACCTATATTTCAGGAGCCAGTGACCACCTCCGTTACGTTACATAATTATAATTAATGAAACACCAATGCAATTAATATTAGAATTACAATCCAAATAAGTATTTAATAAATATCCTAGACTAAAATCAAAATTCACTGTTTTCAGTGCATAAAATAAGCTTTTTAAAGGGGGGATGGTAGAAAAATCTTTGAAGATGCTTTAACCCAGAAATTTCGCCCAAAATGTACGGGATTTTCTCGCTACATTGTCCAGCGCTTTAAGCAGTAAGTACTAAACAGTACGAACGTTTGCTGAAATGAGACGATATTTGGAAACTGCGACTATACCTATTTGATAATTCCCAATACAAACATTAAACCAATGTCCAGCCAACATGTTGGACAAACTTTTCTCCAACTTTCGTTCAAACTGCGAGAAACATCGGGGCCAGCTAATTAACATGAAAATGAGCCGGCTTTGTCTGTAACTCGTTAGAATAACAGAAGGCTCTCAACGCTGCTTTACTAAGGACCAACTTTATGTCTAACAGTTTGTAATTGCCAAGTAATGGGTATTTGACTTTGATTTTAGACACAAAGTAATAAAATACTCGTATATTCTTATTGAATTTTAGAGGTAAAAATAAATTTTCGTAATATCAGACTACAAAATGATCATCAAATAGCAGCAAAAGAGATTATTGCACGATTGTTAAATACAGGTCTTCGGGTCCCAAGCCAGGAGCTCAAAACTGGGGCCCATAGCAGCCTGTACCCCACGAAACTGCCGTAACGCAGCAGTGGAAAGCTAGGGGGTTTGTTCCTTATTGCGAGACATACTGGTTTCTACTACGGGTGTAAGGTGGCACAAGGGTAATTACAACATGACAGACACTTACCTGGGACTCCTGCGGTAGACGCCTGGGGGTCGATCAATACCGTGCCGTGCCGGAAGATTAGGGATAGGAGAATATATATAATATTAGGACGATAAGGGCTGACGGCTGTCTGGACCGAAGGCTCCGGCGTCCACCAGGCTGAGCACGTTCCCCGCAAAAGCACTTCGATGTGCGTGAAATATATTCAAAACCGACCTCGCGGGCGCCCCACAACACCGATTGCGAACGGTGGGCGCAATTAGCAATTACAATGGGCGAAACACATCTCGATTAGATATGTTTCCACAAAGCCCGAATTCACCGTGTGCTCCCTACGAATTTTCGTTTTCGACTCTTGTCAAGTGTCAGCTGTCAATCAAATCGTTGACAGCCTACTGACATGGTGTTGCAATTAAATACCAAATAATGATCGAAACGTGTGGTTCAAACAACGTTATTCATAGATAACATACGTTTTAGCACGTGTTTTTGCACGTGCTTCGGCTTTGACTAACCATTTGACAGTACAAAAGTAATTCCTTCACCGTGTGGGTGACGCCAAACGGACGTTATTTTTTGAGCTGTGATTCGCGTAAAATGAGTCGCTGAATTAACGGTGCATTCGGTTTCATACTAACGTCCAGTTTGTAACACACGGTGACGTAAAATGAGTGAAATATGCCAGTAGAATGTAAAATACGCGACTCAAAAAACGCCACTGCCAAATCATAAAATCACGTTCGTTTGTCCTCACCCTAAGGGCAGATTTCACCAATGAAACTAATCGCAATTAGTTCAATTGAATTCAGTTTATGTATATACAGCTTTCCGATTGGTTAAGATCGCTGAAAAACTACTAATCAGAATCAGAATATTTATTTGTGAAACATAGGTACATAAAGATCTTAAGTTAATTATAATCAGCGCTATATTTTGCCGTGAAGGCGTACAAATATTGTTATAAATAAATAAATAAAAAATAAAAGAAAATAAAAAAAACTAACAGAATAAAACATAATTTAATACTTTTTCATAATTTATTTCTTGTACTCAAAGAAAAGTAAAAAAAGCTATTTTAAATATCTTAATAAAATCTACAATTAAATCTAACCAAAAAAGAGAAACAGATTTCTTAAACGAAAAAGTCACAGAGTTTTGAACACAGTCACATGCTTTAAAAGCAGTTTCCTTAACCTCAAAACACTGCAAATCAACAGTTTATATTTAGCTTACAGGCAAAAGATGTACCCACAACCATTTTACCCATAACAAATTCATTAACCATACAAACGGGACCTTTGTTTTTGCTCATGTAGTTCTATTAATACCCCCACATTACTTGAACACTACACATTATGTAAATGTCATCTTATATCAGTGGAGGAAACTCCTCGCTTTGATACCCAGACGAGGGTAGATATAAAGTTGGTCTATGACGTCTGTAGTGACGTCAACAATTATAGAGTATAGAGAACTCCTTGGAAGCTCGTTTAGTTCAGATCGCTTTGAGTTAGGACTAAGTTTAGGGTTCTTAGATTTTGCATATCAATTTGACTTTGTCTGACTTTGAATATGTCTGTATTTGAAGAGGCAGACAGGGATGTGCACCCATATGTTTATCCCCCAGTTTCTCGATTGAAAATTATCGTAAGTTTCATTTATTTGTATTGAGCGTTGCATCTCTAAATCGCCACTAAATGGTCACTTCTTAGTGCCCTGATGCCAATTTTATATGTGAGATCTTAATTATTGATGTGCGATAAGATATAGAAATAATTTAAACATATTACGAACAGCGGATTTGGTCTTGGTATTGTACGTAAGTATAGTAAAAAAATCTCAGTGTTTTGTCTGAACAAGGGGCGGCTCGCTAATTAAGAACAAATTAACTATAATTTGATAGCTAGAATCTGTACAAACTACTAAGTTTGTACAGATTCTAGCCGACATAGCGACATATCCCGAAGAATTGCCAAACTTAAGTGGCAGTGGGCAGGGCACATTGTTCGCAGAACGGATGGCCGATGGGGCAGAAAGATTCTTGAGTGGCGACCGCGAACTGGAAGATGTTGCGTTGGATGGCCTCCCACCAGGTGGACCGCTGGTTGCGGGATGCAAGGGACCGGTCAAAGTGGCGACGGCGACGCTTGGGGAGGTCTATGTCCAGCAGTGCACGTCTTTCGGCTGATATGCTGATGTGCAAATTAAACCCTTCAAATGTTACGACTCTATAAGAACTATATATTTATCTATATATTTATCTATAATTTTGTATGCCTCAATGGCGGGACATAGCAGATCTACCTTTAACCAACACAACGTCTTATGTACCTATGATCAACAATAAATAATTTGAATTTGAACCAAATTAAGACGGAATTCAAGTATGAGATAAATTATTTAAAGCTTGTTAAGTACAGGAACGTTCCGTATGGTGCCGGACGTAAAGAATTTCACCATCCCATGTCTTCCCGTGGGTGTCGTAAGAGGTAAGAGGCGACTAAGGGACAAACAAGAGAACGGGCAGCAGCGTTCTCTGTGCTTCTACAACAACCATACTGCGATCGCCAACCCGCCTGCCAAGCGTGGCGATTATGGCAAAACCCCCCCAATGAATAGCACAAATAAAAAATGGCCCCTAGTACCCGGCAGCTTGCCTACCCTCGATTACGGTTGCGGTCGAGGCTACGGCATGGCAAGGGGTGCTAAGAATCTCCGGAAGAGATCCGGCTACCCCAACAATCACCGACGACTGGACCTGGCAACGTACAACATGCGCACGACCGACGAGAAGGTCACCGAACTCGAAGAGGAATTAAGCAGGTTGCGATGGAGTATTATAGGGTTATCTGAAGTCTGAAGAGAGGGGGAGGACTCGATAATTCTCAAATCCGGTAACCTGCTCTATTTCCGAGAGGGTGACCGGCAGTCCCAGGGTGGTGTCGGGTTTATCGTCCACAAGTCCCTTGTGAACAACGTGGTGAAGATCGAGAGTGTGTCGACTAGGGTGGCGTACCTTATACTCAGAATATCCTCAAGATATTCACTGAAGGTCATACAGGTCTACGCCCCGACCTCGGCACACCCCGACGATGAGGTAAAGACCATGTATGAAGATATCTCCAGAGCCATGCATGGTTTCAAAACTCACTTCACCGTTGTCGTGGGGGCCTACAACGCGAAACTGGGCAAACGAGACGAGGATGAGCTGCAAGTGGGGAAATTTGGTGTTGGACAACGGAACCACCGGGGTCACCTACTGGCCAGTTTTATGGAGAAGGAGGGCCTCTATATGATGAACTCCTTCTTCAAAAAGCGTGAACACTGGAAGTGGACCTGACAGAGCCCCGATGGTGCAACAAAAAATGAGATCGACTTCATCATGTCAACCAAGAAGCAAATGTTCAATGATGTCTCTGTGATCAACTCGGTAAAAACCGGGAGCGATCACCGCAAGAGGCACATTGAACATTAATATTAAGCTTGAAAGGTCTCGACTGATGAAGTCCACGATCCGGCCAGCACAGATCCATGTCCAAAACCCCGAGAGCTTTCAGCTCGAACTCCAACTCTAGGAACTCGAATCGTTTCGAGTGCCTAGGGAGCTCCGTGGATGAATCCAGCAACGGGTTCGTGAAAGCTGTCCATACGGTCGGGTCTAAGTTTTTCAAGACCCGTCGTATAGATAGAAACAAAAAGCTCTCTGATCACACCCTCAAGCTTATGAAGGATAGGCGTGAGATGATCCTGCAGTCTTCAGATGAGGTGTGCAAATACCGGCAGCTCAATAGACAGATCTCTAAATCCTTGAAAAGAGACCTCCGCCGCTTCAATACCGAGCGTATTAAAGACGCAATCGAGCGAAATAAAGGCTCCAAGGTGTTTTCAAGGGATCTGGCTATTGGGCAGAGCCAACTCACGAAACTGAAGACCGACGATGGCAGGATCGTATCCGCCAAACCGGAGCTTCTCAGGGAGATCGAGACATTCTATGGGCAGTTGTACACATCGATCAGCAAGCCCGTTGTGTGTCTAGCAAACGACCCAAGAGCTTGATTGACCCGACAGTATACCGAAGATATCCCGGACGTCAGCCTGTACGAGATTAGGATGGCTCTGAAACAGCTCAAAAACAACAAGGCGCCGGGTGATGACGTAATTACGGCCGAACTCTGGAAGGCGGGTGAAAAACCGGTCCTTCGGGCCCTTCAGAAGCTATTTGATTCCGTCATACTCGAGGGCAAAACGCTACAGGCATGGTGCAGGGGTGTGGTGGTACTCTTCTTCAAGAAGGGCGACAGTGCCCGGTTGAAGAACTATAGGCCCATCTCACTTCTTAGCCATGTCTACAAGTTGTTTTCAAGAGTCATCACGAATCGTCTCGCGCGCAGGTTTGACGATTTCCAGCACCCCGAACAAGCAGGATTCCGAAAAGGCTTTAGCACCGTAGACCACATACATACGCTGCGGCAGGTTATACAGAAGACCGAAGAGTATAACCTGCCTCTCTGTTTAGCTTTTGTGGACTACGAGAAAGCCTTCGATTCGATAGAGACTTGGGCTGTACTGCAGTCTCTCCAACGGTGCCAGATCGACTACCGGTACATTGAGGTGTTGAAGTGTTTGTACAAAAACGCCACCATGTCAGTCCGTCTTCAGGATCAGACCTCGAAACCAATCTTTCTCCAGCGCGGCGTGAGACAGGGAGACGTCATTTCTCCGAAACTGTTCACTGCTGCGCTGGAGGATGTCTTCAAGGTTCTGGACTGGAGTGGGCTTGGCATCAACGTTAATGGCGAGTACATTACTCACCTTCGGTTTGCCGACGACATAGTGGTCATGGCTGAGACCATGGAGAGCCTCAGTAAAATGCTCGATGACCTTAGTAGAGCTTTCAAAAGTGTGGGTCTTAAAATGAACATGGACAAAACCAAGATCATGGTGAATGCCCATTTAACACCCACTCCTATCAAGGTCGGAGACTCGACTCTCGAAGTTGTAGACGATTATGTCTACCTGAGAAAAACGGTCCAGTTGCGTAGGTCCAATTTCGAGAAAGAGGTCAACCGTCGAATCCGACTCGGCTGGGCGGCGTTCGGGAAGTTGCGTGGTATCTTCTCGTCCAATTTACCGCAGTGTCTCAAGACAAAAGTCTATGACCAGTGTGTGTTGCCAGTGATCACCTATGGGACCAAGACGTGGTCGCTCACAATGGGCCTTATCAGAAAGCTCAAAGTCACCCAAAGGGCAATGGAGAGGGCTATGCTCGGAATTTCCTTGCGTGATCACGTCAGAAATGATGATATCCGAGGGAGAACCAAAGTTACCGACATAGCCCGAAGAATTGCCAAACTTAAGTGGCAGTGGGCAGGGCACATTGCTCGCAGAACGGATGGCCGATGGGGCCGAAAAGTTCTGGATTGGCGACCGCGAACCGGAAGACGATACGTTGGAAGGCCTCCCACTAGGTGGACTGATGACCTGGTTAAGGTTGCGGGAAGGCGCTGGATGCGAGACGCACGGGATCGGTCAATGTGGCGACGCCTGAGGGAGGCCTATGTTCAGCAGTGGACGTCTTTCGGCTGAAATGATGAAGTACAGGAACGTAATATACGTAGAGTGCATGGAATTACTGAGGAACCGCAGCTTCCCAAGTTCTATCTTCAACTACTTACAGTCAAGTAACTAGCGAATATCTTTAATATATTTATTTTTCTGTTGAATGAAATAGAGATGGGCAGAAAATATAATTTGGTTAAAGCATACAATATTGTTTTTAGAAAAATCTCAATGATGTTTATTCTTAATATTAAATATTTTATGTAAACATGTATTTTTCAAATCACTAAACACGAACGTGTTCAAACAATAACGCGCTTCAAAAAACCCAATAGCACCAAATGTGTTGAAGCATTTTATATGGATATTGATAAAAAAAATGTAAAATAAAAAAAGCGAATAACGTTCGAAATACAAAAGCCAATCAAACGTACGCAAATAGAATTTTATGAATTCATCAAACTTCAAATCCTAAGCCAACATAGGCCGCATAGAAAAATCGAACTGATTTTTTGCTACGAAACATTTTTGTCCGACCTCGTTGGTCAATTAATTCAAGCATGAACCATACTCGCGATCATCACAGTTGACCTGTTTGGTCTATGCTGATACTATACATTCAGCCTGCCCCATTTTAAATCACAGCCCGGACGTGATAAATGGTGTTTTGTGCAGTTTAGTGCCCGGGCATGAGTGATGGCCCATCCAATATATTCAAATTTTTCATCCTTATATTAAATGGTCATATTCTTCTTACGATGAGATTTAAGAGTCGCTCCCTGCATTAAGGTTACCCTAGTCGACGGCACGAACTATTTTCTGTGCGGGGTTAAAATGCGTGCTATCTCATCCGACAACACGTGCGAAAGAGATAGATGCTGTGATGAGTTGTAAGAAGCTAGTTCGCTTACGAATTAGCACTTTTGCAAGTTTGTAGCGAAATGGATGATGATTTAGGACGAAAACGAGCGCTCGAAATTTTAGAATCAGACCTTTGGGAGTCTAGATATAATGAAAAAACTACTAAATGTATATTTTCAAAATGAAATTATTTGCATTGTTGAAATACTAATCTAACCCTGCATGGTGGCTGTTTTGCAATTTGCCTTCTTCTTATTTATGGTATTTATTTCCGCCAGATGCGTTAAAATTAGTGTTGAAATATACTTTCGACGCTCATAACTTTCAATTTTTGTTTTTACTTTTTTGTTTCCGTACAGGACTAAATAATAATGAGACAAATTGATACATTTTAACGTATCACGTTTTAACAGTGGCGTAATCACCAGACTACGTATGTACGGAAGAATGATCGACTTGTGTCACCTTAAGGGTTTCAGCTCCGTATTTAATATTAAAAACGTCTTCATTTCATTACTTACAAAAGAGTCTTCATTCCGTTTATTTCTTTGAAATTAATTTATCTTTTCTTTTATCGGTGGCAAAAATCTCGTATCTTTTCCCCTTCCGGATTGCTGGCTTAATTGGTGACAGAGGGTTTAACTTGAAACATTAGACACCATATTTAATTAGTTATTACTTTGGAAGTGCTACAAAATTGTTCGGATTTAACTCCGCCGTGTGCTCCCTTATGAGTTGTAGGAAGTTTGTCGTTAATTTTCATTTTATGGGGGTGTAATGAACGTCTCTCTGAGATAATGTTTTGTTCATGGCAATTTCATTAAACGCATCCTTGGTTTGGATTTTGTATCATCTGCTTTGATGAAAATGTCTAATCTAAACTTTGTTAATTTACAAAGTAATCGTTATTCGTTGATTGTTTACTTTTCGACCTTCTTGGTTGCTTGACGTGATTCGATAATGTTATTGGTATAAAACTAACTACCTTGCAGGGCTGTATTACTAACACCTTTAAAATTTATAATCGCGTAACTCGCCAGAATGTATGGATAAGCAATTTTTTTTTGTTGTATTTTCAAAAGTCATTAAACAAAAGTTGTTGTTCACATGGACAGATTGCGATGCAATTTGACTAATTTACGCTTAAAATTTTCTAATAAAATACGGCGCGATATCGCCTACTGATGCATTTATTTTTTCGTAATTGCATTGCGCCACCCGGTAAGTCTCTTAGGTCACAGATAATATAATACTAGCATACAGATGCCTCATCCCATACAAAGAAACCATGCCGACGTAACTAGCGTTTTTCGTCTGATTATACCGATTAATTTTTGTAAATCGATCGCGTTCGGTTCTGTTCCACGGCGATAGATACATCACCATCTATATCTGTGGAAAGGAACAGAAAGCGATCGATGTATAAAAAATAATCAGTATAATCAGTACAGTACGTCGGCACGGTTTCTTTGTATGAGATCAGACACCACTGCTTAGGTAAAGGGGATATTATCGTCGAAATTATTTGAAACTAAATATACACAAAATTAGATTTAAGGATATGCAGGATATGGGAAAAGTTTTAAGTAATAAGATGTACCAATATCTAAGGCGCTGTCTTAATACAATGCGATCATCGCGCGAACATGCAACCGTTGCGTTCATTTGTATGGTAAAATCGAAAAGCGCCTTCTGTCGACGCGACGACGCGTTCATATTTGCCTAACAAATGAACGCGACAGTAGCGTGTTCACGCGATGATCACGTTGTATTAGGACAGCGCCTAATGTGTACGTATTCGCTTTACACTAAGGTACAAACTTTATTACTTTCAGTTTGCACATAAATTATATTCGCTAGAGTGGGTGGCTAAATAACTGTCTCACTGCAATGCATAGGCCTATTCTCATAAAGTTTTACACCCGCGTGACTTTTGAGATGGTGTCAATTTCATTAAATAGGCCCAGCGGTTTTGGTGCGATTGTCGTGTTTTTGTTCGTATAATTTGGTAAAGTGGAACTGATGAAGAAGACCACAAATGGCCACTGAAACTCCTTAATGCTAAGTATGTCACGGGTATAAAATATCTCGAATAGTTAACCGACTATGATTAAGCAAATACTTATAAATGAATGGTACTGATGAAAATGGTACCATTGAACTGTTCTGATGATGAAGCCGGAAGGTAGGCACTGGAACTCTGAAATAAAACAATGTATCCTAGTCGTGCTTGGGCTTATTGGAATCGTCATGAGATGTACTTTGGCCATAAATGATTATCATGTTAATTGGAGATACCTACCAAAACTAAAAAGAGAAAAATAAAAAAACTTTTTAACAAACAATCAAACCGACTTCCTGAACAAAAAACTACAAACCAAAAAATAACTTTCTTTTCCGAAGTCGGTGTCGAAAAACTGAAAAAAATGGGTACAAAGACACCGACTTCGGAAAAGAAAGTTATTTTTTGGTTTGTAGTTTTTTGTTCAGGAAGTCGGTTTGATTTTTTGTTAAAAAGTTTTTAATATACAGAAAGCACGAGCATTGATCACCACGCTTGCTCAATGCGGGTTTCAAACATATATTAATTATAAAGCCAGGTTTCCTCACGATATTTTCCTTAACAGTTGTCAGTGACCTGTAAGTTAAACTTAGAATGTACATATAAATAGAAAAAGTAACATTGGTACTTACACAGATTTGACCCACGACCTCAAGTACGAGAGATAAGATCTTTACCATTGGGCCACCACGACTTTACACAGGGTACAAAATATTTTTTTGTCGCTTTCATATGCTACATTAACTGAAAAGATCTCACATTTATGTTTCCAGGATCTCGCTTGTCAGGCTAATTTCATTTATACATTTTCTCTTAACAACAAGAATCGAATAAAAAAGTCCACGCGTTTCAGAATATCACAAAAAGAATTCGCTTTTATAAACTGTAACAAAAGAATGTGAGATATCTCTCTTATAAAAATTCTTCTATTGTGCTTTCATTTAAAGCCGCCATATTTTTTCGATGTCCCTTTATTAAGTACCGACAGCTACCTAAGGCTGTACGTGCCTAGACGGACAACTTTTGCACTAATTCATTCCCAGCAACAGTTGCCTAAGGTAGTGACCCAATGTAGTTGTTTTTGTTATCCCACTGCTGATCAAAAGCCTTTCCCAAACTCTAGTTTAATTCCTGAAATAATGTTTTCATTGCAAGATTCCTAAAGTATCTTATGGATTAGACTTGAAATATGAAAAAAAATATCAATGGTGGCTATATTCTCATAGACAGACCAATAGTCGTCCGTGGTCGTTAATTAGCTGTCAAGAAAAAAATCCTTTAGTAAAAACTAATCTCAAACTGACTTTTTGAGCACGTGGATAGTAACTCTAACAGCAATTGCTTGACGCTGTCATATTATTACGAGTACGTAACTTTTGTTGCCCGGAAATGAGTAACGTCGGTTGCCCGTGTAAGCTTCCCTTTTGAGGGAATTCATCTAAGGAATATTAACTGTAACTCAGCGGCTCCTTTACGACTCTGCTTCGTTATTATTGGAGTGATAATGCCTTTATCCGGTTTCCGGGTATACTAACCGGTTTTATAGACTCAACCCCGATATGGGATTTATTTAATAAGTGGTGCTTGGTTATGTTTTGGTTAATTAATTTATATAAAAAATAGAAATATCTAACAGTGGCAATTTTAGGAATTATGCTAATTGTACACAATTAATTGTGAAAATCTCTATGTTTGTATGTTTGTTAAACAATCACGTGTCAACGCTTGAACGAATTTAAATTGAACTTGGCACGCGGGTAGACTATTTCCTGGATTAGGACTGAGAATAGTTTTCTCTTGGAAGTAGGTTCCATCCCTTGGGATTTTGTTAGTCTTTCAAGCGAACGAAATATACTTATAATTGTGAAAAAAGACATCTATTTAACAATGATTCATGTTTCAAAAACGTAACTTAATTTTTCAAAATATAAATATCACATTTTAAGTTACAAACAAATAAGTTTTTAAACAATATTGCTAAAAGCGTCATAAAATAAAAAAAAGTGTCGTTCAAAGTTTATAATGGCGCAAAAGTATAATGTCGCTTACAAAACGGTTACCAACTGCAGGACAATTTATTTCACTTACAAGTTATAATTTAGAGCAATTTAACGACTAACACTACCGTCAGCAGTTGCTACCGTAAGTAATTGCTGAAGTAAGTTTATCTTTATTTTGAACTTTCGTTTTACTTTTCGGTAGACATATAGTGATAAAAGAAAAAAAAAATATGTTTCCAAAAAATTAGGGCAAATAACGGCATTATTATTATTAAAGTGACAGTGTAAAATTGTAGATTTTAGAGTTATCTATACTAATATTATAAAGAAGAAAGATTTGTATTTTTGTATGTAACGAATAAACTTAATAACTACTGGACTGATTTCAAAAATTCTTTCACCGTTGGAAAGCTACACTATTCCTGGGTGACATAATTTACTTTTTATCCGTGTATTCCCACGGAAACGGGAACTACGTGGGAGAAACCGCGAGGCGTCCGCTAGATTTTTATATAATCAGTGAATAAAATACCTATTTTAAAGTTTATTGTGAAAGAACGGAGTTTACATAAATATTTCCAGGAAACCCTACAGCAATCTATTCTTCATGAATGAAAATCAAGTTTTGTAAAAAATCAAAATTATCCTGTAGGTTTAAGCGGCTTAGGCTATCTATATCACCCTTTATATACGAGCTGCTTGGTATGTATCATCCCTAGTTCGTATCACATCAATCAATCTGCCTAGCCTTTTTCTTAACTACATTGGGGTCGGATTCTAGTCTTACCGGATTCAGCTAAGTACCAGTGTTTTACATGGAGTAACTGAGAAACACGGTATCCCGATGGCAAAACTAGTGTCAGATCTCAAGCTTCTGACTACCCGTAACGACTTTCAAAGATCTTCAAATTACAGCCGGGACCAACGGCTTAACATGCTTTCCGAGGCATGGACGAAACTCAGTATGTAGAAATGGTCACCCATTCACGGACCGACCTCGTCAAGCGTTGCTTAACCTTGATGATCGACCGTTATTATTTAGCCACGAGCTCGTACTCCACGAGTTCTGATCATATCAAACAGCCCTAAATTTAAGCGGTGAACATTTCCAAACTAAGAATGTGGACAATTTGAGTGGCACGCACATACGATTGCATTCACTGACACGTGACAGACACCTCATAGAATTACATGAATCGAAACAATGCTAACAACGCGAGGCATCCAATTAATTTGATAGTGTATACATAGCTGGGATAGTGATGATTCCTACTTAATCACACTATATATCTATTATCACAAAAAGGGAAAGTTTGTGAGAGCGTGTGTTATTTTATCAATATACAAATTGCCAAATGTCTAATCTTTTTTTAACACGTAATTGTCTATATTAGCTTTTAAAAGTAGTCTTATAATAATTAGGGTTTGATTTCATAAAAAACATTTAGATCATAAATGAAGGCATTGTCAGAATTTTTAAGCTTTTAAAATAGGGTTTTAAGCTGGTAGTTTTGTCTACATTACATATTGCTCTAATGCATTTATTTTGAGCTTTAAATACAGATGCTTACTGACTGAGTTGCCCCAATAAATAATATAGCATATCTTAGAACAAGTGCCACAAGTCCATGATCAGCAGCTAATAAGGCTTCTTTATTAACAATTTTTGATAGTTTATACTGAGCAAATGAGGATTTATTAATTCTTTTGCAGAGGTTTTCTGAATGTGTTTTCCATTTCAGTCTATCATCAATATTAATTCCCAAAAACTTTGTATATCTCACAGGATGTACTATTTCGCCTTGATAAGTAACGTTTATATTTGTCAGTTGGGTTCTCTGGTGAAAGTGTATTATTTTCGTTTTGTTTATATTTATTTTAAGATTATTTTCGGTTAACCATTGAATTATCCTTTTTAATGTTTGGTTGACTACGTGCTCATAATAATTTTCTTTGTCGCTTTTATTATGACTGTGCGATCATCTGCAAATAGTTCCATTGGTTGATTGATATGGTTAAGGAGATCATTGATATATATCAAGAACAATAAAGGGCCTAGAACATTTCCTTGTGGTACTCCCATTTTTACGGTTTTCGAGTTTGACCTATATTTAATCTCAGTTCGTGTTTTCTGACAATGAATAGATGAGATCTAGCGCTTTACCTCTTATGCCATACATGCTTAATTTTTGCATTAGTATCCTATGGTCAACTCGGTCAGAGGCTTTACTCATATGCATAAAGATAGCACATGTTGGTATTTTGTTGTCAATGGCGCCCAAAATAGTTTTTAGAAGGTCATAAATTGTCATATTTATTGATTGCCCCTTGCGAAAGCCTTTCTTTTCGTCTACAAAAATATTATATTTTGTAAATAACTGTATAGTATTAAATTGCTTAAATATGAAAAATCGAGTTATTAAAGATCATCACACACATCATAGACATCTTTAATAACTTGATTTTTTTAATGTTGAATGAAGTATTATAATCCTAACGTACTTTTTATAGCTGTATAAAATTTATATTAGTAAATTTTATGCAATCTTGGGATGTCTTAGATTTCTTTTGTAAAATGGAACGTAAGAGTGAAAGAGAAAATGAATGGAACTTTGACAGGTCCATACTTATGTTGGTACTTACGTATCTGATCTAGGTAGATTCACAATTGTGAAACGTAAAATACTCAAACGCTTCCTAAATTATTTGACAATACTCAACTGATTATTGCTGCTTTACTTAACTCAGAAATCGGCCCCAAGATACCTAAATACTTTGGAATCTGGTGGTTTTTTATATAAGTACAAAATGGTATTTACTTTTCATTAGGATAATCTAAAAGTAATTTGTTATTATTTCCGTTTATTCTCTTTTAAAAACTCGTCGAAACATACCAGGATTAATAAAAAGGAAAAAAGAATTCAGGCGGGTTCATAAAAAACAAACCCGGTAGACCTTTAAGTATTTATTCTTCAACTCTATCTGTTTTAGAAATTATATAAACCAATAGCTTTAGGCGAGGTAAACAAGACACAGAAATCGTTAGACCCAATATCAACATAAAAGTTATGAAAGAAAATATATTTCCGTCGCAAAAGCTCGGGGTCCAGAGAACAAAAGATTTGCCCGACCATAAACAATAAAAGTTGAGAGTGTATTATGTACGCGTAATTTCTGAAGTAGCTTTTATTGCCGAATAACTTATTTGGAGCAAAAAATAGAGGACTAAGCGGACAATTTAGTACGTTATTTAGAAATAAAGTAAGGGTCTAAAATGTATTGTTTGAGGTGAGCGTTTTTGTAGGACGTTTTTATAGCAGTTTGAGGACTTTTGAAAATTTAAAAATAGTTCACTTACTCGTGTACATTAATTTAAAGTCTCGTTATACTGTCACAAGCAAAAGAGCTTTTTATTTTTAGCTTCAACTATATTTAGAAGAAAATTTAGCAACTATGGACAATTTCTAACGATGGCACTTACAACAAAGGCGTGATCTTTCCTCTCACTCAAACACTTAATTGCCTTAATAAAGTTATCTCTCTCCATCTTCCCCGACATTTAATACTCTGGAGAGTCTAGATGGCTTTGTTATAACTGACTTACCTGACCTAGAATTTTACAGACATTTTCAAATAAATTCTTCACTTTTTTAAACCAACATGTGATGCGCTATCGGTACATGACGAATCGCTCATACGCACTAAGTGTTTTGGAAATACTTGCATTGTGCGTACAGCTAAGGAACGGAATTCCCTGCCGGAATTCTTGTTCTGATAGCTACAACCTGGGGTTATTAAGTCAAGAGTGAATAGATTACTTCTAGATAAGGGTGATTCACTGTCGACCACATCGTCGCTTACCATCAGGTTAGATAGTGGTCAAACGCGAGTCTATGAATAATAATAAAAACTAGACAAAATTAACTTTGCCGTTGGAAAACTGTTTTCCCCATATTGATGATAAGATTGATTGATAAGTCTCGGACAGCAAATAAGTTAGTAATATTTGTTTTTTTGATGTAGGTATAAATTTACGGTTTTGGGACTTTTTCCTTAACTTGTGCTATAAGAAATCGCTTCTTGCCAAACTTCATGATTATAAGTCAACGGGAAGTACCCTATAGATTTTGATTCCCTTGCGAGTGTAAAATATGCGTTATTATTGGCTATATCTCTTAATTGCGTTGATCTAGAAGTTTGTTTTTTTTTCAGCTGCAAGTGCTGCAAACTTGATTATATGATATTAATTTCAATTCGATTCCTCCACGCATTCCCGAAATAAAGGGTCTTGACAGACAGACGGACAACAAAGTGATCCTATAAGGGTTCGGTTTTTACCTTTTGCGGTACGGAACCCCAAAAAAATCAACCACACATTTTTTGCTTCATCAAGGAACGAAAGGCGATGGGAACTGCGTTGCAATCAAAGTGCTTCAATAAACTGGGCTAATGATAGACTAGTAGTTTGCAAGTACCACTACAGTGTCGAGCTAGAAAGGATCACTTGCAGCTTCGCGTAGGGGCTTAGGATTTGTGTATCGAAGCAAATATTCTCGTACATTCAGTAGCGTCGAGACGAATACACTGAACTTAGCATTTCTAAAGCGATTATCTCGTAGAGTGTCTTTTCAATTGTAGAAATGGGAATAGGATACAATTCATATAGCTGTGTTTATAGTAATATAATTTATAATCAGTAAAGTTTTTTACTTACTTTATGAGGAAATCATTATGTGTACTTCTGAATCATACCATAACATCACACAATTATTACTTATTATTATTAGGATAGGATTATCCTACTAATATTAGAAAGGCGAAATTTTGTGAGTCTGTCTGTTTGTTACTCTTTCACGCAAAAACTACTGAACAGATCTGTATGAAATTTGGCACAGAGATAGGTTATAGTGTGGAATAGCACATAGGATACTTTTTTTCCGTGAATATGTTCACTTAGGATAATTTTCGACATTCACGCGGGCGAAGCCGCTGGCAGAAACTATTAGTTTATATATTAACTTTATTTTTCTCTTTAGTATACTTTTTTATATGCATAAATATTGTTATTCCTATCGCTAATCCTGAGATTCCAATTGAAATACCTATGCATAGTCATTGAGCTTGATTTCCTGATCTTCTTAACCTCCTAGCGATATGTATGCACATAAATAAGTTAAAGTTAAGAGACGTGTACCTATGATATCTTGGTGTAATTGATACATTCACGTACAACATTAATTGGTTCAGAAAACCGACCTAGAAACAGAAAGTAAAAAATCCTCTTTAATAAAATGTCGGGTACCGACACGTATTTACTAGATGTCTTAAAACAAACGAGAAAATATAAAAGAGTCTGAAAAACTTGATACGGCTTTAGTTATATAACAAAACTATGATAATAAACTTCTTTTATGTTATCTCAGTGAACAACAGTATTGGAAATAGCTAGACATTTTGTGTATGTACTTAGATGTTTTACTAATAAAAAACTAGACATATGTATACATACGTGAATGGGTCACGTAGGATCTTTTTAGAAATATTTTACGAAGCTTCTCGACATTTATTTTAGAGATCCTTTTTTTAATTTGCAGCCAGTCTAGTATTTTGAGAAAATGGTTTTTGTATTTTCATTCGTTTTCCACTTGCAAAGTAACTAAATAGCACTAATAGCAGAAGGGGCATTGTAGTGAGAACATTATAGCTTCCTGCAGCTAGAGCGATGTCTCAAATTATATAACAGATAGTAAAAATCCGTGAAAACGAGTTTATACACTATATGATTGTACCTCAGTCTGCGGCATTTTGATCTAATTTTATTTTTGGTTTTATGTGCATATACCCCTCAGTAGCTGATTTTAAAATGAGAATTACGTCCAAACGGCCAATCGTAATTTTTTGGAAAAATATATGTCACATTAGACCATTTGATCTACGAAAATTTTGAGATTTATTCGTATAACATGGTGTAATTAATTTGTAAAGTTACGTCTAACACGGACAAGAAAACGACTATCGCACCAAAACCGCCGGAAATTTTCATCATCGCAAAGAGAATTTAATTATCTACATTTTGATCTAAGGCTTATTTAAAGTCATAGAATAACAAGGAAAGTAAAACTTCCAAATTTTGGGTCGCGCGGGTTTAAAATGAAGGCGCGTTTTTTACCTTTAAGGTCGTTGTCGACTGTTATCGTCTTAATTATTACCCAACGATAAAAAACCTGATTAAATAAGATGCAGACGAAATAATATCATAGCTCTGTTACAAACACACTAACTTAACGACATAACAGAAGTAGTATGAAAGTTCAAACACCATTCTGTTTCTCTCAAAGAAACATACATGTTATTTGACACATACAAAAATCACTTAAGATACTCGCGTGAACTACCAAATCCTCTATATTTCCAACATAGCAATATTTATCTTTTAAAGATCTATCTTTCTTTCTTTTTTTTCATTTATCTTTTTCACTGACAATAGCATTGTGGTGTTTTATGATGAACGTAATGCATTTCAGAGTAGGAACTCTTAAGTTTTACAGCTTTAAGAATTGTACGGAACCATTTCGGTGATATTAAACTGAAATATGCAAAATGGAATGTAATTCCACATTTTGATGTTCATTTTAGTGGTTCTTTTTGTGTTACATCCACCGTTATTATCTTCTTGCTGCATGAGAAAAGATTAACTTAGGTTTTAAAACAAATATTTTCTTTGAAGTACTAAAACCGGTGGGTTTTGTGTAATCCTGTTTCCAATGCCCGTGAAAAGTGTACATTTATTTGTGAAATTAACGAATGATCATATTATTCACCGAAAACGTTTTGATAAACCATCGCCTTTTATAGTAAAACGTCAATATTTACATGTTTAGGTACTATAAAAAGTTAGCTGGTCAAGGTTTTTGTTTAAGCGCAAAATAGCGAATAAAATGAAATAAAGGTTACTAGTTTTTTATTACTGTACCCTAATAAAACACCCGTTTTGGGTGTAAGAAATCGTAAAGAAACCTTATATTGCTAAGAAACGGCCTGTGAACATTAATATTAAATAAGGCACTGATCCTCGATCTTAGGAATAGTATAGATATGCGTTAAAGGCAGAATTATTTAGAATGTCACAGTTATTTCAGACAGGACCTCAAAATGGTAATAAAAAAATTTCATAACAACTAAAACTAAAATACTGCTTGTCTCTTTAATGAAAGAGTTAATCGTGATAACTTCGTAACTATGCTACGGATAACCAGAAAAAATCAAAGTCGTATACCACCCCACAATCCCGCAAGTTTCAAAATAAAAGGTCTATAATAGCACATTACCGGCTCATTGCTTGGGGTCGGTTCTTTTTACTACAAGGGCCAAAAAAATAAAGCAACAGCAAACACCTTAACACAAAACCTTGCACTACAAACACTGTCCCTAATACTGGTCACTGATAACATGTAAAGATCCAAATAAATTACGGAGAAGCTAATACTTACCCTTCGGGTACTAATTGCACGAAACGCGAAATTCGAAAGGCCGACGGATTCGTTCAGGGTCCCGTAACTTTGACGCCTCAACACCCCAACTTTGGACCCTAAACGAAATTATGTATGAAAGTTTTATACGGATCCAGCGAGGCGTATTCTAAAGCGGGTCTGTATGACATCGAAACCGGGTAGCCCTGATGAGATTTAATTTGTTTAAAATAAATTTAGGTTTCAATGATTTAATTTGGATATTTTGAGTGGCAAAATTAAGTTGTTTTTGGATCGTGATTTAAATAAGAGAACAAATAAGCGATGTTTTATGATTTTATTAACTCCAGATTTAATGTGCTTGTTCAGGGGAGGTTGACTGAAAATTGGTGGAGTATTTCTCTAAATATTTCGGAAATTATATTTCTTTACTGTCACTTCATATTATCCATCTTATAGATTGTGGTATAGTATATACATACCATAACAAGCTACTTTTCTAAATGGACGTTAGAATCAAATATTAGTACATTAAAATTTTTGACTTTCATAGTGGCCTAATTGAAAAAAAGAAGTTTTGATTTGATTTGTTTTAGGTGGAGAAGTTATTTTCCACACAAGATTGTTAATAAATTAATAATAGCTATTTATGCAACTGTTACGTTATGGACGGTCTTTTAATACGAGTGCCATTATTCGGTACAAGCGTAGCGCGTACCGAAATAGGTGGGCACGAGTTATTAAAAGACCAATAACGTACAGTTGCATACAAGATTTTATCTACGAAGGAAGGAATAAAACACAGATGATATAGACAAATAAGTATTTCAGGAAGTGTGTTTAAGTATTTCATTGCTCATATAGATGTCTTGATTTTTCTGGTAGTAAACTATTTGTAGCCGCAACTGCTCTATTTGTTATATCTGGTGTAGTATTTTCAATATCACTTGATGTTGAAGACATTTTTAATAAAATTTTGAATAAAATTTCACTCAGACATTTTTCACGCTTCAGCTTTTATTTTTTTATTTTAGTCTTTATTAGGTATAAGGTAAAGATCATGTAGCCGCAACAGCCAAATAGTATACGATACTTTTGTTCTAAACTTGTTCCATTTTTAAAAACATCATTTACATTGTCTCGATTTCGAAGTAATATTATAGGTACCTGGCTGTATGATCAGAATGTCTTTGCTTGTGTTTTAGAATTTATGACGATTCGCATAATGCAACCCGATGTCGTTATGGGTATCATAATGCAACCGCTGTCAATTTTATAATTCGAATATAACGAAACCGAAGTAGATAAAAATATTTTTGATACTTGTCTTTTAAACTATAACATGGTAGTTCTTTTAGTCTACAAAGACCAACCGTGATTCTGTGACAAATATTTTATAGGAACCAGAAGTCATAGCCAATTATTCCAAAAATTTATGTAGTTTCACGACTCAACATTTCTGTATCCAACTCTGAGCACAGCAGTGTTTGAATACCATTGTGCCTTTATTTCGAAGGATATTCAAGAAATTCCCAGAATAAATCGTGGTAAAACCAGATCTCAGATCAGCAGTATGAGCAGTCGCGTCGTTCACGAAATCTAGAACAATACATGTTATTTGTTTTGTCCTACAGGATAAACAAACCTTGTCCTTGTATTATGTGTGTGTTCTTAAATAGTTAAATAAATAATTAAAGCTAGTGGATTTGCCCCAGGGAAGAATTATTAGTAATTCTTCCTTAATTTAGGAATTCTCCCTTGTGGAAAATCCACTAGTTTTGGCATAGCCTAAGTTTTTATGTGGTTGTAACGTCACACGTTATTTATTCTCGCTTCGTATACCTAACGTATTACCTAATTTTAATAACTAATTAATATAACACGGATACTTCCAAGTTTGGATGCTTATTTCTTGCTTAGCATTTTTCATAGTGAATTTTGGTCAATAAAATGTTTATCTTTTTAAAGAATGTGTCTTTTAATTTTACAAGTAATATTATTTCAAACTAGCTGCCGCCCGTGACTACGCCCGCATGAAATGAGTACTTCCCCAATATCTTTGTAAATTATAGCCTATATGTCAATCTAAAGCTTTATCTATACTTATATAATATTATATAGCTGCAGAGTTTGTTTGTTTGAACGCCCTAATCTCAGAAACTACTGATTGGAATTGATAAATTGTTTATGTGTTGGATAGTCCATTTATCGAGGAAGGTTATTTTACATCACGCTACGACCAATAGGAGCGAAGCATAAATAAAAAATGTTGCAAAACGGGCAAAATTATTCCTTTTTGAGAGCTTCCGTTGCGTGTGCTGCGTAAACGGTTTAAGTTACGCAACAATCGTGTATGTAGGGTAGGTAGGTAGCCAGTTGACGGCAGCGAAGCCGCGTGGACCATCTAGTTACTATATAAAGTTTCATCAAAATCCGTTCAGTAGTTTTTCATGAAAGAGTAACAAAGATCCATACTCACAAACCTTCATATTTCTTCTATTTGTAAAAAAGGAAGTAAGTTCTGGATAGTAAAATTACTACCCTAACGCGACCCTATTACGAACCCCATCCAACTCAACCGCGGCACTCTAATTTACATTGACACAGTCTTTCAAGCTATTCTTGAGTTTACGTTTGGAATAAAGTGGAGATGCCTTTGTCAGCGGAGGACAGGATGAGGGGACTAGAAGACGGGAGAATGGGACGGATGCTCCAGTTTCCACGTGTCATGCCAGTTGCGAGTCTGTTGTTCTCGAGACGATTAAGCGTGGTTTAAACGAGTACTCACTGTTAGGAATTGCTTGCTTTACACTGTATGTATGTTTAAAAGTAGCAATTGTTTTTTTATGCTTTTGAGTTTGTTGTTCGGTGTGTTTTGTTTGTTTGTGATAGATAGTAGTGGAGTTTTATTCTAAATAGCTAGTTTTGAATCAGTTAAAGTTTGAGTATCGGGTCGTTAATGATGATTCTCGGCGATCTTGATTTTAACCTTCCTCTAGCGTTGATCTGTAAGACCTACCTTGTGCTCTTTCTTGATTTTTCTTTTACAATCAATAATGGCACATTGTGATCATTTTAGGGCCTTTTTAAAAACTTTGTTGTTATGTTTTCATTGATACAGACAGTCACAGACTAAAACTAGACTTAACTCATGAGTACATGGCCCTGAGTAATTTTCTAAATATGGTTTTTAACCCCCGCCGGAAAAAGAGGGGTGTTATAAGTTTGACGTGTGTTTTTTTTTTTTTTTTTTTTTTTTTTATTATTGATAGGCTTGCGTTTGACCACTATCTCACCTGATGGTAAGCGATGATGTGGCCGACGATGAAGCACGCTTGCCTAGAAGAAACCTATTCACTCTTGACTTAAAGACTCCCAGGTTGTAGGTATCAGGAAATACAGACTCCGGCAGGGAATTCCACTCCTTTGCTGTACGCATAATAAAGGAATTCCCGAAACGTTTGGTGCGTATGGGTGGGATGTCCACCATGTACCGATGACGCAACGCCGTACGTCTTGTAGTCCGATGATGGAACGGGCTAGGAGGAATTAGTTCATGCAATTCCAACGCACACTCCCCGAAATGTAACCGATAAAAAACCGACAGACTGGCAACTCGGCGCCGATGTTCGAGGTTCTGGAGCCTAGATTCGGCCAATACTTTATTGTCGATGAGCCTCTTAGCCCGTCTTTCGATCGCATCAAGTGCATCCAGCTGTTCCTGTGTATTTGTGTGTCTCCTAAACGGATGCACCGATTTTTATTTAGTTTTTTTTTGTTTGATAGGTAGTTTTGTTGAGAGAGTTTTTAGCTATGATTAACGGTTCAGCCGTTTAAAAGTGTTTTACTATTTGAATCGGGGTGTTTTCGCAAGATAAATGACTGTGTCGGGGGTTTATTAAATTTTGAAATTTTACTTATTTAAAACTTTTTCGAAAAAATAGAAGCTTTTGAGATGTGGTGTTGGCGAAGAATGCTCCGCATACCATAAACCGCCAAAAGAATGAACAAATCTGTCCTTGAGCAACTAGGCATAAAAGGCAGACTGACCACGCTCTGCTACCAAAGGATTCTCAGCTACTTTGGTCAAATTGCCCGTTGGGAACCAGACAATCTAGAGAAGTTGGTCGTAATGGGCAAGATGGATGGGAAAAGACCTCGCGGTCGGTCACCTAACCGCTGGTCAGACCAGGTAACCGTCCTCACTGGACTCTCTGTTACAACCGCCCTGAGAGAAGCTGAGAATCGATTGAAGTGGAAGAACATTGTGCATAAAGCCACGAGAACCTTTCAGGGACACGACCTTCAGTAATGAAGAACGCGACCAAGAAGAAGAAGAAAACTTGGTCATTATCTTTTTAACGTTTACTTTTTACCCTTGTTTAACTTGCAAAACAATATAAAATTAATCACTATCAATTAGTCCTACAGTTAAGATATACGATTACCGTCTGTTCTACCAAACGATTTGTTTGGCGCCACAACGCTGCGTCACGCCCCTCGCAGAGTCACAGAGCATTAGGGTGCGTTTCCACTCGAGATGTGCAAGGTAGCTAGGTGAATTTAAAAATGCCTTTGGTAAGTAGGCAATATTTTTTGCGTTATGGACACCGACTTCCAAAAATAAAGTAATTTTTCACTTTGTAGTTTTCTTATTTGGGGGTCGATAGTATTTTTTATTATTTTTTTCACTTTTTAGTTGTACCTACCTAATAGGCAAGTAGTTTAGTAAAGTAACTATAATGCCAGAATAGATTACCCGAATATCATGAAACTGAACATAACTGGTGAAATGAGAGTGTACCAAGGTGAACTGTACACAACTGCGTACCCCTTTAGAGCGTACTGGCGTGATGTAACGTTATGAAATGGTATAAACAATGAACAGACATGCGATTGCAGCAATCCCGAGAGATTTGCCGTTATTTATTTAAGAGTTCTGTTGTATATCTCCGAAGTTCTTAATCAGATCTTCATAACATTAAAATGAGACCAATATCGAAACATACTCTTTGAAACAAAAACAAGGATTTACAAAATGTGTCCACAATTGAAGGTAATACCGGTGAAAAAAAAAACCAAGTCGAACATAGAACTTCCTCCTTTTTGGAAAGTCAGTTAAAAAGAGTCCACAACCTCGCACCGTGCAAGCTGCTCATACAGCTTAGGTGGAAACAATCACATATTTACACAGCGCCTCTACACATCTTCGCACCACTTAGCTACCTCGTACTTCTGTGGTCGAAAAGCACCCTTACAAACGCCATGAAGCGCCATTTATCTCAAGTATTGCTGGGTCATTCAGTATATTATTGCTAACGGATGCTCGGTCTAATAAGTGATCACATTGAAATGACTATTTACTGCTTCAGCTCTATTAACTGGATATCTCGCTTTTTGATTTATTGATTGCGATATCATGGGCTGAAATAAATTATATTGATTGATACCTTGGATTGTATTCAAACCTATTTCATTTTAATACTACTATGAAATCAAAGTATACTTATAAACTAAGTAGCTGCCCCCGCTGCTTCGCTCCCGTCAACTGGGACCGCGCCCTACCTACGACCAACCCGAACCGTGCACCTTTTGTCGACGTTTTATAAGTGCCCATGTAGGCCTATGTGAAATAAAAAAAAAAAAAATTGATTTTGATTTCCTACTTATCCTACCTAACTACCTACCTATCCTACCCAACTCTATCTACATACCAACATACGTTCAACCTATACATACCTACCTACCCTACCTACCCGCCCCTAACTACTCTGCCTACCCTACCCTACACTGCGTACCCTACCATACACTAACTTCCCAACCCTACCGTACGTACCCTACCATACACTACCTTTTTTTTTTTTTTTTTTTTTGATCACGCTGGGAAAAAATGCATTACGCATACCCACCCATTGGGGGAATGGGGGCTATGTGGGACTCCCCGGGCCCCCCAGCCCGGTATACCCACTAAAATAACCCAGCGGCACTCCCGCATCGTCTGAATGGAGGAGGACTGGGAAACCGGCATAGCCTTTACGTCCAGTCCTCCGCCGACGACCGCCCGCCTTTTAGGGCAGGCCCTTCACGCCCCTCCCTCAGTGGAGGAGCCCGGGAACGACCGCGAGTGCTCGGCCGTTCCCGCCCGCAAGGGTGGTGACTAGTGCAATGCAGGCTAAGGCGGCCCCCACGCCCGTCGCCCGCTAGTCACCACCAGGAGGTGGGAGGAAACGATCGTACGACCGCCCCCTCCCACCCCCTCTCCGCCACCCCCTTTTGCGACTTGGCGTCCTCGCAAAAGGGGAACAACCGCCGCCCAGGACCCCCCACCCCCCAGCATGGAATTCACCACACCGGGAAGCGAGAGGTCCCGCCCGACATCTCCTCAGGGCACGGCGCAGCTACGCCCCCGCTGGGCACACCTAGACGGTGTGCTGCGCCGTACCCTCCACCGCGCTGGACCTTACGGTCCCCACCGTTGCGGCATCTGGCCCGCGAAGGTCAGATGCCGCCCTCCGCGTCTGCGGCGGCGCGTCGAGACCGACGCTCCGCACTACCTACCCTAACCTACCTACCTACCTACCAACTTTTTTTTCTTCCTAAATGTAGCCTCTGTCCTTCCTCAGGATGCCATCTATCTCCTTTCCAAATTTCATTGAATTCCGTTCAGTGGTTTAGGCGTGAAAACGTATCAGACAGACAGACACAGTTACTTTCGAATTAATAATATTAGTATGGATATTATATACTTCAAAGTATTTATATGCTAACTAGCACTCCGCCCGCGACTTCGTTCGCATGATTTCGTATTTTATTCAACTAAATTATGTGCAGTTAGTGAAGGCGATCAAAAATAAGCTATTGTTAAATCAATAATAAATGGCATATCGTAGATATCTACGGTTTAAGTTAGGATTTAGAGGACATAGAACCTCCTCCTTTTTGGAAAGTCGGTTAAAAATCTTATTCCTTGGGCAATAATAAATTGCCAACATTAGTTTTTCAGAATTATCCCCAGAAGATGTTTTAGGTGTGTCAACGGTTTTTTGAAGAATCTTACGGCACTAAGATGACCTCTTCCTCGATTTCGAACTACCGAACTGGACCGTTTGTCCAGTGTTGTTTTACGGAGATATCGGTGAACACACTCAAAAAATAGTTAATCACCTTACTACAGGCAAATTGCCTATTAGGTACACCTAAAAAGTGAAAAATAAAAAAACTATTTTACAAAAAAATACTACCGACATCCAACTAAAAACACTACAAAGTGAAAATAACTTTCTTTTTCGAAGTCGGTGTACATAACCAAAAAATTTGTACCTACCAAAGACACCGACTTCGAAAAAGAAATTAAGTTTTCACTTTGTAGTGTTTTTAGTTGGAGGTCAGTAATATTTTTTTGTAAAAAAGTTTTATACAAATAAATGTCTCTTTAAAGGTTGAATTTTCAAAACTCCCTCCTTAGTGCTCACCTACATCATTAACCCTCAAGCACGCGTTATCTGCTGTGATTGGTTGAATGAATTTTCAACAGCTAATCACAGAAGATAAGCGTTCCTTGAAAATTGGTCACATTAATTCTGCGATAATTTTAAGATGGGAAACTGAGGGCCGGTTTCAGAAGTCGATCTCAAATCAGCTTACAATTTTGACCTTGGTAGATGTTGTTTAACCTAGCGCGGTGACTTTAGGATGGGTGATCAACAGTTTTGTGGTGATGGTCACCCATCCAAAGACTAACCTTGGTTAGTGTTGCTTACCCTGGCGGGGTCACCTAACCATAAAAAAGCAATCCAAAAAAAAAAATGGTCACCCATCCCAAGACTGACCTTGGTAGGTGTTGCTTACCCTGGCGCGGGCACCACCCCAGCCGCTTCAAGTTAAACACAAACCTATCCGGAAACTGAACTTGGTAAGTACTAAGTACAGGATACAGTCAACACTGACCATCGAACCTTCCTTACGCGCATTGATGTGAGTTAGGTTCGATACCCAGGTCAGTAACAATTTTTTTTATTTATTTTTTTATTTACATAAATACAAAATAACTATTTTTGATAATTGTGTCAAGTTTTTATACTGTAATTAATTTAAAAAGTTTTTGCTCTAAATTAACATATTTTTTTATAACTCAATTCATACCATAGTTTTCGCCGACCCCTATTATCTTTTTATCGTAATATAAGCCTTTAAAATCATAATATTAATTTTAATCTGCGAATAATCGACCAATTTCCAACAATTATAAATTATTCTCGTTGACAATAGATTAACATTGAAAAAGGTTCTCAAAAATGTTATAACATGTGGTTAATTCGTGATTTTGTCAAGTGCGACAAATTGTTAAACGCTTATCACATTTCGTTGTTAAGAGACTGAAAGTAGAAATAACAGGCGATCAATCGTCGATTACGTTAACAGCCCGATAATTGAAACCTGGGAAACCAGGTGTGAGGGTAAAAGAAGCTATGTGTAATAAAATACTACAAAAATCTTGATCACCCCCTAAATAGTATTTTGGGGATAGTTCCGAAAAACGAATAACTAATAGCAACCCACATTATTTATTAAGGTTAGTATTTGTGCCAAATTTCAAGTTTATTAAACCAAGATCTTCAACACCCCCCTAATCATCTTTAAGGGGTAGTTTCGAAAAACTAATAATATTATCCTTTATTATTAACTAAGGTTAGTATTTGTCCCAAGTTTGAAGTTTATTAATCCAAGAAATGAGATTTTCCATACAAACTTTAACATCCCTTTAATCTTATTTTAGGAGTAGTTTTGAAAAAAATGTAATGACAACCTTTACTTTAAAATCAATAAAAAAATATAAAATATTTGCTGTTAGTATTGTAGCCAAGTTTCAAATATATAAGCCCAACAAATACCTTTAACCTCCATTAGGGGTAGAATTTGCGGCAATCAATAAACTCATTACTTTTTTTATTTATCAAGAGCCTACTCTTTTAGATATTTTACCTTACAAACCGAAGAAATTTCGTATAAAGTTTACTTTATTCCCCTTAGGCGTAGAATTTCTAAAACCTAATAATTACATTTTTTTTTTATCAACTCCAACTTACAAACCATAGAAATTACATACAAACTTTCAACCCCCTTTTTAGCTCCGTTAGGGGTGGCATTTCCGGACAATAATTAAACTCATTGTTTTTTTATTAATCAGGAGCGAAAACCTACAATTTTAGATGTTTTACCTTCCAAACCGAAGAAATTTCATATAACGTTACAACCCCTATTTTATCCCCATAGGGGTAAAATTTCCAAAAACTAATAAATACATGTTTTTTTTTATCTACCTAGTGATTAAATCTAAAATTGCACGTGTCCAACTTTCAAACTGTAGAAATTACATACAAACTTTCAACCCCCTTTTTACCCCCTTAGGGGACGAATTTCCAAAAACAATTTTTTTTTTATGAACCGTAAGCGTAAATCTAAAACTTCACGTGTCCAACTTACAAACTGTAGAAATGACATACAAACTTGCAACCCTCTTTTTTTACCCCCTTAGGGGTCGAATTACCATAAACTAATAAATATATTAATTCTTTTTATGAAAATCAAGCGTAAATCTAAAATTTCACGTGTCCAACTTACAAACTGTAAAAATTTCATACAATCTTTCTACCCCCTTTTTACCCCCTTAGGGGTTGAATATCCAAAAACTAATAAAAACATTAATTCTTTTTATCAACCAAGAGCGTAAATCTAAAATTTCACGTGCCCAACTTACAAACTGTAGAAATTACATACAAACTTTCAACCCCCTTTTTACCCTCTTTGGGGTGGAATATCCAAAAATCCTTTCTTAGTGCTCACCTACGCCACATGAGGAACCTTTCTGCCAAATTTCATTCTTCTAAGCTTAGTGGTTTAAGCTGTGCGTTGATCGATCAGTCAGTCAGTCAGTCAGTCAGTCAGTTTCTTCTTTTATATATATAGATTAGATAATAATTTTTGTCTTGCAGCAAAACAGTTTTAAATCTCACTAAATGTACGGCGATCTCTTTATAGCCATATAAAAGCTATTCAGTTGAATCTTAAATGGATACTGAATAGTTTAATCTAGCATTCTTTCGTTTTATCACCACACTAGCACACTCAAAACATGTTTCTTAACTAAACTAATTAATTTCTGGTGCTGCACAGATTCTCTGCAACCACATTAATTGCCCTACCATCTAATATGATCCCTTAATTGCCTTTCACGATACCCTTGGGATGAATTGAAACAACAATTAATAAATTTATCTTCTTAGTCGTTGTCTTCATTTCTGAAGGTCGTGCCCGTCTTGAAAAGCCTTGACGGAGTCAACGACGAGCTGCTTCCAAGCCATCCTGTCTTCGGCTCTTCTCATAGCATTGGTCACAGTGAGTCCCGTAATGGCCCTGATCTGGTCAGACCAGCGAGTAGGTGAACGTCCGCGTGGTCTTTTTCCATCCACCTTTCCCACTACAACCAGTTTTTCCAGGTTGTCTGGCTGTCTCCGGGCGATGTGACCAAAGTAACTTAGGACTCGTTGGTAGCAGATCGTGGAGAGTCTGGTTTTGATGTTCAACTGGTCGAGAATGGACTTATTCGTGCGCTTGGCTGTCCATGGTATGCGCAACATTCTTCTCCAGCACCACATCTCAAAAGCCTCTATCTTTTTTCGATCCACCGTGCGAATTGCCCAAGATTCCGAGCCGTAAAGAAATATCGAGAATACCAGAGTTCTCACGAGTCTCTTCTTTGTGTTGTTGGAGACGTTTCTATTTTGCCATATCCTCGACATCTTGCTCATAGCAGCCTTGGCCATCTGCG
Source organism: Orthosia cruda (assembly GCA_964057195.1). Classification (NCBI taxonomy): domain Eukaryota; kingdom Metazoa; phylum Arthropoda; class Insecta; order Lepidoptera; family Noctuidae; genus Orthosia; species Orthosia cruda. The sequence goes on from OZ059834.1 coordinate 8,922,800, forward strand.
TACGCCTCCGAATCTCCCCGTCGCAGCCTCCCCGATCACTGATCATGGAGCCCAGGTACACAAATTCTCTCACAAACTCCAGATCCACAAGTTCTCCCGTGCGTGCTATTAGTCCAGCTCGGTCGATGATCATCACTTTGGTTTTCGATTTGTTAATCGACAATCCTACCATCTCGCTTTCACGCTCCACTCTAGCAAATAGTTCCGCGAGTTCGCGCTCTGAGGATGCAAACAAAGTGGTATCATAATATAATAAATTTAACATCACTTCAAATAATATCACAACATGGCTCGGTTTTGGTCAAATCTTTCCCAAAAGAACACAACTTTGGTCATTAGAACTTCGTTCAAATCGAGTTTGAAAAGATGAAGTACATTCATACATACATTAAAAAAAACTTTTACACAAGGCACGGGGTTCCGACGCTAAGATAGAAAATTTGGTTCAAATAAATTAAATTAGATGGCGCCATATGCATCGATTTGTTATTGAATTGTGTGTAAAATTAACATCTTCTAGAATCGATCATTAAAATTGTATGTTCTTGTTTAATCAACTCTCATAAGCATACAATTATGGGCTGTTGATTCACATTTCAAAGATTATTTGAACAGACCATTTAAAATCGGTTCTAATAGATGGCACAGTTTTAAATTTCTGAGGCATTTCAATCGATTTTGGTACAGTGAAAATGTAAAAATGTGCAGAAAATACTATAAAACAAATCGTCACTGTATTTGTAATCAAGGAACGAGTAAACCCTTTTACTTGCAAGTCACTGCAAACACCATCTATCGTCGTGGAACGGAACCGAACGCGATAGATGTACTTATCAGAAACTGCAGTATACCACATAAATACCTATACTATAGATGCATCTCTGCTAACCCTTGACGGTAAAGTAGAAGCGTGATATTATGATCTCTTTATATAAAATCACACTTCTATTGTACTTCACACACAACTACATCTACAGAAGCTCACTACGATTATAATCAGAAGAGGATCTCAATTTGTAAAAATTAACACGAACGACTATAAAAAGTTTTCCGACTCTAGATGACGCCATGGCGCCAAACGCGTTTGTTTACGCGATAAATCAAAATCATTTTGGAAAACACAAATATGCATGCAAGTAATGGGCCATAAGTGTTTGTTCCACTAGATTAAAGAACAGGTCAAGCGTGAACCTTATCCGTTCGAAGAAGGTAAACCGTGCCAGCTACCAGTAAATTGGTGGCATTTTTCTCTAGAACTGCTAAATCAATTTAAGTGCAACTTACGTTTTCGTCACGTTTCTGTACATTAAACCTCAAAGGATATCTTCAACAAAAATTTTCAATTTTTAAACTGCGTAATATCAGTACTTGTGGTTATTATTATTCTAAAATCGAAAATAGTTTCATAATTGGAAATTGAAATTAAAAGTTTGTTAAATTCTCATCCTTTTTGACAATTTCTCATAATAAAGTAGAGCAGTGGTGGCAGTGGTAACGGCCCCGACATACGTGTCGTAGATCGTGAGTTCGAACCCAGGCAGGCGCTTTACTTTGTGTAAATTATTGCATCTCCACTGTTCTTAAAACGGTGAAGGAAAACATCGTGAGGAAACCGGCATGTCCTAGAACCAACAATTCGAAGACATGTGACATCCACCAACCCTCACTGGGCCCGCTTGGTGGATTAAGGCCCATTACCTCTCTCACAGAGAGGATGCCTGTGTCTCAAGAGTGGGAACATTATAAGGCTGATGATGAAGGAAGTATCGCGTTTCCTAATTAGTGGCTAGGCTGATAGCAAACAGAAATGCTCAATTCAATAATCTGGTGCAAGTTTCAGCACAGGTATTTAGCAAAAAGATTTTTATTACAGACAGTTTAATTAATATCGCTTAATAAAAGGTCCAGTTCGTACGAATAATTTTACGGTGGTAGGTATGTAAATAAATAAAGCCTCAAAATTACGGCTTTAAGCCTTGTAATTTGGTCTGCCTGTGCCTCAATTAGGTTTTAACAAAGGCCCTGATTACCGCGGCTACCTACATATTTGAATTTTATTTTAAATCAGATTCTCGGCAAACTGGTTTGATAAAAAGGGTTACAGGATTTTATGATTATGTTTATATTGCTATTTGTAAATATGAGATTTATAATGACTATGTATCCAAGGGTACCTAGTCATTAATGCTTGTAAAAAATTGGAACACTGTTCAATTTGGCATTGGACAAAAATACTTTTATTTGAAATAGTCAAAAATGTCTATCTATACTAATATTATAAAGAGGTAAAGTTTGTGGGTTTGTGAGTTTGTGAGTTTGTGACGTTGTAAGGGGTAATCTCTGGATATACTGAACCGATTTTGAAAATTCTTTCACCAGTAGAAAGCTACATTATTCCTGAGTGTCATAGGCTATAATATATTTTCAAAAAAATTAGAGATCCTTATGAAAATTGCAATAATGTAACCCAAGGTAGCAAAATGCTGCCTGTTAAATACATTATTTGGCGTGCGCAGAGAAAACTATTGATGATATATAAAAAATAGTAGGAAGGTAGGTAGGATAGGCAGGGTCCGCAGGGTAGGCAGGGTAGGCAGGGTAGGCAGGATAGGCAGGGTAGGCAGGGTAGGCAGGGTAGGCAGGGTAGGCAGGGTAGGCAGGATAGGCAGGGTAGGCAGGGTAGGCAGGGTAGGCAGGGTAGGCAGGGTAGGCAGGGTAGGCAGGGTAGACAGGGTAGGCAGAGTAGGCAGGGTAGGCAGGGTAGCCAGGGTAGGCAAGATAGCCAGGGTAGGCAGAATAGGCAGGGTAGGCAGGGTAAGCAGGGTAGCCAGAATAACAAGGGTAGCCAGGGTAGCCAGGGTAGGCAGGGTAGCCAGGGTAGGCAGAATAGGCAGGGTAGGCAAAATAGGCAGGGTAGGCAAGGTAGGCAGGGCAGGCAGGGTAGGCAGGGTAGGCAGGGTAGGCAGGGTAGGTAGGGTAGGCAGGGTAGGCAGAGTAGGCAGGGTAGCCAGGGTAGGCAAGATAGCCAGGGTAGCCAGGGTAGGAAGGGTAGGCAGAATAGGCAGGGTAGGCAGGGTAGGCAGGGTAAGCAGGGTCGCCAGAATAGGCAGGGTAGCCAGGGTAGCCAGGGTAGCCAGGGTAGGCAGAATAGGCAGGGTAGCCAGGCTAGCCATGGTAGGCAGGGTAGCCAGGGTAGGCAGGGTAGCCAGGGTAGGCAGGGTAGCCAGGATAGCCAGGGTAGGCAGGGTAGCCAGGATAGCCAGGGTAGGCAGGGTAGGGGCAGGGTAGCCAGGGTAGCCAGAGTAGGCAGGGTAGGCAGGGAAGGCAGAGTAGGGGCAGGGTAGGCAGGGTAGGTGGGTAGGTAGCCAGTTGACGGGAGCGAAGCCCCGAGGGTCAGCTAGTTTCAAATAAAAATATGTTCGTCCAATGAAGTAAATTTGATTCTAATACTGGTCCTCGTATGCCTGGAATCACTATACGTTTTTACGTAGTGATTCCAGGCTTACGGGGACCAGTATTTCAATCAAAAATACTTCACTGTTATAATAATATCAATAAATCTGCCTAGCGTTTTCCTAACTATGTTGGGGTCGGCTTCCAGTCTAACCGGATTCAGCTGAGTACCAGTGTTTTAAATGGAGCGACTTCCTATCTGACCTCCACAACCCAGTAACTGGGTAACACGGTACCCCTTGGCTAGACTGGTGTCAGATCTCAAGCTTCTGACTACTCGTATCGACTGTCAAAGATTTTCAAATGACAGCCGGGACCAACGGCTTAACGTGCTTTCCGAGGTACGGAGGAAACTCGGTATGTTGAAATGGTCACAAATTCACGGACCGACCTCGTCTAGCTTTGCTTAACCTTGAAGATCGACCCGTGTGGCTGTTATTATTTAGTCAAGAGCTCCTCCTGTTATAATAATATGCAGAATAAAATTTTATATTCCTTCTGAATGAGCTTCACGTCCAACCAAGGACGTGGCTTGGGGTAATTATTCCTACAAAAACAGGCTGAAGCATATAATGAGGTATCAAGGTACTTACAGGATACTTGGAACATTATTTGGAGTCAGGTGATCACCACACTTGTCCATTTATTCTTATTTCACGATAGTTTTCTTTCGCGCCACTCGCCTTCAGATGGCGGTTTGTCGCACTCAGAGATGGAGGAGTGCGTTTTGGCGGCGAATTTGAAATATGTAGCTAAAGGAAAAGGAATGGACTAGGGAATTCATCCCAAAGCCTGTTCACCTTCTATTAATTAAATAATATGGCGCCATATTCTTTATAACGGTTTTTTATTAGTATGAAAGAAAACTCCCGATGCATTAGTCAATGAGCGCATAATAAAGCAGGAAGCATATTAGTTCCTGTTAATTAAACAGACGCAGACTCATGTAGTTACCTCGAAGAGATTTATATGGTGAGGAAACCGTACTATAATCCCTTTTGCCATACGTTAATTCAAACATTCTCTTTTGAACTACTTGGGCTACTGAGACACGGAATATATAGGTACAGAAGCTCAGCTCCATACAACTGGCGAAAGCACACAAAGTCGCGTACCTACGTACGACGATCTCAAACAATTTATAGCCGTGAGTGCGCTTGCATTCGCAGTACGTCACAGAGTACTGAGACGAATTAGGCCGATTTTCATCAGTTATTACCCTCACTAATGATCAAATAAGATAGAGAGGTAATTATTTGAGCATTTTTCAGACTAATAGTTGATGAATAAAAGCGTTTTACCGAAATTTGGTTAGCATATTCAATCATTGGTTAAGTTAACTACGGCAAAAAATTTGGGCCTTAATGGCGGTCAATATTAGAAACAGCACTATCGAAACTTTTCTTTCAAAATAGACATGTTAGTGAGTGTCACCATTTTCTCATAAAAACTGACAACCGGTGACAATTTTGACTATTGCGAAATTTGTCCTCAACAGTGTGCAAGGGGATATTATTAATAATTGTGTCTCTAGTCACAGCCACGGCAATGCTTTGCCGTATCTTTGTGTGCGTACATTTTCCTCGCTCGTTGTATGGAGTCGACCTTCTGTACAAATCTATTCTGTGACTGAGGGTTGTCAACGGCGCAATTTCCGACCGGACTTTAAAGTGATTTGTCAGGGTCCGGTCTCACAGATGCGACAGACGTGACATTTTGGTTAACTCATTTTAATGAAAATGTAAATTCAATATGGGTAAATTCGTTTATATGGTTGTGTAATGCCTGGTTAGTTATTATTATGACAAACGCTCCATGTGACATAAGATTTAATAAGTTACTTATTCGTAATCTTTAAATACATTCAACTTTCTCTCGTTTTATTTTGATAGTACACACTACTTCTTTTTCTCTCTTTACTCAGGAGGTAAAAGAGATTTTTACATAGTACACTTATTTGAAATAAATTGGTATTAAATGCCGGTCTGATATCTCCAAAGTATAGAAAAAGAAAGTCATGTAAAGCAAATAAAAACCAGAAAAATACAGACTTTGTATTTTCAAATCCCACTTTCATGCAGCTTAAGCTCAGTAAGCACTAACTTCAAGTATAGCGTGCACCAAACGAAAAGTTGGCACGACACGACTTGGCATAACAACTAATGCATCGAGACAGGTTTTCTAATGAAACTCAGATCAGCCACTTTGTAGAAAATAGTAGGTACAGTCAAATCATTTATACCTTCGTCAGTTTTTCAATTATTTTCTTTGTCAACTCAGAACAATTAGTTTCTTTTGAAGCTACCGATCATTGAGCAGACTACTGCATTCAAAGTCAAAGTCAAATATATTTATTTCAACTAGGCCAATCACCAAACAAAACAAAAAAAACAGCCAAAACACCACCAATACATCGGCATTAATAGGTTTAAAAATTTATTTCTTATTCTTATTCTTTATTGTACACAAAACATAGAAACATACAAATACAATAGGACAGTTTATGTACAAAGGCGAGCTTAACCCATAGTTGGGTTCTCTAACAGCAAACCTCAGTTGCGTAGAGAAATATGCAATTGAGGATAGTACATCCATGTGCACAACAAAAGCCTATTAAAAACTCGTAACAATTTTAAATACTTACTCACTTGTTAAATACTTATAATAATAATTAAATACTTAATAATTTTAAATACTTACTCATTTGTTCAATTTTAAGGTTTTTTTGTTTTTAACGCCAATAAACTCATTTTTCTTTCTTTCTTTCACCCCACAAAATCACCAACCAAAAAAAAACCATATTCAATTACTTAGAACCAAAGATCAAACTGACATATATCTTTCATCAAATTGATATAATTACGAGTAAAATATCAAAATTTTAAAAACCCCGGCACGTTTATCTTGTGAAAACATCCCGATTCAAACAGTATAACGCCCATAACTTTTGAACGGCTGAACCGATTTTATTCAAACATAGCTAAGAACAATCTCGACACAATCACCTTACAAACAAAAAAAATATCAAAATCGGTTCATCCGTTGAGGCGCTATGACGCCACTGAAAGACACACTAATACACAGATACAGCAACAACAACAGCAACACACGTCAAACTTATAAAACCCCTCTTTTTCCTTCGGCGGTTAAAAACTATTTCAATACACTGGCCACTAATGCAATATACATTCAAAACTGTTTAATTAAAATGTCAGTGTCTAATTTTAATCACTAGCAGAATCCCATTCTATGATATTGGAACTGTGACAATATTGAATCGGTAAAACAATAATGTATATTCTATCGTGACCGGAGTAAACGAAAACAGAACAACAGAAGCTCTGTTTTTTCTATTACTGTACTTATTAAGAAGGAATCCAGATCATGAGATCTGACGGTGTGGTACGACCAAGTTTGATCTCCAATTGGAAATGGAAATGTGAACATTTTGCTCGCACCGTTTGAGTTCTGCGACGGATTGTGTTCGACATTATTTGTTTTGCGATGGCAACTCGTATTTGCTTTTTTGAAGTATTGATGAAGGGTTCCTTAGAATTTAGGTTTTTAATCCTGAAATGTTATTTCACAGTGGTTATTATATAAAAATAGCTGAGACCGTCTGAAATTGGTGATCTTTAACTGAACGTTATTATTTTAGATCATTTGTTTATTTATTTATTCTTTAAACATAAGTAGTACTTAGGAATTTTCTATCGGTCAACCTAAGAGTGATGCAGAGACCCGACAAGACACGTGCAAAATAATAGTTAATTTAAAATAATAACGCAAGAATTATTATAATAACTAATACATACATAATATATTACTGAAGGCTTATGCCCAGCAGTGAACGGCTTTCGGCTGAAATGATGATGATGATTCTGAAATAAAAACTTTTTAACAAAAAATACAACCAACTGCCAAATAAAAACACTTCAAAGTGAAAAATAACTTCAATTTCGGCAGTCAGTGTTCTTGTTTTTACCCGACTGCCGAAGGAGGGTAATGTGTTTATCAGTCTATGTATGTATGTTTGTTCCTATGTGGCGTTCTAGAGACCAAACGCGTAAGCCGATTTTGATGATTCTTACGTCAATCGATTCGTCTTAACCCTGCGAGTGTCACTGGCTACATTAAAATTGGAAAAGAAAAAATGGCGGATTTTGGACGCCATTTTGTGGGGGTTTTTTTTTTTCTTTCCAACCCATCGTGTGGGGTATTAAAATTAAGGGTTATAAGAGGTGATTTCTAAAATATATAATACTTATATGTTTAAATGTACCTAATACTAAAAAAAAATACTAAAAAGTTGTAAATAAAAAAAGTTTATTAAAATTATCAAAAAATCCGACTGCTTAAAAAGCGAACTAAAACAAGTAGAAATTCACGATGTTCAGTCGGAAGATACATCTGGTTTTGGTCAGCCAGCTCGCGAATATGCATACTCCTTTCCAAGCAGTCGGGTTTTTTGATTTATTTAATTAACTTTTTTTGTTTCTTCGTTTTTTGACACCGACTGCCGAATTTGGAGTTATTTTTCACTTTGTAGTGTTTTTATTTGGAAGTCGGCGGTAGGCCTCCAGTAGTACATTATGAATGTATTAGGATTTATTCTTAGTTTTTATTTTGCACTTTTTAGTTTTTCTTGTTTGTCGTGGAAGTTATAACTTGTTACAGTTTTCCCTTTTCTACCCGCCACTCTCTCGCTCACTGAATGGTTAAGCAACAAAATCGGCGGCCTATTTTTGTCTGCAGGGTCTAAAGTAACCTAACATGAAGTTAATCTATTAGGATATCTAGTTCTAAACTAAAATTATCTCTCAGTTTTTCAAAAATCTGTGTGAGAGGTCATATTTATAATACCCACACTTATGTCCAAGTTCAAGTGTTCAAGTTTCACGGTATTCGGGTAAATGGGAATAACATGAAACTTGAACATAACCGGTGAAATTAGAGTGTACCAGGCTGAAATGTAATGTGCAATCTACGTGCCCCTTTAGATTGCACCGGCGTGATGTTATGTTATGAAATGGTGTAAACAATGAACAGACATGTGATTGCAGCAATCCCAAGAGGTTTTTCACCATTTACTGAAGAGTTCTGTTGTATATCTCCGAAGGTCTTAATCAGATCTTGATCAAATTTAAATGGGACCACATGCAAAACAACAACACTTTCATATAAATAAAGAATCATCAAAATCGGATCACATAGTAAAAAGTTATGTGGTAACACACATAAAAAAATACAGTCGAATTGAGAACCTCTACCTTTTTGAAGTCGGTTAAAAAAATTCTAATACACACAATGTTTCCTAATAAAATCTCCTATTCATATTTTTTGCCCTGAACTTTATCAACAAATGGGAACATAATTTCTAAATCCACTTAAAACTTTATATCAGATAATACCAAAGAAAATAAGGGTGTCGAAAAACAAATAAAATTTCGTAACTTGAGACTTTAATCGGTATGACTCGACTTTTTAAATGTCAAATAAAATCGATTTGGATTACATTAGAGTAATAGGTTTACGTCTCCTGAACAAGGCCTTGACATTCTGCAAAGCCTTAAAGACTGTCTGCTTTGTTACAATGTTCTTTTATAGTAGCTTCATTTGTTCAGACTTTGTTTTGGTATGTATAACGTGACGTAACGTGACGTAACGTGACGTAACGTGACGTGTATTTTTTTCTTCAGAGCGGGACGCCATTGTACTTACCTACGTAAAAAAACTTCTGTCAAGCAAAGGATGAAAATAGTTGCACAATCGCATCATATTTAGAATTATGAGCAAACAATTTTACTATCGTTGTGGTTTATTCCCGTAGTGGCAATAAATTGTCAAGATTTGCTGGCAATTGAGGGATCGTAAAATTTTAGCGATGCGAGATATTGATTTGAGCCCATTCCAACAAGTACTTAGAAAACCGGGTTAATAGAAAATCGTACCAATATTTGGTGAACTTTAAGAAAAATTCGCCTTATACATAGGTACATAAATATTGAGTTGTTTCTTGTTTAAAGTAGATGCCTGTCATCCCTGTACACAAAGTATATTTTAACTTCATTTAAATAATTTAAGAACTAAAAAGTACTATTAAAATAGCTTGGTTATTAATCATTAGATGTACTGATCCGTTAACGACTATTATTTCATTGACAGAAAGTTGCACTACCGCCGATTGTCATATATTATTTTCTACTTTTGTCCCGAAAAAGGACGCCACAGAAGTGAGACCACGGGAAAAAAAAACTATTAAGAAAATAAAACTTTTGTTTTATTTCAAACAACTTCAACATTACCTAAGTGAAAAATACAGTACATTATGTAACATAAGAACAAAAGCTTTTGTTCAACCACTTGCAATAACAAATCACCAAACTTTCAACTTTTCAGCAAAGTTCTTAGCCTCCGTCGACCCCACAATTACGTCATAAAAACAAAAGCGTATCACTCAACTACCCACATGTTACTACAGACCCCCTTGCCCCCCTACAACGCTAATCCTTCACTGTATCTATAAATTCAGTTACGAGTTCCCTCAGGCCTCTTTTGGTCGACTCGAACTTGGTCCTCCGAGGCCTCATGTAATGTTTTGCGATTGTCTTAATGGCGACTGTAAAGTCTGTGAGTTAATTCTAGCTCATTTTGACAGTAGCTGGGTTAGTGTGGGGTGTTGGTAATTGGTTTGGTTACTTTAGACAAAGAGATTTTTCCTTGACCTAATATAAAATACTAGCGGACCCCTCGCGTACTTCCCGTTCCAGTGGAAATACAGGGATAAAATCAGAGTCAAAGTCGCAGGATAAAGTCACCCGGGGATAGTGTAGCTTCCCAACGGTGAAAGAATTTTTGAAATCGGTCCAGTAGTTTGTATGACTGACTTCCGAGCCTGACTTCTGAGCTGGGTAAAAACCTAGCTCAGAAGTCAGGGTTTCATAAATTTTAAAATAACTGGCGAAATTTGGGTGTTAAATTATTTGTTTATCATCGCACTGGAACGCCTTGCAGCAATTATTCCAATGAATCACAATCTTATAATTAACTCACTATCCCTCTTATTAATAAACACAGAATAAAGTTATACCAAGTATAAACCTATGAAAATGTATGGTTATTCCTTTGTTATTCCTGGTTTAACTTTATTCCGTGTTTATTAATAAGGGGGTATAAGTCCAGGTTTCCTCACGATGTTTTCCCTTTAAAAGCGATGCTTCAGCGTTGTTATATAGGTAGATCTCTGTATATCTGTTATGTTTTACTCAAATACGACACGGCACGTGTATCATAACGTGTTAAATAGTTAACGAAAAGTTTATTACCCTACTACACTGGTGTTATAATAGTAGTTTATGAAACTGTTGCATAATGAGGGGTATTAAAACATGAGTGTGTGTTTAAAAACCGAGCCGTAGGCGAGGTTTTTAATAGCTTTCACACGAATGTTTTAATACCTAGTTATGTGCAGTTTCATACACTACTTTATCTACACTCATAAATTGGGATTGAACCTACTAAATACCTCTTTGCATTTTCCATGCCATAAAATCGTGATAGCATTTGTCATATACTTTTCTCGACTTTGCTGGTAACAAATTAAGAGTAATTTCCTTCGCCGCATCTAAATTATCGGCCGGAGTCAAATTTTCTTCACATTCACTGATATCAGACATTTCACACACAATAATTTAAATAACTCATGAAATTCAGTACAGAAAAACTTGCAAAACGTATGAATGGCGCCAAAACCCAGCACATCACCGCATTAACCGCGCATGCGCTAAGGCTTAGCACGCACTGCGATCTTTGTTCGCGCGATTTTTTCCGCCCATTCTGCGACCTATATAATTGTATGAAGTTGTTCGCATCGGTAACGAAATCGTGCGGAAATAATTCCGCAAGAAATCCGTGTTTTGCCACAGAATCCACCGCACCACGGCGCGAATTTTATTTGCCCGAATATTTTAAGCTCTATGAACAGGTAGAAGGAAACAAAATTCGCGCGAATAAAAATCACAGTGCGTGCTATATCTAAAGCGGGCATTGTCATAGACAAATTAAAATTGGAATCAAATCTTTTTATAATAGGTACTATAAAATGGCATTACAAAAAAAATATTGATGGAAACTCCTATAATTCGAATATTACGATATGAGAGTAGATAAAAGTAATTTATCTACTCTCATATCGTAATATTCGAATTATAAAATTCAAAACGAGTTTATATTGGCATACTTTATAAACACAATACCGAAATTTAAAAATAGAATCTTATTATAACACTATTTCTCTAACAAAATAATGCTATAAAACAATTTTTTTTCTATTACGATACAGGACAAATCCAAGAAGTTAATCACTAAGGAGTTTCCATCAATTTTTTTTTTGTAATGCTATTTTATAGTACCTATTATAAAAAGATTTGATTCCAATTTTAAATTGTCTATGACAATGCCCGCTTTAGACATAGCACGCACTGTGATTTTTATTCGCGCGAATTTTGTTTCCTTCTACCTGTTCATAGAGCTCAAAATATTTGGGCCAATAAAATTCGCGCCGTGGTGCGGCGGATTCTGTGGCAAAACACGGATTTCTTGCGGAATTATTTCCGCACGATTTCGTTACCGATGCGAACAACTTCATACAATTACATAGGTCGCAGAATGGGCGGAAAAAATCGCGCGAATAAAGATCGCAGTGCGTGCTAAGCCTTAGCGCATGCGCGGTTAATGCGGTGATGTGCTGGGTTTTGGCGCCATTCATACGTTTTGCAAGTTTTGCTGTACTGAGTTATTTAAATTATTGTGTGTGAAATGTCTGATATCAGTGAATGTGAAGAAAATTTGACTCCGCCCGATATTTTAGATGCGGCGAAGGAAATTACTCTTAATTTATTACCAGCAAAGTCGAGAAAAGTATATGACAAATGCTATCACGATTTTATGGCATGGAAAATGCAAAAAGAGGTATTTAGTAGGTTCAATCCCAATTTATGAGTGAAGATAAAGTAGTGTATGAAACTGCACATAACTAGGTATTAAAACATTCGTGTGAAAGCTATTAAAAACCTCGCCTACGGCTCGGTTTTTAAACACACACTCATGTTTTAATACCCCTCATTATGCAATAGTTTCATAAACTACTATTGTAGTGTGAGTCCAAAAATACCAACATTTCAATTAAACAACCTCTCAAAATAACTAATACCTTAATGTAACAACATTTTCACAAATTATAATAGCCATGTGTGTGTTATAACGCGTTATAATGCGGTTAATTTATTTTATTTACGCGCCAGACTTTGTCCTTGTATAAGGACTAAAATGTCGGTATAAAAAGACCAGAGAATTCTAGAAGAAAATACGTTAACAGTGTCCTTGGAAGAAAAACCGGCTCGGAATCCGTGTCGAATTTAATCACGATAAAGCAAAGTAGAAAGATACAACATTCAATGTAAACTTATGTAGGTATACCCTTAAAAAGGTATTGTGTAACATTATTTGGAGTACTGAGAAAACTTCTATTGACTGATTCTGCTGTGAAAAGTAATAATGGTCACAGATAATATAATACTAGCATACAGATGTCTCATTCCATAAAAAGAAACCATGCCGACGTAACTAGCGTTTTTCGTCTGAAAAAGATGATTATTTTTAAAAGTAACTCAATCGATTTTGGTTCCGTTCCACGACTATAGATGGAGTTAGTAGCGACTTTTAAATAAAAGGGTTTTCTCGGTTCGTGACTATTTTTCATACAGTGACGATTTGTTTTATAGTGTTTTTATACACGTTTTTACAGTTTCATTACCATTCATACCAAAATTTGTTACAATACAAATTTGAAAAATAGATTGGCATGCCTCAGATATTTGAAACCGCGCCATCTATTGGAATCAATTTTAAATGCTGCATTTGAAATATGAATTAATAGCCCAGTAATTGATAATGTTGTGCTTAGGAGAGTTGATTAAACCAAAACGTACAACTTTTATGATCTATTCTAAAAAAATATAATTTTACACTCAATTCAATAACAAATCTATGCATATCGCGCCATCTAGCGCTGGGACCCCATGTAGTGGTCTTCGTTCTATAGTTAGTAGTATAGTTCAGTATCTCTTCCACAGTGAAACCATGACAGTTTTGACACGTCTGAGTAGCCTTACTCATATCCTAGAACATAACAACCCTATTATTCCAATAGCTATGTTATCTTCGTATCAGGGAGTCTACTACCTAAGCACAAAAACCGTATTCGTTCGGTCTTCGTTATGGGCGTTTCCTACTCCATATCACCAGACGAATGATTACTAAGAATTTATGACAACACAATATGACAGTTACTGTTGTACCTACTCTCGATATGTTTTTACCCGCTGTTTTTTTCACGCCGAAGTTTCGGAATTCTTTCGGGCGGAGCCCGTAACTTCGTTGACGGAGATAGGGAGTAGACCCGCAGTTTACATGTTGTGTTCTACAAAACGTGTGTACCTTGTCTATTTGTTAACTTTATACCGTTTGTACAATCACCGTACAAGCGCAGAAAAGAAAAATCAAACATAGAATCTCCTCTTTTTTGGAAAGTTGGTTAAAAATGTAGATTTATTTAAAACATCCGTCTCCTCTAAAATGTGGCAATAAATAAAACGAAATTTCAACCTGGCTTAATACTTTTTCCCTTCTACCTATTCCGTTTTTTGTTTTGTAGACACAAAAAGTTTGTACAGACTCGAAATAAGTCGCTGGTACAACATAAACCAGAATTAGTATTCCTTCCATTGTCCTACAAAATAACTCTATAAAATTGGCAAAAAGGTCTTTTTCTTGAATATTAGGAATAAAAGCGATATAAAAATAGGTACTATGTATTCTACAGCAGCTCGCGATCGATGTAAATGGCTTGAGAAGAAGTTTCGTGAATGGATTTCATAAAAAGGTGACAAGGTGTCAAGTTTGTGACTAGACTGAGAGGGTCTGAACTTATTTTGATAAATAAAGATCCTCATAATGTATTCTTTGAGACAATACTGTAGGTTGTAGGTTTAGGTAATCTAATTTGCGAATGTTATCTCTAGAACTTATATAAAATTATGTTTGTGATATTTTGCGCCGATTTAATTTACACTGTTAAATGAAATCTGGCAGATGTAATGAATTTACATACAAACTTTCATCCCTTATTTAACCTCTGCCCTAACCCATAACAATTGAAAAACCAGAACACGCCACTACACCACATACTAGGGTGTCACAGACACTGCACTTGTCTTATCTGGTGTGTTACTAATAAGAATAATCCTTACTTTTGTATATGTATTGAAAACACACAGACTTATTTTTTTTCTTTTTGCTTACTGCTTAACCGGACTTTCCAAGTGGAGACTAAACCTGAACCGCCAGCCAGACACAAGAATTTAACCTAAGCGACCACGCTGAGGGCGTCGCTGAGGGGACGACAACTAGGGCTGGATCTTGATTAAATGATTCTACCATCCATTCGGAAAATACTTACGTGGAGAAGAACGGAGAAGGACACACCGAGACTAATTAACCTAATAAACTTAGCTAATCGTCGGAGAATCTTAACACCGCGATTCCGAATTCGGCCAAAACTAAACAAGGCCATCTATCGGCACAGCAAGTACTTGCTCAAACAATAATACCCAAAAACGAGTGATTTTCAAAATATTTTTCCTTGTAGCTCACCGTTGTTGAACTCAATCAATATGCCTAGCCTTAGCTCAACTACGTGGAGAACGGCTCTCAGACTAACATTCAAAAATTTCATGTTTTCATAACCCAGCGTCTTAAGACGACATCAAATTGTAAAGACACCTTTAAAATATTACCATTATTGTTTGTAGGCAGCATCAAATAATATAAAAAGCAACTACATATACAGGATGTATTTATACATGTGCTGTTCGCATCCCATACGATTAACAGCCGATGGAGTGCGGCGATGCGTGGAAGGAAGTAAATAGAACGGCAGCGAAAAGTGCTTACTCGTCTTTGTAAAACTTCGCGCTTCATTTGCGAGGAGCTGACAAATAGAACGATCGCGAATTTATTAGTAAATCAAACGTATTTTGTACTATCAATTTAGAGGCCATTGGCCTGGTCTGGTACATAAATCATCGGTCATCGGTCTGGTACATAAATCTTGCACGCACAGTCTCTTTTGGTAATAGGGTAAGAACTGCCGAAGAATGCGTTTTAACCGAATGCTGTCCTTTTAATCCTAAGTTTTACTCATAGAGAACGTCTTGTGGCGTTAAGTTAATATAACCGTTTACAAAGCATCTAAAACAACGCAAAAATACAAAAACTTTTACCATTTACGAGTATAATATAGAAACAAATATTGTATTGCATGAAAAATTTCCGTATCATAAAGCATCCAAAATACAAAATCGATAGATAGTTAGACCAACGTACATATTTCTCCTCAAAAACAGTGCCAATTTCAACTACCAAGTCCAGTTGAAAGCCCACAGTAACACAGTACACAGATACCATACTCAAAAAGAGCACAAAACCAGTGAATAGCCGATCCTATACACAGATTACCCGGGCAGTATAAACAAAGGCCGCCGTACCGGGTAATCTGGGTGACAAGTGACAACCTACAAATCAGAACCGAGCAATCACTGCGTTTTGGCAACGCGTTCGTATGGCTTCGAATCATGGCGCCCATTCAGGTTTTGCTTCGGAGTCATTCGGGCTTGTTCGTTGCAATCAAAATGTTTAGAGTTCTGCTATTTGGGGTAATTACAGCTAAGTCCGTCGCTTGTGCATGTTTGGATAAAAATTAGTGCTACAGCGTCTATCTCGGCCGTTTACATTTTCCGTTAAAAAAAACAATCATTACGAAGGACAGGAGGGCAGGACAACATGAGTACAAAACGGTTTCACCAAACAAATTTCAATTATATTCTTGTTCTTGAAAAAAGTTGAAACTCATTGATACCTCTTCTCGTGGCATTTCCACATGTCTTCTGTATACAATTGGGTAATTAAATTTTATTTTGCTCACTTGGCTCACTTTTATTTTGCAATTCTTACATAAAACATAAGTAACTAAGTAAAAGTATCTTCACATTGAAAACTTATAAGGAATTAAACGATAGTAAGGAAATGATAATTATCTTGTTTACTATGATAAAAAACAGAGACAAGATTAATCGCCCAAGATTCAAACCACACCAATTTACTATAGTGACATAAAACTGCCATTTAACAAAGAGCTATCGCCACTCAAGCGGACACTGCTGTCCATTTCCCAGACATAATCACTTAGACATTTTCTCCACCAAACAACTTCGTAAAGTCTGCCAATTAAGGGAAACAAAATGTCAAGGTGAAGGGCAATTAAACTTCTGATCATAATCTAATTGAGTCTAGAGCTGCGTCAACATAATCTAACTTGGTGGACGATGTCAGTCTTCATATGGAGTGACGTCATTGCTAAGTACTTATGTTCCTTGTTCGTCCAGTAGTGGTAATTGCTTGATAACTTAGTTTAGAAGTCTGTTGATTGGCTAGGTTGATGATGTTTGGTTAGCTATTTATGGTGTTCATTAGAATAGGTTATAAATATTTTTATGTTTCAAGGTTATAAAAAATATGGAACCTTTACTTTAAAAGCCTGAAAAGCAAAGTAATTAATTTTCATCGCGAAATCCCTGTTTAAACGATTACTCATACATGATTACAGCAACACAGCTGAACGTTACAGAGCACACATTTAGAATAGCAACGTTGCTGATTGATTGCACAGAATCAAGAAAAGCATATATATTCATTTAGAGTGTCACATAATACGGCGACAACCTTTCAGGGGGTAAAAATATTCATGATTATCAAGAAATTCCACTACGGTACCAATCCCGATAAAGATCAGGTGTTCCCAACATTTTGGCGAGTTATGAGAACATAATTTTCTAATTCCTAAATCAGAAATCAACTGTTGAAGGTGACTATAGTTAAACAAAATTGTTAGCGTTCAAGAGACATTTCATTCTGTAAAGATTTCCAGTGAAACAAAACTCTCACTGTACATTTTATTTCCTATGACTCAAATTCCCCAGCAATTAAAGAACCACAATTGTGCTCACACTGCAAAATTATGAGCACATTTTGTTACGAAACTTGTAACGTGACAATTTCATTCGTTGCTATGTTCAGTTGTAGAACAGTTCTGGTTAAATCACACAAAGAGGCAAAATTCACTCGCATTTTGGGAATTTACGAGACCGCGTGTTTTATGGATCTGATGTGGTAGATTTTATTTGTAACCAGGATCAGTTTTATCGCGAAAAAATATTGTCCAAATATAAAATTCTGCTTTAATCATTGTAAAAAGATTGTTCCTGAAAGGATTGAATCAATTCTTTCAATCCTTTGATCAAATCAATGTTTTGTTTACCGTGCCCTGACAATAAATGAGAAGTCATATAAGCCTCACCAATCCGTCGATGTTATTAACACACACATTTATTTCTTAGAAGCCGTGTGACCAATGAGATTCCCAATCAGCAAATACGATAAAATCTCATACAAACTTGGAGGTGAATGTCTTATTGCTCACTTTCGTTACATAAAAACTGTTGCGTAACATTTCTTTCTTTTAGCATAAGAAGAAAATAACAAATTAGCACAAGATTTATCGGGTATTTCTGACAGTCATAATCATCATTTCAGCCGAAAAACGTCCACTGCTAGACATAGACCTTCCCAAAGTGTGAACCACATCGATCGGCCCTGTGCTTCTATGTTAATGATTTGGTTTCCGCACTTAGTCCTTCAGATGGACCATTGTGCGTGAGCCATGGCGGCCGTTTAGTGGTTATTCCAACCAGCCCACCTCCCTTCAGAAGTTAATTAAAGCTCCTGGTTTGCTTAGAACATCTGCGTAAGATCTGGGTGTCCCGAGGGTTTGTGTTCTAATCTGGGTGACGCCTGTGCATTAAAAGAGTACGTGCGCAGTGGTTTCCTCAGCGTCCATGCACGCCCTGCACAGAGGGCAATCCGTTTTGCCTATTGTGTGGAAATGTGTGTGTAGCGAGCAGTGTCCCGTGATGATCCCAGTCACCAGCCGCAGGCCGTTTTTGTCCAGGCGTAGTAAAAGCCTGGATAGGTGACACTGTGCGTCTCACATTTAGCGGATTCCCGCAACCTTAGTTAACGGTCCATCTAGTGGGAGGAGGTCTTCCAAAGCATCGTCTTCCGGTTCGCGGTCAGTTTATTTAGTAGATAGATAAATCATTTTTTTTGGTGCTTACACATTTATTTAGTGTACACAAAAGACACAGCACAACACACAAAATGTTAATTAAAATGATTACGTATTAATTTTTTCTTATAATATCAACTTACAATTAACTTACTTTCATTTAGTCAAATGAGAATCCAACATACCATATACCACACAATTCCAGTAAATGTTATTTTAAAACTTCAACATTTGCTACGTACAGTCCGTGGACAAAATTGTTTAACCCACCCAAAATGGTCTTACCCACCGGTCTAGTTAAGCCATTTTAATCATTATCTTCGTGTCGTTAAAGTTGAAAATTGTCTGACCTACCCAACATTGCCTTACCTACGGACATAACTTGTTAAGCCATTTTAATCATTATCTTGTTGATGTTAAAGTTGAAAGGCTTTTAAGTGACAGGACTAAATTTACTAGTTAATCTTTAATTTCGAATGTTCACAACAAGTCATTGTGGCTTCGCGGTTCGATGCTGGATTGGCGATGAACAACATGTGGGTTCGAAACCACATTCCACTTATTACAAATTTATTTTTTAATTTGTTTTAATTTATGATTTCTACAATATTTCTTGCTTTAGAAAGACCAATATGATTTTCGCCTAAAACTTATCTTGTAAACGGCGGTTAAATAAAAAAAAACTAAGTCCACAGATGACTAAATTCGAAGTTAAATATATTTACTTCGTGGGGTAGATGGATATTAAATAGATCTAAGTGACCATTATACCATGTAAGTGACAAAAGTAATTCTATCCACGCCTTATCAGTGACTGCGCACAAACATTTCTAAAACATTGGACGTATATCTTAAAAAGTATTTTTAACTAATTTGGTGTAATCAAACCGTCATGTCGCAACTTAATGACTATACAAAATATAAAATAATATTTTTATATGAGCAGAATGTTGGAATCAGAGAGATTGGTATAGTGGTAAGTGCTTTAATACCCATTATATGTACTCTTTAAATACCCATTATAATACCCATTATATGACTTAGTAAATATGTAAAGACTAACAGATTTTTTATAGACGTGTGATAAGTATTTCTTATCGTGTATTTGGCTATTTTCCCATTATAACCACTCCTTACAAGTTACCTACACCTTTTCAAAAATGAAAATTATATTTTTTTGTTTTAGAGAAATACGGTCAGGTTATGGCTAAGACGTTATGGAGACACTGGAAATATTCATCGAAATCGTCCAGGAGCAAAACCAAAAATTGCCTATCCAAATACAAATATTTACTTCGCGCAAGATAATTGCTCCATCCACCGTGCAGGCATTGTGCAGAATTGGTTAGCTGCTCAAGAAGGTGTAACAGTTATTAAATGGTCATCTAAAAGTCCCGATTTGAACCCTATAGGAAACCTATTTGCTCAAATGGTTTTAAATTGGGACACATCTGAAGTAAAAACGAAATAAAAACAATTTGGCTTAGATCGTGTCGTCGACATGGGAGCACATGAGAGGAAAAGATTTGTGTTGGAACATGGTGTGCGGTATGCGTAGCCGCTTACAGCAAGTTATAGAAGGAGACGGTGTCACTCCTCTAGTACCTAATCTACTTATAAGTAAACACATCGACACGGTCTAGGGATATTTTTAAAAAAGCGAATTACTATCAATGTGTTAATTATTTATATGACATGTATATATTTAAAAGATACGTTATTTAATATTCTACCATTTTTTAATAATGGTTAAGGTACTTCGATTAAAATTTCAGGATTTTATGGGAAAAAAATGAAGCATAGACGGAAAACGTATATGAATTAACTTTTAATTTATGAGTAAAAACTGAAAAAAATAGACAAATCATTTAATTTGTGTTTATAAACTTGAAATTAGTAGTCTGAGAAAGCGCCCATGATGTTCATAACACATCGGCAACGATTCGGCATGCTCAGAACAAGGTTGTCAATGTCTTGCTGCGGAATATTGTCTCATGTCCTTCTGAGGTGCGCAAAAAGTTGATCTTCTGTAGCCAGATTTTCAGGAACTTCCTTCAGAGCTCTTCTTTGCAGCATATCCCACGCATGCTCAATGGGATTTAGATCTGGCGACTGAGCAGGCCAGTCTAAGGCCCTAACATTGTGTGTATGTAACCAAGTTGCTACCGTTCTCGCCGTGTGTGCCCGGGCATTGTCGTGCATGAGCAGGAAATCTTGCCCTATTTGTGTTCTGTGGGGCATTACGGGGCCCAGCACCTTTTGGACGTATCGTTCTGCCGTCATATTGCCCCGCACCCAAACGGGATCCGTCCGTCCTCCAAGACGAATTCCTGCCCAAACCATAATTGTTCCTCCTTGGTATGGGTGAACTTCCTGGGGGTTCTGAAGACGGCTCCATCGTCCAGGAACTCGCCAAACACGCGTCCTTCGTGAATCTGGATGGAAGCCGAACCTGGATTCATCCGTGAACAGCACATTGGACCATTGCTCACGGCCCCAGTCCACGTGGTTCCGAACCCATTCTAATCGTCGTCCACGATTGCCTCTCCGTAAAGGTGGGACCCGGAGTGGTCTACGAGAGCATAGATTGCTTTCATGCAGTCGCCTTCTTACAGTTTGGTCACTCACAAGCACTTGGTGTTCCACTCGCAGCCTTTGGACCAATTGAGTCGCCGTTGCATTTGGTTGAGCTCGCGCAGTAATTTGCAAAAATCGGTCTTGTCTGGGGGTAGTGATGCGACTTGGCCCCCGGTGCCTCTCCGCTACTTTACCTGTGGCACGTATATACGTATATATACCGTGTCCACAATCTTGAAATTACATTTTGGTGGGTCCCTATCGCCTCAGCAACATTACGCTGAGCAGACCCAGCTTCCAGCATTCCCACAGCTCGTAACATCTCCGCCCTCGTCAAATGTTGGCGTTGCATGGCTACAATACCTCAATTTTAACTTTATCTTTCGTTTAAAAATGTAAAAAAACTGTAACTAAACGTAATTCGTATTGTTTTCTAAATTTCGCACAAATGAAAATTCCCTCTCCTACACATCAAGACATTTTCATGCCAATTTAAAAAAATAATAATTTGGAATTAGTCTGAGATAAATTACAAACAAATCGGTGTATAAAAGATTCCAATGCGGCCAGTACTTTTCGAGTTATTTAATTGAGTATGAAATATCCCTAGACCGTGTTGATATGTGTATATTTAAACACCCTATGTAAGTAAATGCTCAATTGAATGAATGTTAAACCGTCAAAATGTTGCAAATTCTGTGGTGATGTTATTGTTATAAATAGAAATGCATTTTCTATTTAAATAACATGTTGATTCACTACATTTATAGCTTATCTGTAAAACATTTCACAAATTAATTATTTTTCTTGAAAACAAACTTCCAAGCATTAGCATACCTTTTTAAAAATGTTTATAAATGGTTAGGTTTGAATATGATAAATGATTATAAAATGTATATAAATTTTGAACTATGAGCATTTATTTACTTTTTCTTACTTATGTTTTAATGAAAAAATAAACATTTTGATAACTTGCAATGATTTTGTTTCATTTCTATACAAACTGCCCATTTAAAAATATAATACCCGACTTCGTTCGTTAAAGAAAAGTAAAAAAAGATAATAATTAAAAACAAAACAATGCGAACAAAAAGCTACATATAGGTCATGCCTGGTTTCGAATGCAGACAACGATGAATGTCGATCTGCCTTAGTAACCATAAGACTAACTGAACTATTGTAATCCCTCTTGAAATTTGACCTTAGTTGTGATGCTTGACGCAATATTTAAAAATTTTGAATCATATCGTATATTTTCATAAAGTTCATTATCGCACAATTAATACAAGCAGCTGTTAAAATAGATCACGATATTAGCTATTATCCGTAGACAGTAACTTTAGTGTTACTGATGCGCGATATTTTTTTTAATCCACCCTCGCCTTGGATAGTTTTAGTAGTCGTGTTAGTCATTAGCCTTTCAACCTTAACGACAACAATAAAATGATTACAATCGCTTAACAACATGATTTATCGAAATGCTTCGCGATAAAGTTCAAATTTGCTATTACTCAAGTGGGTTCAAAATTGTTGCCCACAGACTGTTCTACACCGATACTAAAAGTTCTAATACAAAGTTGTACCTTCGAGCATGCCTGGCTTCATGTGCAAGTTCGGAAAACTTTGTTAAAATATGCTTTACTTTTAAGTACAGAGACTAAGCGTAAGTTAAGTTAATATTGGTCTTGTATAACGTATAAAAATTCATTTTAACAATAGGCTTGTACGTAAATCTTTTAGTAAATGATGTTGTACTTTCTGCTTCAGATTCTTTGCGAGATTGTTTCGTTTGTTTCGGTGTTAAGTGAGTTTCATTTTCATCAGCCTTTTTAATGTTCCCACTGTTGGGACACAGGCCTCCTCTCTGTGAGAGGGAATGTGTTGTAACGGGCACCACGCGGGTGCATTGTTGGTGGATGTCACTTGTATTTGAATTTTTGGTTCTAGGACATTTATTGAATTTCGAATCGAATTTTTGAGCTTCTTCGTAATGTAGGGTAGGAAGGTATGTAGTATAGGGTAGGTAGTGTAGGGTAGCTAGTATAAGGTAGGTATGTATGAATGTACCCTTGTTACGTAGGTAGCCAGTTCAAGCGTAAAACAAATAAGTACTCGATCAAAATCACCTAATAAGCCAAGTCTTGTCCCATTTCGTTTATAACGACACCCACTCAATCATGATCTAGTGACATCTAGTACAGTATCATGTGCCTTCAAAATCGTCTCGTTCGCCTTAAGATTAATTTATTAATTAGATTGTTAGTCTGATGTAATTAATTGAATTCCTCGAGTTGTATCGCATTGTTTTCTGATGATTGTATGTTAAGATTCCATCGTAT
Organism: Orthosia cruda; assembly: GCA_964057195.1. Taxonomy (NCBI): domain Eukaryota; kingdom Metazoa; phylum Arthropoda; class Insecta; order Lepidoptera; family Noctuidae; genus Orthosia; species Orthosia cruda. The sequence continues at coordinate 8,946,410 of OZ059834.1, forward strand.
TTGTTTGTTTATTGAATACTAGCTGATGCTGATGCTATATGATTATACTACCTATTTGGAATTATTACTTTCCTCAAAATCTTTACAAATTGTTAACCTATGTGTAATTCTGATGCCTAAGCTATATTACTGTAAACTCTCATCAAAATCCGGTCAATCCCACTGCATTATTCCCAAGCCACTGCAACTCCTGAAAGCCAGAATCAACAGTAGCGACCAACAGAAAAGTGCCGAGGAAATGAAGCCCGACGAAGAATAGAATAGAATATGCTTTATTGTACACCATAAAAGTTACATATCTCGTTACGAAATCCCTGAGAATGAATATATCTACCTTGGATTCTGTAACGAATTTAATCAGAAAAGAATAAAGGGTGAGTAGGAAAATAAAATTTCCACTTCCCTCTATATCAAGCAGGTGACATAATGAACAAGGCCAATAGGTACAAAGGGTGGTTTACATCTGGGATAAGCCCACTTGCCTAACACCACGGATAAAAAGTAACATTAATATTAATGGGTCCTAAATATGTGAGCTTTTACATTTGATTACAATAATAGGCATGGCAAAAACGCTGGAACGCACGGAAATTAAAAATAACTCCGGATGCAGCCTGTACATTATCTAATATATTATTGCGTTCATTCTGCCAAATAATACACTCTCATAAGATATGATGTGTAGATTGTACATATTCGCAGTCAGATGTAGAACATTGACATAAAGGCGAGGCACCAAGCTTGAAGGAAAATAATTTACTTTTAAAGTTACCATGTCTTGTGAGAAATAGGGCGAACTAGCGAAAATCCGGTCATTCGTTTTGGCGTGAAAGAGTTACAAAGATCCATCCTCACAAAATTCTTCAAAATTTTTATATAATATTAGGATGGAATTACTAGCGACCTATCCCTATTTCAAGCAGTTTCTATGACTCGATAAAATCCCGAGATGATACTTTATGTATATATGTTTGATATATAAATGATTATTTTTAATTATTATTTATAGGTTCGCGCTCGAGCATTATCTTGCCTAATGGTAAGCTATGATATGATCGACGATGAAGCACGCTTGTCTAGAAGAAACCTATTTACTCTTGTCTTAAAGACTCCCAGGTTGTAGCTATCAGGAAATACATACACCGGCTGGGAATTCCACTCCTTAGCTGTACGCATAATAACGCCACCATGTGGGATGGTTGGGATGTCCACCATGTACCGATGACGTATCGTCGTACGTCTTGTAGTCCGATGAAGGAACGGGCTAGGAGGAATTAGTTCATGCAATTCCATCGCACACTCCCTGAAATGTAACCAACAGGCTGGCAACTTCTTCTTCTTAGCGTGTCGATAGAAAAGAGTAAGAGAAGAGAGTCTCTAAATATTATGTTTGGCTCAGAATTCTGCCTCGGCAATACCAACCGGTGACGCAGCCGAAGACCTTAAGTCTTCAACTGGCAACTTTGTGTTATACGCATAAAACTTTCGTAATAAATTCTCTAAATGATGTAGAAAGTGAAAACCTGCTCGACTTCTTCTTCTTACTAACCCTTTCCAAATAATTCTCAATTGAGGGTCACACGGCATTCTTTGTAACTCTAAGTTGTCCCTACTTAATTACTTTCAGCAAGAATGCAGTTGTTTTTTTCCGTTCACGTTTGCCAACCTTAGCGGTGCACTGTTCCTGGAGGAAATTGGTTTTGTTCTTTTTTTTTCTAAGCTATTTTTTACTGGATTGGTCAGCTAAGGTTTTATTTGAATTGTGTACTGCCATTGTGTTATTTTTGCTTTTATTGTAGAGTTGGATTTAATTGATGTTGATATTCCTCGTAGGATAAAATAAAAAGTAAATTATTATTTTGCAAAAAAAGTTTCTATTTCAAGATGCAAGTCGCAATCTCAGCTCGCAGACAATATAGTCTCAAAAAATTGACAAAAAGAGGTGTTTCTGTCAGATTAAAACTAAGATTGGAATACGAACTTTCCTAAATATACGAGCACTACCCCTTGGGTTTTAAATGCGACGATAAGAGCACTTATACAGGTTACTTTCTTCTTCTTCTTTTTGATTCGATGGCACATTGTCTGGGCCCAGTAGGTCGTCCAGAGTGCAAGTGAATGGACAGCCAGGACACTCCAGCAAGTGGAATATATTCTGTACAGGGGCACCACACTTGCACCGGGTTTTGGCCGAATCAATCAATAAATAAATAATAAAAACAGGTTCCTTTAAAACTTTGTCATTATGTGATAATCTCAATCCAGGTAGTTAGGTTCTAATTGTAGGTACTACTTTGACACTTTTACTATCTTCAGCGTATTTCCGACTTTTATTTTAGAAATGGAACTTAAAATTATAATAATTAAAATTGGTTAAAATTAAATACACTTAATACTGAAATTAAAACAGAAGAGGCAGACCTACATTATTTTAAGCCATATTTCTCCGAAATATGTAATGAAATATACACAGGTACAGCTTTTAACAGGTAGGCCCTGTTATTTCTCACATAAGCCCAATAATATTGCATCAGTGGGAATCAAAAGCTGCGCTCCTTATAAATTGATTAGCACAATTTTATCACCTTTTTATCGCTCCCTTGAAACATTCAAGGGGAAAATTAAAACGATGTCAAGGTCGCCATCTTGAATTTGCGTTACAAGAATAATTTGAACAGAGTAGTTAAAGTCTACGGATTTAAACCCTGAAAATGTTTGTGGCTATTCTAATGTCCTATGTTATGTAGAAACCAACAACGATTTATATCATTAAAATATCTCGGGATAATAAAAACTGGATGAAATAGTCTAAATATTACAGTGCACAGTAAGCATTTTTCAGTCTTGTTCAGTATAATCCTCATACAATCGGGCAAAAAGTTTCTTAGAGTTTCAGAATTTATTTTAAAACTAACCTTACTTTTCCTGAAACCAAAATATTGAGAGATGAGTTAAACAATACGCTGATAAACCTAATATTTTTAATACTTATCTATCTTTCTAAAAATATACCAGCGTATACCTCTGCAGTCATCTGCATAATTGTAATGGTTCTGCTTTAATTTTCTCACAATGTATTCCACTTCTTGATTATATTATCACAAACGTAAGAAAATAAGCCCTGATTGAATTAAGGTTGCCAACATAACCTACCTTAATTCCGTCAAGTTGGTGGCTATTTTTAGCACTGGCAGCACCGAATGGGTTTGGCTCCGTGCCATCTATTTGAGGCTGGCCTAAAAAGATGAAAGCTAGCGAATTAAATATAAATCGCGGGAGAAACTGTTAAATTTGATAATAGCCAACGAAAGTGTTATAAAAAGTTTTTTCAACACACTTGCTAATAAAGTGGCTCTAATTTCACTGCGATTAGGCACATAATGACACCTGTAATCAAACTGTGACTTTTTCATTCACAGGTGAGTTAAAGTGTTTTTTTTCCAATTTATTGGTTGAGTTGCTTTGTTCTTAAAAAAGTTTCGATACAAAAAAGATCGTGCTCAATAGAACAAATTAATTAATGTACTTATTGCTTGCTTATTTCATGCAAATTCGTATTTAAATAGATAATTTGAACTTGTACGTGTTTAATAAATAAAACTTTCACTCAAATATAACTTTTGTTTTTCTCTGTAATAAAGAAAACTTGAAATTCCCATTTAGTACGTGGCTAAAACGCAATCCGCGAAAAGCCAAAAAAAGAAACCTCATTATTTTAGTCTATGGCCGATCGCCATTGTTAGATGCGCGTGCATAGGAAAACTGATTTTTTTTCCCGCCATTGCGAAAAAATTTTCACAACTCGTTTTCACAGTTGAAAATGATTTTTTTAGTATTATTTTCTTCACAAGTGTGTTGAAAAACGTCGTATGATACACGAGTGTATTGATGATTACCGTCCTTGGCTCTCTTAAGACCCTCACCTAACGGCTCGGGTCTCAATGGCGCCTCAGCGGTAATCACCAACATTACACACTTGTACCAAAATGTACTATTATTTCTATGGAAATAAAAATAAACAACAGCCATTATACAACATATTGGCAGAATATAAATAAGTAATACTAGTTTATAATACTATATCTGTTCTACTTTAGGGCTAAGCCTGTTGCCCCATGTCTTGCAATGGAATGTGTGTATGTGTGTAATGATACAGGATTTTCCTAGTTTGAAGGACAGGGGTCATATTATGTGTCATAATATGATCCCTGTCCGTGTCAGGGATCGTATTATGTGCCATGTCCATTTTTTAAATGCATTATTATTATTTTTTATTATTAATCTTTTCTTTTTCATCATCACAAGTGTATAGATGAAAAAATTTTGATCTTTTTATCACATTTCTTGGGTGTTTTTACAGAGATATCATACATTCTCATACACACTGAGTCGAAAGATCTTACTTATATTTGAAGTAAAACCTTTTTTACCCTAGTTATGATATGAAACTCGATGTCAAAAGCGAAATTAAAAAGAGACAAACATAATTATACATCTACAGGATTTAACGTGCGAGAGAATGAGATGGAACATAATTTAAAGGTTTCACTTCTAACGCGTGTGAACTGCACCTTATGAGTTTTTATGAATCTCATTAAAAATAATAGTCATTTATTGGTAGGACAAATGGTTTCCATTTAAATTTTCTGTCAGTGACGCCACTTCCAACTTCCTCTGATATACTCATTTCTCACTTTATCCATTTTCGTGAGTCCGCACATCCATCTCAACAGTCTCATCGCTGCTACATGCAGGTACTTTACATCCATCTTTTTCACAGTCCTACATTCTGATCCATACAGTAAGACAGGTCTCCGAGATTTTGCCATTATTATTATATTAACTTAAATAATGCAAGTGAAAAAAATCACTAAACTCATAGCAATAATAGAACAATATCAAAGTTCGGTGAGCCAATAATTGAGGCACCCTTCATTATTCACCACTTAAATCACCCTCTACCTGAATCATAAAAAACCCGAAAAAGCCCCACTTCTTTCAAGAAAAATATCTTTAGAGAGGATATCTTAATCTCAAGCTTTTACAGTCTCTCTCCAAGTGAGTAGAAGGCTTCTTTAGATAAGGCTAAAATAAAGGGCGAGGAATTCGCTGATCGAACGATTGGCGATCGGTCAATGAAGTTCTGAGCTAATAAAAAGGTCTATAACAAAATCAACAGACACCATCGATCATTGCCAAAGTTCATGGAACTTGTTTTTCGTTCGCCTGTTGTTTTCAATTAAGCTGTGAAACGATATTGGGACACCTTTGTAATTGATGATTCGGAATGAGATGACTTCGTTTTTGTTTTCTAACATTGAAAAAGTGTAGAGTTCAGTTGTTGTTTACGCAAGAAATTGTTAGAAATTTATGAACAGTGCAAATCGCAAGCTAAATTTGACATGATTTTTTATGTTTTATATTGGTGTGTTTGGACGCGTAGTATCATCGGCTATGGTAGCAAAGTTTTGTAGTATTTATTGGCTACGAAGCTCGGTATCAGTGTTCGCGTTTGCTAGCCGCAGCAATCATTGATTTTCTGCTTCTTGTTGTCTTAATATTTTTAATATTTAATATTTTAATATCCAATGATACATTTCTCGTTTCATATCAAGCGTTTTAAAAGACAATCCACCATGATGTGGTGCCATATTCCGTAATATTCCAATGAAAATTCAAATTGATCACTTATTTGACTTATATTTATACTAAAACTCGAAACTGATTTCCAATTCTCCACTCTTTCCTGTATCCCTTTTAGGTACCTAAATGTTTTTTTTTTCCCCATTCAAAGATTCACAAGCCGGCTATTTTTACCGTCCGTTAATTTACCGGCCCGTTTTTACTAACTGTGGTAGGGTATGTTTTTGTATGAGAGAGTTTTTACGAAAGTCGACAATATTGGGTCTGATTAAATACATTATTAGATTTCGGGATCCTATTCTCTCCGCGTTCCGGGCTTTCATAGCAACGCTTTTCAGTTAATATTGTCTGTTATTCGATATTTCTTGGCGTTTATTGAACCCTGAGACTTGAGATAGTTTGCTCCGTACTTCTGCTTTGTAGGAATAAATTTAATTGTGTTTGAGAATAAAACAGTCACTTCAACTGTTTTCAAGTTTGTAATGAATTGAAATAATGTAAAATTACTTTTTAAGGGGATCTGAAACATTGAAAGGCATTGTAGAACAACGCGCCATTGAAATACATTAGGGAAAATAAATTGCTCAGTGTATCTACTCGTAGTTTATTTTTGTAGCCATTAATAGTTTGTAATTTATTGGTCAAAGTAATTTACCGTCTCCATCAGCCAGCATATTATTTATGATGACATATGAATTCATGTACAAAGTAGTTGGGTCAAAATAACTGATATAGAATAGGATAGAATATTTTTATTACGGATGCAAAAATCCATAGTGTTAGTAACATAGAAAATTTATAACATTAGTAACAATCAACCGCCGCACAAACTGCAAACTGCTGCTTTGATATGTAGCAAAGTTTTGCAGTAAGAACCTGATAAGTGTTCCGAGCACTTTTTACTGATGAAGTGTTTCACACCGAAGCTTTTTAATTTATTGCACAAATAAATTGAACACCTCCGTCTGTCATCATCATCATCTCAACCGAAAGATGTCCAGTGCAGAACGTCATCACACCGATTGGTCCTGCGCGTTTCGCATCCACCTTGACCAGGTCATCACTCCATCTAGAGGGAGGCTTTCCAACGCTACGTCTTCCGATACGCGGTTGCCACTCCAGAACTTTTCGACCCCATCGACCATCCGTTCTGCGAGCAATGTGTCCTGCCCACTGCCACATAAGTTAGGCAATTCTTCGGGCTATGTCGGTTACCCTAGTTCTCTTGCGTATGTCTTATTTTCTGATTCACGCAAGTAAACGCCGAGCATAGCGCGCTCCATAGCCCCTTCGGATGACTTCAAGCCCAAAGCCCATCTGCCAACACATAGTTTATAATCTCTGAATATTCAATTTCATATTCTTACAAAATAATGAAGATTAAGGATCAGTTAATGGTTGATCATTCTACATACCGAGACTTTTCCGTGCCTCGAAATGTCCCAGCTGCCAGTTTTAGATCCTTGACAGTCATTATGAGTAGTCAGATGTCTCAAATCTAACACCAGTCTTGCCAAGTGGGTATTGTGTTACCCAGTTACAGGTTAAATAGGCAGTCGCTCCATGTGAAATACTGGTATAGATACTTCAACTTAGCGCGCGGCGCCATGTGTGCGTGCGCTTGTAAATACACAGCTTTAATTTGTGTGGCAGTGACGCGGCAGTGCCAACACACATAGAGCCGTACGCAAAGATGACTTGAACTATCTAAACACATCAACACGGTCTAGGGATATTTTAAAAAAAGCGAATTACTATCAATGTGTTAATTATTTATATGACATGTATATATTTAAAAGATACATTATTTAATATTCTACCATTTTTTAATAATGGTTAAGGTACTTCGATTAAAATTTCAGGATTTTATGGGAAAAATATGAAGCATAGACGGAAACCGTATATGAATTAACTTTTAATTTATGAGTAAAAACTGAAAAAAATAGAAAAATCATTTAATTTGTGTTTATAAACTTGAAGTTAGTAGTCTGAGAAAGCGCCCTTGATGTTCATAACACATCGGCAACGATTCGGCATGCTCAGAAAAAGGTTGTCAATGTCTTGCTGCAGAATATTGTCCCATGTCTTTCTGAGGTGCGCAAAAAGTTGATCTTCTGTAGCCAGATTTTCAGGAACTTCCTTCAGAGCTCTTCTTTGCAGCATATCCCACGCATGCTCAATGGGATTGAGCAGGCCAGTCTAAGGCCCTAACATTGTGTGTATGTAACCAAGCTGCTACCGTTCTCGCCGTGTGTGCTCCGGCATTGTCGTGCATGAGCAGGAAATCTTGCCCCATTTGTGTTCTGTGGGGCAAGATTACGGGCCCCAGCACCTGTTGGACGTATCGTTCTGCCGTCATATTGCCCCGCACCCAAACGAGATCCGTCCGTCCTCCAAGACGAATTCCTGACCAAACCATAATTGTTCCTCCTTGGTATGGGTGAACTTCCTGAGGGTTCTGAAGACGGATCCATCGTCCAGGAACTCGCCAAACACGTGTCCTTCGTGAATCTGGATGGAAGCCGAACCTGGATTCATCCGTGAACAGCACATTGGACCATTGCTCACGGCCCCAGTCCACGTGGTTCCGAACCCATTCTAATCGTCGTCCACGATTGCCTCTCCGTAAAGGTGGGACCCGGAGTGGTCTACGAGAGCGTTGATTGCTTTCATGCAGTCGCCTTCTTACAGTTTGGTCACTCACAAGCACTTGGTGTTCCACTCGCAGTCTTTGGACCAATTGAGTCGCCGTTGCATTTGGTTGAGCTCGCGCAGTAATTTGCAAAAATCGGTCTTGTTGGGGGTAGTGATGCGACTTGGCCCCAGGTGCCTCTCCGCTACTTCACCTGTGGCACGATAACGTGTCCACAATCTTGAAATTACATTTTGGTGGGTCCCTATGGCCTCAGCAAAATTACGCTGAACAGACCCAGCTTCCAGCATTCCCACAGCCCGTAACATCTCCGCCCTCGTCAAACGTTGGCGTTGCATGGCTACAATACCTCAATTTTAACTTTATCTTTCGTTTAATAATGAAAAAAAACTGTAACTAAACGTAATTCGTATTGTTTTCTAAAATTCGCACAAATGAAAATTCCCTCTCCTACACATCAAGACATTTTTATGCCACCGAAACAAAAGAATTTAAAAAAATTTGAATTTTGAATTAGTCTGAGATAAATTACAAACAAATCGGTGTATAAAAGATTCCAATGCGGCCAGTACTTTTCGAGTTATTTAATTGAGTATGAAATATCCCTAGACCGTGTTGATGTGTGTATATCCAGCTGTATTAGATTAGACTAGTAGGCAAACCCAATATTACATTATCCCAACAGTCCCAATAGTTACAGCACTGATAACAACATTTGTGCCACATGTTAAATTTAGTCTTGTTATACTTATTTTTTTTTTCCTATGTATAGATTCTTTTACCGATTATTTTGTGAATGTGTGAACATTGTAGGCCTTCTAGACGCTAGTTAACATTTGTTAACTTTTTTATATAATACGAGAATTTTATATTTTTTATTTTTTTAGTTTCTTACGACTTATTGTCGGGCCTATGTTGTCCCCCCATATCTAAGTACTAATGCTGTAACATGGAAATATTGTAAAACCAAACCATTTTAAAAGAGTAACCATGGAGTTTCTTGCCGGTTCTTCTCCATAGGAAACGACCAACCCGAACCGTGCACCTTTTGTCGACGTTTTATAAGTGCCCATGTAGGCCTATGTGAAATAAAAAAAATGATTTTTATTTAGAGTCATGTTTGAAATTCTTACAAAACACAGATGAATTTAAAAAACCATTTATAGCAACTTCGCTTAAAACGACGTACTGGGTACAACGATGAAATCTAAAAGTCCTGTAACAACAACCTAAGAGCAAATATTTATGTTTATAACGACTATTGGCTGTAACGAAGGCACTTAAGCGGTTCCCTCAATGTCGTTTTGAACGGTTTTGACTATATTAAGGTCAAAGTAAGAGTATTTAGCGAAGTTTCTTACTTAGCACCTGAGAAGTGTTCAGAATACTTTTCTCTAATGAGGTTACTATTAAAATGATTCACGTAGATCGTTACGCAGACCGATTCTTTTAATTGACACTTGAATAACACTGGCATGGGCAGATGGGGAACACTTGGTTAATTTTTTTGAACGATCTAATATTTAAAAGAGATAAAATTGCTTCAATGTTTGTTTGATGCAATCTCTGAAAAAAATGATCCAATTACAGAAATGATTTCAGTGACATAGTAACACTATTTTTATTTGACATATTTGCATACTTTTTTGACATTGTTAAAGAGTGAAATAGCAGTATTGTTTAATGGATAATTCTTGCTGATTTTCTGTAAAGCTATCTTTTTTTTCTCAGGCCTTAAGACTGCATTACTAATGGAATCTGAATTTATTTGTTTTTATTTGCGTTTGACATTTTTATTTGAGATATTATCTGTATATTATATGAATATTTATTCGACATCACTAAATACTTGTCTGACTATTTGAAGGTTGAAATAGAAGTGTATTATTGTTTAATATAAAATTTTGGCTCATTGTCTTGTAATTCTTTCGAAGTTAGTTTGTATCGTGTACCATAACAGATTTTTTTTTGTTGGAATGAATAAAAATAAATATAATACTCACAGTGGATCTTTGTGTGTCTGAAGTTGGTTTTGACACTTAACGCGCAAGAAACAGTATAACTGCATAGAGTAAGCGAAATAGGATGATGCGGCAAACGTAAGCGAGGGAAAGAGACAGATATGCAATGATAACTTCACTTTCAATATTGACACAAAAATAGCTACTGCGCAGGCTTTTGCAGCCAATTCAGAGACACAAAGTTCCGTTGTGAGTATCATACTATTGTTGAAAATCATTTGATACTTTGTACCCGGAAAAAATCACGGTTCCTGAGGGATAGGCCCCAGGAGCGAAGGCGCGGCGAAAAGCTACTTTACCATAAGTTGCTCCGCGCGCTGTCTAGTTGCTCTAGTGGAAGTAATATGGGTGATGACAAAAAAAATATGTAGTCCGTCAGTTAGATTACCTAAAAATATTGCACACGTATTTTTCTTTTACCACGAAGACAAAAAATGACGACGATACAGTGCGTTGTAATAACGTGTGACGTTACGCCGTGCTAGACTTTATATGATGACCTTTCCTTTTTCTTGTTTACATAAATGATCTCCCTTTTATGATGGCCAAATTATCGGATATAATTCTATTTGCTGATGATACTTCGCTAATTTTTAAAATAGATAGGCAAGATACGGATGTCATAAATGTCAATGAAAGTCTAATTGTTCTCTCAAAATGGTTCGCAGCTAACAATCTTTTACTGAATGCGAAAAAAACAAAATGTCTAAAGTTCTCTTTACCAAATGTACCACAACATGACCTAAACTTAAATCTTGACGGCAAAAATCTTGAAGTTATAACGGAAACTGTATTCTTAGGGATTAATATCGATTCAAAATTGCAGTGGGGCGCGCACATTAGAACTCTTTCGGGTAGGTTAAGTTCGGCTGCATATGCAGTAAGGAAAATAAGGCAGCTAACCGATGTAGCTACAGCTAGGTTAGTATACTATGCTTATTTCCACAGTATTATGTCTTATGGCATTTTGCTGTGGGGATCAGCAGCAGACGTTGACTCAATTTTCATCCTACAAAAGAGGGCAATCCGCGCAATCTATAAAATGGGTCCTCGCGAGTCCCTCAGAGAAAAATTTAAAGAGATCGATATACTGACTCTACCTTCACTTTATATTTTGGAATGTATTTTGTATGTCCGTAAAAATCGGGGGCTTTTCAAAACTAGAAGCGACTTCCATAATTTAAATACACGCAGTAAGCACGAAATTGTAATACCCAAATTCAGATTAACGAAAACTAGCAAGTCTTTTCTTATAAACAGTATACGCTTTTATAACAAGTTGCCAAAGTCAGTTATAGAACTGACCGATGGAAGGTTCAAAAACTACATCAAACGTATCCTTGTTAAAAAAGCATATTATAAAATCAAGGACTACGTTGAAGATAAAAACATTTGGCCTTAGCTCCTTCTGCGCATGCAGCTTCCCTGGTAACTTGTAAACGGCACAAATATGTGGATGTCTCTAACTATTCTCAATTTCATTTTTCTTTCCTTCTTTTAATTAGACATTTTACAATGGTTTTCAATCATCTTTAAAGCCCTTTGCTAAGATGTAACTATTCTTGATACACATATGCACTGATAACAAAATTTGTGCAACATGTTAAATTTAGTCTTGTTATACTTATTTTTACCTTTGTATAGATTCTTTTACCGATTGTTTTGTGAATGTGTGAACATTGTAGGCCTTCTAGATGCTAGTTAACATTTGTTAACTTTTTTATATAATCTTTTTCTTTTTTTTTTTTTAGTTTCTTACGACTTATTGTCATAATTCGGGCCTACGTTGTCCCCCCATATCTAAGTACTAATGCTGTAACATGGAAATATTGTAAAACCAAACCATTTTTAAAAGAGTAACCATGGAGTTTCTTGCCGGTTCTTCTCCATAGGAAACGACCAACCCGAACCGTGCACATTTTGTCGACGTTTTATAAGTGCCCATGTAGGCCTATGTGAAATAAAAAAATTGATTTTGATTTTTGATTTTATACTGACAAAGTGACGTCACATGTCCCCACTCCTGAATTTTAATGCGATTTATCTTTGTAATCTTTTTTTTAATTTGATATAGCAAATAATACGACACGGACCATAAGCTTGCTCCTATTACATTTTTTTTAATTATAACGTGGTCATGGGACTTGTGTTACTGCTAGCCTGTGGTGTTCCCAGATAAATTAAATCTGACACCAGAGGTGACCACATCCTCACACGAAAAAAAGAAGAAGAAGTGTTACTGGTGAACAACACTGGTAACTATATAAAAACTTACCCGTAAATATTATGAAAATCAGTATATTTGACAAACTTATACATAAATATTACAATGAAAAGAACTATAATTCCATAACGTAATATTTCCGTCGCAAAAAAGAAATATTGTCACATTCGGTCGTCCACGTTCCGCTCATATTTCATAATTACGGCCCTCGAGTCATTAAATTCAGAACGTTAGCTGAAATTTATTGTGGACATGTCCATACTTTTATAATTTCACAATTAAAAGTTGAAATATGGCTTTATGATAGAGGACTCTATTTTTAATACTTTTACAGGCACGGAGCGGGTTTATAGAGAGTTTCTTGTCCCTTATTGGACACCCGCGGCTTCCCCTGCGAAAGCTGAAGATTAGCCCATGGAATATACAATCGGTATAAAAGTATTAAATGACCTCATACTCCAGGTTTATCCATGTCCCAAGTATCGTTAAATTCCGTAGAGGTTTGATAAATCAAACACCCAAACATACACACATACCTCTATATTAACAGGAGTAAGTGCGGTAAGATAAACAGAATAACCAAAATACCAATAATATTAATATTAATTACCTACATATTGATTTGATTTTGAATAGTCTTAATTTATACTGCGTTGTTTACAAATGATCTTATTCTATTTGTAGACAAATCGTAATTTATTTTTCATCACACTTGCACGTAAACAGTATCAAAACATACTGGTTAACTTAGCCGTAATGCCCCATATAAAACCCTCGGGCTTTTTTGTTTGTCATGAAGCCCTAGGGCGGTAAGTAATATTTTTTTAATTTACAGCACAGCACACAGGTCATGCAAGTTCAAGCAAGGAGTTTACACGCAATTTTACGCAAGTTTATAGGCATTTCAAAGCTTTAAACACAAAATTATTTACAGTAAAATTTCATAAGTGGTTAGTCGAGTGTAGTTTTTATAGTTTAAAAGAATTTATAGATAAAAAATGTTGATGTTTTAAAAAAAAAAAAAAAAACGGTTGTTGTTGCTTAACTTGTTTTTTAAAATTTTGCATGCTATGTTTTATCCTAGCTAAACATGCTTGTGCCTCAATTTGTACATAACACCCTTGTATACCATGTTTTACGCAAATAAATATTCTATTCTATTCTATTCTATTGAAAAATTGACATAAAATGTTATCTAAACAGGAATTTCTTTGCAATCTCGCTACATTTTACTTAAATACTCAACCAATGTTCTTAATAATCGATTTAAATAGTTATAGTATGAAAACGTCGAAATTATTGAATTCTTTTTACACTCCGTCATGGATGTATACCTACGTAAGTATTTGCCCTTAAAGTTTCTGAACGAAACACTGTATAATCTGTGGTGTGGGAAAAAATTCGCCAACCGCTTAAAAAAAAGGTTCACGTATTTCGTAATAACAGCTGTGCTGACTTGTGTATTAAAGCTATAATTCATAATTATTTCTCGCAAATGTGATGAAAAACATTGTGTGTATCACGGGTGGTACGGGAATTACGAACCTCGACTCAGAAAGCCCTCAGTCTTCGACTTAGGGCTTCTAGAGTCTCGATCGTAATTCCTTACCTACCGCCCTTAATACACAATGTACTATTGTTACACAGGCTACCACCACCTTTGTACCGCCTAACGTGTTTTTATAACAATACTTTGCATTGGAGTTACTATCTTATAAACGGAATCATTATAAACTATTGTGTATGTGGAGGTCTTTCTATGGACCCAAATAATATTTACAATGTTTAGGTTACAAGATGTACACTTTATTATAGTTTTAAATAATAACGGAAAGATAGTGGGTAGTTGGGAAAAGAATTATGAGTAAACGGCCAATCAAGCGGCGTCAGCTGGTAAGCGGGCTATCATCATGATGCCTCATGGAGGAAATACCTACATATTGCCACAGGGGAAAATCAACATACCCTTATTTTATAACTTGTTTATTTCCTGTTTAATTATTAAAGTGCTCTAAAAATATTCACCCTCATATCAAAAGTACTGACATTTACAAAGGTAATAAGAGAACACCACAATAGGCTAAAAATTGGCTATTAAATTACCCAACTTTATGACAGATTGTCATTTGACATAGATTATGTAAAGAAAAACACTGAACGTGCTTCTCCTAAATTTATAAAAAAGGAAAGATCGTAAAAGACTAACACTACACTGAAAACACTACACACAAACTGTTTCGTCCCGAATTGTGATATTTACTTGCAACACCGTGTCCGTGGGCTGTCAACGATTTTGTCAGCTGACACTAACAGTTGAGAGAGAAAGTTTGTAATGTGAACACGCGGAAGTCGGGTTTTTGTCGAATCATATCGAATCGAGATGTGTTTCCCCCATTGTATTTGTTAATCGCGCCCGCCGTTCGCAATCGGCGTTGTGGGGCGTCCCTAAAGTGGGTTTAGAGTATATTTTCACGCGCAGCGAAGTGCTTTTGCAGGAAACGTGCTGCCTGGTGCACTTCGGTCCAGACAGCCGTCAGTAATCCTATCCGTCGAGCCTAAAAATAATAACAAAATTAAATTATAAAAAAATCTACATTGACTTGCCAGTGAATGTAGATTTTTTTATAATTTAATTTCTCGACAACAATTGAGGTTTGAAATGTCTTTATTTCCCATAAGAAATTATTTCACTTACATGAGAAATGATTAACTAATTTAAATATACGTTATTCATCTACGTACAGTTTTGGTAAAAAGAAATTACGGAATACAAACATATTCCAAAAGTGAAGGGCAATCGAAAGAAGTTTACACAGTCAGAACATAAACATACCATTCATAACATGAAATGGTTAAATAATTCTAAATATACATTATTGACTTACGTACAGTTCTGGCAAAATAAATAACGATATTCAAAAATATTCTAAAAGTGAAGGGTATTCGAGAAAAATTAACTCAGCCAGAACGTAAACATACAAAGAGCGCGCGCAACTAGAAGTGGCATGTAATGTACTATGATGCGCTCGCTTTTTTGAGGATATGTAATTTTAAATGTTTCTTAAATATTGACATGGATTTAGCATTTTTAATGTTGTTTGGTAGTTTATTATGTAATGCAGCACCTTCGTACATCAAATTTTTTTGCCATAGTTGGTGCGTGGTGAGTATAATTGTATGTCATTTGCATTTCTGGGCCTAATTTTGTGTATTTAATGTTTCTTTGTAAAATGTATTTGTGTGTGTATGCTTTTATTAAGTATTTTTCTTATTAATATGCAAGTATTATAAAAGTATGTCTGTGATATATTCATTAATTTAGTTTCATTGTATATTTTTTGTGTTTCTGTACTGTAATCATAATAGAAAAGTGTCTTTATTAACTTATTTTGTGCTATTTGCAACGTTTCAATATTGGTTTTGAACAATTAACCATTTTATTTCTAACTGAAGTTTTTTTTTGGTATCTTCTATATATAGGCTTGCGCTTGACCACTATCTCACTTGATAGCATGCGATGATGTGGTTGACGGTGAAGCACGCTTGCCTAGAAAAAACCTATTCACTCTTGACGATTGTAGCTATCGGGAAACACAAACTCCGGCAGGGAATGCCACTCCTTAGCTGTACGCATAATAAAAGAGTCCCCAAAACGTTTTGTGCGTATGGGTGGGATGTCCACCATGTACCGATGACGCATCGCCGTATGTCTGGTAGTTCGATGATGGAACGGGCTGGACGGAATTAGATCATGCAATTCCATCGCACACTCCCCGAAAATAATCCAATAAAAACCGACAAGCTGGCAACTCGGCGACGATGCTCAAGGCTCTGGAGCTTTGACTTGACCAGTGCCTCATTGTCGATGAGTCTCTTGGCCCACTTTTCAATCGACTCTAGTGCATCAAGCTGGTATTTGGCAGATCCGTCCCAGAGATAGAACAGTACTCCATGCATGACCGAACTTGCGCTTGATATAAGTTGAGCAGCTGTTCCGGAGAGAAGTACCTTCTCACCTTTGCAAGGATCACCAACTTTTTGGCAGCCAGCTGAGCATTTGCCTCAACGTATGGACCAAAATTGAGAGTCGATGTCAATGAAGATCGTCGATGTCGAAGTAATTATTACTATTAATATACTATTTTATTCCTACATACCACAAATAAAGTTACCTACAACACCACCTTGCTATAACAACACATCCGAAAATAGCTGCTCAAACGAACCGGATCATTTGTTCGACATCGCAAACACTTAGCGGCGGATCAGGTTACCATAAAGTTGCTTAACGTTTCACCTTGAATGAACATACGTCATATTGTCTATATACGAGTATATAATATACAGAAAAGTCCGATCGATTTCTATTTTTTGCTCAGTAAATAGCAATGACAGGCATAGAGACCGTAATAAAGATTTGTCACATTTTGTCCACATCGTAATTTAACATTTCAGCCGAAAGACGTCCACTGCTGGACATAGGTCTCCCCCTGGCGTCGCCACGTTGACCGATCCTGTGCGTCACACATCCAGCAAATTCCCGCTAAATTAACCAGGTCATCGGTCCACATAGTGGAAGGCCATCCAACGCATCATCATCCGGTTCGCAGTCGCCATTCCAGAAATTTTCGGCCCCATCGGCCATCCGTTCTGCGAGCAATGTGCCGTGCCCAGTGCCACTTAAGTTTGGCAATTCTTTGGGTTTTGTCGGTAACTTTGGTGGTCCTGCGGATATCTTCTTTTCAAATGTGATCACGCAAGGAAACTCTGAGCATAGCCCTCTCCATTGCTTTTTGGGTGACTTTAAGCTTTCCGATGAGGTCCATTGTGAACACAGGCAACACACACTGGTCATAGACTTTTGTCTTGAGACACGGCAGAAAATTGAGGTGACGGGGCCCTTTCGAGAGTGCTGATGGTCATCACGGGGTGGTTTTAGTGAGTTAAAAATCCCACACTCTGGTCTTTTCCCTAAAAGTCCAGGCGCCTTTTGAAGGTTTTCCACGTAAACAAAAACAGAAATAATGCCTACTTATTGTTTTAGCTTCAATAGTACATTATTGGTCGGTAAATAGGCAATTGCAGGTCGAGTATGAGATTGAAGGCCGAGCCGAATGCAGGTAAATAAAACATGATTTTTATATTATACATTTAATTTATTAAAAGTTGCAACAACATTGCTGGAGCGTTGTTATGTTCCAAATTCAAAAAGCGCTCCTGCAATGGGTTTGATTTTCTTTGTCCGTAAATTCGATACTTCGCGTGTTTTGTTTTCGAAAATAATGACAATATTTCCATGCATGTTTTAGTAAAAGATATTAAATATGTTTCGTGACTTGATAAAGGAATTATATTAAAATTAAAAAAGATTTTTATGTGAAAACTTTTGAATAGTAGGTACGTAGTTGAGAATAAAGTATGTGTGTAGTGTTGGTTTATCAAACGGGCAGAAAGTTGTTCTAAAATTAAACTATTCCTTTTATTTTAGAACTACTACCAATTAAGTTACAAAGCAGTTGCCAGGGAACGTTTCCAGTATCTGCCAATACCTGTCTACTTAATTTTAGGTCCAAACACACTTACATTTGACAATCTATAGGCAGACATGTGATGCTCCGTTTGAGTTTGGTTCACTGTAATTAGTCAAAGCTAGCACCATATGGACTAATACATACTATACTGGACACAGTGGCCACTCACACGCACTCAGTGGCTTTCATAAATAATGTATTCAACTACGATAGGAATTATAAGCATCTTTATCGACTTCGACAGTAATGGTGGCCTAGTGGTAATGGCCGCGACTTACAAAGATGTAGATCGTGGGTTCAAACCCAGGCAGG
This sequence comes from Orthosia cruda, assembly GCA_964057195.1. NCBI lineage: Eukaryota > Metazoa > Arthropoda > Insecta > Lepidoptera > Noctuidae > Orthosia > Orthosia cruda. Next base: position 8,964,794 of record OZ059834.1, read on the forward strand.
GGTCTCAAAACGGTGAAGGAAAACATCGCGAGGAAACCGGTATGTTATAAAACCAAACTAGCCATGTGACATCCATCTACCCGCACTGGGCCCGCGTGGTGGTTTACGCTCCATTCCCTCTCACAGAGAGGAGGCCTGTGTCCCAGCAGTGGGCACATTAAAAGATTAATGAAAGAGAAGAAGAAAAACATTCCCAATAGATTGTAACACATTTTTTTTAAATCTATATCTAAACAACTAATTTTAACAAAGCAGCGTTTTGGTAAATATTTATTATTTATTTAATTAATTTGAAGTAAATGACTGCAAAGGTATAAAAAAGCTATAATTTTATAATAGCGATTAAAAAAAAAATTACTGCAACGGTGTTGGATCTCACTATGCAACTGTATATTTTCTAAAATGAAAAGCTTAGTTATTATAAACCTTATCAACTTGATGTTAAAAGTGCATCAGTTTTTTACGACTTGACGGAACATAGTGCTAGTGAGCATAAGAATAAAAAGCAAATTTTTGTTGTATGTCATATGTACACAAAAAACATTTCCCAGAAGTTTTTTTTATTATAATATTATTTTAATACACGAAAAGTTGAGATAACCCTAACGACCAACCAAATAAATAACCTATTATTAGCAATTTATAGTGATTTGTGGCTGAATTATAGTCAAAAATATGTAATTAGGCATCATAGTTATGACGAAGAAAATGAAGCAGCTTTTGATATTTTTTATCGGAATAAGTTACAAAATGTAAATGTATATATAATATAATTATATCCTTATTCCTTCACTCTCAGAATCAAAACAGTAATATCACTAGCCCTACTCAAACACCCTTCGCCCGCATCGATAAACATGGCCGACACTCAAGCACGTCCATCATGTAACACATTATCCCTTAACCAAAAGGCCTATTGCTGACGTCGTCATTCGGAGGCCTCAATCAAAACCTCACTAAGAAGTGACGCGTAGCACAGCGAAGGGTTCCGTAGGTACCAATATTTACGCATGCAGTTTTGATTTTATCGAAGGCAGAATACGTAAGTACTGACCAACAACTGGTACGATAATTCTATACCTCTTTTGTTGTAAAAAAAGTTTGCATTTAGTGCCGGTGGGTTCGAGACACACGGGGCTGGTCGATGTGGCGACGCTTGGGGGAGGCCTATGTTCAGCAATGGATTTGCCTTTTAGCTGAAATGGTGATGACAACCTACTGATCTTTAAGTCATAAGTGAATAGGTTAGATAGGATAGATGGACCGTTGTACGTGCAGGCCTCCTCTCTGTGAGAGGCCGTAATCCACCACGCGGGCCCAGTGTATAATGGTGGATGTCACATGTCTTCGAATTTTAATATATGCCGGTTTCCTCACGATGTTTTCCTTCGCCGTCTTTGAGAGCAATGGTGATTTAATAATTTACACAAAGTAAAGCGCCTGCCTGGGTTCGAATTCACGACCTACAACTTGTAAGTCGCGGCCGTATCGAATCATCAACTTTCGAAAACAAGTAGGGAACCCATTACCACTGGGCCACCACTGCTCTCAAGCGAATATTTTACTTCTAGGCAAGCGTGCTTCACCATCATCGCTTACCAACAGGTGAGATGGCGGTAAAGCGCGAACCTATAACTGAAGTTTTTGCATTTTGTCTACGGAATCCTAAAAAGGCCTTAGAAACGAAGACCAATCAGCGAATAGCACGTGGCCTCTCACGCGTTAAATTGGTTGTCTTATTTAACGATGCCACCTTTTATTGCTCCCCGATTGTAAATGTAATGTCTTTCAAGATTTCTACCCCTATTTCTATGTCCTCAATTGGGGCTGGGGTTAGAAAGTATTTAGGAAGCAATAAAAGTGTGAAGGAGTAACAGTTTATTTTCTGTTTGCGAAACCGAAGGTTGACGTGAAATGCGGGCGAGCAAAGCTTTCAAGTGCTTACACGTGTTCTTAAAGGTGACAATCGTTAGTCACGTTTTAATAAAATTATTAAGTCGGCATTTGCTTTAAAGGGTTGTTATTTCGCAAGATTATTAGGTAGGTATTTGAAGGGGGAGTGCTTCATTTAAATTCGTCTGGCATTTTCAGCCAGTACCTACGGATGCTTTCTTGTAACGGTTTGACTTTACTAACAATTCTTAAGGAATTATATTCTTAAGGCAAACCATTTAAGTACTATTTAATGAAAAAAAACAGAGGCTAAATTAAATAGCATTTTGCACAGTCAACTCGTTTTTCCTTCTCTAATAGTTTACTTATTTTTAGATCGATCTGAATTAATGGAAATCGTACGCCTGGATCATTCGCCGGTCATCATGACAGATTTCCATGCCATTGGACTATGCCGGTGAGGAAAGTGGTATACTCTACACTTGTGTATGTACACAAGTGTGCATTATAATATTATCCGCATAATAGGATAGTCGCCACCGAAATTGGTAGACAATCAACATTACTGAAGTTAGTCAGAAGGACTATTATAATGGACTTTACATAAATATTTATGTTTGTAATTTCCTAGGCACTTAGAGATTAGCTATCGACTATTTTCTCGCTGAAGAAACGCACAAACGATATAAGATCCCGTGTTAATAAATGAGACACATATATATTAACTAGTTGATGGCTGGTTGTTCATACTGCCGGCGAGTACTCTCTCACCACAAGTTTGTCGCAGCGACAAGAGCTATCAAAGTTTTTCTTGCTCAGTGATGCTTGTTCAATGATGCTCTCTTGCTCGCTTGGAGGTCAGAAATCACGCCGAGAGACTAACCAGCGTTAATTTCTACCTACAGTGCGGCTGGCCGCCCAGAGCGAGTGGTGCAAGTGATCGCCCATCGCAAAAGAACACTCGCTGCTCGCCTATCGTATTTAGTTTCTAGCTTTACTCGCTACTCACTGGTCTTCGTCATGGGACAAGTGCCCACCAAGTGTTTCTCAGCTGCTCTTACCAATCTTTTCGACTGTTAATATTCCCTTTCCAACAAGCACTCATTTCAGTTTGAGACTCTTTCACAAAGAGGCGCTAACTCATCTCAAACAACTCGAAACTACTCTGAAGTTGCTTGTATTCGTAGTTTCGTGTCGCAACCTAGCAACACAAGAAAAATGGAAAAGCTTGCTTACGTAACTTTAGTGTTGTTTGTCAGAATTTTGTACGAAATGGTAATTACATTCTGATATTGGTGTAATAATGTGAACTTGGATATATTCTCATTTTACTAAAACTCAACCGAATTAAATTTTTAAAAGACAACACTTCTCAAATATTATAGGCAGACATACAGCAATTTTGGTATTTTCAATAACATTGCAAGCATCCGCACTCAGAAAATATCATTTGGTGAAGTGGAACTGATCAAGAAGATCAAAGATGACCACTGGAACGCCTTAATAAATATGTCATGGATATAAGATATCTCGAATCAATATGCGACTACAATATAAACGAGAATATCTAAATCTACGTGGGGTCTGTCTTTCTTGACTTTAAGGACTATCTATGGGGCTACTTACTTGGGTTGTATCTGCTATGGGGCGCCTGTTTGGGCTGATAGGGCCACAATAGGGGCGGTACGACGTAAATTACTTCAGAGTCAGCGTTTGGCTTTGATATTCTTATGCAAAGCATACAGGACGGTTAGTACTGAGGCCTTACCGGTACTTGCTGGCGTACTTCCGGTCGACCTTGAAGTGCAGCGACGTGCTGCAATGTACTATTCCGCAAAAGAGACCATGGACGCGGACTTTTTAACGCGGAGTGACCGTGCCAAAATCTCTAGATTATTTAAGCCACATATTGACGTCTGGGAGGAACTTTTATCCGAATGGCAATGTAGGTGGGATAATTCCATCAAGGGCCGACACCTCCACCAATTCTTTCCATCCGTTCGCGTGCGGCTAGCCAGGACGTGGCTGAAGGTGGATCACTGTGTTGCCCAATTTCTCACAGGGCATGGTAACTTTAAAAGTAAATTATTTTCCTTCAAGCTTGTTGCCTCGCCATTATGTCAGTGTTCTACATCTGACTGTGAATATGTACAATCTGCACATCATATCTTATGGGAGTGTATTCTTTGGCAGAATGAACGCAATACTATGTTGAATAATGTACAGGCTGTATCAGGAGCTGTTTACTATACGGACCTTGTGGAAACTAGAACAAATTTCCGTGCGTTCAAGCGCTTTTGCCATACCTATTATTGGAATAAAAAAAAACAGCTCACAATGTTAGGACCCATTAATATTAATGCTAATTTTTATCCGTGGTGCTAGGCAACTGGGCTTATCCCAGTTGTAAACGACCCTTTGTGCCTATTGGTCTTGTTTGTTCTGTCTCCTGCTTGATATGGAGGAAAGTGGAAATTTGTATTTTTCTTACTCCTCCATTTTCTTTTCTGATTAATTTCGTTGCGGGATCCAAGACAGTTAAATTCATTCTCCGGAACTTCGTCGAGCTTCATTGCCTCGGCGCTTTTCTGGTGGTCGCCACTGTTGATTCTGGCTTTCAGGAGTTGCAGTGGTTTGGGAATAGTGCGGTGGGATTGTCCCAAATTAAAAAGCGACTACAATGAAGCAAATATATATAAATAAATGGTATCTACTGATGAAAATGGTACCATCGAACTGATCTGATGATGAAGCCGGAAGGTAGACACTGGAACTCTGTAATAAAAAAAGGTATCCCAGTAGTGTTTGGGCTTATTGGAATCGAAATGAGATGTACTCTGGCTATAAATGAGTTTCATGGTTATAGTAAAATAAAAAAATAAAAAAAATGAGGTACCAGAACTAAAAAAAGTGAAATAAAAATCTAGGTACAACAGACACCGATTTCGGCAAACAAAGTTATTATTCGCTTTGTAGTGTTTAGCTTCGGAAGTCGGTTTAATTTTTTTGTTATAAAGATTTTTACTAACTTTGAAGTTTAAATGGCTTTGATTAAAAATTTAACATTAGTAAGCAGTTTTCTTGTGGTCAATCGAGCAATGTTTAATTGGATTTTGCCATGAGAAATTTCTCCCTAGCTAACCGAAGTCTAGATTTGAGCGCGGTTGGTGGCATTTTATTGTTTCATGAACAGGCCAACGGGATGTTAAGTATGTATGTATAGTTTTTCTGGGCAGTATATTATAGTTATTCTAGGTAGTCTAAAATAACCTTTCTAGGCAGTCTAGTATATCGATCTTTCGACCTGCTGAATGGTTATTTTTACCTACGAGGACATCATCTATTTTCGTATATATTTTCCTTTTCGAACGACTTAGGGGAAAAACAAACGGTTAAACTGATATTAAGTACATCAAATAATTAATGTTTGTAAATAAAATATTCAGTGTCGGAAACTCTATTTTAAATTACAGTAGGTGAATAATATTATGACTTGAATAAATTACCGTCGTTTTTCATAATTTATTAAACCCTAGTATTTCGTTTTAACATTAAATAAATCTATATCTATACTAATATTATAAAGAGGAAAGATTTGTATTTTTGTATTTTTGTATGTAACGAATAAACTTAAAAACTACTGGACCGATTTCAAAAATTCTTTTATCGCTGGGAAGCTACACTATCCCCGGGAGACATAGGCTCTCACCTTTTTTTCCCTGTATTCCCACGGGAACGGGAACTACGTGGGTGAAACCGCGAGCTGTCCACTAGTATGTAATAATTATAGAAATTAGCTCATGCTCATTTCATTATTGAAATTGTTTGTAGTAAAAGATAATAGGTCCTACACCTTGAAAATTAACAAAATATTTTACCTTCGAACTTTATGATTAATTCATAAGTTGTTGGTTCCCCAATTCCCTTTCACCTTGATAAAATGCTGTGGTCCACCAGAAAAAACAATTTCATTTAAAATCTAGAATTTTTTTAAACTTTAAAACATTTTAAGTTAAGTTTAATTCGTTTTAAAATTAGTTTGTTTAAATTTTGGACTGGTATTTCATTTTCATTGTGTTTGAAGTTTATACAAACAAGGCAAAATAATTAAGTAAATTTTGTAGATATAAGCGTAGTTAAATAAAATTGAAACAATAAAGTTCTTGATCTATGTTAAATTAAATTAACTTTCGTTTTTATTAAACTGGCTTTTGTTAAAATTACTTTTAAGTAGTTCTTTCTCACCCCACCGCGTGTATTTTTTTTAAATCTCGGTTACGTAACTACCACAGGGATTATACTAGTATCTTGTGCCTTCATTGTTCGTGGCGTGATTAATTTACAAATATCCAATCATACCCGGACACTTTCACATTTTAGTATTATTTCTAGGGAATAGGATAGAATTTGTAGGACGCAGTTAGATTTTATTTTTGTATAATAAAACACGTTCAGATCTACCCGAAGCATATTTTCCCATTTTTTTAATTGGCTCGTTTTTTTAAATTTGAAACTTATGAAATGAATCATCCCTCATCAATTTTAAATTGATGTGGGATTTAATTGATCTTTCAGATACAGACTTCGGATACAAATGATACGTAATAACGGCAAACAATTAAAATACATAGGAATTTCAAACAAAGGGGTATCATCATCCACTGCCCAAAACACTTAACCGCTAATGAATCATGCAACGTATTATGTATCATGTAAAATTACACTCATTTTATATTCAATAGGTTTAATGAAATTCACAGTGACAGAATGATGACATGACATAATCCAAAAACGAAGTAAATATATAACAAAGAAGGCCACATACATAGCACCTCCGTCCCAAATCGTCTAGTTGTCACGTTGTTTCAGGTTTACTGATGCTATCTTGGTATTAGGGTACCCAGCATCTGATCAACATGTCTTTTGCAAATCTGACCAGAATCAGTTTCTATTTGATAATGCAATCGGCCTAATATCCTCAAAACGGTTCCGAATTCCCATTTAATTTGGTCGTTTGTGTAACTACGTATTTGCACTCTCTGCCCAACAGTAAATGAGCGTACCGTTGCGTCATCAGTTGGCGGACGTGTTTCATGCCTCGTCCTCGCCTTGAAGTGAACACTTAGGGTGTTTCTTATTTCCCTGCCAAACATGAGCTCATATGGACTTTTATTTTTGCTGCTGCTCGGCGTCCTCCGTAGGCGTTCCTTAATACCCAACAGTTTGTCCTGTAAAGTGCCTGGCTCTGCACTGATGCTATGTATTGCTTTTTTAATTGTTTGAACGTATCGCTCCGCCTGTCCGTTCGTGGCCGGATGGTAAGGGGCTGTGGTTTTGTGAACAACCCCGCTTTCTCTGAGGAATGATTCAAATTCATTTGAAACCAATTGCCGACCGTTGTCTGATACTAAAGTAAGCGGGAATCCAAATGTCACGAAAAGCTCTTTCAGTTGGCGGATACACCATGAGCTTGTGGTTGTTTTCGTTTCTATAATTTCCACCCATTTTGTAAAAGCATCCACTATTATAAATAAGGAATAACCCTTAATCGGCCCAGCAAAATCCACATGGATCCTTTGCCATGGCCCTGATGGTAAGTCCCAATGATGAAGAACTGCGCCTGCAGGTTCATTTTGCTTTAATCGACATTCTCGACAGCTTTTAACTATGTTTTCTATGTCTTGATCCAAATTTCTCCAGAATACGTATCCACGTGCCAGTAATTTCATTTTTACTATTCCAAGATGTCCTGTGTGTAGTTCTTCTAAAACCTGTTGTCTCAGGCTTGCCGGAATCATCACTCGTGTTCCTTTTATAATGCATCCGTCTTGTATGGTCAATTCGTTGTCATTGTAACTGTATCTTCTCACTGAGTTACCGTTTTTCAAAGCTTCCAATAAACGGTTATATTCATCATCGAGTTGGGTCTTTTCGGCGATTTTTATACGGTCGATGGCAATTGTGTTCATCTGATTTAATTGAAATGCGCAATGTACGTCAATTAGGTTATTTGCTACTGTTTCTACTGGAAATCTTGATAGATAATCTGCATTGCTATGATCATCCGATGTTCTGTATTCTATAGTGTAGTTAAAACCAGATAGGAAATTTGCATAGTGAAAGAGCCTCATTGTGCTCATAGCCGGTAAAGTTTTGTGTGGATTGAAGATTGTAGTTAATGGTTTATGGTCTGTAATAAGTATGAATTTTCTTCCATAGCAGTAGTGAAAAAATTTCTTTAATCCCCAAAATAAGGACGTCGCTTCTTTGTCTATCTGACTGTACTTTTTTTCACTACTCGTCAATGAACGTGATGCAAAAGCAATAGGTCGATCAGATCCGTCTGATAATCGATGCGATAGAACTGCTCCAAGTCCAAAAGGTGAATGAAGCATCTGTAGCGAGAACCAAAGGTTTCTCAGGGTCAAAATGCATTAAAACTCTCTCACTGAGGATTTCCTGTTTAATTTTCTTGAAACTTTCATCACATTTGTGCGTCCATTCGTATTTAATGTCCTTCTTGAGTAGGTTATTAAGAGAGCTTGATATTGAAGCTAAATTTGGTATGAACTTATTGTAATAATAAGCCATTCCTAGAAATGTCCGCAGTTCGTTGATGTTGCTGGGGCGTTTTGTATCTAGAATAGCGTTTACCTTGTTTCTATTTTTGTGAAGTCCATTTTTATCAATGGTGTGACCCAAATATTCGATTCTTTCTTGAAAAAAATGACATTTGTCCTTATTGAGTCTCAAATTTTTTTCTTGTAATTTTTGTAATACCAAGCGTAGTCTCGTAAGAAGTTGTTCTTCTGAATGTCCTTGTATTATTATATCATCGAAAAAACATTTTACTCCAGCTATTCCTTGAAGCAAACGATCCATAAACTTTTGCCATAGATTCGGGGCAACCTTGACGCCAAACATAAGTCTATTTACTTTAAATGTTCCCTTGTGTGTGCTTAATGTTTGCATCATAGCGCTCTCCTCGTCCATCATCATGTTTAGGTAAGCTTGACTGATATCAAGTGTGCAAAATATTTGACCTCCGTTCATCTCTACCAGAATGTCCTCTATGATCGGAATAGGGTATTGTTCATCCCGTATCACTTTATTAAAGGTGACTTTGTAATCCGCACATAAGCGTATACTGCCATTTGGTTTGACAATAGGAACCACTGGTGTTCCCCACTCAGAGCTATCAACTTTTGTAATTACCCCTTGTTCGCAGAGTCGTACTATTTCATTGTCAACTTTATTTTTAAGAGCATATGGTATACGTCTAGGCTTAACAAAAATTGGTGATACCTCTTCCCTTAGGGTCAAATGTGCTTTGTAATCAGGTATGCACCCAAGGGAGCCATCAAATACCTTCGAGTATTCAGAAAGTAGCTTATCCAGTTCTGGATGTTCTTTAGCATTAACTATGTTTATATTTGCCAGATCCAAGTTGATTGCTCGTATCCATGCCCGACCGAAGATAGGGTCAACGTCTTGTTTGATAATGTATAATTTTCCCTCAAGTGTTTGGTCATTGTATTTACACGTAACGAATGCCACTCCGAGTGGTGCGAAGATTTCTCCTGTATATGTTCTCATCGTGATGTTTGTTTTGTAGATCTTGCATCCAGTGTTCAATTTTTTAAAATCTTTGTGAGAGATAGATGACAGAGCAGCACCTGTATCTACTTCCATTTTCAGTTTCGAGTCATTGATGCGTACATTTATCAGAAATTTGTCTGTGTTGTTGGATCCTATTAAATTCACATCCCATGGGGTGGTGTCATCGACTATATTTGAGGAGTTGTGCGTAATGTCCGTGTCCTGCAGCTCCACATGCTCAGGCTCCAGTTGGTTGAGTGTTGGTTGTAAGCAGACGCGAGCAAGGTGACCAACTCTCTTGCATTTGCTGCACGTATCCTTAATGTTGCGACACCTGTCTGCTCGATGGTCTTTGCTGCCACAACGAAAACACTTGCCTCGTAAGTCTCTAATGGTAAGAGGTTTATTCTCTTGCTTTGGACTGCGGTTTTTGAGGTCAGCTTGAACAGTTTTCATATTATGTAGTAAACCTTGGTTTGAGGAGTGAACTGCTGGTGACATATAGGTGCTGTCAGATTTTGCTAGTTCTATCGTGGTTGCTTTATTAATTAAGTCAGAAAAATCAGTCACCATTGTTTCCTGTAGTATTTTGGTTCGAATATCGGTGTCATTTAATCCTCTTATAAATTGTAAGGTAAGAAAATTATCACAGATCGACTTCTTACAATTATTACACGTGAACTCGCAATCTTGGGCTAAATGTTTCAACTCTGATGAGTATGACATGACTGTCTCGTCAGGGCCTTGAAGTCGCGAAATAAATTTATGTTGACTAGCCCAAATGCTCGGTTTTGGATCTATATAGTGTTGTAATATTTGAACCAACCTGCCGAATTCTAGTTCACAAGGATCGTTCGGTGCGTACAAGTCGTAAGCTTTCTGGTGTAATTCTGGTGGTAATAAACTAAGCAGCGTGAGGGTCTGGATTTGTGGATTGTGACAATTACTTAGCTTCATATAAGTTTTTAATCTCTGAACAAAGTTATTGAAACTTTCTCGTTCCTGAAACGGTTGAAAATTAATTCTTGGTGTAGTTTCCGGTGTGCTTTCACGTGAAGCCGTGACGTAAGTCGACGGTGCTGTCGGTGGTGTAGGGCGTAAGCCATGCAGCTTAAGCTTTAATTGTAATATGTGCTCTTCTGTAGAATGTCGCTGCTCAATTTCTGCTTCACCGTCACATGTATGCAATTCGATTTCGTTTTGTAGTTTTTCAAATTTTTGTTCGTAATTTGTTAGAATTGTCAGACGTGAACTTACTTCGTAATCCGAAGGATTTTGTAATTGTTCCAGTGTACTTTCGAACTTGGTAAGCTGGCCGCGTATAGTTGCGCGCAGGCGAGTAAGTCGCGCCAGTTCTGCCTCCATCGTCGCCAATATTATGTATCATGTAAAATTACACTCATTTTATATTCAATAAGTTTAATGAAATTCACAGTGATGACATGACATAATCCAAAAACGAAGTAAATATATAACAAAGAAGGCCACATACATAGCACAACGGTTTGACATTCGATGTACGCAACGAATATTTTCAATTAACTACTAAAGCCCACAAAACTGGCTTCATCATCAGTCTTTTAATGTTCCCACTGCTTATATTTACATACCGTTAGAATGTTATTGTTCACATAAAATACGATTTAAATAATCATTTCTATTAGTTCTCCTTGTAGTTACTCTAGTATACTTTGGCTACTTTCCCCAGAGACAACCAGATAACCTGGAAAAATTGGTTGCAGTAGGAAAAGTGAACAGCAAATGACCACAGGACTCACGGTACCACCACCCTGATAAAAGCCGAAGAAAGAGTGGCTTAGAAGCAGCTCATTAGTGAATCCTTCAAAGCTTTCCAAGACGGGCACGACTTTCGGTAATGAATACAACAAATAAGAAGAGAGAGAGCAGTGGTGGTCTAGTGGTATCGGCCGCGACTTACAAGTTGTACTTCGTGAGTTCGAACCCAGGCGCTTTACTTTGTGTAAATTATTGTATCACCACTGCTCTCAAAACGGTGAAGGAAACATCGTAAGAAAACCGGCATGTACTAGAACCAAAAAATTCAAAGACATGTGACATCCACCAAACCGCACTGGGTCCACGTGGTGGATTACGGCCCATTCCCTCTCACACAGAGAGGAGGCCTGTATACCAGCAGTGGGAACATTAAAAAGGCTGATGATGTTGATGATGAAATAAGAAGAGATCTGGTAAGTAGTAAGCACGGTCGAGATCTGTACCTCAGAAGCACGTTAAGTCCAGTCCCAGCTGTTATTGGTAGATCTTTGATCTTTCGTTACGGGTTATCAGTCTTGCCAAGGGATATCGTATTCCTCAGCCACTAAGTTACGGAGGTCATATAAGTAGGCTGTTATTTAATAAACTATTTTTGGCTTCTTTGTTTCTATAGGCAATGTTTCCTTTATTTCTTTCTTATATTAGCTTTGGTAGATTTCCTTTGGTAAGTCTTCCGCGACATATAACTCCTTCACCTTCCCCGCCACGCTATTACTGACTCCCTTTTCTTTCATATCACTCCTCCCACCCTAGCTAAGTTACAAAAGTTTCGTATCGAATCGTTTTTTACTAGCGTTATCCATTGTAGATTATCAACTTGGCTACAGGTGCTCACACAGTCCATCAATTTTTTCTTTGGCCGTCCCCTCCCTCTTTATCATAACTCTTTTAGTAACATGCGTTTCATCCCTCCTCATCACATGAACATACCAGGACAAACGGTTTTCTTTCAACTTTTCTGTCGCTGGCGGCACTTCCATACTTCATTACTTCTTCTAATATACTAATTTCTTAAATACGGTAAGTTTTCCCACCGCTTCGATCCCGACTTTTTTCTTTACCGGGACAAAAATTAGCCAATGCCAGTAAGCATCAGTGTACTTAAGTTTGGCAATTCTCCGGACTATGTCGGTTGGTTGCGGATTTCTACATTTCTGATCCCATCACGCAAGGAAACTCCGTGCAAAGCCCTACTCCATTGCCCTTTGGGTTATTGTAAGTTGGCGAACCAAATTTCGCCTTTGCGTCAATACTCACGGAGATTAATTTTTACAAACATACAAATAAACAAACAAAATTGTTTATAATATACATTTACACAAACATAACAGTATTTGTTTCGCGCAAATGCTTTTCACACAGACAAAAGCCATATTCACACGGGGTGAAGCTCATTGGCAGTGTAACGCAATTGGGGTGCTGTTCAAATGAAGCTATCATACAGCCTACACTCTCATTTGGCTCCCCGAGTGTGAACTCGGCTTAATTGAAACTGTCTATTTTAGGCTTCACAGTGTTGGTAAATAGGTCCTTACTGTTGATTTTATATTGCTTATATATTTGTATGTGTTTCTGACAGGGTCATTGACTGAGGTAGGTCGTGACTTTGTGTAGAAAAGCTATTAAAATACTTTCAAACATACATAGCCTTTGAAATGATTGAACTGCCGTTTATCGATTTATTAGTATATAAAAGCTTTAGTTTATGTTTAATGATATTTATTGCCTATAAGAACTACTAAATAACAGTTCAATTACAATGAGATACAGAGTTCCTTCTAAATAATACATACACAATAATAATATAATATTTGCCTCTGGGGCGTTGGTGACGTCATGCATCTTTTTTGAGTTTACTGTTACTTAATATAATTTGTTAATATTAGCACACCTCTTTATATCCTCCCATAAATCATTGAACAACTGAACTCCCTCCATTAATAATGTTTTTTACTTGATTTTACACCAGATACCACAAAATAAAAAGGAAATTTAAAAACTTATAACGGACGGCCTTATCGCTTTTAGGGTTTCAAACCGAAAGGGTGCCAATTGGACTCTTACTAAATCCAAGCCGTCTATTTCTGCCTTTCCATTCGTCTGTCTGTTACACGGTAGTATTATTACGTTATGTCAATACTAGCTTCTGCCAGCGGCTTATTCCCGGGATAAAAGATATTCTATGTGCTATTCCAGACTGTAATCTATCTCTATGCCAAATTTCATACAGATCCGTTCAGCCGTTTTAGCATAAGTCATAAGTCATAAAGTCATAAGTAATTTATTTCATAACAATATATACATTGTGTCGAAATTTGTAATACATAGCAATTTAAAAACACCACAAATATATCATTACAATAACTTTCAATAATAATAATTCGCAATAATTTAACAGTAGAATTAAAATGTCAGAGTTAAAGATTAAATAATAAAATAGATTCAAGTTTTTTAAGCTGACATGGTCACAACACATTCATTAGAATCAATATTTAGATCATGATCATGAGATCGCGATCATGGCGCTTGTAACGGTGCCGAAATATCGAGCCCTCAACCAAAGTCAAAATATACACCGGTAAATATCCGGAAACAAATACTAACTCCAAAACAGAAACAGGAAATAAAAAAAATAAAATGTAAAAATCATCAGGTAGTGGTTAACAAATAATGATAATCCGAAACAAAAAATACAAGTCAATTAAAAATTCAATGAAAAAGATAAAAATATAAAAAGTTCAATAATATGTCACAAGTTCTAAAATAATAACCATGTTATATCAATTTTAGTCAATTAAAAATTCAATGTCAAAGAAAAAAATTAAAAATGTCAAAATATGTCACAAATACCATTACAATTTTAAAATAATAATCCATACAATAATAATTCTAGCCAAATTAAAATTCAATGTTAAAGATAAAATTATAAAAAGTTCAATAATATGTCACAAATTCCAATTAATTATCCATCATCATCATCATCATCATTTCAGCCGAAAGACGTCCACTGCTGGACATAGGCCTCCCCCAGGCGTCGCCACATTGACTGATCCCGTGCGTCTCGCATCCAGCGCCTTCCCGCAACCTTAACCAGGTCATCAGTCCACCTAGTGGGAGGCCTTCCAACGTATCGTCTTCCGGTTCGCGGTCGCCATTCCAGAACCTTTCGGCCCCATCGGCCATCCGTTCTGCGAGCAATGTGCCCTGCCCACTGCCACTTAAGTTTGGCAATTCTTCGGGCTATGTCGGTAACTTTGGTTCTCCTGCGGATATCATCATTCCTGACGTGATCACGCAAGGAAATTCCGAGCATAGCCCTCTCCATTGCCCTTTGGGTGACTTTGAGCTTTCTGATAAGGCCCATTGTGAGCGACCACGTCTCGGTCCCATAGGTGATCACTGGCAACACACACTGGTCATAGACTTTTGTCTTGAGACACTGCGGTAAATTGGACGAGAAGATACCACGCAACTTCCCGAACGCCGCCCAGCCGAGTCGGATTCGACGGTGGACCTCTTTCTCGAAATTGGACCTACCCAACTGGACCGTTTGTCCCAGGTAGACATAATCGTCTACAACTTTATTAATTATCCATGTTATATCAATTCTAGTCAATTAAAAATTCAATGTCAAAGAAAAAAATAAAAATGTCAAAATATGTCACAAATACCATTACAATTTTAAAATAATAATCCATACAGTAATAATTCTAGCCAAATTAAAATTCAATGTTAAAGATAAAATTATAAAAAGTTCAATAATATGTCACAAATTCCAATTAATTATCCATGTTATATCAATTCGAGTCAATTAAAAAACAAAAACAATGTCCAAGAAAAATTATAAAATGTCACAATATGTTCACAAATACCATTACAATTTTAAAATAACCATATAAAAATAATTATAATCCTATAGTGGTTGTCATTTGTCATCCAGGAACTCATCGACACTGTAGTAGCCCTTCCTCAATAAATATGTTTTGAGTTTGTTTTTAAATAAGTTAGCGCTATTTATCCGTTTAAATTCTAAGGGTAACTTGTTGAATAGAAAAACTGATTGGTATCTGGGACTGTGAAGGACCACGTTTAATTTTGGTTGTATTGTGTAAGGCAGGTCTTTCCGTCGAGTTTTATATCTAGCTCGTCTTTGCTCATACGTATCGAAATTGTGCAAATTCTTGTGAAAATTGGTAAGCAATACTAGAATATAGAGGCATGGCACCGTCAAAATTTTAAGTCTGCTAAAATAGTCCCTGCACGATTCTATTTGTCTCAAGCGGAGCATAGTCCTTAAGGCTCGTTTCTGAATGACAAACGCTGAGTGGACGTTGTACCTGTAACTATTGCCCCAAAACTCAATACTATATCTGAGTTTAGACTCAACCAGAGCAAAGTACACCATCCTAAGCTGGGCCAAAGTTAGTTCGTCCCTCAGGCTTCTGATTGCATAGCATGCGGAGCTTATAGCTTTTGTTACAGACAATGTCTCAGCCTTCCAGCTTAGCATCGAATCAATGTCCACTTCAACTCTGTTACCACAAGACAAAACCTCAAGGCCAGCATTTTTTCGAACGTTTGACTTGAATAACACACACTTAGTTTTATTAACATTCAGTTTTAAATTATTTGTGCCAAACCAGTGTTCAAAAGCTTTAAACATGTTATTAATTTTTAATTCTAAATTATTCATGTTATCTGCAGACACAATTGCATTAGTGTCGTCTGCAAAAATAATAAGACTCGTGTCCGCTATACGCTTTTTCATATACTCAATTAGATCATTCAGAAATATAATGAAAAAGATTGGCCCCAAAACTGATCCCTGAGGGACGCCACGAGATAATGTCATTAGATTCGAGTTAAATATCTTCTCTTCTCCATCCACTACCGACTTTATCTCTATGAATTGACGTCTGTTGTGTAGATAAGATCTAAATAGCTTTAGGACATTCTCCCGTATGATTGAGTAACAAACATACATCCATCCAAACTTTCGCATTTATAATATTAGAATGATTAGGTATTTCCGCTAGTATTTTAAGAAGAATCTTCAAAAGAAAATCACAATTATCATCATCATCATCATTTCAGCCAAAAGACGTTCACTGCAGGACACGTTTCTCAAACGTCGCCATATCGATCGGTCCTCCAACACAAAATGTGGGACTAAACCAATTAATTGTGTAAATAAATTACAAATACGTATGAGTAAAGGAACATTAATTAAGACCTGCTATTTCAGACTACATACTGATTGCCGGTGAATACTGTTGATTTGACATACTCGTACCTACGTACATTCGCATACGTACGCGAGTTTTGTGAAAGGCTGCATGATTTGATGAACGATAACATGGAAAATGGAAATATCATTACATTTTTCAAAGATATTTTGTGAGGAAAAATGGGGATCGTTTTTTTTTGAATATGTTTAACAGAAATATAATGTAGGTATGTTATTAGGCTTCTACGGTAGGTAAGTAAGTTTTTATTATTTTCAAAAACTACATATCCAAATTGTTTCATTTCTGTAGGTTCTTTTTGCAGCGGTTCACAATGCAGTGAATTATACACACGTCTGTTGTGTATTTACTTTTCATATTTGTACACGTGCATTGGGACCACAGATAACTAAATTACATATATTTACTATTAATCCAATATGGTGGAAAAACTTATCAGAGCTTTTTTACGATTACCAACTCTAGGACTTACCGGTTTCCTTACGGTATTAAGCATTTTAATAGCAGTGATGATGAAATAAATTAATCAAAATAATGCGCCTACCAGGGTTCGAAAGCCTCGTAAGCCGGTAACCGCTGGGTCACAATTTCGTCCACTTGTATGAAAATGTGCCTGCTGTTTTCAACAAATTTTCTCACTTTATTCTGTACAAAATACTATGTACCGTGTTTTCTTCAGGCGTGTAAAAATAAAACGTTACAAAGTAAGCTATAGTCGAGACTATATGGCTTAATGTGAGAACATCCATCACACTGACGTTTATTACTCTAACACTGCCTTTTTAGGGCGGGTAACGACTCTTAGATCTTTTTATATAGCCTTAAAAGGTACAATTGTACTTACGGCTTTGGGTAAGCAAATTTTCGCACCAATTTCGCTTCTAATACTAAGCATTAACAATTTGTATAGACTGCTGTGTCCGGAATTCTTTCAATATTATAAGCAGTTTATTTTTTACATCAAGTGTTGCTCCAACTGACCATCAATGGTGGACATTATGCACGGTAAAATTATATTAACATTATGGTAATGTAATCAAAACGGCTAATAACGCTTCTCATCTCGATTTAATGAACAATACTAAGAATCCTGTTACTACAGAAGAAATTCGATGGTAACACCCTACTTACAGGTTATTCCTCCCAGATAAGGAAATGCCCAATTGCCACTTTCATGCTCCCCTCAAATTACCATTACGTAAAAGCTCCACAATGATCCAATTCCATAATAATCGGATAAGAACGGTTTCATACACATTTCATTCCATAGGTACCCTGAAACATAACAGAACTGGCGAAATGTAGCCCATTTTAGATGCACCTCTGCTCAACGCTTCTTGGAATACAGTCGTAACGTTAATTATGTTCTTTGTAAAAAGATAAATACTTTATTTTACACCAAAAAGTTACAGTTTTGGTGTAACATAAAGTATTCAATTATTTTAATAAGACACACCAACAACATATTTGCATTTCATAACAGTTTGATTAATTTATAACTGTGCAAATATGTCAATTACAGGCGTGCTCATCATTCACAGTCTGATTATTACATTCTGTTTTGTATTTACAAACTTAATTTATTTTTTTACAAATTATTTTAAATAAAAATGTCCAATTGTGTTTACAATTGGATTTAGAAAAATCTAGAATTGAATTAAAAATAAATTATAATAAAAATTGACTAACAAATAAAATAAGAGTTAAATTACAATTGAATAACAAATAAAATAAGAATTAAATTACTATTAAATAACAAATAATATAAGAAAGTATGAAATTTATGTATTATTATGTAACTAGTTTCATCTTACTATATAGGTATATATATTGTACAATGGATTACTGCCCTCTATTATGATCTCTATCACTCAAAGGTTTGCTGGAAGAAAATTCCATTTGGAGTTAAGCTCGCCTTTGTACATGAAATATGTTATCAAATTGTTTAAATGTAATGTCTTGTTGTACAATAAAGAATAAAGAAAGATGATAATGATGATGTATTAGTACCAGTATCTAGTTGTAAAATTTGGGCCAAGCAGCGTTTTCGACACAATTTTAATTGTGACAAATAAATAAATAAAAAAATTGTCCCTTATCCCCTAATCCTTTGGGTTTTGCCATTAAGAAAGGTCTATTACCGGACGACTGCGTTGAAATATAAGGCCGCTATTATTATTTGTGGGTAAACTGTGTTAATTACAAATACCTTTCGGATAAATGAGTTTAGAGACCTCGGGCTAACTCATTTCTATAGAAATTTTAGGATAATTTGCTGAATATTATCGTTATTAATAGCCTTTTTTTTTTGGTTACGGGGGGAAACCTTCAAAAGGCGCCTGGACTATTGGGGAAAAAGACCAGGGAGTGTGGGATTTTTACCTCACTAAAACCACCCCGGTGATCACCATCAGCACTTGGAAGGGGCCCCGTTACCTCTTAAAAGACCACTCCGGAACCCCCACTGTTCAACGCCTGTCAGGGCACTTCCCTGGGGAGACTGAGGAGCGTCCCCTGACGTTAGTAATAGCCTAAGTTTCTTTAGTATTTTATATAAAAATACTTATTTTAAGGCTCAGAGGAGGCCCTTTTTAAATCTCTCAGGGATGTGCCCTGGGGACCTACGTCCCCGTACCGGGATAGTCTTTTAAGACATCACGGCCCCTTCTAAATAATAACGTTGATCACCGGAGTGGTTTTAGTGGGTTAAAAATCCCACACACCCTGGTCTTTAACCCAAAATCAGGCGCCTTTTGAAGGTTTCGCTCTAAAAATCTAATAGTACATTGTGTATTAAGGGCGGTTAGTAAGGAATTACGATCGAGGCTCTAGTAAAAGCCCGAAGTAGATACTGAGGGCTTTCTGAGTCGAGGTTCGTAATTCCCGTACCGCCCGTGAAACATACAATGTTTTTCATCACATTTGCGAGTAATAATTATAGCTTTAATACAAAAGTCAGCACAGCTATTATTATGAACTAAGGGAACCTTTTTTTTAAGCGGATGGCGAGTTTTTGCCCACACCACAGATTATACAAATTTTTCGTTCAGAAACGTTTAGGGCAAATACTTACGTAGGTAGTCAGCCATGACGGAGAGTAAAAAAAAAAATGACTTTTTGATACAAATAACTATTAAAATCGATTGTTAAGAACATTAGTTGAATATTTAAGTAACATGTAGCGAGATTGCAAAGAAATTCCTGTTTAGATAACATTTTAAGACAATTTCTCATTCGCGTGTAAACTCCTTGCTTGAACTTGCATGACCTGTGTGCTGTGCTATAAATTTAAAAAAATATTACTTAGCGCCCTTGGGTTTCATGACAAACAAAAAAGTTCTAGGGTTTTATATGGGGCATTACGGCCAAGTTAACCTGTATGTTTTGATACTGTTTACGTGCAAGTGTAATGAAAAATATTTTTTTCAACTATACCCGTCCAATGGACTACAATCTCCACCCAACCCATACCAGGCCAAATTTGTGTGTGTGAGTTTAACAGTATGTGTGTGTTATGTATTTGTGTCTGTATATTAGTGTAGTGGTTGTTAATGTATGTGTTATGTAATGCATGTATTGTGTAAAGTTGCGCCGTAGATAAATTTGTGAGTTGATTAGCAACAATAGTAATAATTAAGCTACTATATAGGGCTTAACTTTTTTAAAGAATTTGAGAGAAATTCTTCTGTCTCAGCATAGGATTTCCCTAGGAGGCATGAACGAATAACTGATTTAAATTTAGAAGAAGGCAGTCCATAAACCGGTAAAGATAAGTTAATTTTGTTGTAGAGGGAAGGACCTAGGTAATAAAAGAATCTCTTTGTGTAGGTGAAGTTAATCGGAGGAATAGTGCAAATGTTGTCTTTGCGTCGCTTTGTGATGGGGATAAAAGGTGTTTGTTGATGTTGCTTGAGCAAAGTTCTCATTATAAATAATTGCCTTACATTAAGCTCATTATAATCTTGATATAATTGAGTTGTTGGGAAAAGTATAGGCCGAAAAGTTGCTATTTTCAAGATTGCTCTGTGAGCCACTTCCAATGGCTTCAGGGTAGTTTTAGCAATTCCACCCCAACAAGAAATGCAATAGGTGATAATAGAATTACACAAAGCATAATAAACTGTTCGTATGACGTTACTATTCGCGATGTAGCGCAGGTTTAAAAAAATGTAAATAAGTTTTCTAATTCTGCCCGTGATGTGATTAATATGTCCTTTATATGAGAGATATTTGTCCATTGTTATGCCTAAATATTTAATGGAGTCTGAAGAAGAGATCAAAGGACACTGGCAAACTGTTTGAAGTTGGGATTGACAAGTATGAGCCTTTAGAATAAGGGGAATTTTTGGTTGAGAGGCTTGTACGGTTAGCTAAGTGACGTCATTCTTAATCCTTATGGCGGACGGCACAAGATGGTGGACTAGTTATTTTTTGTGCACTCCATGATATGATTATCAAATGAAAGGGTTTGCTGAGAAGAATACGAAAAAGCTTGTTTTAAAAAATATTTTTTCATTAATTTTATTATTAATAATTTTATTTCTTATAAAAACAAGCACAACGATTTTGAACTGTATGAAGAAGTGTTACAAGTGCTACTGCTAAACATGAACTTTTAGGTGCAATTACCAGATTGGACAAATATTTATTCGGTCATTTGGAACTTGTTAGTAGCATCTCAGAGTCTTGATATTAATGTCCGATTTATGGCAATATTTCTTTATTTTATTACTTTTTTATTCAACATTACATAAATAACACCTTAACAGCTATAACGCCAAAACAATGTTACTAAAATAAAGATACACATATATCTAACTTACATTTACTGCCACAAATACAATTCAACATACCAATTAAAATATCAATCAAAATATGATCAAAAATACCATTAAAATAAATTCAAAAAATACAAATAAAAATAAAATGTAAATACAATTAAATCACTTCTGAACATTTTCAAGGCACTTCAGTGCTACTCCTGTGAACTTCATCAGCCTGCGGTGAAATATATCTATCTCATTTCAAATAATATTTAACTATCGGCTGGTCCGTTCTGGATGGGACTAAGTCTTAGCTGGTGAAATGTAGGTGTAAGAACTATAGGTATATCTGTAAGGCTGACAGGCCTTTGTGGAATACAGACGTAATGAAATGTGTTGTGTTATTTTCAAAATTCTTGGCACAGAATTATCTTTGCCAGAGAATGTCATCAACGACTCGTGCTCAGATCTTATCAAACCTCAATTGTTCTCAAACTCTCCACACATTTACAAATGTGTACACATAAACGCGTGAACTTCTCACATTGTAGCAGGACTTTAAACTTTGTTGCTTTATAAATGTAACACAACACGACTTTGTCCTAGAGCAAAGCATATTGAAGTACATTTATATTTGTTATTCTTATTAAACAGGGTGTAACGGAAAGATATACCTTATTTTAAAAACTGCTTCTGCCCTTGTATAAGAACAACTTTCTCCAAGGAAGTAATAGGCAAGACCAAAAAATATTGGATTTTCCGTAGAAAGTTATCGTCAGCTGCAAAATTTGTATGGGAGATACAATTGTTTTTGTGAGAATGAACTGAGGCGTTATGGTGACTTAATGACTCCTTTTCAGTATTTCAATCATTTCAATCAAGGTACTTAATACGATTCTGAAATTCATATATGTACTGACAGAAAACGTATAGCCAGATTCGGTTGATCTATATCGTAAAAAAAAATCAGAAGGGTCGAAGGTGAGCGCAGAATTTTGAAAATTCACATCCTAAAGGGGTTAAATACGGGGTAAAGGTATGTTTTTCGTTGACGGAAAATCCCATGGGGCACACGGTTTGTTAAGAACGGTGAAGAGAACCTTAAAAAACATGTTATAGAATTAGATATCGGTATTTGTTTATCTTCAACTAGTATGTTTCAAAATTTCAGTGTGTAACGTAAAAGTTTTTAGCATACATAATGTAGTTACGCTAAGCCAGTCTCCCATGAGGGAAAGCTCAAACTAATTGAAGAAAGACACGTCCCACAGTCGTTTCCTGCTTCAAGTTTTGTTTGCCTGTTTTTTTCGAGTATCTTCTTTTTTTATTGTTTGGCTCAGGCTAGACCGCTATCTCACCTGATGGTGTGGCCGACGGTGAAGCTTGCCTAGAAGAAGTAATCTATTCACTCTTGACTTAAATACCTCTATGTTGTATCGGGAACACAAATCTGGCAGGGCATTCTACTCCTTAGCTATTTACAAACTAGCTTATTCAGAGCGGCCGGTACAAAGAGGTCGAAATAAATGTTTGGTCCCTCGTATCTTGAGGTATCTGAATCACCCCCATGTATGTTCCGCGACTTTTCATAGTTAAACAAATCATAACTCGACAGTTATGATTTGTTTTCGGAATTTTTGAGAATTTTCGACCTGACCTACTTATAAATTTCAAAAAAGAAGCCTTTGTCGAGATTTTTTTGCAACTGAATGTGTAGTACTTTTATGCATACAATAATTAGCTTCGTTACTTAAGAAATTACGAAAATTTACGTATTTTTTCGCTTTAGACCAACATTTTCATTCAGCCTGTATTTAAATAAAGAACCAAGAATAGTGGTCTAACGAATGCCTGTCAATTTTAATTTTAGAAATTATCTTTTTTCGTTAGGCATGCCAAAAACTTTTTCGTATAAAAAGGAATTATTTACGTCGATCTTTATTTAGGTGTAAGCGTTAAATTTAAAAGAGTAACCATGGAGTTTCTTGCCGGTTCTTCTCCATAAAAAACGACCAACCCGAACCGTGCACCTTTTGTCGACGTTTTATAAGTGCCCATGTAGGCCTATGTGAAATAAAAAAAAATTGATTTTGATTTTGAAATTGATTAAAGTGGAGACGTCCATTAAATTACAAGCCATAATGGATGACTCGAGGAAATTCTTATACCTTTTTCTTAATAGCTAATAATGAATTTTATATGAAATTATCTAGACAGGGTTTTAGAACTGTTATTTAATATATATAATGTATTTTTACGAGGTAGACCGAGACGTAACGCACCGGATCAACTCAGAATGGATGAAATGGCGACAGTTCACTGGAATAACTTGTGACCCACGGATGCCCCTCAAGTTAAAGGGAATAATCTACAATTCCGTGATTAGGTACGATTATAATTGTCATACTGTATGGAACAGAATGTTGGGCTGTGAAAAAGATGGATGAAAAACAGAGATTGTATGTAGCAGAGATGAGAATGTTGAGATGAATGTGCGGCGTGACGAGATTGGTTGAAGTGAGAAATGACTATATTAGAGGAAGTTTGAAAATGGCGCTAGTGACAGACAAGTTTACGGAAACCGTTTGTCCTGGTATGGTCATGTGATGAGGAGGGATGAAACGCATGTTACTAAAATAGTTGTGAATATAAATGTGGATGGAAGGAGAGGAAGGCCAAAGAAAAGATGGATGGACTGTGTGAGCTGATATGAAAGAAAAGGGAGTCAGTGATAGCGTGACGGGGTACAGTACGGTATAGAAGAAGAAAACGTCTTGCGGAACGGAAGATGATGATTTGATATATGTATTTTTAAATGTTTATTATGATTTGGTGTTTCTTTCTTTTTAAATTAATAGAGAGACAAAAACATTTAATATGTAGTCATGATGTTTTAGATATTCTTACTTCCTGACGACATAATAAAATTTTACTAATTTATTATTTTTTTATTTTACTTTTACTTTGTAGCCTGTGACGCCCAAATTAATGAAATAACATAACAGAACATCATGGCAATTTTCCCCGAAAGGCATTAGATGCCTTTATAGTAGGTACATACCCATTTCGCCGGTAATAAAATAGGTAACAGAAACACTAATATCGGTAAATTGGTACCTACTTCATCAATAAGCATTTCACGAACATTATTGTAGTACAAATTAAAGTTATTTAGTTAAAGCTTGTATAATCAACACAAACTTTGAAGACGTAATCTATTCAAATATCTTTGTTATGTTAATTGCTCCGTTAAGAGAGTTTCTTCCACAGAACACAGAATCGCCAGTGCTTAGAGACGCCATCTTACTTCTTACTAATATTATTAATACAAAGGTTGGATGTATAGATGTTCGTTAGTAAATCACGCCAGGAAGGCTAATCAGATCTGAATTAAATTTGGCACAGAGATAGATTGTTATCTGGAAAAGCACATAGACTTAATATTTAAAAAACAGCAATCATCGCGCCATCAAACGCTTTATGTCATAAAAGTCGGAATTACCTATAGTGTAGGTATGATAATTCCGACTACACAATCGTTTGCTAATCGCTCGCTGTTTGTCAAATGCAATTATTTCTAGAAAAAAACTGCCTAAAGCTCTATAACTTCTGTATTGAAGAGCAATTATTGCGCAAAAATCGCTATCGTTTTGCTCTTGCAAGATTCTTATTAAGCCTGCTGGTGCAATATTCTCTCGGTATAATAAAACACTTTGCACTCTGCAGAAGCCGCGGGCAGAATTTAGATAAGTAGTTACTAATAATAATCATACTTGCGAAAATTTCTATGAGTGCAAGTTTTGACTGACAAAACCATCCAGTAGTCAGAATTGTTGCTGTCCGTAAATTCTATGAGTAATCGACGAAACTCTCTTACACTTGGTTTGTGTGGAATATCGTGACATTTCCGTCTCTAGCAGTGGCAGACGTTTCTGTGCTCTGTGGTTGTTTCTCTTTTAGTTTCAAGGCTAGGAATACAGAACTGGACTTATCTATGTTTATACTATGTAAATTAAACGTAAATGTTAAAAGGAATGAAATAATGCTCGAGTTCACTATTAAAATATCTAGTTCCAGAAATGGTCCAACCGTTGCCAGCCATTCTGAGAACTGTGAGAATTGGCAGGTACTGAATGTTTAATTTCTGAAATCTACAACGGTTTTATTTATTTATTTATTATATACTTTACTAGCTGTCCCACGCGGCTTCGCTCCCGTCAACTGGCTACCTACCTACCCATCAACCCTACCTACTCTACATACATGATTGTTGTGTAATTAAACCGTTTACGCAGCGCACGCAACGGAAGCTCTCAAAAAGGAATAATTTTGCCCGTTTTTGCAACATTTTTCATTTATGCTCTGCTCCTGTTGGTCGTAGCGTGATGTTATATAGCCTATAACCTTCCTCAATAAATGGACTATCCAACACAAAAAGAATTTTTCAATTCCAACCAGTAGTTCCTGAGATTAGCGCGTTCAAACAAACAAACAAACAAACAAACTCTTCAGCTTTATAATATTAGTATAGATTGTACACCACTAAAACATACAGGACACATATTTACAAAATCATGTGTACAATGGGCGGTCTTATCGCACGAGGCAATATCTTACAGACAACCACAAGTTTTTACAAGTTCTTAGAAACCTTTGCCGCGGGAATTAGACGTTCTAATAATTGCCTTTCTGGGATGGTATTTAATAGGTAATAATAAGGTATTTAACAGTAGCGTGTGCCTTTTTGCCCCCAAGGCTTTATATATATGGTGTATCCTACAGGAACCGTGCGTTTTCTCCGAGATAATAATCTAATTTATGGCACTTATTTAACTAGTATAATATCAGATTTTAACTAGATTAGCAGTATGCGACATTTAGCATGCGATACATTCGGCCTACATGAGAGTTTTTTTTTCTTTACAGATATGTCACCCCGATGATTTTAAACAAATTACTATAATAAATATTATTATAATAAACTAGCCTACCCGCAACCTCGTACCCATTATAATAGTATGATAAAGGGTTCTGGGCTCATCTGATAATGGTGAGGCCAGAATGCTATTATAAAAACCTACATTAATACTATTGCCAAAAGCTTGACCCCAACACGAACATACTCCGACAGGCACACCCTGTCGGAGTATGTTCGTGTTGGGGTGAAGCTGTACGTCTTCTATAACTCCACAAACTACACAATTGGGAGAATCAACTTTGTGCATCATGAATCCGAAACTATTGAGCCGTATGTGGCTGGAACCGAGTCTCAAAGCCGTCACAACTTTTTGTCTTGTCATCCCTCCCTCACCGAACC
Source organism: Orthosia cruda (assembly GCA_964057195.1). NCBI lineage: Eukaryota > Metazoa > Arthropoda > Insecta > Lepidoptera > Noctuidae > Orthosia > Orthosia cruda. The sequence goes on from OZ059834.1 coordinate 8,991,409, forward strand.
AAAACATCCGTGAAAGATATGGCTGAATCGTCCTGTACCAAATGCCTTTAGTTACAGACTTTTTCTCAAAATACTCTAAACAAGAATGAAAACCGAAATATAAAATAGTTATCTCTGTTACGGTAATAAAGATACGGCTCCCGTCTAATCAACTTACCTACAGACATATGATTCGTAGACATCAAGGCACTCCAAACTTGCGGTTAGACGGTAACTATACATCTTAATATAGTTCAACTACTGGTTTTCAAAGACAATAATCTTATTGTTAGATATATCGAAGTGTGACGTCTTTGTTAAGTCAAGCGTAATAGGGTTATAGAGTTGTGAGGTAGAAACTTAACAATGTTAATAATACGTTTAATATTATCTTGAACTGTAATGTTGGAAACTATATTGCTACTATTAATAGGATTGGATGTCGTGTTGCTCGTAGTTAGTAGATTAGTTCAATCTTCAACTAATATAATATTAGATTGTGATGAGGTTTAAGAGCAGCAACCGCGTACCGGAAGACGCAGCATGGGAAGGTATCTCACTAGTTCAACCAATTTTGTGAGGGTCGTGACCGCTAAATGGGAAATGAAAATACCCATCAATGTGACGAAGCTTGAGAGAGTCCTTGTCCAGCAGTGGACGTCTTTTATTTTTTTTTATTTTTTTTTTGGCATTCTCTACTAGTCAACCAAGGGTGGTGGTAGTGAATTTCCTAAGGACTGGTTGTACTGTTTAAAAAACATCGTTGTGAAATTCTAATTCTCTCTCGTGGACATGGTATAAGTCCTAAATATGTAAGAAGGATTCAATGATGTTGTAATAGTAGTTTATGCAACGGTCATATAATAGGTGTTATTAAAACACGAGTGTGGTTGATGTTATTAAAACATGAGTTTATCGTAAGAGGCTTAGCTGAATGTTATAATAATATCACACGAGTGTTTTAATAGTATAGGTACCTAATTAGTACAAACCTACAGTTGAAATAAAACAAAAGTGGAAACGGAAAATTTTGTGGTATGGCGGGCAATTTAGATTTTCATTGCACATGACTGCGCAGCGCGCGCGTCCCCAGACAATGACACTATTTTCTATATTAAGTCAAAAAGCCCATACGCGCCAATAAATTAAAAAGTAAAAGTGCTATTCAAATTTAAAAGTTATTTTATGATGCAGTTACAATAATGTAATAGTAGTAATGTAATGTAGTAATGGTTTCTTTTTAAAATTTAACCTATGCACAAAAAAAAGTCCGTGTTTATACAACATTTTTTTAATTCATATTTGAAACATAAAGTTGTGAGTGTAGATAAAATTAATTAAAGATTCAGCAAGATCATTCATTTATCAGCGTGAAACGTGGGTCATCTTCATCATCATAATCTGCCTAGCCTTCGAATTTAGCCTGTTACGCATTAAATTGTGTTTATTTGAAATCAAAGCTACACCCAGAATATTCCAATTCACCCACAAACAACATACCGAGACAGCAGAATATCCATATATTCATTGAAACGGATAAACTTAGCACTTTCAACCGGGGACAGACGAAGGTTACGATGTGTTGACCTTTACAAGTTGAATCGTTTTGTTTTATTATTCATTGGACCGAGACAATGTGAAGATGTCACGGTACTTTCAACGAGTATGATTTGAAAATATACATAATGGTATTCTAAATCTAAGAACCAATCAATTTATGAAAATATCTGTGCTGTTTAGCGAAAAATTAGCAGATTTTTTATTCAAATTATCTATAGAAAGTTTGATACTAGAATTGCTAAATAGTGTCAAGATTATTTTAAACAAGGCTGTATACAACGGTAACAAACACTAAAAACCTTGCAGGGCTGTATTACTAACATCATAAACAACAACTTTTCTACTTTCGATTCGATTTCTTATAACAATCGACTTTGTCAATGTAGATATTTTAATCTATTTATCAAATTGTTATTTTATTTTTCTTAACATTTTTACGTGTGACATCCACCAACCAGCACTGGGCCCGCGTGGTGGATTAAGTGCCATTACCTCTCTCACAGAGAGGATGCCTGTTTCCCAGCAGTGGGAACTTTTTATGGCTGATGATGATGATGTAACATTTTTATTGTTTTAAATCAAATCAAATTTTGCATTTTGCATCCATAATGCACATACATGTGTTAAATATGAATAACAGTAACATTGTATTTATTATTTTGCTATACCAATCATTTGTACACTCGAGAATTAATAATAATTAATGTTACTGAGGATTCAAGTGATGATTACAGTTTATGTGGCAAAGAATCCATCGATTCATCATATTAAAATCGTAAATATTTTAGTATTTTTATTTGCTGTTTTTCTATATTATATATCCAATTTTTTTTCATTATTTTGCCTTTACACCTTCACTGCGATATTTCCAGCTACGTTAATTCGATTTAACTGAGGATTTTAATTTATCGGAATAACAGAGCGAATAAGCATTTCACTTCACTACTGTAAGCGTCCATGAAGTATTGCATTTTATTGTCTACGTTTGCCTGTTAATAATTATGATTTTTTTTAAGGGTGCATCTCTTAAATGAAAATAACAAGCTGGACAGAGAGTAGTAACTAATATTATGATGAAGATAGTTTGTTTGTAGGTGATCAATTAATTATTTTTCTGTTAGAAAGCTGAGTGTCGTAAGCAATTTTTAGCCCGGAAAACTTACGGCTCCTGTAGGTTAGATCACAGGTGAGAAGCCAAGAGGAAAAGCTAATAATATAATAAATTATTGACCGAATTTATCTTGATAAAGCAAAAGATACGAAAAAGAGGATCAAGGTTTAGTTGAAATGCTTGATTAGATTTCTAATAATATATTGGATCTAATCAAAAGGTACAAAAAGAAATTTGAGAAATTAATTTATAAGATAAAAGGTTAAACTGGATTATTTCGTGCCACTGTAGGGGTTATGAGCGACAATTAGAAGAAATATCTCAATCTATGGGGTACTTAAGAGCATTACAGGGTTTTTAAGGGTTTTGTAGACGAATGAGACACTACATTACAATTTCATTAAGAATGGTATGGCTAAAATTATATTATTTTAAATTAAGACTTGTGTTACCATTTTGTTGTGCAATTTTTTTTTTTTTTTTTTTTTTTATTTATTATACTTATGTATATGGTACGCGTCTTCGCATCGTTAAGTACTACTTATACATATTATTGTCAAGGGTTTGGTTTAAGCATAATATATATAAAGATACGTCACTTTCTGTGACCATAAACACTTTTCTTTCTTCTTTACTTGATCCACTGTCGCGTATACACATATATCACACATATCTACGCTTATCCTGTCCTTTGAGAAAGATGGTGTGAAAAACATTTCTTAACGTTTTAAGGCCATGAGGCCGTTCAAAGAGCCATCTTTAATATTGGTTACGACAACTGATACGGGCACGATAGTTAAACCGATGACTAGGGATTACTGAAAATCGCTTTATAGCTAAGCTTGTTGTGTGACTTATACATGACATATACCTACCTAGAGGTATAACGTAGTGAACATTATAAAAAAGTTAATCAAAAAAATACAACTGCTTACAAAGCGAACTAAAAAGAATTAAACAAGAAGAAAATCATGCTGTGCAGTCGGAGGATGCATCTGGTTTTGTTCAGCCAGCTTGCGAATTTGTTTAATTCTTTTTAGTTCGCTTTTTAAGCAGTCGGATTTTTTTAATTAACTTTGTTATTTATAACTTTTTAGTTATTTTTTTTGGAGTTAGGTACATTTAAACATAAATTGTTATATATTTTTGTCACAATGTCAATGTCAATCACCTCTTAAAACCCTTTAGTTTGATACCCCACACGATGGGTTTGGAAGAAAAAAATATTGATGCCCCACAATATGGCGCCCAAAACACGCCATTTTTTTATTTTCCAATTTTAATGTAGCCAGACACACTCGCAAGGTTAAGAAGAATCGAATGACGAAAGAATCATCAAAATCGGTCAACGCGTTTGTTCTCTAGAACGCCACATATGAACATACTTACATACATAGACTGATAAACGCATTACCTTCCTTCGACAGTCGGTTAAAAACATAAGTTTTGGGATCACCTATCCGTCTACCATACATGGTGATTATACAAATATCGCATTTAACGTCTCGGTGTGACCCAGCAGAAATCCCATGGAATGAAAGATTACGAAATGCTTTGACACAAATATACATAAAACCATTCATATTTTTTGTCCCATGATAAATGATAAATGATAAATGATTTTATTTCTGTAAGTTGGTTTATACAAACACTTTTACATGTCGAACATATTTTTTAAAACTAGATGAGGTCGGCGTTTCCTATCTGACTACTCTGAGAAGAAAGGCCGAAACAAACTCAGAGGTCACAGTCTCTTTTAAAGTCCAGACAAAATATTAGTTAGATCATGTGATCATGTGAAGACCATGTAGACTGACATGATATTTCTCCCATTATTTTATTATCTTCGAAGGAAATTCTCCAATCATCCGATGTTTTTATCGCCCCAAGCTATAACATGCAAATTAATTTCGTGGCGATAATACTAACCGTGAACCACCCGTTTTACAGTTTCTAATAAAACTCCTTTTTAATTGACTTCTCAAACGAAACGATACAATAATTTTATTCTGCTACATTAGGGAAGAAATAGGGCTGTAGAGCGCTTTATTTTTTTATGTCTTACCTAAACTAGACAGCCGTGCTAGGTATCCGTGTCTCATCACCATCATTTCAGACGAATGACATCCACTGTTAGACATATGACTCTCCCAAGCGTAACCAAATCAACCAGACCTGTGATTATCTCATCCAACTTGTGTGAGTAGGGGTTCTTACCCTACGCCTTTTTTTACGGTCAGCTGCAGAACCTTTCGGCCTCGAGTTTCATTTAAGTTTGGCAAGATCACTTTTCCTTATTTATACTCAGAGTTCATTATTTGCTAGACATCAAAGCGTCTCAATTTTATTATTTTGTTAATGTTAGGCGCTATAATGAGCAGATAGCAGTACAGAATACTTTAAAATTAGAACTTAAATTTGACTGTGGCTTGTCAATGTTGAATTAATGTTTTAAAGTATATTAAATTGTCCTTTATGGTTAGTTAAAGGAAACAAAAATAAACAAAAGGAAATACACAAAACTGCCAGATAGAATCAAATATATCCGGAGCAAATAACAGTAGAAATATTTTCTAAGAGATCCCATCGCAAGCGCGTCCGAAAATCCTTACATTTAGATTTGAAATACTCAATTCAGAAACCAGTCCTTGGTCTACATTTTTGTTAGTTACAATTTGCTTTATTTTGCCATTAACTATACAAAGCAAAATAAACCAATTTGTAACTTAATTAGAAACTGCCACCGATCACCGAATCTTGCCTCCGATTTCTGAATTAAGAATTTGTCATACTCTATTTTAGCATGAACACCTTTGATCCATTTGCATTAAAAAATGCTTTGACTCGTTCTTATTTCCAAATACTCAATTCAGAAACCAGATCTTGGTCTACATTTTTCGTCCTGAATTTTCTTATTCTCATAAGGTTAGTTCAATTATTCTGATCTTTCCAAACGCCTAGTTGACACTTCGCGTGACCCAAGGGCTGGCTTTTACCTTGGTCAGAGATTAAGCATTGGCATACAACGTGGCAATGCTGCCAGCCTTTTGGGTACATTACCAGTGGGCATCGATGTGGAGGAGTTCGACGCCATATTTTAGTTTAGTATATTTTAGTTTTAGTTAGTAAGTAGTTTTTGATTAAAGTGTATATGTTTGTAGTCTTAGTTATTTAAGTATTTTATACACTGTATATACTTTTATCTATGTAAATAAATATTATTCTAATTGCAAAATGGTACCAGTTAAACTATGTGTTTTTGTTCAAACGCTTCGAAATCTTCGGAAGTTTGCTAGAAACGATTTTCCTCTAAGATAAGCTAACTTGGATTACTTTGAGTGGGAAGGCTAACTTGGATTACCTGGTTGAAGATCCGTAATGAGGTGGGATTAGTTAGCTTTAGTATTTTATGCAAAAGTAAAGGAAATATTTAAGTATGTTGTGTTTATTTTGTCAAAAACCTTAAATGATCAGGATTCAAATCTTTGTAGAATTTGAATTAAGAATGTGCTAACCAGATTCCTATTTAAATTTCGATTTGAATGAGTAATATTGTGCGAGATCCGGTATAAGAAATATACACCCTCATATTTTATTTAATGATGATAAGGATTATATGGTAGATTCTTTTATATATATAGATAATATTATAATTGGTACATAGCAAATTGAGCGTAACTATATTGCCTAGCTAAATTGCGTACCGATGATGTTAAATAATAAAACTCTTAATTGAATGTTTTCGATCAACTTCCTCGATTAATTATTTATGAAAATCGAGCATTAACTAAAAGAATATACCCCAAGGAATTTAAAAAATAAAGGTTTCCTATTTTCCACTCTGCGCAAAAATAAAGTAAAAAAAAATACTATTAATTCCCAAAACAAAAAACAACCTTGCACAATTTATCAAAGCTTCTTAGGTAGTCACGTAATAAGGTTGCAACCTTGCACAGTTCTAAACAGTTTTGTAGGTAGGCTCTAAAAGGTTGAAAAAGCACGGAACTGATTCATCCTGTTCCCCATACTAGTTTAAACTGTACTTGTATACCTGTATATAAACTATTATATGTATACCTAGTAACTCAACGTGTCAAATTCAAATAATTTATTGTGGGACATAGGTTCATAAGATGTTGTGTTCGTTACAGGTAGATCTGCTATGTCCCGCCGTTGATGCATACAAAATTCATAATATCAGTCTAGTTATAATACAATACATCAAATTGTCATGCAATACAAATTGAAATTAAATTAGTGTAACATGTAATGTCATTTTATTTATTAAAATATGTAACGTCAAAAATAGTAAAAGCAAATAAATAGTGTCACTTCATTGTTTGTGAGTAGGTAATAGTTTACAAATTCATGCTTATGCACCCATTGGTTTGTTGTAATAAACCGGCTGTTTCAGTGTTTTGTCATTTAGAAATTCTATAATAGAGTAATAACATTTACTTATTAATACTTCTTGGAGTTTGTTTTTGAAGGGATTTGTATTGATCATAGTTCTGAAAAACGGTTATTATAGATACGTGGGCCCATACAAAAGATGCTTTGGTGCAAAAGCTTTGTTTCACTGGCAACTGTGCTCAGCATGTCTTTGTGTCTGGTCCTAGTACAAAACTCAAATAAGTTATGGTTTGATTTAATAAACATTACAGTTTCATATATGTATACACTAGGTAGAGTTAATATTTTTAAATTTATAAAGTGTGGCCTGCATGAATCCGTTTGGCGTATATTGCACATCGACCTAATACAGCGTTTTTGAGCTCTAAAGGCACGCTCTTTTTCTACAGAGCTGCCCCAGAAAATTATCCCGTTGCGTATGATTGAAGCAACAATTCCATTATAGGCAGTTAGTAGTGGAGCCTGGTTGACAGTGTTCCTTAACCTGTATAGAGCATAAGAGCTCTGACTAAGTCTTTTGCAAACTTGCTCTATATGTGACTTCCAGTTTACTTTGCTATCAATATAAATACCTAGAAATTTGGTAACTTCGATTTCTTCTATGCTGGTTTGAGAGTAGCATATATTTAAATTGGTATGAGGTTGTACTCGCTGTCTAAAATTCATGATTTTTGTTTTTTCTAGGTTTACTTTTAAGTAATTTTCATCAAGCCATTTTATAATTGTTGTTAAGGTACTATTTAAGTCAAGTTTTAAATCAGTTCTGTCTTTACCGTTAAATAATATAATACTATCGTCAGCAAATAAAGTCATATCGTGAATTGTAACTGTTGGCAGGCCATTTATATAAATCAGAAAAAATGGTAGGCCTAGAATGCTGCCCTGAGGGACACTGGAAAGGATATTTCTTACCTCAGAAACAACTTTTTCCTCAGTTCTGGTAGTTAAAGAGACTCTTTTTAATTCTACCATCTGTTTTCTGTCATTAATATTAGGTTTTAATGTGCATAATATAGCTGGCTGCTAGAGCCTAGTCTATATTTAATTAAAATATGAAAGTTCAACGTTCTGTTGTTGCTTGTCTTACTGACATAATATTTTTCATTGTGTTTTTACGTGTTACTTTTTAGAAGTACTCAGAATAAATCTTGTATTCAATTTTAATTTACTCTTGTTTTTCCTTGCACACATGCACTCTGCGGGATAGTCCCCCACAGTGGTTATGGGCCCAGGACTGTGTTATTAAAATTTCGTGTAAATTTATTCAAGATCAGAAAATATTTAAAGGTACGTTTGATTAAGTACGAACAGCTGATAAAATAAACAAGGTTGACGTAAAAGAGTCAACGATATGAGTACTGTTAAAGTAGAACCGCTTACTCAAGAAAATTACGAAACTTGGAGGATTCAGGCTGAAGCGGTTCTTATAAAGAACGACGCTTGGAGCTATGTAGACGGAAGCGTAAGAAAGCCTACAGAGCCGGAAGAAGCCAAGAAATGGGAAATCGGAGACGCAAAAGCTAAGTCTGATCTAAATCTAGCTACATGTCCAAGTGAACTGAGACACCTACGCGGATGTAAAACGTCACGAAATGTTTGGCAAAAACTTGAGAGCATAAACGCATCTAAGGGACCTGCCAAGAATGCAACGCTGCTGAAGGAGTTGTTGCTACACAAGATGGAGGAAGGTGGTGACGTTCGTGAACATGTCATGCATTTCTTCGAAGTAATAAATAAACTAGCTGATATGGAGATTCATATGCATGATGATTTAGTATCCATAATACTGCTTTATAGCTTACCGTCAAGTTTCGAGAATTTTCGATGCGCGATCGAATCCAGAGACACGTTATCAGACCCTGAGACATTGAAGGTCAAAATAATCGAAGAGGTATGTTCGAGACGTCAGACAGGAAGCGAAGAAAAGGCTCTCCTTGTAAAGTCCAAAATTAAGAAACCCTTCAAACCAAAGAGTGGTGCTAGCAAGACGGATTTTAAATACAAGTGTTTTAAATGTAACAAACATGGCCACAAAGCTTCTGAATGTGATATGAAGAAAAACAAGGATCAGTGTCGTGATAGTGCAAAGTATGTTTTAGAATGTGATTTACAAAAAGATAATTTCAATCTTGTAACCTTTAATTGTATTGCAGGTGATAAGGCTGCTTGCAACGGGAATGGAGGCTGGGTCATTGACAGCGGTTGTACATCACATTTATGCAACGATCCTAGTAAATATGGCAATTCATTGATACCTTTATCAGGTAAACTAAATCTAGCGATAAACTCGAGCACAGATGTTAAAGGTAAGGGTACCGTTAAATTAATTACATGTGGAAATAATTCCAAAACAATCGTGGAGTTGCCAGATACCTTATTTGTTCCAAACTTGCGATGTAATCTGATTTCTATCTATTGAGGTATAGTGTTAAATTCGATAAGAATATAGCTTGTGTTAGGGACAGCTATGGTAACACTATGCTAGTAGCAAATCGTAGGGGTAATTTATATTACGTTGAGGAACAAATGGGAACATTTTCCATTATTTCAGAAACAGTTGATAAGGTAAGACTGTGGCATGAACGATTGGGACATCTAATAAATCTTTTATAATAAGTTTCCAAGCCACGTACAAGATCTAAATCTTAATAAATTCAAATCTTTCATTAAACGTAAGTTGTGCCAGAAAGCGTTTTATACAACAAAAGATTACATTGAGGACAAAAAGGCTTGAGCTGCTCCAATTAATTTTGTTTTTTTTTATTATATTTTACACCATGCATTTTGTTATTATATTTTTTTTTTTTAGTTTTCTTGCAATGACAAGAATATTTACTTTTTAAAGTATTATATTATTTTAATTATTGTGAATGTGAAGACTATGTGGATCATTCTTTTTTATGTTTTAATTTAAATTTATCTTAGTTTTTAATCATGGCCTGGCAGTTTGAGTAGTTTATGCGGCCTACCCAAATGTCCTTTCTTTGGTATTGTTCGTCGAATCGTTGAGCTCCTTAAATTCTGAGTTGAGCTGCTCGGGTATTGACAAATGCGTGCACTGACTGGACAGGTCCACTCAATCTGGCTGGTTCTTTCCACAAAAGACCATTTCAGACATCAGTCTACATGGTCTTCACATGATCTAATCAAGATTTTGTCTGGACTTTAAAAGAGACTGTGACCTCTGAGTTAGTTTCGGCCTTTCTTCTCAGAGTAGTCAAATAGGAAACGCCGACCTCATCTAGTTTTAAAAATATGTTCGACATGTAAAAGTGTTTGTACAAACCAACTTACAGAAATAAAATCATTTATCATTTAAATGGAAGAGATCTTGTCAAACTCTTAAACAAATCCTGAATGAATATTAAGATGACGCATATGAGTAAATTGTATAATTGTGGAATATGTGCTAGTGGGAAAATGAATCATCATTTTCGAGGCCGGATGGGCCATGTGATGAAAAATTACGGATTATTTATTCTGATGAGGGCAATTTAATATGGTGTTCCGCAGGGCAGCGTTCTTGGGCCATTATTATTTTTGTTATATATTAATGATCTACCCCGACACATCCCATACCCTTGTGTGTTATTTGCCGATGACAGTACAATCCTAATAGACTGCTTCAACAAAGAGCTTTATGAAAATGAAATAAAGAATTCTCTAAAATTAATAATAAACTGGCTTAACAACAATAATCTAATCATAAACCTCAATAAAACAAATATAATGCATTTTTATCAAAAAATTCTTCCTTCGAACCTAAAAATTAACTATAAAGGACAAACTATTGATAGCGTTGGCGTGGCTAAATTCTTGGGTATATTGATTGACAGTCAATTAACTTGGTAATCGCAGACTGAAGAAGTTTGCAAAAGATTAAGCACATCTGCGTATGCTCTCTACAATCTGTCCAAGAAAGTTAACGTTGATACATTAATGGTTGCTTATCACGGTTTGGTGGTCTCTGTTCTAAGATTTCGTGTAGTATTCTGGGGTAATTGTTCTGAAAGGGAGTCTATATTTAAAGCCCAAAAACGGTGCATAAGATCCATTTTTAATCTCCAGACCACAGATAGTTGCATTCCTTTTTTCATGAAACACAAAATATTAACTTTTCCTAGTTTTTTCAGCATTCTCGAAGTAGCTATTTTCGTTAAAACTAACCAGCATTTATTTCCTACAATCAATGAAACGAGGATGCGAACTACTGCCATGAGATCAAAATATCAGAATCTATTGTGTACTGGTAGATATAACACTGCTTTGCTTAAAAAAAAACATTATTGGTATGGCCCCTATTATATTTAACAAATTGCCAAATTGTATTAAGAATCAGCCTTTAATAAAATTCAAGAAACTCTTATTGAAGTTGCTGACAGAGAAATGTTATTACTCTGTTACCGATTTTATAAATGATAAATTGTAATATTTGCTTCATTTTATCTCATTTATTATGTACATTTATATGTAAATAATTTTAGACTTTGCTGATTCATGATCTCATTTTGAATTTAAGTACTAATTCATTTAATTTAATTTTAGTTTCTAAATTATCTGTAAGGTAACCACTATTTTTGTATGCCAACAGGCAGAATGTACTGGGAATATATCAGAACCCGATGCGGTATGAAGCCATAGGTATAGCGAAGTATTTTATTACGTTTATAGATGACTCATCGAGATGGTGTGAAGTATATCTGCTATCCAAGAAGAGTGAAGCGCTTAAATATTTCAAGATATACAAAAGTTATGTTGAAAATTTGATTGGCAAACGAATAAAATATATGCAGACGGATAATGGAGAAGAATTTTGTAATAAAGATTTTAATGACCATTTACAGACTGCAGGAATAAGGAGAATATTAACTATTCCTAACACTCCTCAACAGAACGGGGTCGCAGAAAGGATGAACAGAACTCTTGTAGAGATGGCAAGGTGTATGATAATTTCATCCAACCTATCACCTGGTTTCTGGGGTGACGCCGTTATGACGGCATGTCACGTTCGAAATCGATGTCCAACGAGTAGTTTTGAAGGTGGAACGCCGTATGAAAAATGGTACGAGTGGCCTGCGAACATAAACTATATGCAAGTTTTTGGAAACAAGATACACGTTTTGGATAAGGAGGAAGGAAAAGGTAAATTTGCACCTCGCAGTAGAGAAGGAATCTTTGTAGGCTATCCAAGAGACCGAAAAGGCTACAAGATTTGGTTGCCACAAAAACGAAAATATGTTGTATCGCGAGATGTAAAATTTCACACAAACGAGACTCGATGCGATGAGAATAATTCTTCTATAACTGATCCACTGGAATTTGGGAATGAGGAGCTACAGGCTGATATCTGCCGAAGACCAGAACCAAATTATGTGGAGATAGTTTTTTTTGATTTTCAGATCATTTTAAAATCCCACCGTTATCATGCAAGCTGTCTTATAAACTCATCATAGTGGTGTCCAGTATGGGAGTGATATGAATTTTCGAATGATGTTATTGCGACGAACGCTATTTCGAAAAATATTACGAGTGGTACGCCAGTTCGAAAACACATTGAGTTTCGAAAAACTGTTTGACTGGTACGCTAGTATGAAAGTCTTGGTATCGATCCACTGTTGCGAATAGCATATCCCAATCTGAATTTATCTGGGGATCGAACTTAGTGTTTTCGCTACTCACATTTGTTAAATTAGTTAATGAGCTGGTTCTAGAAGGTTTACGATAGGTGATGTTGCTGTAGCTAGAATCACTAAAAAAAACGTGTTGCAAGGTATACAAGTAAAGAAGAGTAAGCCTTATTGATATACCGTCATCAGTTATATTATCAAATTACATATCAAATGAAAGCTTATTTTATTCCCAATCCAACCATATTAGGTTGCCTTATCAAAAAGTTGATTGAAGCATGGTTGTATACATTTAATTACTTAGTTATTACTTATTTTAGATACATAACTTAATTTAACTTTTCTCGCTTCCTAGATAGAAACATGGTACTGTATTTTGTGATTTCCCTTAGAAAAGTATACCGGATTTTTTAATACACATTTCAATTAGTTAACTGCTGGGACCAGGATTTCCCGTCTCCTTTATTATTTAACATCATATAGTTAGGCAACCTTTTAGCGATATATCAATGTATATTATCTTCCATATAATCCTCATCATCATTAAATAACTTATGAGGGTGTATATTTCTTAATCCGGTTCTTAGACCAGTAGCACAAAGCCAGTTCAATAATAACGAGAAAATGTGGTAGCCAATCGGAGTGTTTAGAACACTGATTGCCCAGAGGGGTTCCGGATGTAGCTATAGACTGGACAGAGGATCCTTTCATGTTCCTTTGTGCTCAAGATCAAGCGTTTTCCATTGCTAATGAAACAGTATAATTTATTACGGATAAATTGATAAAACTTTTTACATAAAAACTCATTTTTTTTGGTCTACTTATAAATTCTGCACCCATCGATGTTTCCAAGTGTATATTTGTACATGTTACCAAGATATCTTGCTCAATATATTCTCATAGCTTCCTTTTTCTATTTTTCTATAGATAACCTTTAGTACTGTAATTAACTTATATAGAAGAACTGCAGGAACTACTTCAATAAAACTCGCTGGTTCTCACTTATCTGGTTTATTTTCCGAGACTCTCTCGTAACACGGTTGGTAACCGACAGCCCATTCAAAATAGCGCGCTACACAAGAAAACAAAAAACAGGAAGTAAGTGTAGCGCGCCAACTCGGCGGAAACAGTCAACAATTTATTTAAGACATGTCATATTAAGAACCTAAACAGTTCTTACAAACTCTAAATTCTCCAAACAGTTTGATATAATATTACACCATAACGCAGGAATTAATTACTACACAACTCTTAGTATTATATAGCAAAACAAATAGATTATCAGCAAATCCAACTAGCGCCATCTGCAATATGCGACGACGGTCACCCCTAACATCAAAACGACCGTCGTCACATCCGCAATGCAATCACAAACAGATTAATAACTAACTACCCAGAAATCACCAATCTTATTATAATCCTTAAGCTCTAACACAAAACATGAAAGGAACAATTAATGCGTTGCTGTAGATGTAAATAAATATTTAACAAAACAAATGGGTTAAGCGAATCTTACTAACGCCATCTAGTGATATTTAACGACAGTCATTCCTAACGTCAAATGACTGTCGTCTTACCCTCACAAGTAGTTTAACAACAACTCAAACGTCAAACATATATCTTAATAAAATAACTAAACTCTAACATTCGGCCATCCGCATAACTCACGCGTCCTCGCGTAGTGATAATTTAGTGCCTTTTACTTAATTAAACAAAAAAAGAAACAATTGTATAAAACAATTGTACAATAACGACTACAAGTAATTGAAAACCAGCTAAGAACATAGCACTGTATCTCATATACATATCTTATACTTTACTATTATGTATTCAGGGGTCGAGTCCATTTGTCTCTTACCCCAATAATATGAACAGCTAAGTGTATCCAACTGTATACACAAAACAACGTGTTCAAGGGTAGAGTCCATCTGTCTCTACCCCAAACAGCTAAGTACGTATGTACTGTATGTAGGTATATACAGTTGTATAACTGTATATACCTACCAAATACTTTACTAGTGGTGGTACAAGTCTCTTACCTTGAAACCGCTAGGGCGGTACAAGTCTCTTACCTTGAAACCACTAGGGCGGTACAAGTCTACTAACTTGAAACCACCAAGACAAAACAACGTGTTCAAGGGTCGAGTCCATCTGTCTCTTCCCCAATCAGCTAAGTACATACAGCTGTATATCCAAAACAACGTGTTTAAGGATAGAGTCCATCTGTCTCTACCCCAAACAGCTAAGTACATACAACTGTATATACCTACCAAATACTTTATTAGTTGTGGTACAAGTCTCTTACCTTGAAACCGCTAGGTCGGTACAAGTCTCTTACCTTGAAACCACTAGGGCGGTACAAGTCTCTACTCTCTTAAAAACATCAAGACAAAACAACGTGTTCAAGGGTCGAGTCCATCTGTCTCTTCCCCAATCAGCTAAGTACATACAACTGTATATCCAAAACAACGTGTTCAAGGATAGAGTCCATCTGTCTCTACCCCAAACAGCTAAGTACATACAACTGTATATACCTACCAAATACTTTACTAGTAGTGGTACAAGTCTCTTACCTTGAAACCGCTAGGGCGGTACAAGTCTCTTACCTTGAAACCACTAGGGCGGTACAAGTCTACTGACTTGAAACCACCGAGACAAAACAACGTGTTCAAGGGTCGAGTCCATCTGTCTCTTCCCCAACTAGCTAAGTACATACAACTGTATATCCAAAACAACGTGTCCAAGGATAGAGTCCATCTGTCTCTACCCCAAAAAGCTAAGTACATACAACTGTATATACCTACCAAATACTTTACTAGTAGTGGTACAAGTCTCTTACCTTGAAACCGCTAGGGCGGTACAAGTCTCTTACCTTGAAACCACTAGGGCGGTACAAGTCTACTGACTTGAAACCACCGAGACAAAACAACGTGTTCAAGGGTCGAGTCCATCTGTCTCTTCCCCAACCAGCTAAGTACATACAGCTGTATATCCAAAACAACGTGTTTAAGGATAGAGTCCATCTGTCTCTACTCCAAACAGCTAAGTACATACAACTGTATATACCTACCAAATACTTTACTAGTAGTGGTACAAGTCTCTTACCTTGAAACCGCTAGGGCGGTACAAGTCTCTTACCTTGAAACCACTATGGCGGTACAAGTCTACTGACTTGAAACCACCGAGACAAAACAACGTGTTCAAGGGTCGAGTCCATCTGTCTCTTCCCCAACTAGCTAAGTACATACAACTGTATATACCTACCAAATACTTTACTAGTAGTGGTACAAGTCTCTTACCTTGAAACCGCTAGGGCGGTACAAGTCTCTTACCTTGAAACCACTAGGGCGGTACAAGTCTACTGACTTGAAACCACCGAGACAAAACAACGTGTTCAAGGGTCGAGTCCATCTGTCTCTTCCCCAACCAGCTAAGTACATACAGCTGTATATCCAAAACAACGTGTTTAAGGATAGAGTCCATCTGTCTCTACTCCAAACAGCTAAGTACATACAACTGTATATACCTACCAAATACTTTACTAGTGGTGGTACAAGTCTCTTACCTTGAAACCGCTAGGGCGGTACAAGTCTCTTACCTTGAAACCACTAGGGCGGTACAAGTCTCTACTACCTTGAAACCGCCAAAATGTACGATACCAACATCTGCCTCTGCCCCGAACAATCTATTTAAAATAACAACAACTAAAATTTCATAATAGTCTCATCTCACAACCGCGCTAACAACATTGATACATATAGTAATAATTTAATCAGTCAAATCGTTCTCATCATTGCCGGAGGAAGAACTTGAATAGTCCCTATTGAAATGGACACAGGCTTTCATTTTATCGATGGCAACGGCGGTGGAATACTTCCGATTTCCCTTTCGGGTGATCGGAGTGTCTTCAATTAGATACCTATCATTACCTAAAACCTCAACTACCTTGTATGGACCGCGATATTTGGGAACTAGTTTTCTACTCTGAGCAGCAACTTCACGCTCAACACTGACTAAATCACCTACACGAAACTCAACCGGTTTAGCAGATCTTTTGTCATAATACGCTTTTTGCTTCTCTTGATAAGTGGCGATTTATTCATTAACCTCTTCTAGTATTTGTGTAATCTTAACCTCTGAATATGGATCACCATCATCAATAGAAGCTTTAACCCTACCTTCCGTTATACCAGTTAAACTAAATCCGAAAATAACTTGAGCGGTATTTTACCTATGCCTTTATTAATTGTGTTATTTAGGCCTAGCTGAACATTGGGCACTTGTACATCCCATTTTCTTTCGTCCAAACCCACACACTTCGCGGTTAGCGCTTCTAGTAATGTTCGGTTGTACCGTTTGACTTGACCGTTGGCGCGCGGGGTTGCTACCGCATTTAATACGTGCTTGACGCCTAGTTTTTCTAGGAAACCGGTAAATTTACTACTTGTGAAACAAGAGCCACGGTCGGATATTATTCTTTTTGGCAGTCCAAATAGACTAAAATAATCTTGCATTTTCTAGACTACTATTGATGACTTAGTACTGCGAACTGGTTTTAAGACAATAAACTTCGTGTATGGTAACTTCACAATGGTTTTTCATCTTTCGGTATAGGATTATTGTTGATGAAGCTACGTTTGTAATACTTAACAGAATCGCTACTTGAACTAACTACGCACATTACGGAATTCGTTGGTTTGCCATTCCTCTAAGTAGACGTTACGGACTGTGCCGACGAATTACATCTTTCAGCGGTATGACCTAACATGGAACAACGTGTACATTTCACCAGGGGTTTAGGACATTCTGACTTATAATGTCCTTCTTGCGAACAATTAAAACATTTTATTGTTTGATTTTTATTGTCCCCTTTATCTGTATTGCCGGTCCTATTGTTAACAATTCTAGATATTTTTCTCTCATTTAGATGAACATCTGACTTAACCGCCTTTAAATATGGTAAAAGTTGATCCGATGTATCAAAACGAGCGGCTTCAGCACCCAGTCTTACACTACGGTCGTCAATCCCGTGAACAATGCAATCTACCGCACGCTTGCCTTCGATATCACACCGGTTAAGTAATACTTCTTTTTCATAAAAATATTCTTCTAGGGAATCATTGAATTTAGCACGTTTTGACAACAATGTATAGAGAAAGCTACTGTAATTTTCATTACTAGGGAAAGCTAGCTTCAGTTCCACCTGCCATTCGTTCCAATTAAATAAAACGGTTGGCAAACCCTCATACCATTTTTGAACAGTCCCCTTTAGCTTTTGGAGAGCAAAATGAGCAGTTTGTTTGTCAGACCAATTATATATAAAAGCACATTCGTTTACTTTATGTAACCATGTATCAATCGTTTGTTGTTTACGATCTGGGTCAAATTCAGGTATGGTGTTTTGATTTGACAATTTATCTAAGCTGTTATTTTTATTGTTTGCGGCCTGCAAAGCTTGGCAAAGTTGTAAGACTGAAATTTTGTCGCCCTGGGCAGAGACAGAATTAATTGGCTTCGACTCACCGCGCTTCCGACTGTACTGGCTACGCCTGCGACGGCGCCGGCTGCAACCTCGACTGCGCCCGCTGCGTCCTCGACTGCGCCCGCTGCGTCTGCGTCGGCTGTGGCTGCGCCCGCTGCGACTGCGCCCGCTGCGACTGCGCCCGCTGCGACTGCGCTGCGTACGTCCGCGACTGTGCCCACTGCGACCGCGCTGGCTTCGCCTGTCAACGCGTCGGCAGGCACTCCCACTTGGCAGCAGTGGAGAACCGGGCTCTACCGATTCAGGACGTCGCTCTTGCTCAGCAGACGGTGTTCGCAAGCGGCGTTTATCGGTGAGCTCCATATCTTTAGCGGCTTCTCTTCAGAACGACCAAAATTACTTATGTAGGCCTGAATATAAGCGGCTGGTACAACCAACCACTTCGCCACTTCTGAGATATAGAAGAACTGCAGGAACTACTTCAATAAAACTCGCTGGTTCTCACTTATCTGGTTTATTTTCCGAGACTCTCTCGTAACACGGTTGGTAACCGACAGCCCATTCAAAATAGCGCGCTACACAAGAAAACAAAAAACAGGAAGTAAGTGTAGCGCGCCAACTCGGCGGAAACAGTCAACAATTTATTTAAGACATGTCATATTAAGAACCTAAACAGTTCTTACAAACTCTAAATTCTCCAAACAGTTTGATATAATATTACACCATAACGCAGGAATTAATTACTACACAACTCTTAGTATTATATAGCAAAAGAAATAGATTATCAGCAAATCCAACTAGCGCCATCTGCAATATGCGACGACGGTCACCCCTAACATCAAAACGACCGTCGTCACATCCGCAATGCAATCACAAACAGATTAATAACTAACTACCCAGAAATCACCAATCTTATTATAATCCTTAAGCTCTAACACAAAACATGAAAGGAACAATTAATGCGTTGCTGTAGATGTAAATAAATATTTAACAAAACAAATGGGTTAAGCGAATCTTACTAACGCCATCTAGTGATATTTAACGACAGTCATTCCTAACGTCAAATGACTGTCGTCTTACCCTCACAAGTAGTTTAACAACAACTCAAACGTCAAACATATATCTTAATAAAATAACTAAACTCTAACACTTATTAGCTCTGAGGTTCGAACTCTACCTCTTTGAAAGCTGGCAAGAGATACTTGTTTTGGAAGGTAATCATATTTGGAACGCTAGGAATATTTGAGATATTTTTGTTTCGTTTTGCATGTGACTTCTGTAAAAGCTATCATAGCGTGAATATAATATCTATACTAATATTATACATTCGAAAGTAACTCTGTCTATCTGTCTGTCTGACTGTTACCTTTTCACGCCTAAACCACTGAACGGAATTCAATAAAATTCGTCAATGAGATTAAGATTTTGATGGCATCCTGAGAAAGGACATAGACAACAAAAATAAAAAATATATATAGGGTAGGATATGTAAAGAAAGAAAAAGTGTTTATTTGTCACAAAACGACATACATTATAATAACATGCTTATGCTAAACCCTTAACAATAGTATTAGTAGTACTTAAATTAAGTTAGTAAAGACGAGAAATAAATCAAACAACAATAACATATACTACCTACATTTTTTTATAACAGAAAATAAATAGGGTGAAAAAGATACCAGGCAGATGCATGTCGTGATTGTGGCAAGAAGGCTTCCACTCAGCATAATGCTGTGCCGTGGAGGACCCACAGCACGGCGCTGATTTTCAGTGGTCGCCTAGGACGTGACGTACGGAAACCAAATCTGTTGTGTAAGTTAAAATAGATACAAAGAACATAAAATAAATACGTATACAGAAGACAAAAATAAACCACCCAAAATTATAATGGGCGGCGCCCGAGTCCGGTGCGGTGTGCGGTCATATGTGTATGAGTAGTCTGCGTGACCCCGATGCTTGAAAACAACAACAAAGGAAGAAGAGAAAGTGTGATGCCTAATGAAAGAAAGAATGCCCCCACATCGCATCGCATGTAGGGTAGGGAAGTTAAGGTAGGTAGGGTAGGGTAGGTAGGGTAGGGTAGGTAGGGAAGGTAGGGAAGCTAGGGTAGGTAAGGTAGGTAGGTGGGTAGAGTAGTTAGGGTAAGTAGGTAGGTTGGTAGGGTAGGTTGACGCCTGCTTTCGCTCGAGGTCTAAACAGTTTGGTTGAGCAATAGGGATTCCCCACTGCTTAACTATTCGCAGTTGGGCAGTTACAGTTGAGCAGTGGGGAAAAAGGGGTTGGGGGGCCTGTGCAATCTATATATATTAGTCTATGGGCCTGTGGGTTAAAAAGAAATGTTGCTTAATATTTTAAATGGTTAATATTACTGATGGATGACATTTACCTTCTATCCTTCTACCAATATCCTTAATTCACTTTGTTTCACCTCTCTGACAAAATTTAAATGTGACGTACATAATGATCGCAATATTTCTCAAATTACTCGAGTATAAAAACAACTTTTTAATATTAAACGCTACTTGCAATCCGTCTATTTCGGTCAGCTGCTCATGGTCATTATGGTTCACACCAAATTATTATACATATATATAGTATAACACACTAACATTATATCTATTTATAAATTTTATATTTAACACCGTAAAAACTCATTCACATCCGTACACGGTTCAGTTGAAAACTGGCATTTTGCTGAATTGGACCTATTTGCCACAACCGCGGGACACACTATTTAATTGTTTTAAAATTGAGTTCCCTTTTATTTGTACCTTCGTACATTGTGTTTATCTGTGTGTGCCAAATAAACCAGTTATCTTTCTTTTTTCTTCTTAGATGGGTAGGTATGTAAGCACCTCCCGCTGCTGCGTCACTCACAGTACTATGACTATATTACCCAAAGGATCAGGCAGAAGTGTATTTATTGTTTTTTTGTGTACTGTTTAAGTTCAATATATAAAAGGGTGAGCTTATTGACATCCTCCAGGTGAACAAATACTACAAAATTGTTAAAACTAATGTAATATTAGACTTGTAAAGGTAATTTCAAGAGCT
Organism: Orthosia cruda; assembly: GCA_964057195.1. Taxonomy (NCBI): domain Eukaryota; kingdom Metazoa; phylum Arthropoda; class Insecta; order Lepidoptera; family Noctuidae; genus Orthosia; species Orthosia cruda. The sequence goes on from OZ059834.1 coordinate 9,012,635, forward strand.
ATTCTAATAAATACACAGTAATAACTCCGCTCCATAATTATCTTATAATAGTATTATCTTATATTCTATTAAATAACGTTATTAAGAACTGGTGTCTGATATAAACAGCTCATTTACCGTCTTATTATGGAATCATAAATTATTTATTAGACAATTATTCCAGCTTCAGATATCGTTTCCTTTGATATTTTAGTTTATTAATAATAGTTATATCAATTATTGTGTTAATTAATAATAATTGAGTAGGTATGTAGCTGTTTGGCTAAAAATAGACCTGCCTTATTCGACTGTAAACAAAAGCACCTTTTTGGTTACAGTCTAGGGGTTAACAAAAAATAATGAAACCATTCCTAACGGTTAACTGGAATCGAAAGTATTAGCCAAAATACGTAATGGGATGTGGTTTTTCTCAATATCATATTGTTCAATAAAGCCCTTAATTTATTTTGTTGTTGTTATAAGTATGATGAAGAGTGCTTCTGAGGTACATGTAGCTGTATAGAACTTAACTGTCTGGATATTAAAATAGACACAAAATTGTTTCTTACTGAAATAAAATCAATAAAAAAAATGGATTAGTTTCCATATCGCAGTTTCGTATTCAATTTCCCGGTCGCTATGGCGACGCTGTCGTTGATTGAATGTCACTTGTCTTGAGCCTTAACATCGTGACCATCTAAGAAGTCCGATGACTTTTCTCATTTTGCATGCCGCGATAACATTGTACGAAATAAATTGAAAAATAATAATTTACTACTATGTTACCCATACACTATAACAACGAGTCTCATTCGTAAGCATCAAGTTTAATTATTATTAAGTATTTTTATAGCTGTCAAATCCTCAGGGTAAAAACAAAGACGATCGACGCTAGCTGGGTATCGCTCTGTTACGTTGCATTAAGGTCTGTCCACACATATCAGGGCCGTGCCCGAAACGTGAAATCATTGAAGCTTCGTCACTGGCTCGTGCACGGACGTGTGTGAACGAGTTCATATAAAATGTACACAACGATATTTGTTTGAGCCCCTGACGGGGCACGGTCCGTTCACGTCCTGGGCACGGCCCTGATATGTGTAGATAGACTTTTAGGCGGAACATAGTCACTTCAGTATAAACTCAAACTTTGTTTGTTTCTTTGTTTGTCACTTCGCACCTTGTCCGGAGCCTTAGATTTATCGCCGTCCCTAGCACTTCATCATCATCAAGCTATGTTAGGCCACTTCCACGTTAAACACTTAAACCTTAGCCCGCGACCTTTCCCTTTTATCCATACAAGGGTAAATGCGGCACAGAAACCTTAGATTAATGGGTCCTACAGTTAATGTCGGTTCAAATATTGACTGTAGGTGGAGATAATTTAGTTACATTATGATAAGAGTAAGTTTGAATGATCGCAGATGCTCAGTTGAAACGGCTGTAAGTTTTTTTTTTGTGTTGAGAAATCACCCAATGACTTCCCTCGCTCTTGTCAGACCTTTACTGACAAAATTCCACCCGTGTTCCTTCAGTTGCTTGTGCCAGGGCCGTGATAACTCTTTTTCAAATTTATTCCCGACCCAGACAGGCATCAGCCCTAGTCGAAACCCCTTCAGTTTTGCTGAGGGGGTTTCCGCATTTCCTGGTTTCACTTATTTCTTTGAGGCGCGCGTGTAACACTACGCGCCGATGACTCGGGGCTGGTCCTTAACGGACGGCGAGCTAACCATTACTCGCCATCTGCAAGTCCACGCCTTGCCGGCAATCGGTTTGAGACTCCCGACGCCCAGGGCATCTCCAGCGGCGGAATGGTTGTAACATTAGCTCATCGCCGCAAGGTTGCCTGCTTGTCGGTCTTCTACAGACTGTACTTCGGTGAGTGTGCTCAAGAACTCCACGAACTGATCCCACCAGCCCCCTTCTACCATCGGACATCTAGACGCACTGCAAGTTACCATCCTTACCTTGTTGCCATGCCACCAATTCGCACCAAGCGCTTCCAAACATCGTTCATAATGTGCACAGCGAAGGATTGGAACTCAATACCTGCGTCTGTGTTTCCTAATACATTCAACCCGAATCTCTTCAAAGCTAGAATGAACAGGCTTCTTCTGGGTAAGCTCACTCCATCAACGAATCTGTCTCTGTCACCTCTGACCTAGACTAGAGTCAAGAGCAAATCCATTTCAAATAAAAAAAACCTAGGAATACAACAATGAGCGCACGGTTGGCGCAGTGGTTGAGCGATTGACTGCTGCGCTGCGTGTCGCGGGTTCGATTCCCGCACGGAACAAATATTTGTATGACCTACAGATAGTTGTTCCGGCTCTGGGTGTTGTATATGTGAGTTTATATGTTTGTAAACCCACCCACGATACAGGAAGAAATTCCTAGTGTGGGGCAACGTTTTTTTTTAATAAAATAAAAAATAAAAAAACAATTGGGTCTTATTATGAGATTAGTGTCAGTTTTTGCTCGTCCGTTGTTGCAAAATGAAAGCATGAGCTAGGTACTAAAGCATGAACTAACGATCATAAATGATCGTTAGTTTTAGCCCCTGTCGCCATCCGTAATGCAATTATGAGGGAATGTTCATTGAAACATTTTTCCACAGACAAATTAAAAAAAAGAAAGAGATTTGCTTCCCTTCTAATAGTTTTAGTATTTTGGTAGATTTAGTTTGTCGTCATTGTTCGACCAATTATACCTTTTAAGTATCAGTTTAAAAACTGATACTTAAAAGGTGGACTGATTGAAAATTTTTAAGGCATTAAGTCCGCCTTTGTACTTGTGCATAAAGTGTTTATAAATAAATAAATCTCATGACAATATTATCTGTACCAAGATAATAAATACGAATACAGGTCTTAGCCGATGCGCAAGCTCCCAAATACCTAAACAATCATTATTTTTAAATTATGTCTACTAATTAATCAACAAAGCTTCTAAATAGATTCGAAACCCATCAGTTGCAATTAATCACGCTCAAACATGCTTATCGTAAATCTGCTATCTGCATCGCGTGACACATATTTTGTGGTACATTTCTATCCCACCATTGTTCAAACGCTATTTGATTTATTACGTTATAATTTGGTCATAATAATGAAATATTATAGCTCCAAATAAAATTTAAAGGAAGATTGAATAAACAGAAAAAATAATAATTTGGTCATAATAATGAAATATTATAGCTCCAAATAAAATTTAAAGGAAGATTGAATAAACAGAAAAAATATTTAGCAATGAATTAGAAGAAAGGCAAAATTGTGAGACGACCAAAGATTTGATCTATACTTTTTAAAAGATGGTTTGTTCTCTGCGACATATATGTCAAACTGACGCATACGTTATTGTTAGCCTGTCAAGCGCTATTGTTACAGTATTGATACTGACAGCCGTTGCAGAGATCAAGCTAACTTTTATGAAGTATAGTCGTCGTCAACTCTGTTAAGGATTGGTTACTGTTGGTATTATAAACGCAGCCGTAACCTTACATTCGTTTGTATAACGGTTTGCAATCATAGATCCTTCTGCCAATCGATACCTACTTTTATTTAAAATCTTTTTCTTGACACCAGGACAGCATTTTGTCGCGGTGAGCATGTATACTGACTGACACTCCGTCTAAGAAGAAAATAATACTGTTACGCTTTTCAACCGACTTCAAAAAGGTTTTCAATTCGATTGTATTTTTTTTTTGTACGTTTTTAACACGATTACTGATTATGAACAAGAACAATGAACCGATTATGAACAGATTTTGATGATATTTTTTTTATTTGATGCTGGTGATTCTTCTCACGTGGTTCCATTTAAATTTGATCACGATCTGAGGGGTATTTAAGTTATTCTTAATTATGTGTATGTTTATGGTAATATAAGGTACCAAAACTAAAAAGAGAAAAATAAATTAATATACATTTTTTAAATAGATAATTTAACAAAAAAAAAACGAAAGAAATAGCTGCCAAAGACACCGACTTCCGAAAAGAAAGTTATTTTTCGCTTTGTAGTATTTTGTTTTGGCAGTCGGTCGGTTAAATTTTTTTGATAAAAGTTTTTTATTAAATTGGGAATTTGATTGCCGAACTCTCTTTGATGGTAAAGTTTGACAGGTTCTTATACATAAGTAGTTTCACAATTTCTCAACTTCGAATTTTCAATGCAGAATCAGGAGTTTAGACTTACAGTCTTACTAGAGGTTTGTCTTTTACTTTTCTATTATTTATCAACCACTATGTTTGCCCAGACATTGTAGCATTGTAGACAAAAATAACTAGTGAAGATTCACGTTCCGTATAGATTCCCCTTAAATTGTAACCCCACTTTCTTTTCCGTTTTGCCCAGACATAATTCATTGCCCATCTTACTTTAAAAAGAAAATGACAAAGACAAACTAAGATATATTGACTATTTGTAGCTGTCAAGTTTTTATGAATAGGAGCATAGACTATCATACCGGACTGTTTATCATTCTACTGAAGCCATAAGTCTCTTTTGATAAGAAAAGGGATTGTTTTCGTTGTATCGGAGATGGTAACATATTGTATCGTCTTGTTTGTCGTTCGAAAACAAATTAAGGAGAAAGCTGTTCTTGATTTTCTTTATAACTTTGACGGGATCAGCGACTTTACGTGTTGTGGATTCGATTTTAGGCACGTTTAAATATTTTTATGACCCGAAAAAGAGAGAAAGATATTTATTTTAGTAAATCTTTGTTGAAGAATTGCCAAACTTAAGTTGCAGTGTGCAGGGCGCATTGCTCGCAGAACGGATGGTCCATGGGGCCGAAAAGTTTTGAAATGGCGACCGCGTACCAGAAGATGCTTCGTCGGAAGGACTTCCATTAGATGGACCGATGACTTGGTTACGGCGTAAATATTCCCCAATGTTAACGCAGTGCGCCCGCTTGGAGCCAGAAATATATTATATAATTATTGAACCACCTTCAGCACATTTATTTTTTGAAAATTATTTCAGTTATGAAGAAATTTTAGCCATCGATTTTCCGAGTAAAAATATTTTTAAACTTTCAAGTCGTTTTGGAGGAGTATCCAAAAGTAGCGAAAGAATATCGTGTTGTAATTTTATTTTTAAAGCAAAACTATTAGTTAGACGAAAAAACCATGTTTCACATATAATGTATTCATGTACAATAATAAATATATATTTTTTTCAAACCTTTTAACTTAGCCGTTACTACTGAGTATACTTTAGAAAGTAAACGTTTTACGGCACTAAAGTGTTAGAAGGAGGTACAACCCCTTAAGGTTGTAGCTCACTTACACGACCCCACTCCCGCACGGCTCACAACATCGCATTGAACGAATGACTGCTCGTTGTTTATGTGCCAAAAGCTAACAGGCAACCAGTTGTCCACGCGCCGACCGCTTTTGCCTTTCCTTTTTCGACAAGCTAGCAACGAGCTTCAAGCAAGCAGTTTGCATGCGTACACCGCGCGTGCCGCCCGCTTGAAGCGCGTAGTAAGCGAGACGTCAGCTGTCGAGTGGTACGATGGCGGTAAGCACAGCGATATGTCTGCTAATTTGTGTTGTCAATTTAAAGTATACCTACAGAGGACGATTTATCAACTGCAAATAAGTTAATAATGTTTTTTTTTATATAGGTGCATATTTACGGTTTTTGGATCTTTTCTTTACTTGTGCTATATGACATTTATTCTTGCCAAAAAAAAAAAGGTCAACGGATAGTACCCTGTATAATTTTAATTCCCTCCAACCATTAACGGCTGTATCTCCTGATTGTGCTGTTTTAGAAGTTTGATTTTTTCGCAAGTGCAAGGGGTTGCAAGCTTAAGTATACGATGTTAATTTCGACTCGATACATTCACGCGTGCCCGAGATAACGGACGCTTTCACAGACAAACAGACAACAAAGTGATTCTAAAAGGGTTCCGTTTCTTCATTCTAAGGTATGGAAACCTAAAAAAGAAAATATGAGAATTCCTATACCATTCTGTTTAATTGCGGCAATAGCGTCCATTAACCTATATGTATTGACATTCCAATTTCAAAAACGGAAATATCTTAATCGAAATCTTTCGTCATCCACCCCAATTTTCACTGAAGGAAAAGATACATACATAGTTTATTGGTTGGTTTCCTATGAAGAGACATTAGGGGAAAGGGCAAGGTTCGCTATTGCCATGCTTAAACGAAAGGATTATAGAGAAGGCTGTTTAATAATGAAAAGTTAGTGTTAGTAGTAATTACTGGCTCATAATCCCTTCCGACCCGCTACGTAATTCACATTATTTTTGTGTGTGGATTACAAATTATCCTAAATATAAAAAAAAGTTAGTTAAAAAAATCAAAAAACCCGACTGCTTAAAAAGCGAACTAAAAAGACGTAAACAAGAAGAAAATCATGCTGAGCAGTCGGAGGATACATATTCGCGAACTGGCTGACCAAAACCAGATGTATCCTCCGACTGCACAGCATGCTTTTCTTCTTGTTTACGTCTTTTTAGTTCGCTTTTTAAGCAGTCGGGTTTTTTGATTTTTTTTATTTACAAGTTTTTCGTATTTTTTTTCAATTAGGTGCATTTAAACATATAAGTGTCATATATTTTTGAAATAACCTCTTAAAAACCTTTATTTTGATACCCCACACGATGGGTTTCGAAGAAAAAAAATTTTTTCTTCCACAAAATGGCGCACAAAATCCGATTTTTTTTTCTTTTGCAATTTTTATGTAGCCAGTGACACTCGCAGGGTTAAAACAAATCGACTGGCATAAGAATCATCAAAATCGGCCAACGCGTTTAGCTTCTAGAACGCCACATAAGAACAAAGATACATACATACATAGACTGATAAACACATTACCCTCCTACGGCAGTCGGGTAAAAATAACACTTATAGACGCACGTGGGCCTTGCTGTCATGTTTCATTAACAGGCAATATTGCAAAATATTATGAAAAATTGTTTCAGTCAACATCATGAAGATTCTGGTTCGTTTGTTTTAATTAATCGCTGCACATGCTGAGATAGGAACCTTTTTGGTCTCGCATAGGGTTTTAATTTTTTATTTTATGTTATTGTTAAATTTTTTGCATATTTCTCGTGTCTCCTGTGCGGGTCACAAATAAATATTTTTTCTTTCTTTCTTTCTTTTTACTTTAAAAACGAAAAAAAAAACTAGAATATAGTAGGACTCATTCAAAGTCATTTGATTGGTTAAAACTGGTTATATGTATATGTAAGTCTTAATATATTAATAAGCTACAACACTACTTCCTCGGTCAATATATTAATGCTGTCTCATTTCTAGGAAAAAAATCGCTCGAAATGTGCTATAGTAGTGTGTATATAGTATCAATGTTGATCATTCGATTCCAACTACTGTAAATATCTCCAGAATGTTTCCCTGTGACAAAATAAATATTTCAACTACTCAGTCTAGATTAGAACTATTGTGTCGTCGACAAACTTCTAAGCTAAAAACCACGACGAAATTAGTCTTCAACCACAAACAGTTTTGTAATTAAGCATTGGTAGTGATTCACAATTTCACGCACCAATATACCCAAAGGGCGCAGAAGTAATCAAAGTCGGGCCAACTATTCTCTTTGAAGACACGATACTTAGTCGGATTGTTGTTGGTGACAATTATGTCGACACTGGGTGTTGGGAAATAAATGTTTGGCGCATATTGATTTGGAAGGAAAACAGACATTTATGCTAAGAAAGTATTAAAACAGCTGATAGTCTCAGATAGCAGACATTTTTGGGATTGGCATGCGTAATTTTTGGCAATGACTATGTGGCATTTAGCCACATAGTCATTGCCAAAAATTTTGGTTTTTCGATAAACTTCTTCGCCGATGGAATTTCATTTCGTCTAAAGCCCAAGTTATACTTACAGGGCTGCCGAAACCTTATGTGTATTTGCGTATATGTTTATGTCGTAGATCAATCGATGTATTGGGTCTATCGAATTTGCCTGGGCTTTGCACATTACGATACGCTATATTATATCGCTATATCGCGATATTTCTTGATTTAACTATCTAATACCCGCCATATTGTTCGAAAATTAACGTTTGATAATTTGTCCAACCATGCTTGGATATTTAACAGTCTGTAGGTTGACCAGAGTACAGGCGCCGCCGCTTACGTTCTTTATGGCACAACAAATAATAATAATTGTTTTACTAGCAAATATAAAAACTGTAACTGATGCCCGTAATCCTCTTTGAAAGCACTTTTTTCTGCTATTAACTCATTTTCAATATCACAGTTTTCGATTTCTTGCAATCATTTTTCTCACACGTAAACACACGGTTGACAGAGCGAAAACAGCGTCGCGAAACGGAATTACATTACGAGGCGCCGAGCCATATCTCGTTATGGCCAAGTGACTAGTAGGGCAAATCGACAAACAGATTGTTCTTATCGATCTGCTCAACTTTATGTTGGGCACCTCATGAAATAATCGGCCAAATCACGAAATGCATATTGTGATGTGCCCAGGCAGATCTCGATTAGCCCAGTTCAACGATTGTATTTATTACGTTTAACATGTTCATATACTTTACTATCGCATAATAACATAACTTTACCACTACGAGGACAAACGCCTCTCTCTGTGAGAGGGAGTGGGCCGTAATCCACCACGCAGGCCCATTGCTGGTTGGTGGCTGATGAATTACTTGACATAAAATAAAGAAACATGTCAAAAAAGACGATCAAACAAAAGGCTTCTTCGCATATCGATATCATTTCACAAAATATACATTTTTGACATAACAACTTCGATTTCCAGCGATGCAAACGCTCCCTCGCATTGATCCGCCACCCCCGCCATTTTTATTCCATATTGTTTGACGCGTATCGTGTTTCTTGTCACACGACATGCTTTATAATTGTTATGAATACTTGAACACATCTGAACACTGAAAATGTCGCCTGTCAAACTGACAAAATTGTATTAAATATTTTATTGAAACGGGGGCATGGAAGTTGCGAAGTTCAATTGTTTCGTTTTTGTTTGGCTGACGTGTTTTCGTTCTTAACAGACGATAGTTTTAAATTGTATAGGATTGTTGATCATGATTATGTTAATACAAGTTACATAAAATTGAGTCGTGAATCGTATTTCACGAATAAGTTAGATATGCATGTGCCAGATCCTAAATTACCCCAAACTGATAAAATTTTCATTTTTCGCAAATTACTTAAAAAAAAAAACTCAAGGTTCTGGATTCGGCTTTAAGTTATCTTGGTGTGTATTCTATTGGATCGGACACCAAGTAAACGTCAAAATATGATCATCGGTAAAGTTCTTTCGGCTAATAACTATAATTATTTTTCCGTGGCGAAGTCGAGTGGGTGGTTAGGGGAGGTTGCTCTAATTTTTCTTTAGATCCTACTATTATTTATATTTATGAGAGGACGATGATTAATTAATTAATGAGGTTAACCAACAATTGTTTACACATCCATACCAATATTATAAAGAGGAAAGATTTTTTTGTTTGTTTGTATGTTTGTTTGTTTGTACCGAATAGGCTCCGAAACTACAGAATCGATTTTAAAAATTCTTCCGCCTATGTAAAGCTACATTATTCCCGAGTAACATAGGCTATAATTTTGACGGGAGCGAAGCCGCGGGGGTCAGCTAGTATTAAAATACATACATTTGCAAGATTGACAGACATACATTTGCAAGTGTAACCATCACTTATAGGCTAACAACATGCACAAAAAAATCAAACCGACTTCCAGAACAAAAAACTACAAAGCAAAAAATAACTTTCTTTTCCGAAGTCGGTGTCTTTTGTACCCTTTTTTTCAGTTTTTCGACACCGACTTCGGAAAAGAAAGTTATTTTTTGCTTTGTAGTTTTTTGTTCTGGAAGTCGGTTTGATTTTTTGTTAAAAAGTTTTTTATTTTTCTCTTTTTAGTTTTGGTAGGTATCTCCAATTTACATGATAATCATTTATGGCCAAAGTACATCTCATGACGATTACAATAAGCCCAAGCACGGCTAGGATACATTGTTTTATTTCAGAGTTCCAGTGCCTGCCTTCCGGCTTCATCATCAGAACAGTTCAATGGTACCATTTTCATCAGTACCATTCATTTATAAGTATTTGCTTAATCATAGTCGGTTAACTATTCGAGATATTTTATACCCGTGACATACTTAGCATTAAGGAGTTTCAGTGGCCATCTGTGGTCTTCTTCATCAGTTCCACTTCACCAAATTATACTTTCTGAGTGCAAGTGATTGCATTGTTGGTGAAAATACCAAAATCACTATATAAATGCCTATAATATTTGAGGAGTTCCCTCGATTTCTCTGGGATCCCATCATCAGATCCTGACCTGATGACTATGGGACCAACTAGGAAGTATACCCTTCAAAACAAAAGAAGATTTTTTGAAATCGGTCCAGGCGTCTTTGAGTAATCGGGGAACATACATAAAAAAAAAAAAAAAAAAGATTCCGACGAATTGAGAACCTCCTCCTTTTTTTGAAGTCGGTTAAAAATGGGTTAAATATACAAAATAAATTATTTTTCAACATTATATTTAAGAATACAAATAATAACATTTGTGTAGTTAAAAAATATATATTTATCTACTCTCATATCGTAATATTCGAATTATAAAATTCAAAACGAGTTTATATTGGCATACTTTATAAACACAATACCGAAATTTAAAAATAGAATCTTATTATAACACTATTTCTCTAACAAAATAATGCTATAAAACAATTTTTTTTTTTATTACTATACAGGACAAATTCAAGAAGTTAAAATCACTAAGGAGTTTCCATCAATATTTTTTTTGTAATGCCATTTTGTAGTACCTATTATAAAAAGATTTGATTCCAATTTTAAATTGTCTATGACAATGCTCGCTTTAGACATAGCACGCACTGCGATTTTTATTCGCGCGAATTTTGTTTCCTTCTAGCTGTTCATAGAGCTCAAAATATTCGGGCGAATAAAATTCGCGCCGTGGTGCGGTGGATTCTGTGGCAAAACACGGATTTCTTGTGGTATTTTTTGCGCACGATTTCTTAACCGCAATGCGAACAACTTCATACAATTCCATAGGTCACAGAATGGGCGGAAAAAATCGCGCGAATAAAGATCTCAGTGCGTGCTATGCCTTAGCGCATGCGCGGTTAATGCGGTGATGTGCTCGGTTTTGGCGCCATTCATACGTTTTGCAAGTTTTGCTGTACTGAATTTTATGAGTTATTTAAATTATTGTTTAAAAATGTCTGATATCAGTGAATGTGAAGAAAATTTTACTCCGCCCGATATTTTAGATGCGGCGAAGGCAATTACTCTTAAATTATTACCAGCAAAGTCGAGAAAAGTATATGACAAATGCTATCACGATTGTATGGCATGGAAAATGCAAAAAGAGGTATTTAGTAGGTTCAATCCCAATTTATGAGTGTAGATAAAGTAGTGTATGAAACTGCACATAACTAGGTATTAAAACATTCGTGTGAAAACTATTAAAAACCTCGCCTACGGCTCGGTTTTTAAACACACACTCATGTTTTAATACCCCTCATTATGCAACAGTTTCATAAACTACTATTTTAGTTGAGAGACTATTGTTGATCATAGATACGAAATTACATGAGCCAGGATAACTTGACATCGTTGTGAGAATAATTAAGCATTAGCAGATAACCATCAAAACAGTATTTTACAAAATAAAACATACTTTATCTTCTAGTCAGTTAAATTAATCATCAGGGACCACAATCATAATAAAAACAGACAACAATCACAGTAGTGTTTTATAAAAAATACGAGTACTTCACCCACATTCTGAAACATCTGTAACTAATAACTCAAAAAACGAAACTACTACCGTTGGGTCAGAGATACAGCCAACATTCCACTCGATAGCACCAAAACAGCAACCTGTCAATTTATAAGTATATTCCGCTCCATAGATAGCGATATTATCAAGCTTTCTAGACAATAAAGTCGGAACGCTTGTCGGAGGTTTCCATAGTTACGGGTTAACTGGTTAGGGGGCGGATATCCGATCAGCAATGGTGCGAAGCGGCTCTAATCGCTTCGTAGCGTTAGTAGTCTGAAAGCGTAGCGATGTAGCAAGTTGCTACGATATTTCGTAGAGGGTCTACGAAGTTGGGTGTATGACTCCCATGTTTTTCATGGTATAAAAAATGAATATATTACAGAGCCTAATATATAATTAAATAATACCTAAAATAAAATATAATTTAGTTTTTGTTTAGATAAACAACCAAAAATATTTTTTTATTTCAACACCCAGTAATGCCTTATTTTGACTTGTATCCTTTTGTTCCTAATTATTATTGATTATTTCTATGTTTTGTGTATTATTAGTGATTATTTATTAATTGTTTGTAATTTATCTTTTATTATTCTCAATTATCTTATTACTATCAATTTTTAAATCCTTAATTTGATATTTATTTATTTAACATTATAATAAAGTAAACCTAAATTGCTAGTGCTGCGCATACCATAAGTGAAAAGTTCGCTATAGTCTGTAGTCAATTGTGATTAATTTCTTGTTAATGTTATTGTGAACGATTCGTTGGAGTGCCATTATAATGAATAAATAACTATATTATAATTAAATTAGCTGTTCGTGTCTATTTAAGTGAGTTCTTTTAAACTACTCTACGGACTTTTTACAGTATTCACCGCTATAAGGTCATAGCACTCGTCACCGTATCAACTCAAGCCGTGAAGTATTATTTGTATGAAACTCCCTACTGTAACACACACTAATCGGAATTGTAACATCACGAACCGCGGTGCGGCGCTTAGGTCTCTAGAGATGGGCGTTGTTGTCAACCAGCGGTCGGCGAGATATAAGCGCGGCGTCGCCTAGCCTTAGCTAAGTCGATGTACCGGAGCTGCTGATCCGCATTGGTTACGTACTTATGTAAGGTTGACGCCTTGTTTGACGGCGAGGCGAAAGGCGATACGGTTACGATCGCTTTCTGTGTTTATAAGTGTGCTCATGATATATATCATCATCTTCCTGCTCCTGTCCCATTTAACTTACCTGGCGTTAAAATTCCTCCAATTCTAAAATTAAACTTGCATATAATATAGAAATCTCGATATATTTTAAAATTTTGATAGCACCGTGCAATGCAGGGACGAGTCACTAGTATTAAACAAATTAATATTTTGTAAGTTTAAAATATTACATAAAATAATAAATAATCGGCATAATATAGGTAATTTAAATCATTTCCGGAGATATAATTTATAAAATATCGAAAATTATCCCGGGATAACAAATATCCTATGTCCTTCACCAAGGTCAAATATATCTCGAAACGTTCATCAAAATTGGTTATGCAGTTACGGCATTTACATACAGTGTTACTGCTTTCTCTTTTTGTCTAATCTTACCCTATTATTTTCCAGGCATCATTCTAAACTAAGCGGATTTCCAAGTTTTATGCCTTCAAGACATTGTTTCGATGTACATCTAGTTTAAGGGGATGCTTCACAGTATTTTGGATCTTGACCCGTGTTCGACGCTTAGGGCTTGCCTGATCATTGGATATTCAGGTCTCCTTATCACATACCCGTACAGCCTTGACTTACTTTACTTAAGATCTTATGTCCCCTAGCTGGGGCAGAGGGCTTCCACAGTAGTCCTCCATCGCGACCGGACTTGAGCTTCGTGCTTCATCTCGCTCCACGTCATTTCGATACTCGTCGCTTCAGCCAATTCGGTGCGTAGCCAGGTTTGACGGTAACGGCCTCGATTCTTTTTTCCTTGAAGATTCCAATCCAAGGCCTTTTTAGGAATGTGATTGGAATTCCTCCGGAGCATGTGATCCATCTCCATTTTCACCGCTTGATCTGGCTGTCGATCAGGGTCTTGTGGCATCTCTTCAACCACTCTACATTAGAGATGATCTCGGGACAGTTAATTCCGAAGATGTGACGAAGACTTGGATTTTACCACCTTAAGTGTCAGTAATGGTGTGTTTTGATAGCCTCTTGTTTTTGTTGCTGTTCGTCCTCGCAATTAGGAACTTGTATTTCAATTCAACAGATGTCGTAGTTGTCTCGATAGATTTTCAAAAGCGATCGAGAAATCGATCAATCGATCGATCTCTCGATCTTTTTTAGAAAACGCCACACACAACACGAATCTTTCTCAGGACTTTCCACTTCTTTTTGTAATTTTTAACGTTTTTAAACATTTGACCGCCAGTTTTCATAATCAGAATCGTATTATCAAATCTACTTTTCTTATCATAATATTACTAACCTGACTTTGGAATAAAATCACTAATGTTTTGTCCAAGTAATTAATTTACCCTATTATTTTGGAATAAAAGAAAAACTAAACCAAGTTTGATTTAAAAAAACAACCTATTACTTTTTTTTCAATTGCCCATCATTGGCGGTCAAAATCACATCTGCTGTAAAGGTATGCCCAGACTAACGTGACGTCACACTGCAGACAAGCAGCGGGCGGTAGTCGCGTAGGCAGAATGCCGCGCGCCGGCGCAATCCTGCTGGCGATAGCGGCTGTCCTACTCGCCGCTGAGTGGGCCCATGCATCTTACATCGATCCCGGTACGGTATACTAGCTTATATATTTATGTTATGGACCACGTGATTAATACGGCATTATTCATAATGCCCGGGAAATTTAAAAAATGACCAATATGAGTAGACAACAATTATGATAAAAACTATAGAAATATTTAAAATGACCGGGCTTTCTGAATGGCCCATCAGTTATTGCGCCGGGTAATAAAAATATGTTTTTAATAATTATTTTAATGTTGACATTGGTTTTAATATAGAATAGGTAAGTACGATTACTTTAAGCAACTAAGACGACATAGCTCCTATTTCCGTCTGCAGGGCTAAAGTAACCTATTCTAACCGTGTCGGGGTGCCCTAAGCACCCGAGCTCGCTTTGCTCGCTCTTGGACTAATTCACTGAACATGATTATCCAATTGACCAACCAAAAAGATCCGTGTATGTCCTTCTAGGGCGGCCCATTGGCTTGCGTTCCCATCGTAGTATGAGAGCCAGGAAACAGAGAGTGCACCTGTGTTTCTGCACACAATTATGCACTATAAACTCAACTAAAGAAGTATTGTAACTAGCTGCCACCTGCCTGCTGCTTGTGCTGTGTACAGGCTGCATCTAGAGTTGTTTTGCTGGACTTTGTAGAAACTAGAACAAATTTCCGTGCGTTCAAGCATTTTTGTCATACGTATTGGAATCAAATATAACAGCTCACAATGTTAGGACCCTTTATTATTATTGATATTTTTCATCCATGGTGCTACGCTATTGGGCTTATCCCAGTTGTAAACGATCCTTTGTGCCTATTAGTCTTGTTTGTTCTGTCTCCTGCTTGGTATGGAGGGCAGTGGAATTGAGTATTTTTCCTACTCCTCCGTTTTCTTTTCTGATTAATTTCGTTGCGGGATCCTAGACAGTTAAATTAATTCTCCGGGACTTCGTCGAGCTTCATTGCCTCGGCACTTTTCTGGTGGTGGCTACGGTTGATTCTGGCTTTCAAGAGTTGCAGTGGTTTGGGAATAGTGCGGTAGGATTGTAGCTTCAACCGTGGCTACTTAATATCTTTATAAATTACATATAGCTTAGAAATCAGTAATGTGTTATTCTGATGTCTAAGCTGTAATGACATGGTGTCATCAAAATCTGTTCTGCGTGAAAGAGTACCTAACAATCACCTTACTTACAAACTTTCACATTTGTAATAATACACAAATAATTCTTCTGAATCATCCCAAATTAACATAATAGCTAGTAGTTCTTAATAGAAAGCTTTCTGAAAATAAATACAAGCTGACATAACATTTATAAAGATACTACACCTTTCATGTTTTTAATCCTCTTCAGAGAAACAGACAAATCGTTTGTTCTTGTGAAATAATCTATTATCATTAATATAACATCCGCGAAAAAAAAATTGAATGAAAATATCTGTTTTTAGAAGCCCAATTTATGAACAGTAAATTACGGACTCGAGAATCTCGCACTTTTATAATTTTGACAATGTTACGAAAACACTTGGAAGAAGTATGAAAAGAATTCACGGAAAAATATTATTGAGATGGATAAATAAATTTAATCTTGTTGGATGCCAAACATGATTAAAGGACTCCGCAACGAGGACAATATTTGTCGACATGAATATTTTGTGACGAAATATTTTGAAATGACGTCGCACATAATAATTATGTCTCTAAGATAATGTCAAATACTTTATAATTATTATTCAGGTGTTTCTTCGAGTGATTATTCAAACGTGAAATGCCAGTAGAAAGTTGCTAAATACATAATATATTATATAGTAAAATGAATTTCTAGTCAGGAATTTACCAGTCTTTCTGGAAAATTCCTTACGAACACATTCTTCCTAAGTACTTAGGTAACTAGAAACTACAGTCTTCATGTTGTAGTTAACTGTTTCATAAAAACTAAAACAAAGCGTTTTGTCAACAGGAGACGACGATGTTGAAGTAAACCTGTCTGATTACGGCGAAGATCCCGCTGATCTGCAACTACTCCAGGATGTTGGAAAGTAAGTTTTAACATCTTATACATAGAGATCATAATTGAACAGTAAACACAAGTGTAAGTGTTTGAGTTCTAAACTTAAACTTAACTACATATAGGTAGCTCCAATCAATGTGGTTTGGACTACATAAAAATGTTGTGCTTTGAAAACTATGAAAAAAATCATTTTGATGATAGCTAATAAATGCAGTCATATCCATCTTATTCATTACGTAAAAGAGAAAACAAATTCCCTTCTAAAGCCCTTAAATACCAAAGAAGTGAATGCATGCAATCACCGCATAGCATTATCACGGACACAAACTTAGGCTAGTCTTCAATGATGTGGTTTGAGACGATCGTCGCTGATCTACGTTTTCAGGCGCGCCTGTGTGAAGCGAGGTGGCAACTGCGACCACCGGCCTGGAGACTTCTGCCACTCCTCCTCCTGCAGGTGCAACCTCTGGGGCTCCAACTGCCGCTGCCAGCGCATGGGGCTCTTCCAAAAGTGGGGGTAGGCATTCGCCCCACTCGCCGACTCCCCTGAAGCGGCGACCAACTCCAGCCAGCCGACTTGACCACCGCTCCATCGGACGACAACATCTGCATTTTCAAACGGACCCGTTGCGTTCTTTCCCATATTTCATTTATCTACGTTCCTCTCTCTAACACTTTCTTCTCTTATCGCTTAGAGATATTCGAATTGAAAACAGGGACCTAGATTTTAGTTCTGAAATATTTTTGGACCTTATATGATATACAAAATTAATAAATGGTATTGGTTTTCTTGTTAGAATTCTGTCTCTTGATTTGGTTCTCATAGTTTTCTTTATATGATTATCCGAATGTCCGCTGACTTGGTTGGGCAATCACCCAGCCTTATTGCCCAATCAGTACGCCTTGACGTTAAGCTCGACCAATCAGACCCCGGCAACTGCCTCTGGCGACGCGTCCGCATGCGTTCCGTTTCGTTTGAAGTTTTGATTTGAGCAAATCGACTCGTCGCCTCGAAGGCAGTTCACCTATTCTATTGCAATGTATGTATGTAGAGTTAAGTAAGCTAATCGTAGATGAATAAAGCAGTAGCTGCTAAATTGATGGTAAACTTATGTCGATAGGAAGTAGCGAACATTACAAAATGGAAAAAAAAACATAAATGTACTTTTAAACTAAATGTTCTAGTTATATAAGAGAGTATCGGTAAGGAAAACTTGGTGAAAGACGCTATTATAAGCCTATATATAACAACGCCATTTGTATTTGCGATTGGCACCTTAGATTTTTAAAATATCTATTATTAATGTGTCAATACATAATTCATATAATATTAATAAAACGAATCTTATTGTATTGTATGCGATTCTCGGACAGGAGTATATATGGTATTGCAGCCAAGTAGATTCTCTGTATGTATTTAGCTTCTTATGTATTTTCCTGATTGTGGAATATGGTAATTGTATTAATACTAATATTGGAATATGGAAAATGAAAAAATATATTAATAAATGTTTATGGACGACATTGGTGTTATTATTTATCTAACTCTTATGAAAACCCAAGAAAAAGCAACTAAGTACGCAAAGTTAACCAACTGCGAAAGAGCGATCACACTCAGGAAGCGAACTTAATTTAGTTACTTCGTAACTACTCAACGTATGATTTTGTGGCTAACTTTTCAAATGTCAAACTGAGAACTATTACCACGCGAATACAACAGCGTTTTAACAAATTTTCTTTACTAAATAAATGCTACACAACACAAAATATCTGCTTTACTAAATAATTATATTCGTATAAAAACTTTGAAAAAGGAAAACTGTTTAAATTACGATAAAAGAACAACATAAATGACACACTAAAGTTGTTTACGCTGAACCAATCACAACGCGTAGAAAACAGACTTGTACTCGCACAATGTTATTTATTTATACATTTATTGTATAGTATATTGTACACCATAAGTTACATTTATACAGAAAACTTAAAACTAAAAACACATACAATGGGCGACCTTATCGCATGCCGCGATCTCTTCCAGGCAACCAGGTATGGACAGTAGTTGCCTGGATACGAAGTGGGGCGGTCAATGGTGTGAAATATCAGTGTTAAAAATAATGGCGTTTTAATATTCGCTAAATATGTGAGATGTTAGAGAAAGTGCAATAAAATTCAAAGTCAAAGTCAAATCTGTCAAATATTATTATAGTCAGATTTAGTATCTATGAGAGCATTGCCACGTGATCAATCCCTATAATTTTGAAGCTTTAACACTACGATGATCGTTTACAGAATATAACTTTATACAGGGACCCAAGTCCTTGACACAATTCCTTTGTCGCCCTTTACATCGCACTGGCTGTCTATATTTACTTATGAAAAGGGTAAGCGATTAGTCTTCGGAAAACTTTCAGCAGAGAAGTAAGCCAACCATAATTATTAAGAAGCTAACAGACATGGCGACCAAGAGCTTCAAATATAAGGAAGCGTAAGTATGTAAGTATTATATCTCTTTCTGGTTAAAGATAATTTGGTAAGCTCTGGAAATACTAAATCTATTACGAAAATACTTTTACTGACATAAAGTTTAATGTTATAGATCAGGGATTCCCAATCTATGGGTCGCGACCCACTGGTGGGTCGCAAGCTAATTTTTAGTGGGCCCTGTCTTTAGAACGAAACCGACCGACCGTCCCAACGGCCGGTCAGATGACAATTGACAGCTTTCAGCTAGCTAGACAGGCGGCGTTAGCGTGCGCTATTGTAATCTTATTCGAAAATTAATATTAACTTTAGAAGATAATAATGGTAAAGTGGTTGAAACGTGTATCAAAACTACCTCGCCGCCGCTATTTGATAGTGAAAATACAGATGCTCTTGTAAGTGACAAAAGCGGACCTGAGTTTGACTTCCAAATGCCCTCAACGAGTTCGCATGACACGAAACGTCGGAAAATTGTGAGAAAATATGACCCAGAATATCTGAAACTAGGATTCACTTGGAATCATGATACGACAGATCCGTGTCCTCAATGCGTGATTTGTTACGAAATATTAGCGAACGAAATTATGCGCCCAAGTAAGTTGACACGTCATATAGAAACAAAGCAAGAAAAATGCCTTTTCATATTGGTAACGGTTAAATTTCCTAGACGTGGGTCCCAAGTTTGGTAACTTGTTTTGGATAGGTCGTAGTCCAGACAACTTTGGGAATCACTGTTATAGACTACTATTCATCTTGACAAGTAAAATTAATAAAAATTAAGAACCCCCGACACATTTTTGTTGCATGCTACATAATTTATCTAGTAGTAGACGTGCTTCGATCGACAATCTATTGAAAACGCAATTATGACACGATATTTTGCGAAAACACGTTGATTCAAACAGTAAAACGCCCATAACTTTAGAACGGCTGAACCGATTTTCATCAAACATAAGTTAAGAACACTCTCGATAAAGTCAACTATCAAACAAAAAAATCGAAATTGGTTCATCCATTTAAGAGCTTGCCACAGACAGATACACAAATACATAAACACACAGGTACACACGTCAAACTTATAACACCCCACTTTTTCCGTCGGGGGTTAAAAATACATGGTTGCTGTGTAATACAGGAACGAAGCTGCGGACGAACCTAGTTGAATATAAAATCTAACTCGTAAAAAAAACATAGAGCAAATTTGCAACCTTCTACTTTGCTAAAAACTTTTCAATAGAACACCAGACAGGCTCGAGACAAGTAAAGAATAATAAATTTTATATATCTAAACACCAATCTTTTAAACATTCATAGATCAAAATTATAAATTTTATTATTATGAGCCTGTTATGTCCAACTGCAGGGCAAAGGCCCCCCTTCTGTATTTACATTTTTTTCTGTCTCTTACTACGTCTGGCCAATCCTTCAGATAGACTTCTAATTCGTCACGCCATCTCTTTTTGGGCCTACCGCGTCGCCAGTTCCTGTTATTCGGCATCCAGTCAGTGGTTACTTTTGCCCAATTCTGTTGCGACATGCGGCAGATATGGCCTGCCCAATTCCACTTTAGTTAGGCGGCTGTTTTGCCAACGTCTGCGATTTGTGTTTTGGAACGAAGTATAGTGTTCCGAATGCGATCTATGGTTTTGACTCCGACAATACTTCGTTCCATAGATCGCTGGCAGACCCCGAGTGCGGACTTTTGACGTTTCGTTAACGACCACGTTTGCGCTCCGTAGGTGAGGGTGGGAAGGATGCACATATCCATGATTTTCCTTTTTAGGGAAAGTGGAAGTGGTCCTTTCATAAGGTGTTTCATCGACCAATAGCTCTTCCATGCGTTTTCGGTGCGTCCAGCAACTTCTTTATCTTGCCTCGCCTGGAAAGAGACTATTTGGCCGAGGTTTATGTACCCATGGCCATATTCAACCTCCACACCCTCAATCATCTACTTTGCGTTTCGTTTTTATATTATAAATTATAAAAGGCTTATTAAAACAATAGGTATTTTTGAGATACTCTGACTACTAAACTAGGTGACTTTTTTGTTCCTGTGACTTAGAAGTCACAAGTGACATTGTATTAGCGAAAGCGTCGCAAAGCGATTGTAAAAATATCAAACATATTATGCCATTTCCAAGCGTTATCGAAATGTCACGTGACAAATTCTTATATATCTAATAACTTGACAGTCGCTATCGATAGTAAAATGACTCTTTGTCTAGAGTTTAGATCAAACAAAAAGTCAAGATGGAACGTCGCAAACAACAAGGTGACGCCGGTTACAATTACGCCTTGCCGTATATATACACAATTACACGCACACACGTACAAAGAAACTACGCCTTAGCTTGTCAGTCGAGCTTTTTATGTGATCTGAGTTCTAGAGCTTCGGAATTCGTCAGTAATGTTGTGAACAGAACAAATCTCATTATAACAAAGTAAAATTTAAAAAAATCCCGACACGAATTTATTTCATGCTTTTTAAACTACATAATTTTAAGGTTTTTTTAAGGTCGACTGGTAGAAAATGCCTAAGGCATTAAGTCCGCCTCTGTACGTTTGTGTGCATGAAGTATTAAATAAATAATAAATAATTTATCTACACGCTGGGATCGATAATAATCTAAGGAACACGTAATTGCGACACGATATCTTGCGAAAATACTCCGATTGAAACAGTAAAACGCTTATAACTTTTGAACGGCTGACCCGATTTTCATCAAACACAGCTAATAACACTTTTGATAAAGTCACCTTTCAAACAAAAACAAATCTAATCAAAATCGGTTCATCCGTTTAGGAGCTATCACAGACAGATACACAAACACACAGGTACACACGTCAAACTTATAACAACTCACTTTTACCGTCGAGGATTAACAAATCAAAACGCAACACAAGTACAAAAAACATCGGCAACTTCATTATTAGAAAAGTTGGACACAACTTTTTTATTAATTTCATCAATCACTCCTTTTACCCATCGCTTCGAACAAACCGTCCCCTTTTTAAGACAAAATTAATTATTTCACTTTTCAAATTGTTTTACTGTGTAAGCAAAAATGGACGTTTCGGGACGTTCCATTATATTATTCACTAGCTTGTCCCGTTTTGGTCACAAAAGGGGACCGTGATTATGCCATGATGTTTTGTTCTAACTGGCTATGAATGCTCTTAAGTTGGGATCAGTGGAAGATCATGATGAATAGATTATCAGTTATCCCAGTAACAAAACAAAAGAAGGGGAAAAAATGTAAAACCTTTTTAAATAAACATTTCCTACCCATTCCCTAACCCTTTCATTATGCACCGTAATCCCCTATACATAATAATGTACATAATTGGTTAGTTTATTTAATTAAGATACAAAGGTATATTACACACCACAATACAACAGGACAGTCTACGATAAAATCGTAATTCATATCTTGCAGAGACATCATTATTATATCAAAAGTTTTAAATCATATATCTATAAGTGGGGAACACAAATATTTATAAGTTGTACTAGATTAGTAGAAAAGCTCTTACAATGTGAAGTCCATCTGAAAAGGGCATTTTATTAGATTTCAATTGAATATCCCTGATTATTCATAAGCCTTTCCATTATGAATAGAGTTTTTTGCTCAATTTGTTATAGAAGAGGTATTTTAATAATAATAATCCCTTTCTGCCAAGAGCATACAAGATCAAATCTAAAAGCTGACCCCTGAATAAAGAATAATAGCCCGAGAAAAGACCAAACAACTCAGGATGTAATCGAAGATAGAGAGCATCAAAATAGAAGTGCACTCATCGTCCTTGTTTTCACCCTAAACCCTCCCAAAAGGGACAAGAGACATAACTAAAGAAAAAAATATAAGTATGGTCAACAAAGGGAAAATCCCTCATCTATTGTGCGTCCTAATGTAAAAACTCCATACAAAAATGTAGGAGAATATTGTTATTGTTACGTAGGGGACTATATTAAATCGGCTTGGACCGCATGTGTTGGTATAAGTTAGTCATCGTAAGTCCTAATTCTCAGCCAACTGGCTGTCGATAAGGTAAAGCTTTCGCAGGGTCTTATTAATGTTTGAAAACATTTGGGAGTCGGGTTGCGGCGCGCGGTAATATTTATTATGTGTATATGATATACGCGCTTGGCAGTGATAGGCGATTGCGTGGAGAGGGTTAGGGAATTCAAAGCTGATTTCGTTTAACTTACTAGATCTTTTTCGTATAACCGTTCTGTTGGTACGAAAAAAACATGATTTACGATTGAGATATAAAGTTGTGATAAACCAGAATCTGACTATACATAATATCACGCCTGTCGCCGAAAAGTTAGGCAGACATGTATATAAAGCAAGCCAATATTGTCTATAAAATACTCGTAAAAACTCGTGAATATTTTGTAATACTCATGACGATATTAATATTATACAAATATCCCTCATGGTCATGCTACTTTAGGTAAAGGAAAATGGGGAGACCCCATTTTCCTTTACCTAAAGTAGCATAATTTTAAAATAAATCAAAACATAACCGGGAGTTAGTATGACATTGAGTAGGTATAGCTATGTAGTCGTTTAGTTTACCTGTACATACTAAAAGAACAAACAGTGAGAATATTGTTTGCCATACTTTTTCCGTGTTACTGCAAATCGAAGTTATTGATTAGGAGAATATAGGTAACTGGTGGTAAGTGATGGGTTGGTCACGTAGGCAGCTCGGTTATACTAATATATGTAGAAAGTATGTAGGTAATTTTGTGTGATTTGTTTACATTTTTATGGCATGGTTAGAACCGAACACTTAGCTGTTTGGCCCAAAATTATATAATTGGCATGATTGCTTATTTATTTATTTATTATATACTTTATTGTACACCACAAAAAAAGATACAGGACAAACGTTCAAATATACAAGTGTACAATGGGCGGTCTTATCGCACTAGGCAATCTCTTACAGACAACCTTTGGATGGACTGAATGATAGGAGAAGAATTTAGGGTTGTCAGTGTACAAAATATCAAAAATAATATTACTTAATAATAATATTACATACAATACATACATACAATATTACTTAATATACTAATACATATCAAATATATAACAGAGAAAGGAGAAGAATAAAAATTATAGTGAAAGGTAATGCTCCTTCACCATTTTCTTGAACGTTGGCAGTGTTTTTTGTTTGTTGGCTTAGTCTGTTTTAGGGTCCCGATTCTCAAATAATAAAAGGCACGGGTCAATCTTCAAGAAAAAGCAATGCCCAAATAATATAATACTAGCATACAGATGCCTCATCCCATTCAAAGAAACCGGGCCGACGTAACTACCATAATTCGTCTGATTATACTGATTATTTTCATAAGTACATCAATCTCGTTTGGTTCTGTTCCACGGCTATATAGTTTGACAGTTCAAAAGTACCTCTAAGGTTTATTTGAAATAAACTATTTGATGCAGTGACTTGGAAGTAAAAGGTTTACTCGGTTCGTGACTATATTTTTCTTTAAATACAGTGACGATCTGTTAGTATATTTCTGCACGTTTTTACGGTTTCATTGTAGCAAAATATGTTACAATACAAATGGCATGCCTCAACATTTAAAATCGCGGCATCTCATCATCATCATCAGCTTTTTAATGTTCCCACTGCTGGGACACAGGCCTCCTCTCTGTGAGAGGGAATGGGCACGGCATCTATTGGAATCAATTTTAAATTATATGTTCAAATAATTTTTGAAATGTGAATTAAGAGCCCAATATTCCATAATTATGTGCTTAGGATAGTTGATTAAACAAGAACATACAATTTTAATAATCAATTCAGAAATTGATAATTTTACACTCAATTTAATAACAAATGGATGCATGTCGCGCCATCTAGTGATATTTATCTGAACCAAATTTTCTTTCTTAGCGCGGTTTCCATGTGTAACGCTAAACGACTTCGGTTGATGGATGAGTGATCGTCCTTTACATATCAAGGCCTAACATGTTCGGGCTAGGCATTCGTGGGTTTTTGACAGTAGTTACGGGTAGACAAAAAACCTTTAGACTATCGTGTCAACCGTCTTTCTCAATGGTATCGTATTACTCAGTTCAGGAAGCCGGCCCTAAAATTATTGGGAAAAGCTAGACATGGTGAGATTAAGCTCGTATTCCGGATTATTTATATCCGGATACTCGATTCAAGATTCATTGGCAACACCTACCAATCAACTGTCAACCAATCACAACTCTCGAGTTAAGCATATTATGATTATTCAGCTTGACATAGGTGTACTCAATAGAGCAAGAGCCCAGACGCCCCAGACGTTACTGAATTCTTTCTACACAAAGTGTGTGGTAGGTATTGAAGAAAAAGAAGGTCCAAGTTATCAAGTAAATGCTAACACTACTCAATTCCACTGATTATTTGTTATAACAGTTAGGTAACGTTTGGGGCGTCTAGATCATGGACTTGAGCACGTTAATGTCAACAAAAAAAAAACAATCTATCACAGCTGCCCATTTCCAGTTTGAGTTAATCATGAGCATCTGGAATACCGGCCTACGTCTGTATAACAGACAAAACAAACTCGGCAACCCAATTGTTTTCAATGATACACATAGATATTCGAATAAGACCGTCTGTTGGAATTTAGACTGCAAGCGGATTAGAACAAGCACTGGAATGTAAAACCCAGACTATACAGATACATTCATATGTACAGTCAACACTTGTATATATGGAGGTCAGACCTCCATATATACAAGTGTTTGTATACAGTCAAGGGTCAAAAGAGCAGTCTTACTCTCCCGAAACTCAAATGGCTAGTTTTTGTAGATTTTAAATTATCAACAATTGATTTAATGTGTTGTATAGAAATTAAAGTATAGATTATACCCACTAACCGTGAAAAATTGAAATTCTTCTGCCTACAAAAAAGTTGTCGCTGATGTTTTGGTACAGTGTGACTGCACTTTTGATCCTTACTTATACCTAAGAAGTTTTGCCAGCCCTGGGGCTGGCAAAACTTCTTTTGAGAGCATGCCATTCAATTTTATAGTTTTTAAATGTTACTATGCAAGTCACAAAAAAACCTTGACTCGATGACTTAGGGCGGTTACGCACTACATCCGATCCGTGTCCGTGAGGTTCCGAAGTAGCCGCAGTACTTCTTGTAGGGAAACTTACTGTTAAAATTAAAAAAATGGCTGGTGTTATTATTCTGCTATTGTAAATACCTGATCACACCATTGTCACGCGTGACATAGGCGTCTCGGACTGACAATTAGGCAAAGTTTATCGTACCCAAAACGATCAATATTGCAGTTAGAGACGAAATAATTGGAGGTAGCAGGCAGAACACAAGTAGTATTACCATACAAAATCTAGCTTTTCTTTAGCATCCTAGCTGTCTGACGATTGAAAAGTTTTCTTTTTTTGTTTGTTTACTGTTGAGCATGACGATTTGGGTTAATTCCCGGACACGGCAGTTTTATTAATTATTCCGTTTGGCAATCCTTAATCATCTGGATTTATGCCCGATTTCTGGCAACGGTTTCTCATCTGATTCATCATCATCATATCAGCTGAAAGGTTTTCACTGCTGGACATAGGCCTTCCCCAAGCTCCGCCACATTGACCAGTCCCGTGCGTCCCGCATCCAGCGGATTCCCGCAACCTTCACCACCTTGTGGGAGGCCTTCCAACGCAACGTCTTCCGGTTCGCGGTCGCCACTCTCGAACTTTTCTGCCCCATCGGCCATCCGTTCTGCGAGCAATGTGCCCTGCCTGCTGCCACTTAAGTTTGGCAATTCTTCGGGCTATATCGGTAACCGTGGTTCTCTTGCGGATCTCTACATTTCTGATTCGATCACGCAAGGGAACTCCGAGCATAGCCCTCTCCATTGCCCTTTGGGTGATATTAAGCTTTATGATGAGGCCCACTGTGAGCGACCACGTCTCAGAGCCATATGTTATCACTGGCAACACACACAGGTCATAGACTTTCGTCTTGAGACACTATGGTAAGTTGGACGAGAAAATACCGCCTAACTGCCCTAACGCTACCCAGCCGACAGTTGACCTCTTTCTCGAAGTTGGCCCTACCCAACCGGATTGAGTGATCATTCTCTTCTGATTACATAAGCCTTAAACACCACTACCTTACTCCTCGGGAAATACATGCGTGATTTTATGGGTACCCTATTAATTTTCAACTGAATTCGTATCCGATAGTAGAAAAATTGGCTGTAAGAATACACATTAGATTTTTTTATGTAGTTTCAGTCATTTTATAGTTTCGTCCTAGAAAAATACGAACCCACACCTACGGGCATATTTTTATAGATAAACATATTTTTATACCTTTTGCGACATGAAAATGTACTTAAATGTTTAGAACCCACTCTGATAGTAATCGGCTTTCAAAAATCGAATTTCAGAGCTTACCAAAGAAAAAGCTCGTAAGAGGTTTAGGTACAAAATTTTATGTTGGGAGAACATCGAATCTCTGTCTATGTTCATGAAATTCGGCGCAAAAGGCACCCTTTTACATGTAGCCAACTACTGAAATGCATTGAGTCCGTTATAATCTGGTAGTATATTTACTAATTAGCTACGTTTTGCGCTTCAAAGACCTTCCACAAATAAGTTTATTGTAAGTTTTTTTTGTTATAATCATACAATGCTACATACAATCCTTCACGCTTGTGGATACCAAAGGTAGAGAATAGTATTTACAAACTGTTTTCACCGGCAGTTATATTTAAGTTTTATTTAATAGGGGACAAGACGTCTTTTGCCATCAAGCAGGCACAAAGCCGGTCTCAAGACTGCTGCCGTCTATTTCCTGGTGGAATTTTTGTATCTATAAGATTTATGTATACTTTGTGTAAAATATGCTGTTGGCGTACCTGGCCTAGATAAATTCACTGTCCACCCTGGATATCAAAAACAGTACCCACGCTGACAAAACATCAATACGACATTTAAATATGGAACGAAATGGATACATTTCTCGAAAATCAATTACCTACATGCAATAAAATTTCATTAATTAATTTACTATTGAAACCCAAACAATTTACCCGTTAACTGCAACTTAATTGAAAGGTACAAATGAGCAATTAAAACCTCATAAGACGGAGGCACATATAAAGTTCGTGCGAGTTGTTGCTGAGGGAGCCGCGAAATTTTTTCCGAAAGTCTTTTATGACGTCACCGAGGCTGTACCACGTCATTGTGACCCTTGGCCAATGCACAGGTAAGTAGGTACAGAAGGTACGCTCGGACGCATACACATGATAATTATTCTTACTATCCTTCTTTCTTTTCGTACTTCTTCATAGCGTGTTGATGGCAAAAATAGTTTTTAGTGTTCTGTAATCGACAAGGACCCCTTATAGTTTCGCTATGTCCGACTGTTCGTCCGCCCTTCCGTAGTTTAGCTCAGAGACTCATGTTAATCATGCCAACAAAGTGGTAAAATAAAACCATGAAATAAAATTATTTTAGGGTACCTCCTGGAGACGTAAAGTGGCGATGATTTTTTCTCGTTTATCCCATGGTGTGGTTTATCGTTGGATAGGCCATTCAAAAATATTACGGGTCTGTCAAAATCCTATTTCGATTCAATCAAGCGTTTTCTTAAATTAGCAAATTTTTGTCGCAAATTGACTCGGTCCCCGCTGTCTAAATGATTGCTTTTGGATATGTAAAAAAATATACGGCAGTAGTCTATATAACGAAATTAAAATGAAAACTATCAAAGCTACAGGCTTTACAAGTTTACGAATAATAGACGACCTTTTAATGTTTTATGAGGACAACAGTTTTCGGACGGCAAACTATAAATCTGACACCAGCCTTACGAAGAGGCATCAAAATACCCAGCTAGTGGGTTATGGAGATCAGATAGGCAGTCGCTCCATATCATCATCATTATTATCAACATTTCAACCGAAAGACGTCCACTGCTGGACATAGGCCTACCCCAGGCGTCGCCACGTTGACCGATCCCGTGCGTTTCGTATCCAGCGCATTCCCGCAAACTTAACCAGGTCATCGTTCCACCTAGAGAGAGGACTTTCAACGCATCTTCTTCCAGTTTCCATTCGGCCCCATCGGCCACCCGTTCTGCGAGCAATGTGCTCTGCCCACTGCCACTTAAGTTTCGCAATTCTTTGGGCTATGTGGGTAACTTTGGTTCTCGATATCCTCATTTCTGATTCGACCACGCATGGAAACTCCGAGCATAGCCTTCTCCATGGCCCTTTGGGTGACTTTAAGCTTACTGATAAGGCCCATTGTGAGTGACCACGTCTCGATCTCATAGGTGATCACTAGCAACACACACTGGTCATAGACTTTTGTTTCGCTCCATGTATAATACTAGAATTGAGCTGCACCCAGTAATACTGGAAGTGGACTCCAGGGTAATTGGGAAAAGGCTAGGTAGATTAATTAGAAATTTGTTTATCAATCACACCTAAGCTGCTGAACGGATTTAGACGGGCGCACATATAACCTGGATCACACACAAATGAAGTGTAATATAAATTTACTTTAATCCCGGTAGTATTTCCGGGCGGTAATAGGGTAGTTGACTGAAAATTTGTTTTTTGTCCGTCAGGTAGATTAATAAAAAATATTGGAGACGTTTTTTTTCTTTTGCCACAAATTACGACGATATCGTGCGTTGAAATATCGTGTTACGTCACGGTGTGCTACAATTTATACCGACAAAGTGACGCCACAAGCCCCCACTCCTGAACTTTCATGCGCTATATCTTTGTCAATTGTTATTTATTTAATAAAGCAAAAAATACGTGTCAAGTATTATTTGACAATCTCACGGACAGACTAAATAGAATTATTATTTTTCTACCCAAGAAACATCCCGAAAATGTATCTGTCTCTTACTTTATAAGTGGGTGGTAATAATATTTAAACGTCTTTAAAATCGAATCCACAAAACGTATATTCGATGATACCGTCAATGTTATACAAAAAAACAAGAATATCTTTTTACTGAAATATTTTTCAAACGACTTCCTACTAACAAGAAACAAATTGTTACCATCTCCGATACAACGAAAACAATCCTTTTTATTAACAAAAGAGACTTATGACTTCAGTAGAATGATAAACAGTCCGGGATGATAGTCTATGCTGCTATTCGTAAATTCTTAACTACCTGTCAAGGTTTTACGAATAGCAGCAAATAGTCAATATATCTTAGTTTGTCTTTATCATTTTCTTTTTAAAGTAAGATGGACAATGAATTATGTCTTGGCAAAACGAAAAAGAAAGTGGGTGGTAATCTATTCGGAACATGAATCTTCACTGGTTATTCGGGTCCAATATTATTTGATAATCTCACTGACGGACTAAATAGGATTATTATTTTTTCTACCCAGGAGACGTCCCTATTTTTGATTTTCACGTGAGCCAAAAGCAAGCTTGAAATAGTTTGAGATCGCCATACCTACGCTTCATATGTGTGCGCACCAGTTTCCCCTCGTTGCTGCGTTGCTTGTAGAGAGCTGACCTTCTGTATGAGTCTGTATCTTTGATATCGAGCTCATATCCACACTGTATTAAAACATGTTATTATTCATATATTCTGAAAGTACAGCTTTGCTATGTTAAAAGGGACTGTTTTGTAAAATATTAATTAAAATGGTGTAATTAAAGGGTTTATTATCGTCGTGTACTAAATTAATGACTGTCAAAGGGTTTCTGGTGTAATTAGTATTACGAGAATTCATTTATTTTTCACGAAAATGAGTACAATATTGTTATTTAGTATGTCATAGTGATGGGCCCATTATCGATAATAATCGATACTGGTGGACTGTAATATCGATTTTTTTAACCCCCAATGGAAAAGAGGGGTTTTATAAGTTTGACGTGTGTATCTATGTCTTTTTGTGTATTTGTCTATCTGTCTGTGGCATCATAGCTCCCAAACAGACGAACCCTTTAATTTAGCTTTTTTTGTATGAAAGGTGACTTTATTGAGAAAGATCTTAGTTATGTTTGATGAAAATCGAATAATTTGATCATAAGTTATACGCATTTTACTCTTCGCAAGATATCGTGTTATAATTACGTGTTTCGATGGATTGTCAATCGAAGCGTGTTTACTAAGATTTAAATTATACTTGTTTCGACTATGAGGCTGCTTTTGGTATCGATCTTCAATGAAAAGCAATGGAAGAGGTCTACAATGGAACGAGCGAGGTTAAATAGTACATTGTGTATTAAGGGCGGTATGTAAGGAATTACGATCGAGACTCTAGTAGAAGCCCGAAGTCGAAGACTGAGGGCTTTCTGAGAGGTTCGTAATTCCCGTACCGCCCGTGATACATACAATGTTTTTCATCACATTTGCTAGTAATAATTATGAATTACAGTTTTAATACACAAGTCAGCACAGCTGTTATTACGAAATACGTGAACTTTTTTTAAGCGGTTGGTGAATTTTTGCCCACACCACAGATTATACAGTGTTTCGTTCAGAAACTATAAGGGCAAATACTTACGTAGGTATACAGCCATGACGGAGTGTAATTAGAATTAAATAATTTCGACGTTTTCATACTATAACTATTAAAATCGATTATTAAGAACATTAGTTGAGTATTTAAGTAACATGTAGCGAGATTGCAAAGAAATTCCTGTTTAGATAACATTTTAAGATTTTTTTTCAATTGCGTGTAAACTCCTTGCTTGAACTTGCATGACCTGTGTGCTGTGCCATAAATTAAAAAAATATTACTTACCACCCTAGGGCTTCATGACAAAAAGAAAGCCCGAGGGTTTTATATAGGGCATTACGGCCAAGTTAACCTGTATGTTTAGATACTTTTTACGTGCAAGTGTGATGAAAAGATACTTTTGATGATGATAGGTGATAAGAAGTAGAGACTCTGGTAAAGCTATAATCGTGACAATCTAAGAAGTCCTTTGACGTTTCTCATTTTGCATGCTGCTGCTGTTGCTTTGTATAAACGTCTACGAAAAACCAAATTCATAATCCTAATTAATTACTATGTTACGCATACACTATAACAACGAACACCATTCGTAACCATCAAGTTTAACTTTTATAACGTATTTATATAGCTGTCAAATTTGACTTCTCAGTTTGTCACGACTATAAGTTTGCTTTTTCCTCTGCAGGATTCGTCCTACGATCTATTTTATCCGCCTTTGTTGACTCACAAGATACAATTAAGTTTCTTATTTACCACTTGCGTTTTACTAAGGTATCCTACGTAATGTGACTGATATACTGCAAACTGTCTACGAAGAGTAACGAAGTTTCTACATCCTTCTAGGTTTGCTGATAGTACTTTTCGAAACGCATCAAGAACTTTAAGTTGAAACTAATACATTTAAGTATGGTCCTTCCGACATATTCAATACCCCTTCAAACCTCTACGGGTACACGCCACATTTGCTCGTACATTTTCACCATAATAACGGTGAAGGAAACTAAAAAAAACCTTGCTACCGCCTCCTTTTGCTGTAGCCTATAAATATATGATTTATAAGTCTTTCGTGTATTTTTCAATACGTCCCTTCGGATCCTTAGGAATCTTGTGGAGTGCGTCTCATTATAAACCAAGGAAAGCTGTTGAGATTTTCTTCGTACACATGTGCGTGCATATACATTGAAGGGGAAGTTATTTGCGAGCCAATTAAAATTATATATATTTGCGAGCGTGTCTTTAAGTCTATTTGTAAGATAAAGATTACTTACTTTTTGGTAGTGGTTTGACAGTGGTTTCGCCCGCGTAGTATTATGTTATCTGTGCCCGCGTGAAGACCGAAAATAATGCTATATTACCTTACCAAGATTTGGTTGCTTTTGTGTACACAAAAGCCAAAAAAAAAACAAAAGCATAAATAAATAAAAAAATCGTCTGCATGACATATTGTAATAATATTTTTGCTAGCCACCCAAATGGCTGCTGTAGATGTTAAGAGTAGAGGACGCTTTCCCACTATAATTTATTTATTTATTTAAACTTCATGCAACATACACGAACATAGGTAGATTTAATGCCTGAGGCATTCTCTACCAGTCAACCAAGGGTGGTTTAGAGATAACATGACAGGAGCATAAAACAAATACTAAATGTGTACACAAATATTTATATATATATAAAATATACACATATATATATATACTAGGGTGTCCCTTATATACGTGAAAATTTTTTTTTTCGGATATCGAAATGCATGCCCCGTAGTTCTTTTTAAACTCCCCAGATCTACTTAAATACAAAATTTTATCTTCCTATGTCAACATTAACCCGTGCCGACAAGGCCGTAAAGATTTTGAAAATAGCTGCCTTTGACCCTTTTCGATATTCAACTAAACAAAATGAAATATTTATATTTTATAAAAACAATAATAAAAATTTAGTAAGAAAATAGGTATTTATTTATTAAAAGAACATAAAATTACAGATTAGCAAGGATATTTTCTTTTAAGGGTCTCTTTGTTACAGTCTGGATAAAGATTTCTGTGCTCTTGTACACAGCGTAGTAAAAATTGTTTCTGTTCTTCCTTTGCAGTAATTAAACCATGAAAATCTTGCATAAGTTTTACAGCTCTTTCAGCTGTATCATTCACTGCCCTTAAAGAAAAAACCTTTCTTTTTGCCTGTAAATAGGCAACATCTTCTTCCCACGTAGAAACAGGTTTCTCCAAGAAGTTATCATCAATTTTTAAACGAGAAAATAATTTTCTGCTCTTGATAGACACAAAATCAACCAATGATTTTCCTGTAACAATAGACAAGACAGTATTATTATCAGTTTATTAAAACAATTTAAGACATAGTAAAGTAAGCTTAGCGTTAGATCCTTTTACATGTTTTTTTTTTAATTAATGATTAATAGCTAACTTTAACATAAAATTAAGTATTCCCACTTACCATGCAAATAATCAGACATATCTTCCTTCGATGGAATGTATCTCTTCCCAGAATCATACAAACTCTCTCTTTGTAAGTTCTCTACGATACTTTTCTTGGTTGCTTCATCAACTTCATCATCAAAGAGTGACAAAACAATAATTTCTTCTGACAAGTACCAAAGATGTTGACTAAACTTTTTCAAAGCTGCTTGGGAGATCTCTTTGTTAATAATAATAATAATAACGTTTATTGTGTCTAAAAAAAATATAAACAAACAATTTTGGGTTTGGAGTCTTCATTTAAGCAAATAATGCCTGTATTAAAAGACTCCGCTCCTTCACAACAGTAGGTACTTACTTAAAACACAATAAAAACGGTACATGGGAGTAGTTAAACAAAGTATAGTTATGTAAACGTGTGTGTGCGTATGCATGAGTGTGCGTGTGTTGTTGAATGTACATGAGTGTTGTGGATGTGTGGTTGTATGTGTATGCGTGTGTGAATGTACGTGTGGCTATGAGAGAGTCTCAATGAGTGTGAGAGTTGGTCGTGCACTTGTATTAAGTTACGTTTGTTGTAGGAGAGTCTCAGTTTTTTCATATGTCAGTGGTTTTAACCAGTCAGTCAACATTTCTTTACATATATGATAAGATTTTGAATATACGAAAATTGCTTTATTTATTTTGTTATATAATTGAGCTGATCGTTTACTAAATTGCATAGATCCGAAATTGGTCTTGGTTACAGGTAGTTGAACTATATTATCTTTTCTTCTCCTAGCGTGTATATCCGCATTATAAGGTAAGGTTTTGTGTTTTTTTAAAATTATTTGAGTAATGTATAGTTTCCTAACTGACAATACATCACTAAGTTTGTAGAGGTTCTCTGTAGAATATCTCCTTTTTTTAAAATACATTATTTTGAGCAGGGCTCGTTGTGCTCGCTCCAATTGAATGAATTTAGATTTTGTTGCCCCACCCCAAACAGGAATACAGTATATCAGTATTGATTGCGCAAGAGAAATATATATTTGCGTGAGCACATTTCTAGCAGGCTTACCGCTTCTCTGTATGGACCTAGGCAGCACGTGACGCAGGGTCTTAAAGATCCAATTTAGCTTGCGGACTCTATTTGCAACTTGCTCAAGATGGGGGTACCAGCACAATCTCTGATCCAGCGTTACCCCTAGATATTTTGTGCTAGAAACTTTGCCAATGCTAGAACAGCTACATTTATCAACATTAGTACCATCACAACTGTGAATAGTGATACGAAAATCGCAATTTGGTTGTGTACGATTGCAGATGCTGAAACTTATAAAGTTTGTTTTGGATGTATTTAATGTGAGAACATTGGCATTGAGCCAATTCGCAATCTGGGACATTCCTGATTCAGCACTTAGCTGCACATTATGCCATGTCTTACCAAAGAAGATGACAGCAGTATCGTCGGCGTACGACAGGACTTTGGCATTAGGAATTTTCATGTTACATAGGTCGTTTATGTATACTAGGAAGAGCGTTGGACCTAATACACTTCCTTGGGGGACGCCGTATGACACATCCGTGACATCACTTATATGTTGCCCTACTTTGACACTCTGCTTCCTATTTGAAAGATAGTTCTTAAACAGATCAAGCGCGTTATCTCTAATACCAATTTTTTCCAGCTTGTTTACAAGGATGGGCGCAGAGACGGTATCAAATGCCTTTTTGAGGTCTAAAAAAACAGTTAGGCACTTGTCACCATTGTCAAGGTGGTTAGCTACTGATGAAGTTAGTGATATGACGGCGTCCTCTGTGGAAATACCTTGACGAAAACCAAATTGTGAGTCGGAGATAATATTGAATTTGTTTAGGTAATTAAGTAGCCTAACATTTATTAATTTTTCAATAATTTTGGAAATACTAGTAAGAACAGAAATAGGTCTATAATTATTAATATCGTCTCTACACCCACCCTTGTGCACAGGAGTAATAATGGCAATTTTTAACGGGGCAGGGAAGATGCCGGTTTTAAAGCAGAGGTTCGCAAGATGGGCAATGATAGGGACGGCTTCCATGCCTATAAACTTTAAAAAAATTGTAGATATGTTGTCCCAGCCAGGGGCACTGTCAGTTTTTAGGTTAATTAATATTCGGTATACTTCGTCGGCTTCAGTTTCCAGAAGCACAAAAGAATTAACTCGATTTGATGCATTACTGCTCTGACTGAAGACGGCATTGTCAGTTGTAGGCAGGATTTGTTGGGCCAGGTCGTGGCCGATTTTAGAAAAGTAATTGTTGATAAAATTAACTGAATCAAAAGGAGTTGGCTGAAGTTTTAACAATTCTGGATCATTATTTTTTGTTTTCTGTGAGTAGGTGATAGCTTTTATATTTTTCCACAGTAATTTATAATTATTAACTGATTTAGATAGCAGATTCCTTTCGTATTGTCTTTTTAATTTTTTAATCAAATTGTTACAGTAGTTTCTGTAACGTCTGAATGTTATTTTTAGAATTTCATTAGTTTGATCCTGACGAAGTTTTTTTTGGAGGTTATTCCTATTATGTATACAGCGCAAAATACCATTGGTAATCCACGGTTTTAAAATGCGTTTTTTGCAAGGGATTTGTAATGTGATTGTATTTAATTTAATGGAGTCAGATAAAGTTTGTATCAACTGAGTACACACATAATCAGGATCATCACAGAAAAGTAGTTCACTCAAGTTTTTTTCTTTTATATAATGTAGGGCCTGTTCAAAGTCAACAAATGTCTTAGTTTTACAAACATTTTGTAAACATTTTTGCTTAGATAATACTAGAAGGGTTGTGAGATGGTCGGTTACTGTGGTATTAAGTATAGCAATAGTGGATGAAAACTTTTTCTTATTTACCTTAAGCATGAAGTGGTCCAGGCATGATTTGTCTCTCGTTGGCAACAGGTGCCCTGGAAGGATACCGTGTAAAGACAACATGTTTAGGTAGTTCATTCTATTTTTCAGGTCATGAGACTGCTCGAATAGTTTAGGTATAAGATTAATGTTTATGTCGCCAGCCACAATAATGTTTTTATTTGGTGATATGATCTCCAAATGATTGTTGAGCGAACTGACAAAACTGTCAGTATTAGAGTTTGATGGTGAACGGTAAATACAGAGAATGACGTTATTATTTATTTCCAAGCTTAGGCAAGAGGCCTGGGCCAGTGATATTTCTGTAACCTGATGTTCGAGTGCACTCTTCACATAAACGACTACCCCATCATTTTGGTTTAGCTGACTTGAAGTCATATATGAACTGTAGTTGTTAAGTTGAGGAATAGCTTTATTTGAATTTAACCTACATTCTGTAAATATTATGATATCTGTTTCGAAGTTAAATGAAGACAATGTCAATAAAAAATCATCAAAATTACAATAAATGCTTCTAATGTTCTGTGAAAAAATAGTTAGGTCACTTTTCTTTACAAAAATGTGTTTAGACAGCTCATTACTGTCGCATTCAAAGGTACGCGCAATCTCAAGATTGTCTATATCAGTAACCGTTAATAGTTTCGTATTCCTTAAGCCTTTTTAAAAAGGACAAATCTTGATTTGGTGCCTTCACCGCCAGACTACATCCCAGCCATGATTTCACATATACAACTGCAATGAATAAACAAATGTCTTGGAGTGCTCGTTTATCTTTGGCGCTAATTTTGAATTGAGATTGCAGCAAACATATTTTCAAACAGTAAATAGCTCTTGCCATCCACCTTGCTTGATGCATTGCTCCAGGAGGTCTTATTTTAATTTTTTTCTCACTATCGCCTCCTAAGAAAATAATAGACAGTTCAATCAGTTCTCGATAATCGTCACGTACAATAGATTTTTGCAGTTCTTCATTATAAAATGTCAACAGTTCTTTAATTTTTGTATTACAAAAATGTTGTGTGACGATGTGGCTGTGTGTTTCAATAGCAGCAGAATTAATAGTATTCCAGCTGTCTCTAAACTTTTTAAACATCGGGATATTAGGGCTATTTGTTAGTTGGTGGTTTTTTTTTTCAAATACACACTTTAAAACCAGTTCGTAAACGTGATGGCGGCAAGCAAAGAGTAATAATTCCCGGTCCAGCTTTTGTTCCATAAAAAAACTTTTTGCAAAAAAATACTACCGACTTCCAAATACAAATCTACAAAGTGAAAAATAACTTAATTTTTTTAAGTCGGTGTCTTTCGTAGGTACCATTTTTTTGCGTTATGGACACCGACTTAAAAAAATTAAGTTATTTTTCACTTTGTAGATTTGTATTTGGAAGTCGGTAGTATTTTTTTGCAAAAAGTTTTTTTTATTTTTCACTTTTTAGTTGTACGTACCTAATAGGCAAGTTAGTAAGGGAACTATTTCGCCAGAATAGATTTCATGAAACTTGAACATAACTGGTGAAATGAGAATTCTGCTTACCCCTTAAGAGCGAACTGGCGTGATGTTATGTTATGAAATGTTATAAACAACAAACAGACTTGCGATTGCAGCAATCCCGAGAGATTTGCCGTTATTTATTAGATAGATAGATAGATAAATCATTTATTTAGTGCACACAAAAGACACAGCACAACACACAAAATCTTAATTAAATTATTACAATTTTTATGTATGTTTAAAAACAAGGTGCCAACATAAAAAGAAAAAGGAAACCATACTTACGAAATAAAAGTCAAAGTGACACCAGTAACATTAGTTTTGACAATCAAAGATTACTATTATTATGTACTACTACTATTATTATTATGTGATTACTATTAGTATGTATTATTATTGAAGAGTTCTGTTGTATATCTCCGAAGTTCTTCATCAGATCTTCACCAAATTAAAATGGGACCAATTTCGGAACATACTTAACCAAACAAAAAAAGAATTTTCAAAATCGGTCCACAATTGACGGAGTAATCGGTGAACATACACAAAAAAACAAAAACAAACATGAAGTCGAACATAGAACCTCCTCCTTTTTGGGAAGTCGGTTAAAAAGTACACAAGCTCCTTCATTTGTATCACAGCACATTATTTGTACTTTGTCCTCGAGGTTCCAGTCATAAAGTGCGTTTAACACAGCTTAGCTTGATCTTGACCAGAAGAGCTCTCCAGCTTAGGCACAGCCAAAAGTTGTTCCTTTTCTTCAAATGATATAAGGATTGGCAGGCGTTCTTCTTTAGAACTTCTTACGTCCAGTCCAGGTAATAATTTTCCATCCCAATGAACGGTCACACTTTCAGGTAAATTATTCTGAAAATCTGATTTTATAGATTCCGCTCTATCTTTTCTAGTCTTTGTACGAATGCGTTGAATAGACGACTTGTTTATCGGGAAATCATCATTACTAAGATCTAGGGCTTCCACTATAGCCTGAAGTATATATACGGAATCTCTTATGCTTAATTGACATCTATCCAAAGCTGCAACTAATTTAGGAGTGATGAAATCTTTCCTTCCCCTTTTTGTAATACTTCCAGAACTTACCGTTTGAGATGTCGACGGTAAGGGTTCGTCGATGCTTTCATCAGAGCTGGTAGGTTGATCGGGATATCCTGGTGTCTCAATAAGATCTTGTGTAGTTAAAGATAAAGATAAACTCTCGGAACAGATTTGATCATGTCTTTTTTTCTCTTCTTTTAATTTTCTCTGTCTGGATCTTTCTTCTTTCTCAGCTAACTTTTTATCTACACCGGCTAAACATCCTGGACGCCCTGGTTCTCTTTGCTTTTGTAAAAAGATTTTATCTTCTTCTATTTTCATCCATTCCAAAGCATTAGCGTGTGCTATGTCGAATAAATTATCTAAATTGTTTTGAAAGTCCTTCTCACGGTGCTTGTAAATATCTTGTGTTATTTT
Source organism: Orthosia cruda (assembly GCA_964057195.1). Taxonomy (NCBI): domain Eukaryota; kingdom Metazoa; phylum Arthropoda; class Insecta; order Lepidoptera; family Noctuidae; genus Orthosia; species Orthosia cruda. The sequence continues at coordinate 9,052,459 of OZ059834.1, forward strand.
GGAATTTTTTTGCAACTCTCTCCAAGCATGGTGAAGATCCACAAGTTTCTTTACGCAGTTAGGAATAGCTCTGGTAGGGATTCTAGCTTTTTCCCAGAATATAATAAACTCTCGAACGACGAGATTTGCGCTTTCACTAACACTCAATTTCACTTCACGAATGTTAAAAAAGAGGACTGCAAGAACTTTTTTTTTTTTTTTTTATTATCAATAGGCTCGCGCTTGACCACTATCTCACCTGAACGAAAGCGATGATGTGGTCGACGGTGAAGCACGCTTGCCTAGAAAAAACCTATTCACTCTTGACTTAAAGACCCCTAGATTGTAGCTATCGGGAAACACAGACTCCGGCAGGGAATTCCACTCCTTAGCTGTACGCATAATAAAAGTGTCCCCAAAACGTTTTGTGCGTATGGGTGGGATGTCCACCATGTACCGATGACGCATCACCGTGCGTCTGGTTGTCCGATGATGGAACGGGCTGGGCGGAATTAAATCATGCAATTCCATCGCACACTCCCCGAAATGTAACCGATAAAATACCGACAAGCTGGCAACTCGGCGACGATGTTCAAGGCTCTGGAGCTTTGATTTGACCAGTGCTTCATCGCCGATGAGTCTCTTGGCCCGCTTTTCGATCGACTCTAGTGCATCTAGCTGATATTTGACGGTTAGACGGTAACTTTGCCCCAGTTATTTGATAGTTCAAGTCACCTACTAAGAAAATACTTTTTTTATTGCTTCTTAATTCCACTGCCATTTTTTAACGTAAAACAACATCAGTCTTATTACAAAAAGCGGTTTAACTAAAAACCCAGGTTTTAATCTCTATAAACTGTGGTTTACACAAAAATGATATCACAAATAATGGTTTAGCGATAAACCGTAGTCCAAATTATGGTCTAACGCTAAACCTCGGCGGCCCCTAGTTTAACGATGGTCTAAGTCGTATCTGTCAGATTCTCTTTTAGGTTATAGCATCTTTTATATTGTGTTTTGTTGTTTTTACCCGAAAATGGATATTCACATGGTTAATTTAATATATTATTGAGGAAATTACTTTTTCCTCGGTACTCCAATTCTCAGATCGTTTTTTTTTTGTTGGTCCATCACAATATATTATTAACAAAGAGGCAATTGCTCTATAATATTAGAGACTTCGATAACTTAAAATTCCAAAGCTTAGTGAACTTTGTTCAGCTTGCGATGGTTTTGTTTAATTTTATAGTTTCATATAACGCCGCGCGAGAATGTTACGTTTCGTTACACGTACGTAGATGTATTATTAGTAATTATTAAGAATTTAAGTAATTTGCTTAAATCTAAACAAAACTTCAATCGATAAATAACAAATGTTTATATCCATGCAAAATAACAAAGTCTCAATATTTTTAACACTCTTAAACGTAATTTAATCCTTATCGTATTATCAAAACGTTTTTATTTCTGGGCATACGGAACGTTGCAATTGAATGATATTATGGTGAACGAATGATATTTGTATTAATCTGTGGTTGATATATTGACAATGGTTCAAATGACGGGACTATGAAAACCACGGTTTTTTATGTTTTGTAATAAGGACAAATTTAGACCATGGTTTTGCAGATAAGTCTGGACTTGATAGTACAGGTTTAAATCAAGGTTTATTTCGTTTTTTGTAATAAGACTGCATGTGTTCATCACGAGATTAACTAATAACAAATGACAAATACGGCGAGTACGTGCCGCTATTTCCGCGTAACTTGTATGAACATGATTCGATGCAAGTCGGCACGGGTTTCCGTTCTCCAAATAAGGTAAAAATTAATTCCCGAGTGTTTTAGGTACTAATGAACAAAACTAAAACCTATGCGTTAAAAAATATAAACTTTGAAAAATAAGGGACTCCCTAATATATACTAATCAAAAAAAGTTGATGATGATGATAATTTTTACAAAACACTCCAAAGTTGGTACCAGAATTGAGTCAATATTAAAAAGGGGTGGACTTTTTTGGTTGCCGGCTATCGTACCTTTAATCCGATTTTTTTATATGCTTAATCTTATTACCGCCTATGTATCTTGTTTGTTGCACAAACAATGTACATAGGCGGTAATAATACCTGAGGCATGCTCTACCAGTCAACCAAGGGTGGTGGAGAGACAACATGGCAGGTGCATAAAAAAACTTATTAAAGCAAACTTTTTATTTTTTATTTGCGTATATTTAGTTAATTATAAATTTAGATTGAATCAATTGACAATTTGTTTTTAGTCAATTTCTCGTCCAATTTGCCAATATTTTGTAAATGTTTATTTGATTTGGAATGTACCTTTTACTAATACTAGTTTTATGAGTATTTGTTACTAACAAGAAATGGACTGAAAATCGTCTGAATTCAGATTAATTAAAAATAAATTGAACTGAGTACAAAAGATGATGGGATGGGTATGATTATTTTTTTACGTCTGTTAACGCGCACACGCACACATTGTTAACGGCGCGAGGAGCCCGCGGGACGCGGGGCAGGAGAGCCGCTCGGCGCGTTGTGTCGTCGATTCACCGCCCGCCACCAGTGCTGCCAACTTAGCGCTTTCAGCGCCAGATCTAGCGCTCTTTTTGTTCAATAGCGCGTTCTAGCGCCTAGCGCTAAATCTAGTGCTTTTTGAAACTTTGGACTTTCTTTCAAAAACAAGTAATTTCGCAAACTAAACGACGTGTTGAGGCAAATTTCATCCACAGATACATATAAACTCAAGTCCAAAACTGATCAAGACCAACCTGACCAACCATATAATTCGGCGGCAGAAGCAATTGTAGTAGAATCAGACGGTGAATTAATTTATTTCCTTTATATTTTGAAATAATTAGATTAACACGTTATTATTTTATTATCACTAAACAAGTACTATAATGTATTAACTCTTGTATAAGACATATTTTGATTCAATAAAAAAATACGTTTAAACGTCCCTGTCTCAAATTATTGGGCGTTTTGCTTGTATTTGTCGCCGAAACAAGCGTTTTTTTTTTACAGCGACCATTTAGCGCTTTCTAGCGCGTTTTTAAAGAGCTAACAGCGCGTTTTTGCTTAGACGAGTTGGCAGCACTGCCCGTCACACGCCAGCGCAGTCTGCTCGGGTCACTAGAAGAGGGCGCGTGTGTACGCGCAACAAGCATCGCGTCTCGCGTCGCTCGCTACCAAACCAAACTGTATTGCTGTAAATTGTTGTTGAGTAAAATAATTTCAATTGAGTTGACTCGCCTATTTATTTAGTCGGCGACCCTAATCTCAACAATGTCTTTAACGAAATTTATAGTTTATAATAATTTATGTCAATAGTTTACTACATTATTGTGTTCTATAGGATTCTACTTGTATTGCAATTTTGTCCTATATAGTCATAATATTAAAAGTATATAGCGAGATACGCGTTTCTGTGATAAGCCAAACCAATAGAAACTATTTATTTATTTTTTATATCTTCGAGGTAGTTAAGGCTTCTTATCTTGGCGTTTATTTTCCGAAATGAACTACTAAAACCAAATGATCTTGTTTCATTGTTAGAAAATGGTAAAACTAAAGTCATAACGTAGGTACTAGACAATTTTGTTGTTTATTAGCTACTGGACTAAATGTTTTATTGTACGCAATGTTAAAACAAGAAATAAAGTTTGTTGGAGGAGGACACAGGATTTTAATCTTTCCTAAGTATGTGTGGGTAGATGGAAATATGTAGTAAGCTGGTGTTCGATCCCTCTCTCCTTTCAATTCCTACACAGTGCCATCGCATCGGGTGTGAGCGAGAAAGGTACACCTCTTCAATATATTTCGAGACTGAGGGTAGCGAGACATACAGGCAATACGAGTATACCTTGCCATTGTCCCTTGCACCTCACTGCTTCCTTGCATTGTTCCTTGCACATAGGGAGCGCGGGTGTAGACTCGCGCTCGCAACACGCCATGTCCATAGGACCACCCAGCGACGGGTTCGCTGGTGCTTCGAAGGAGGCTCACTGCTGTTAAAATAGTCACCGCGCAAAGATGCAGTCCACGTTTAAGTCGAATATAAACGTTTACAATTCGGGTAAGCCAGTACTCTTCGCCATCTCTGCTAATCAAGCAGTCACATCGAAGGATCTTCTCTAGATATCTACAACGCAAGGTACTGTGCAATCTTTTTAATCTTGGTCAAGCGGGTCGCCATCCAAATCGTCCACATCCGTTTCTTTTCCCCTTGTCGAATAACCAGCTTATCGCAATTTCTGCGGTGCATTTAGCCGCGCACCCACTTAGTGTATTAGATTACGCACTGACCGTCCTCCTACACTTGTTTACTAAGTTCTACAATCCTTGACATTATCTTCAAGATTCTTTTCATTTTACTTTTAACTACAAGGCTTTCCCTCTGCTGGAGGGCTATTACAGGGTACCTATATTTGTTTATACTTTGTACAGACACAAGCTTTTCCCATTGCTTAGCTTTCGTGGCCTAGCCTACTTGAATGGGTTTATCTTAGTAATGGGATCAGTACAGTGTATGCCACGAAAGATGCGACTTGACCGCGTCTCCCGCGCTCTGTCCGGCGCCCCGATGACGCCCCGTCTCTTTCCCGCACTCAATACTAATACCGCTAGAGACCTTAAATCGTCTAATACGCATTCAAGTCTCATTTATTGTGGCACGAACTGTACCTACATCCAGAAATTACTTGCAAACAATGTTAGTTTAGACAAACACCGTGTTGTGATAAATATATTGAAAAGAAAGAAAGAAAACACATTTATTTGACACAAGCCAGAGCACACAACACACATATAAAAAAAAAAAAGAAAGATAACTTAGACTAAACAACAATAACCCATAACGCCTTCTCATAACGTTACATAACACTGCAATTCTTTTCAGTTGCAATTTGAAACGGACTATTGTATTTTGCAGACAAGTTGAACGTGACAACTCAAAACAACGAGCGGTAATCTTCAAAATCTTAAATTTAGTCTTGTTATACTTCTTTTTTTTTACCTTTGTATAGATTCTTTTACCGATTGTTTTGTGAATTTGTGAACATTGTAGGCCTTCTAGATGCAAGTTAACATTTGTTAACTTTTTTTATATAATATATAATCTTTTTTTTTTTTTTTCGTACTTCTTATTGTAGGGCCTACGTTGTCTCCCCATATCTAAGTACCAATGCTGTCACATGGACATATTGTAAAACCAAACCATTTTGAAAGAGTAACCATGGAGTTTCTTGCCGGTTCTTCTCCATAGGAAACGACCAACCCGAACCGTGCATCTTTTGTCTGTTTGTCTGTTTGTCTGTTTGTCTGTTTGTCTGTTTGTCTGTTTGTCTGTTTGTCTGTTTGTCTGTTTGTCTGTTTGTCTGTTTGTCTGTTTGTCTGTTTGTCTGTTTGTCTGTTTGTCTGTTTGTCTGTTTGTCTGTTTGTCTGTTTGTCTGTTTGTCTGTTTGTCTGTTTGTCTGTTTGTCTGTTTGTCTGTTTGTCTGTTTGTCTGTTTGTCTGTTTGTCTGTTTGTCTGTTTGTCTGTTTGTCTGTTTGTCTGTTTGTCTGTTTGTCTGTTTGTCTGTTTGTCTGTTTGTCTGTTTGTCTGTTTGTCTGTTTGTCTGTTTGTCTGTTTGTCTGTTTGTCTGTTTGTCTGTTTGTCTGTTTGTCTGTTTGTCTGTTTGTCTGTTTGTCTGTTTGTCTGTTTGTCTGTTTGTCTGTTTGTCTGTTTGTCTGTTTGTCTGTTTGTCTGTTTGTCTGTTTGTCTGTTTGTCTGTTTGTCTGTTTGTCTGTTTGTCTGTTTGTCTGTTTGTCTGTTTGTCTGTTTGTCTGTTTGTCTGTTTGTCTGTTTGTCTGTTTGTCTGTTTGTCTGTTTGTCTGTTTGTCTGTTTGTCTGTTTGTCTGTTTGTCTGTTTGTCTGTTTGTCTGTTTGTCTGTTTGTCTGTTTGTCTGTTTGTCTGTTTGTCTGTTTGTCTGTTTGTCTGTTTGTCTGTTTGTCTGTTTGTCTGTTTGTCTGTTTGTCTGTTTGTCTGTTTGTCTGTTTGTCTGTTTGTCTGTTTGTCTGTTTGTCTGTTTGTCTGTTTGTCTGTTTGTCTGTTTGTCTGTTTGTCTGTTTGTCTGTTTGTCTGTTTGTCTGTTTGTCTGTTTGTCTGTTTGTCTGTTTGTCTGTTTGTCTGTTTGTCTGTTTGTCTGTTTGTCTGTTTGTCTGTTTGTCTGTTTGTCTGTTTGTCTGTTTGTCTGTTTGTCTGTTTGTCTGTTTGTCTGTTTGTCTGTTTGTCTGTTTGTCTGTTTGTCTGTTTGTCTGTTTGTCTGTTTGTCTGTTTGTCTGTTTGTCTGTTTGTCTGTTTGTCTGTTTGTCTGTTTGTCAGAAATCAAAAAAAAAACGTTACAATAATTAATTTATCATGTGACAACCCTAAGTGGAGGGATGAAAGGGACTGCGTGGCTATCGCCCTTCAGACCTCCCCTAGCTGGCTAGTTCCTGAAGACTGCTAGGCTATCGAAGCAGAAACTAGTCGTACTAAGGATCAGAGCTGGCTGCGTGGCTACCGAACTCTGAACCTCTAGCTAGTGAATGACGATTTGTTCGAAGACAGCTCTGCTTATAAAGGCGGATTGTATACAAGTGTGCGCAATATTCATACATATTCGACGGTAGTTGTAGTGCAGATAACCCGCGGGGTGTCTCTTGCGCAGATCGTTCCACAAGTTGATTGTAGATGGCATCACTTGTCTTCAGAATTCGTTTGTTGTTGCTGTCTTCTAGTTTATGAAGCCGCTCATCATAGTGCTTTGGATAAGTTACACTAGATGGCGCTGTATGTTTGTTACATTCTCCCCCTCTGGTACTCTATAGTCGTCCCGACAGAGTACCAGGATCAGTATCCATCTTCCTCGGTCTCCCTCTTTTTCTTAAGGGATTTAATGGTTTGGGCACATTGTCATCTCTTTGTTTAAATTTACATATTGCTGAAGTATGATATTTTCCCATGGATTGTTCTGGTGACTTTGGATTTGCTTCTTCATATGTGGATGCTCCATGTTTCTTTATGACAACATAAGGACCATCTCTGCGTAGTGCAAATTTTGCTGTGAACTGTTTTTCATTACTGCTTACTGGATGTGTCTCAACCAATACTAAATCTCCTATTTTATAGCATGGATCTGGTCTTCTTTTTTGATTTGTACGTTGCCTATTACTGTCTTGCATGGTTTCTATGTTTTCTCTTGCAATTAACAAATCTTCAGCTAACTGCTTTAAAGTGGATGTAATTTGTGATATAAATTTTTCTTGTGTTAAAATTGTGCTGAAGTCATGTGTAAGATCATAGGGAGTTCTTAATTCACGTCCGAAAGTCAAGTAGGACGGTGAAAATCCCGTTGTTTGACATACAGCCGAGTTCATTGCAAATCTGATAGCAGGCAGTGTATTTGGCCATTTCTGGTGTTGATTCTTCTCCATATCCACAGTATATCACCCAGAACCTAATATCCTTTCCACGATATTAGGTTCTGGGTGATATACTGGTGTCAGGATGTGTTGAATTTGTAGACAGTAAGTAAGTTTTTGCATTATTGCTGATATGAATTGTACTCCATTATCACTTACAATTTTCCTTGGTAAACCATAGCGCAGAAATATTTCATGTAGAAGAGTGAGTGCACAGGTTTCAGCTGTGGCTTCTGTTATAGCAAAAAGTTCAACCCATCGAGAAGCTGTGTCTTCAACAATAAAAATCCATTTTTCTCCTGTTGTTGCTTTTGGTAAGGGACCAAATAGATCAATAGATAGTACTTCGAATCTGTGATTATTTGCAGTTGATTGATATAAACCCGCTGGTCTTTTATTTGATGGTTTATATTTCTGACATTCTACACAAGTCTTCACATACTTAATCACATTGGTGCGTAAATAACAAGGAGATGATGGAAATACCTGAATAGTGGACTGTAATTTAAGATAGGTGCTGATTGACTGACTCGTAGTTGCACATTGGACAATTGTACCTAGGCTTGGACGTACCTGCATATCCCGAAGGCGAATGCTCCTGCCTCCATGTACCTCTTCAGGAACCACAGATGCACAGGTTTGATATCACACACAGTCTTTGAACGTAGAATCTTCAGAAAAAAAACAACCGAAAACGGGAGCCGACGGAAGATGCGTTAGCTCGCGAGCGCCGACATTAGAAGACTTTTTATTGGTTGATGATGTATGACAGTTCGGGGTTCGCAATCCAAACGGGCCAATGGCGAGCAAGGTTTACATTAACCCGCGTAACACACAAGCATCCAAACCAGAGTAATTTTGACATAAACAACTATGAGTAGTTATTATAATTTAAAAATAAAAGCAAGTAATGATTTTTACAAACTGGCGTAACCACACATCCTTTCTTAAACCTTTCCAGTAGAGTTTATCTGTGATTCGTTGAACTGTTCGTTCCACTCCCAAATGGCCAGCTGTTGGATCATCATGATATGCCTTTAGTATGTTTGGTCTTTCTTGTAAAGGTATTAATAATTTTGCATTATCGTCTAGTGTATACCGATATAATACATTGTTATTAAGAATGTAACCTTTTTTAGACCATTCAATATAATTTTCTGTTTGTTTTTCCTCTTCAAGTTCATTTATTATTGTCTTGAGCTCATCATCTTTTAGTTGTTCTTCACGTATTTGCTTTTCACTGTAGTTTGGTAATGCAATTTCTACATAACATAAATTACATTCTTAACTGTTATGTGTGCAAGGTTGTCTTGATAATGTGTCGGCCACAACATTGGTACGCCCTGGAGTATATTGTATATTGAAGTTATAGGGCTGTAGTTGTAATGCCCAACGGGCCAAGCGACCGGTTGGTGTTTTCAAGTTCATTAACCATTTTAATGGTTGGTGGTCGGTGATTGTAATGAATTGTGTACCTTCAATGTAACCTCTAAATCTTGAAACAGCCCAAACAATTGCTAAGGCTTCTTTTTCATTCGCAGTATAATTCCGCTGGTGTAAGAAGTCTGCTTGCATATTCAACTGGGTGTTCGTTTTCACCCTCCCCCTGCGCTAAAGCCGCTCCAATAGCATATTGGCTTGCATCTGTTTTTATTGTAAAACGAGTATCACATTCTGCTTGTTTCAGTACTGGGGCTGTAGTTAACGCTATTTTTAGTTTTTCAAACGCATCTTGTTGTTCATTTTTCCATTCCCAACATGTTTTCTTTTTAGTTAAGTTTGTTAGTGGTCGAGCTATGTCTGCAAAGTTGTTTATAAATCTGCGATACCACGAAGCAGTTTGTAGGAATGTAATCAATTGTTTTATATTTTTAGATTTTGATAAGTTCGCTATAGCCGAAATTTTTGCCGGATCAGTTTTAATTCCTTCTGGAACTATTAGATGTCCCAAATACTTGATCTCGGAACAAATGAATTTATACTTTTTCCTATTAGCCTTTAGGTTAAATTCTCTGAGTTTTTCAAATATTTCCTTCAGATCCTCAATATGTTGTGTGAAATTTGCTGACCTTATGATCAAGTCATCTAAATATGACAGCACACACTTTGGTTTCGTTCCTAAACTTTGAATGAATTTATCTATTAGTCTCTGGAAAATAGCGGGTGCGTTCCGTAACCCAAATGGCATGCGTTTAAAACGGAACGTTCCAAACGGTGAGACAAAGCTAGTCTTATCTTGGTCTTCGGGATGTACCATTATTTGCCAGTAGCCTGATTGAAGGTCGATTGCAGACATGTATGGCATTGCCTTTGCTTGGTGCAATAGATCGTCAATCCGTGGCAATGGATATCTATCTGGTTTTGTAATTTCATTGAGTCGTCGATAATCGATACAAACTCTAATATCGTCTGTACCTTTAGGGACCATGATAACAGGAGCTGCCCAGGGTGAATCGCATTCTTCTATTATATCAGTACTTAGCATTTCATATAATTTTTGTCTCAATTGTTGTTGTCTGTGTGTTGATAATCTGTATGGCTTTTGAGCTATTGGTAGATGACTACCTGTGTCTATTCTATGCAAGATATATGGTGTTGGTTTTGTGTTTTTATCAAATATATCACTGTATGTAATTAGCAATTGGTTGAAATCTGACTTTTCAATTTCAGACAATAGTTTTCCTTCACAATAGCTTAATAAAATATCAAAGGAATATAATGACATTTCATTTATTGTTACATAATCAATGCGTGGATCTTTTTGAGATGCCTTATCCGCTGGTTCGCGAGGACGCACAGGACGAGGCGATGTGTCCATCTTTTTAGGTGACCATCTTGCAAATTTGCTAGGCGGCGGACTGTCTTCAATAAACTTCAACGGTGACGGTGTTTGTGGTAGTGGAGAAACCATTTGCAGTTCTCTGGCCCACTGCATAAAGCTTGATAGAGATTCCGGTGTTGACTGGCCTGAATTAAATGTTAGACATTCAGCTGCCTTCAAGGGAATCTTCTGATTTTTAAATTGTAGAAAGTCATGTAACTCACGAGGCTCATCTATGAAGTGCCAAGCTCGCTGTGGCAAATTGAGTACTATTCCCGACGTTTCTAAGAAGTCAATACCGAGTAAGGTACGATTATCAGTGGCGTCGGGTATCACTGTGAACGTTATAGGTAGGGAACGTCCACCAACTGTGATATCCATGGCTGTAGTTAGTAATTTTCGGGTTTTAACCGTCCCATCGGCAAGGATTGTGTCAGCGGTTTTCTCATTGAACGTGGCTCCACTTCTAATGAACAACTTATACAGCTGCATGCTTGCCACACTTGTTCTTGCAGCTGTGTCTATGTAAGCATAACCTTTTTCATTTTTACAGATGATTTCTATAGTAGGTATCTTAACATGATCCTGTTTTATTTCTGTGGTATCCACTGTATAAAATGCAACCTTTGGTGGAGTTTCTTTACTTTGGCATTTCTTGCAGTTACTTCTGAATACTCCTGCTTCACCGCAACCATAACACGATACCTTTGTAGTCTCGGTGGCTATAGCTGTCGCGGCTGGTTGTTTTTTAGCCTCTGCCAAGCGTTTTCGACATTCCTCTGTTGTATGCCCTTTCTTTGCACAGAATGCACAACGTTTTTTTTTTTTTTATAACATTCTCCCGTTGAAAAAATACCTGTATTTGATTCTTTCTCCAAACTTTCTAAATGACGAGCTTTTTCAAGTAGCTCTGTGAACGACTTAAAATCGGTTCTGGCGATTTCCTTCTTGATGCTCAGCTTCAATAAACCATAAACGAAGTCGAGATGCTCCTCTTCTCTGTTGCATTTAGATGGCAGTTGAGAAAGTAGCGCACGTTTTGTACAAACAAACTCGTCGATTGTTTCATTAGTTTGCTTTTTGCCGAACAATTCTAAGTAGATTTCGTGTGGCTATCCGTAGATTATTTACGTTGGGCGCCAATGTAGGGTTGCTGTTTGTGAAATTAAAGCCCCGTTGAACTTGATGATAATTTATTGCCAACTTATGTTACACGTTACAATAATTAATTTATCATGTGACAACCCTAAGTGGAGGGATGAAAGGGACTGAGTGGCTATCGCCCTTCAGACCTCCCCTAGCTGGCTAGTTCCTGAAGACTGCTAGGCTATCGAAGCAGAAACTAGTCGTACTAAGGATCAGAGCTGGCTGCGTGGCTACCGAACTCTGAACCTCTAGCTAGTGAATGACGATTTGTTCTTAGACAGCTCTGCTTATAAAGGCGGATTGTATACAAGTGTGCGCAATATTCATACATATTCGAAGGTAGTTGTAGTGCAGATAACTCGCGGGGTGTCTCTTGCGCAGATCGTTCCACAAGTTGATTGTAGATGGCATCACTTGTCTTCAGAATTCGTTTGTTGTTGCTGTCTTCTAGTTTGTGAAGCCGCTCATCATAGTGCTTTGGATAAGTTACACTACAAGGCGCTGTATGTTTGTTACAGTGCCCAAAAAAAATAGGTACCAAAGATCGGCTTGGGCTTATAAAAAGAAAGTAATTTTTCGCTTTGTAGTGTTTTGTTTTGGAAGTTGTTTTTTTTTTTTTGTTAAAAAATCTTTTTTTAGAATCTTTCATGTCAAAAGTTCTTTCGTGACATATGGATGGCATGGACAGTCGATGGGGTGACACTTGGGTCAGGCCTGTGTCCAGCAGTGGACGTCTTTCGGCTGAAAATGATAATAACATCACGCTTGTATACTCTGAAGGATTTGGCAGAGTTGCATCTATAATATAAAGAATAGAATAGAAAACATTTATTCGACACAACACAACAGCACCTGTAGCTAACTTGACAATTTATGTCGATAACGCTAGTAGAAAACAAATCAATGTATGGGAATGACACATTACCCATTATCTAACCTTTTTTTAGAGAAAAAATACAACCGATTTCCAAATAAAAACACGAAGTTATTTTTAATTTTGTAGTATTTTTATATAGAAGTCGATTGTATTTTTTTGTAAAAATGTTTTTATTTAGATAAATAAATGATATTTTAATAGAATTTATGCAAATTTTCAAACTTAAGTGGTTTTAATAACACAATAAAATCATTTTAAACCATTGTCAGTATAACTCTAGACGTTATATACCAGACAGTCTGAATATTGTACTACATTTCCACATCAACCTACTTTATCGCCGTTCTCAGTCCCCAGGGTGATGTAAATCGTATTATTGAAAGGTCAGACGCCTCTGGACCGAGACAAAAAGTACTCTCCCGACAACATGTGCTTTGATTTTCTAAAGGGACCCGTGATATAAATTCATAAAGCCTTTTTGATAACCGTAGACATATATTAGACGTTTTATATTTTGTCTTTACGCCTGTTTTGGGACCAATCGTGATTAGAATTTTAAGTGGCTTTTACGGTGTGTCGGAGGAATACATTTTAAGGGACTATGTTTTTCTCGTGGTTTCGGTCTCGTAGCCTATTAGCAAGAACTGTGTTATTTTTTCTGATAAAAGTACCCCTTCATACTCAGCTATAGTGCAGATAGCTTCATCATCAACAGCCTTTTAATGTTCCCACTGCTGAGACACAGGCCTCCTTTCTGTGAGAGTGAGAATGGACCTTAATCCACCTCGCCGGCCTAGTGCGGGTAGGTGGATGTCACATGTTATCGCAAATATGGTTTATAGAAAGCTGACATCAGTAAAATAATTTTCGTAATCGTATTAGTTCTCTGCCAGAGATTACCTCCTACAAATAACATGTTAATTCTATAAGGAAGTAACAGTTGTAATAAATTGATCTACTTAAGTCAATTTAAGTTAGGATAAAACCGAAAAAACTCAAAATCAAAAACAAAAACCATGATCATGTCATTTCTAACAAATATCTTTTGATCATGTTTTCTTAAGACGCGTCACATTATTGCTATTCCTGACTATTATAATCTCATTTCATCTATATTCATCTATAATCTATCTCTGTGCCAAATTTCATCCAGTTCCGTTTAGCCCTTCTGGCGTGATTGAGTAACAAACAATCCAAAGTTTCGCATTTATAATATTAGTCAGATAAGATTAAGTTAAGGTTGCATCACTTTAGATATCTACATTTGACACAATATCCTTTAAGTTTCTCATTGTCTGGGTGCTTATCTCGAAAACTGAAATTATAGAACAATTAGGACCAACGAGACGTGTTAGTAGAAGTATTTATAACACTGTTCTCAAGCCAGCGGTAAGCTACTCATTAACTAATGAGAATACTCCACATAAATATACATATTTACATAATATAATGTACGCACAACACATGCCGCTAACATCATTTATCAAAGTAATGATAATAAGACGGGGAAAGGTTATTTTCCTCGTGTTTTTTTCATCTTGTCCTATCTTTTTTCGTATAAAATTAACTCATTTCATGAAAAATGATGAAGGCTCAGCTGTCTTTTACGATTCGATATTGATGTTCATATATTTAGCTATTTATTACCATGTTTTTACAGCACTTTATAAAACACGATCGAAAATGTACCATGTGGAAATGCGAAAATAAAGATGAAAGTACTGTTGAGTTGCCTAACAGAAGCTGTCTAGGTTTTCAAAGTTAAAGCAGAAGCGGTCGAGCTAACAAAATTATCGGTTATCCTAAATTTAAAATAAATTAGTGCCACATTTCAAAGCTAAAATATGACAAAGTCGTAGATGTGTCAATGAAGATTATGTTTTAAAATTGATAAGACAAAAAAATCTTCTCTGATATTCAAGCGCAACTTGTCATTATCAGATTATCTCCACTCTCCATTACCCCAAAATATCAGTCTACTACCACTATACAAATTTTAGTACAAGTGGACGAAATTTCTTATTGCAATCGAAGCGGGACTGGCGATATGGAACCGAGAATGCTCACGCGTATTAAGCATATCAGACTTGCGAGATGATAGTACGCCATAGATGCGACGACTTGATTTTATAGACGTTGTTCTGAAATTGCTCGACAAATTGATAATTTATACTAGGTTTTATTTAACTTGCAATATATGTAAGTGTGTTCGGGTAAAATCTTGCAACTGAATTTTAAAGCAGTTATCTTCCAAGATCCGATTAAGACGATTTTGCACAAACGTTTAGTTTGGATGACAATGCATGGTTAGCTAAGTGAAGTCTTTCTAAGTCCAATGTGGCGGACGGCCCAACATTGCTGCCTAGTTATTTTTTGTGCACTGCCATGATATGGGTATCAAGTGAAAGGGTTTGCTGAGAAGCACACGAAGAAAAGTAAAAAAAAAAATTGTGACTTATTTTTTAAACTTGTCCTTTGTCATTTTGCCTGAGATGATTTCCTTCAAACTGATATAGAATATGGACCCAACAAGGGATTTAAGAACTTGGAGTCTTTATCAAACTGTAGATACTGTTGCCAATAAAAAAGCGTCTTCGCACCGTCGCGTCGCGTCGAGCTTGTGTGTCATAGCCTTCAATCGACTAATTACCACACAAAGCAACTTGCTACACCATTACTAAACTATAGTTAGTGTTCTCGCTCTCAAAGAAAACACACACAAATCAAAGAAAAACAAATTGTCTTGGATTCACACAATATGAATTCTCTGGCGCTGTTGGTTTTTGCTCCACTCTCTAGCATCTGACGCTGCAGTAGCGAGTTTTTTTTGTAATGCACCCGGAACGTGAACAAAATCGTAAAACGGAGAGAATAAATGCATGGACGCATCCAACATCTGTCTCTGTTTGTGTAGTTGTATTATGTTTGTCAATTAAGTTTTTCATTAGTATCTATATTAAATATATAAACTGGTAAAGTGTGGCTGTACTTCTGCCTAATAATATATATTGGGGAATAAGGTGTGATGTTATGTTACGAATATTAACTATGTAATAGACATAACAAGGCCAAGTAAAGTGGTGAGCTATAAAGGAGAAGACCTATTATTGCATTTAGTTGACAAATAGGTATCCAGGACACTCAATAATGAACTACTGTATGCCTGGCTGTTCTTTATTTGACATAATGAAAAAAGTTATAAAATGCAATTTTAACCAG
The DNA here is from genome assembly GCA_964057195.1 of Orthosia cruda. NCBI lineage: Eukaryota > Metazoa > Arthropoda > Insecta > Lepidoptera > Noctuidae > Orthosia > Orthosia cruda. The sequence continues at coordinate 9,067,962 of OZ059834.1, forward strand.
GATACCACATTATTAATATTTATTGGTAATAGGGGTAATGTGAACAAAGGAGAATTACTCCAACATTATAGAACTTTGTGCAACCTTAGTTTAAACAAAATTGTGATGTTCACTTTCCCTTACAGCCAAAGTTTGCCACAGGAAGAAAACAATCTTAGATATGAATTGAATAGGACATTACATAATTTAACATATAGTAGTAATTTATTCCATTTAATTGACACTAACAATTATGTTGGTAATCACTTTTATTTGACAAAAGATAAATTTTTCATGGATAGGTACTTTCTTTCAAAGTATTATAAAAGACAGATAGCTGTGTCGCTATCATATTATTTTTCTATTACAGCCAAGAATTTGGCTAAACAACTTGCTTCTATTGAGCAATGCCAAGGAATGTTATTTAATTCAGCCAATGATTTGGTATCAGAAATTGATATTGATAATAATTTAAATTAGAAATTAGGACAATAGGGACAACCTCTTGCAAAATTATACAGGATAAAAATTGCAAAATAAAATCAAATAAAAGTTTAAATTCGGTAAATAGTATTAACCTGGTGCATCAAAATATTCAAAGATTTATGAACAAAGATTTAGAAGTAGAATTATTTATGAACTTTAACAGTATTGATATTCTTTGTATAACAGAACATTGGCTTAAAAGCCACCAGTTATTGTTCAATTTTAATAATCACCAGGTTGGTAGTTCATTCCGCAAAGTTAATGCTATACATGGTAGCTCATTGATTTTAGTAAGTAACCAGCTTAAATTTAAAGACCGTAAGGATATTGTGAGCCTATCTGTTGAGCGGACAGTTGAAATAGCTTGTATAGAATTGGAGCAGTTTATTGTATTAAGCGTATACAGACCGCCTTCAGGATTGTATGACTGCTTTGAAAAGGTTATGGATGAAGTGTTACACAAGATTTGTAACTCGAATAAATCCATTATCACTTGTGGTGATTTTAATGTTAATTTATTAGAAAACTCAGGTTCTTGTAGTAAAATAATAAGTCTGTTTCAGTCCTACAATCTTGTAAGCCTATTTTTGGAGCCCACAAGAATAACCCCAACTAGTGCTACATGCTTAGATAATATTTATACTATTGTTATACCAATCCACAAAGAAATTATAAATTTACTAGATTCTGATCATTGCGGGCAGAGGATTACTATACCAAACCAAAACAACAAAGTGGCTAAAAAGGATATCACTGTTAACCCCAAAACTGCAAGTCGGTTGGCAGCTTTTAAAGTTAAACTCATTAATAAGTTACCAATTTTGTCAATTGATGCTGATCCTAATCATCTATATGATGATTTTTTTAGTATATACTGTAAACAATTTAATTCGACCTTTGTTCCAAAGACTATATCCGTTAATAGTAACGCATCATTCAGTGATTGGGCTACCATTGGTATTCATAAAAGTAGAACACGGCTTTATGAGCTGTACAGTGAAAGGACTTATGTAAACACTGCTGAATTTAATTTATATGTTAGTAATTATTCAAAATTATTTAAAAAAGTTTGTTGTTTGGCCAAGTCGCATTATTTGAGCTCGAAGATTAAAAACAGTAGTATTGTTATTAAAACGACTTGGAATATTATTAAAAGTGAAACGGGAGGATCTGGTAACCGAAATATTGACTACGGCCTGTCTATTAATGGCAACATCATAAAATCAGACTCACAAGTCGCAGTGGCCTTTGAAAATTTATTTTCAGAAATGGGATTTCAACTACTAAATACTTAAACTCATCACCTTCTGTTGCTGAGTCTTTGCTAAAAGAAAATGTTAATGTTTGCAATTCGGAATTTCGTTTTGAACATATTACTTGTAAAGACATAATTCACTCTCTAGCATCTGACGCTGCAGTAGCGAGTTTTTTTTGTAATGCACCCGGAACGTGAACAAAATCGTAAAACGGAGAGAATAAATGCATGGACGCATCCAACATCTGTCTCTGTTTGTGTAGTTGTATTATGTTTGTCAATTAAGTTTGAGTGTTTGTGAAAATTGTTGACTATATACGTTTTCCAGACAAGGATGTCCACTATTCGAATTTTCGCCCGCTATTTTTAGTAGCCATCGTTATGTTTCTTGACTAATTTACGCATTGGCTTCATGTAACGACTCACTTAACGCCGGTTTATACTTAACTATACACCGAAGTACCTCTTTTCCCAGGCTGGTGTATCTTTAATGATACACAAAGGTATATACACTTTTTCATACATTTTATAAGGCAATTCGATAGGGCCCTGGAGAATACGCCTATATTTCTAGGTTAGAAATATGTTCAGAAATGAAAAAGTCCCAGGCCAGTGTATCTTAAAGTATAAACCACAAAAAACCAAACAAACAACAATTTTGGAACCAGTAGAAGCCATTTATGTAATAAAAAAACGACAAATTGATGACGAAATATATATATGCCATAATATATACATTTCAACACTCACTTTAACATATGATGAAGTGACCGTTGGCGCTGTGTGTGTGAAAACGTTGCTAGCATTATCATTATTTATTTCATTAGTATCTATATTAAATATATAAACTGGTAAAGTGTGGCTGTACTTCTGCCTAATAATATATATTGGGGAATAAGGTGTGATGTTATGTTACGAATATTAACTATGTAATAGACATAACAAGGCCAAGTAAAGTGGTGAGCTATAAAGGAGAAGACCTATTATTGCATTAGGTGGCAAAACGTGGAACAAGAATAAGAGTCAAGTTATTCTTGTTTACAGTAACCCAGCATTAATATATCAATGATCGTTCTTTTTAAAAGCGTTTTACAAGCTTTTTATTAACTCGCAATGTATGTAAGTATGTTCGAGTCAAATCTTGTAACTGATTTTTTTTGCAGTTATTCTCAAACGATTAAGATAAAATTTTGCATACACGTTTGGTTTGGATGACAGTTCAGGGTAAGCTAAAAAGCTTGTCTAAAAAACAATTATTTTATAAATGAAAAAATAATATCTAATATGTATATTTTTTTTTATTAACTGGCCTTGTATGTATGTATGTTTGGGTCAAATCTTGCAACTGAATTTTATAGCAGTTATCCTCAATCGATTAAGATGAAATTTTGCTTACACGTTAGTTCGGATGACAATACACGTTAAGCTAAAACACTTGTTTAAAACAGTATTTTAATTGAAAAACATATTCTGAATGAGTATGGGCCGGCTTACTATGCCAAACAAGGATCATTATAATAAGTATTTGATCAATCAATTGCGGTAACGAGGCACATATATTTTCCATTCATTTTGCTAATAGAAATGCTGAAAAATATGACCAGCCTTTTTCTATACCTTAATCCATTTACCCAGAAATAATGGGCGCTAGTATCAGGCAATTCGAATAGCAGATATATATTCTAGTCTTAATCTAACAAACGTCTATGCTGAAATACTCGCAGATTAATCCACAGGAATCTTGCTAGACACGTAGGCTATTAGTATTTATTTAAATATGTGGCTGATTTCAACTAATATACTGTTAGACTGCTAAGTAAGAACCTAGACGTGTAATGTGTAGGTGCTCTGATAGACTTTGAAGTGATTTTATTTCATTTTGTCTCTTTGACTTACAGGTTTCAACATTCTCTTTACCCGACTGCGGGAGGGTAATGTTTTTCGAGCGTATGTATGTCTGTATATAAGTATGTAAGTATGTATGTACATTTCTATAGCACGCTCTTAAGCCCAGCTGTACAAAGAGCTTGACGGATTATGACATATGAGGTGTCGTTGCATTTGTCTTAATTGTGGGAGTGACGTAGGCTACAATATTTTTAAATATGGCGTCCTCACCTACTAAAAAAAGGGGGGGGGTACAATTTTGTTTTTCGTTTTCATAATTCTTTATCATAAAAATATGGCTATAAAATGAAAGCTACTAAATATACCATTCCAAAAATATATGTCTAGTTTAGTCAATATTACGGACGTCAAAAGAAATCACAAGCATGCCACCTTTCGGCAATTCAAGAACAACTACGCTTTGGCGCGCTTTCTGTAACCATTTGCGTGATGGGGACAGCAAAATATAGCAGTTGAGTACTGACAGCCTTGGAGCTAAGACTTTGTAGAATCAGTGTCGATCCATTATATTATTAAGCAAGATCGTTACTGAGTTGTGACTATTTGAATAAACCCAGTGTATCGATTACGCGATTGTACCCATCGACTTGCCCACACACGATGTCTTTACCTAAGGGAATACATCCTGACTTCCCGATGGTTTGCATCTATCGGCCAGCCTTGATGCGACATATATATATTGTAACACTTATATACATTACTATTTTGACACAAATTCAAGATAAGCGTAACTTTTATGTCGAAATAAATAATCTATTACCACATGCAGGCTCCCCGCCAAACAAAAATTATAGAGAAACCTACCAAAATTTCGTTTGTCACCGCTGCATAGCATCACCTCATAAAATTTTATGTATATTTTCATAGCACTTATTTTCTCTTTTCAGTTAAATATTTTTTAGCTCTCGGAATTTTTGTTTTTATAATAATTTGTTTTATTTCATAACTAATGCAAACCAAGTATAATATTATACAAGGTGAGTTTTCCAAATGGGGTTGGTTGGCCAAATCCGAAACTATGAGATATAGCGAAAAGTAGTACCAATCAAGCAATTACTCTTTTATCATGAACGTTTAAAATTGTCTAAACACATTGTAAAGTTTTACAGAAATTAATTCCAGTTCAGAGTGCCTCTCTGTATAGGCCTCTTCTAACATCTTCCATTGCTTTCTATCTCTAGCCACTCTTCCCCTGTTGGAAAGTTAATTTTGTTCCCGGCTGTTAATTTTATCTCATCCTCCCATCTCTTCCCTTGCCTTCCTCTATTGCTTTTACCATCTCTAGGGTACCATTCAGTAATTATCTTGCTCCATTTTTCTTGAGTACTTCGCAGTATGGCCTGTCCTGGCCTATCCATCTCAACTTTAGTTGATCTATCTTCACTAGCATATCATTTCCTCTAGTTTATTTATTTTATTTATTATATGCTTTATTGTAGACCTTAAATTACATTAATAAAAATAAGCTTAAGTCTAATACACATACAATGGGCGGCCCTATCGCTTGCCACGATCTCTGAGTTCACGATCTTATGAATGTGTTTCTTTTACTGTCCTGTTTTTGACGCCAATCATGCTCCTCTCCATGGGTCCTTGGCATTGTACTAGGTTGTCGCTGAGAAGTTTAGTGAGGGTCCAGGCATTCGTATAAATTAAATGAAAATATAGTATTTATTTAATTAATTATTACCAACGAGTAACACAACAACAACTTACAGAAAATATATAAATTGAAAAACTTGGTCATGTTAAGCACACTTAATTATAGGTAAATAGTAAACTTACACATTATTTAGTATACCGGCTTCACATAAAAATTAATTCATAATTAAATATTATTAAAATCAATCTAACATTGAAATACAGATTTAATTCAATTAATATTTAGATTCAGGTTATGTCAAGTTAGCATAGTATAGTTAAATTATAGTATAGTTATATGTTTTTACTGAAAATTCAGTTACGTTTTATAAGCTCCTCATAATGCAAAACATCGGTTTAATGTTTCATCAATATGCAGAATATAAATACTTTGTGTACACGGCAAAAAAACGTCATTTTTGTAACTGCGACGTGCATGTAACTGCAAAAATCTGAAACTAATCCGCAATCTGCTGCATATTCATCACGCAATTTTTTTCTTTTTCCTGTTTGCATACCACATACGGACTCATCAAAAGCCGAAGAATGGAACAGTCAATACCCACAAAGGCTCCCTCGCATCCAAAGTGTTATTAAAAAGTTAATCGGGTTGCCCGCTGTAAAATGTTGTTTACCCTTGCCATTTTAGCGTGTTGCCGCGATGCGCTTCGGTCAATAGCTGACAGCATAGTTTTGATGTTTTATATTTTTACTTTTGCGGCACAATTACGATTTTTGTTTTTTTGGACTATATAGGTTTGACAGGTGCAAAATATTATCATGGCTTTAACACAAATTACGTAAGCGGCGGCGCGCCGTCTTTAAATCTGTGTATATGCTTGGTCAGGAATTGTAGCTATCCACTAGGTAACTCACGTTTAACATCCCTCGTTCCGTAGTGATACAATGATGATAACGAAAAGAGTTGAATTGTATGTTTCACATATTTACAAGATAATAATAATATTACAATGATTCTAGTCCAACTGAATATTATCGATTGGTTTGTATCTGTCAGAACGCGGTGTGTAAATAAACTCACTATTGTTTCTTTACTACATTCTGCTGCATTATTTATTTATTAGTGAATTTCATCTCTAATTCGTAGCTACGTACATCAACTTGAATATCAAGACTAAACTAATTACTCAGAGGTCTACCCCACATTCTCACAAAGGCGACCAAGCAAAAGCAATTTTAAAAGCACTTTGTCAGCGCTTGAAAACTGACACTTATGCACTTTCAATCTTTTAGAGCAGCAACATATTACAAAAAGTGACTTTGAACAGTGTCAACACACTATGTGGTGTGTATCGATTGTCCGTCAAACCATATGGGAAAATAGTGTAAAGATAGCGTTTTCGATGCTTACTACACTTGCTCTCAAGGTTGCGAAAAATTTATGCATAACTCGTTATGAAAACTTATTTACTGCATCGCCGTTGCTGGTGGGTTAGTCTCCGAGGTATACAACCTTTTTAAATAAAAATATATCAGTAGTGAAGAAGTGAAACGTTGAATGAAAACATCCTATTCTTATTATTTATTGTACTATCACGGTCAAAATCGCAGTCACAACTTCACGAAACTATAGCATAACCAATCAGTTCCAATTACGACCTTCTTCTATAGACACATAACACTCATACACACACTTGTATATCGAACTCTTTCATTATGAACCAATGGGAACGCGACATGTCCACAACGTCATACTATTTATTAAAATCACAAAACATGTGGGTGGTGGTGTTTCAAATCCATCCTCATCTGTAGATATTATAATATAATACAAACGTTTACCTAAACTTTATAACATTGTGCGTAGATTTCAAACACAATACCCACAAGTTTTGTCATCAACATCGATCGCACTTACTCCCGTATATTGCTATTCATCAAGAACCCTAGAGAGCGCGGTAGATAATAATTTACCTTTAGGTTAGTTTGATTGGAATGAGGTATTTAATTTCAACGCTATACGTAAGTGTCTATCTGGCCCAGCGGTAAACGCTTCTAGGTATACTACGATAACCCTGGTTCGAATCCCGGGCAAACATTATTATTTAATTTTTCTTCATTTATTATTTTATACAATTTTTAATATTATTTCTAATTAATAATCAAATTGTTATTATTATAATTGAATACACTTATGAATATGAATAATTATCTATTTCTTCATTTTAATTGAAGGCATAAATATTAATAAAGATTTAAATCTTAACTATCTTTTTAATGTAATCTCATAAATGATAGAAAATATTAAACACCGTCGCATAATAATTTTGTTATCCTTTTAATAATATTATGTTCGTCGCTGAATTTATTACTTTATATTATGATTATGACCTAATTTATTAAGTTGTCAGGAAGATTTGCATTTAAGTGTTTAGTTAATTGGATCTTGAGCATTGCATTTAGATGAGGTTAGACATTTTTATTTTATTCGGTAAAATAACTGAAGATGAGGGTATATTGAAACAATATGAATTTATTGAAGCAATACTTTGTACGACGTTGTTGGTTGGTGAACTTTAATCAGAGCGTTCGTGGTGGTTTTTAATAATAGCTGTGTGTATTTGAATATCATAAGTAATATATTATACAAGCAAATATAAGTATAGATATAGACAATAGGGCAAACATTGTTGCCTTGCATAAGAATAGGCTAAATACAATCACAAATTTCTGATGCAACCGGATTATGTGTAAATTATATTATAAAAATAATGTGATGAATTTTTTAAATATATTGCATGATATTTTTGTGTCAATTATGTATTTTTTTTTTTATGTTTAGTAAGTGTTTTATTTTTTATTTTTAGAGGAGAACTGTGATTCGTTGGATAACGAAGTTTGAGACAGAAGGAACTCAAGAGTCGTGCATGAAGTAGCAGACCACCGCTTATAAGTCAGTCTAAATGAAGTTTTATGGTTGATGAATATGAAAGCAATGGTTTTATACCAACTTGGCGTTTTGCTAGTGAATTCGATACGTCATTGTGCACTATTCGCCGCGCACTCCATGCCGAAGAAAAAAAGTGACTTAATTTAGTATTTTAAATCAGTGTTTGAAATCTTTTAACTTTGACCACCGCCTTATCTCGGGAATGTGTTGAATTCATAGTCGACAACGAACCATTTGTTTTTCTTTTACCCTCACTGGGATAATACTTCTAAAATGTTTGCATATTGTTGTGATGACAATTTGTCTTAATGTAAATAAAGATATTTAAACCGATCTAAGAACCAATTTATTATGTAAAAAGTTTTAATTTTATTTCAATATTATTATTTGTTACTATTACATTTATTGCTTTAACTATTAACGGTATTCTATGTAAACATCATTATATCATTGTATTGTTTAGCATTGTATTGTTGAGGCTAAGCTTCAATCCTCTTTTCCTAGAGAAAACGAAATAATTAAGTTATAGGCTCAATAATAATAGTTATCATATTATTATCCAAAAATTAAAACTTATCTATCTTTTTTTTATAAGCCTACTATTTAAATTAGTTGTAATAATATTTAATAAATCAATAATAGTAGATTATGCACCGAGGGGCTAAAGTTGTGTCTTATGTCACGGGCGTCATATTGAATCTCGAGCGCAATGAAGGATTCGGGATTTAACTCACGAGTAAAGCGAGGGAGTTAATACAAGAATCCTGAATGCAGCGAGGGATTCAAGCTAGCCCAAGGCAAAGACACCTTTAGCCCAGAGGAGGATACTATAATTTTTACACCTACTGTGAGAAAATAATAGCCATAGTACGAAAAACAAAGTATTTATTAAATAAACAAACAGTAAGAATAACATATTTAGAACTTGATAAAATGTGATAAATCGACTGTAGTACAGAAAGGTTTTAATATAATATAATAATTTATTTATTTCAGACAACATAAAGGTCCACACTGACAAAATAAAATACTTAAAAGGGTGTTAGTACCAATATAAAAATATAAAACTTATAACCTATGTTAGTGCTTACTTACTAAGATGTTAGTGACAATTTATCTTATGACCTACGTTATTACTTATATACTAGGATGTTAGTAACCATGTGGCTTATGATCTATGTTAGTACCTATACACTACGACAGACAGTGTTGTTTTGTTGAGATGTCCCATTATAGGACTCTCATCAGGCCTGTCAGCTATCACCCTCAGGAGGCTGTTGCCACTGCCACGCAATCTGGCAAGCAGAGACGCACTTTTCTTCCGTACGACAGCTGAGAAGCTGTCGACTCGGGCTTCTGCGAACATCTCTGACGCACTGCAGTAACGTGGCAGCCGCATCAGCGCCCTGAAGGCGTTATTATATTGGACGCGCAACGCATTGACGGCACGTTTGGTACAGCTGATCCATAGGGCGCTCGAGTACAGAGATGTGCAGTATGCTTTAAAAAGCGTGTGTTTGACTGCTGCTGTACATCTAGCGAACCTACGGGCCAACATGTTCGCCCGTACCGCCAATGCCCTGCGTTCCCGTTCTATATCACTATCGTCCTTAAGGTCGTCAGCAATGAAATGCCCCAAGTATTTAAACTGATGTACCCGACGAATCGGGACATCGTATATTTTTACTGGTGGCACATTCACTGGACGTTTCTTGCCACGTTTTATTATTTATTTATTTAATCACAAAATCCACAGCAATCTTTGCGCAGTTTACTTAAAATAAATTAACTAATGTTACAGCCAATTACTATTACGGTATTACGGCGCGGTACGGTATTTGTTATTATTAATGCCAGTTTTAATGTTATTCCATTCCTTTTAAAAAATGGTTCGTAGTTATCACAATATTCTTACAATATTATGTCTTCGAAAACATGGCAACGATATGAAGAAGCAGTCGTTATGATTTTGTAGGAAATCGAGAATATCATCCACGTGTAGTAAGGGTATCGAGAATAGCTTTCCTCTTTCTGGCACCAAATGGTGTTTGTTAGTATTATACTGCAAATTTAGCTGAGCATGTGAGATTCCAAATTCAAATCACATTATTGACCAGCGGGTCATAATGAAATCCAGTACAACATTATTGACCGGCTGTGCCCCCGGCCACTAATGACTCACTTTAGGTTAAGGTTGCTTGACATATAATTTAACATTTTCGAGCAGGTGGTGTGAAAATTAATTTATTTCCAACTTGTTTTCTTTTTTAATGGTTGGGTATAAACAATATTAACAAAGGGTGCATAAAAGAAATAGTTTTACTTTATACCTATTCTAAGATGCATTCCTTTCTGGTAACTTACTAGTCATTATTTGTTACCATGAGTATAGGTTACCAAAAATACAAAAATAAACTTATGCAGTCGAGATTTGAACTCGCGTCTACTACGATCCCGCTTTAGAGTGGCCCTCTCTCCCAAGTCTGCCACGAGTTACGATAACTACTAAGACGAATTTCAGAGTTAGTTTTGAACCGGCTCGACACGGACTTTTGTAGTTACATATAAGTAAAACGAGTAAGTATATATTTTTATCATTGTATGGCGTTGACCACGCCTCTTCACCTCGTAGTTAGGCTGTATGATGTCTGATTGGTTACGTTGAAACATCACGCACACACTAATATGCACAGAACCGTACAGGTGACTATAAACATTGAGGTATGACTGCAGTTTTGACCCCTTACTGTACACAAAACATAAAAACAAACAAATAAAATAGGACAGTTTATGTACAAAGGCGAGCTTTACCCATAGTTGGGTTCTCTTACAGCAAACCTTAGTTGCGTAGAGAAATATGCATTTGAGGATAGTACATCCATGTGCATAACAAAAGCTTATTAAAAATCTTAACAATTTAAAATACTTACTCACTAAATAAACTTGTAGGCCCTTCTGAGGGTTTCGTTCTGACGAGTGCCATGGTTTCGAATGACTTTGACAGATGTCAACTTGAAGTAACACTAGTTTTTTGGCGCGAACGAGAGAGATCGGTCAAGGACTGAGGAGTTGAGTCGAGTTACTGGGAGAAATAAGGTGAGAGTTACCGTTTGTTCGTGTATATCAAACTACGTGCTATAGTGGAATGTCGTTTACGTTATTCTCCAATACATAAAGTGATCAGTTATATTGTGTGAGCAAAGAAGTTTGTTTGTCTAACTCGTATTAGCCCGAAAAGAACCCATGCAAATAATGGGTTTTCCTGAAAATTACACAGTATTTCCTACATCAGATCGTGGGATATAAGGGCTTGTTATTGAGGAGACTAGTGAAATAAGAATTAAACAACTTGTGATCAGTGAATTATACCAGTTTGTTTGTCTAACTCGTATTAGCCCGAAAAGAACCCATGCAAATAATGGGTTTTCCTGACAATTACACAGTATTTCCTACATCAGATCGTGGGATATAAGGGCTTGTTATTGAGGAGACTAGTGAAATAAGAATTAAACAACTTGTGATCAGTGAATTATACCTACTCCAATCCACGCTGAGAGTAGTTGGGTGGTCGAAGGGGCCCAGCACGCCCGGTCCACGCCATGCGTTGTTCAGGTGAATGGTCGAAGGGGCTCAGTAAGCCCGGTCCATGCCACGCTGAGGGTAGGTGGGTGGTCGAAGGGGCCCAGCACGCCCGGTCCACGCCACGGTTTGTTAGGTGGATGGTCGAAGGGACTGTGATGTAGTACGTATGCAACCTCTATTTCAATGTGTGTAACCAATATATAAGTCATAGTATCAACATAATAAAGGCAGTCTTACACCACATTTTGGGATGTTTTATTATATCTGACACCCGACCATACATGGCGACCCTGCCACTAAACAGGGCTTGAATCATGTACGCGATTAGTATCGGTTTTGCTCAGTGTGGCAACTGTTTAAGTGAAAAATATATTAAAAGTGACTTTGAAAAATGTGCAACTCAAAAGTAACTAATGAGGAGGTTTTTCTCAATCAAAATAGCGCCGTTAAAAACACAGCGACGGTAGAGGAATTTAAATTTCATTTATCGGCCATAAGTATCGTGTTAACAATAATTTGCACGATATTATTCATCGGTGCACTATACTCCATCTTTAAAATTTACAAAAGATGTCATGAGTCCTGGGCGCGAGAGCAGATAACGAGACACATCTTAAGGCGTTCTGTGGATCGATCCAGAAGGTGTCGCGACGGTGCTTGTAACGTGTCTGCAGGCGAGGAACGTCGGGTCCACGCTTCCAACAAGAATCCCTGACAACACAGAAGCGTGTAACAAATCATACAATTCGGCTAGTGTTCTTGTGAGTTCGGTGTTCTAATGAATGTGAAAGTGTGGTAATTATAACATGGGCAGTGTATGCGTGCAACAGTGGAATCATAGTCGCGATATGAACTTGCATTTGGTATATGAACTATAAAATTATGGACAGTTATGTATGACGAATTGTTACAGATATACAATGACCTTGGTAAGATAAGAATATATTTAATAAAAATAGGACCAAGTAGACGAAAGGGTGAAATTGTTTTGAAAAAACTAAAAGAGGCCGATAAATTGCTGAGTAATATCAATGAGAGCTTAGACCATTTAAGGCTACTTAAAACCGGATTAAAAGACGAGGAATTATGTAAATTTAATAAATTAAACTTTATAAAAAAAAAACGAAACTTACTTTCTGGAAAGTTACTTTCTGTGGTGTGTGAGATATGGCGGGCCAATATAAGGATTGATAAATACTCGTGGCCTAGCAATAGTCAGGAGGCCGTTTAGGCACTTCTGAGGATTTCGTTCTGACGAGTGCCATAGTTTTGAATGACTTTGACAGATGTCAACTTGACGTAACACTAAGCATTTGTTTTTTGGCGCGAACGAGAGAGATCGGTCAAGGACTGAGGAGTTGAGTTAAGAGACTGGGAGAAATAAAGTGAGAGTTACCGTTTGTTCGTGTATTTCAAACTACGTGCTATAGTGTAATGTCGTTTACGTTATTCTCCAATACATAAAGTGATCAGTTATATTGTGTGAGCAAATAAGTTCGTTTGTCTAACTCGTATTAGCCCGAAAAGAACCCACGCAAATAATGGCTTATCCTGACAATTACACAGTATTCCCTACAAACTTAATAAATACGTGTGCAACACACAATGCATAAACATACAGTATACTATATATTTATTTATTTATTATATACTTTATTGTACACCAAGATAAAAATAATACATAAATTAATGTTTCATGTTAATAGGAAATAAACCAACGTTACTAACGTTCGGAAACTGGCATGTCTAGAACCAAAAATTCAAAGAGATGTGACATACTCCAAATGCACTCCGCTCAGGGCCCGCGTGGTGGATTAAGGCTTATTATCTCTCACAGAGAGGAGGCCTGTGTCCCAGCAGTGTGAAAATTAAAAGGATGATGATATCAGTAGTGGAATACATTAAAAGGGTTATGTCGCAATTGATTGAAACTGACCCGAAGGATTAAACTCAAAATCTTCGGGCCAAATGTCAAATCCGTGCTGTTTTACGGGTTTCGATACGTGAAAGGTCACAAAAGATATCTCACGCCAGATCCAAGTCTTCTTCAACCGCGGTCTTCGTCACGCATACTCGGAATCTACTGGCCCAAGCCCATCACCAACGTAGAGCTGTTGGAAAAATTCTACGAAAGCCCGATCGACTGTCAGATCAAGCGTCGCAAATAGAGTTGCATTGACCACACTCTGCGAAGGGATTCTGATCATATATCCAAGCTAGCGCTGGATTGGAATACCCAAGGCAAAAGAAAACGCGGCCGTGCCCGTCAAATACTGCGTCGCACCCTGTTGGCAGTAGCGACGACCATCGGTATGATGTGAAGCGTGAAGCTCTACGCCGATCGCGATGGAAGACTACTGTGGATGCCCTCTGCCCCATCCAGGGAACCTAGGACATTAAGTCAAGTAAACCATCGCGATTGTTTAGTATAAGGTAGTCAGTCAACTAATCTTTCTGAATAGACAATTAAACTAACCAACCCTGCCAGCTGCGGCTCTAGACATATTGTGACATTCGATGTGAAATGTTCGAGATTGATCACGTGACATTTCGAAAGCGTTAGACGTTCGCATATATTTTTGACATATTTTCAATCGCTACTATATTCCTGGGTAGAAAAATTATAATTCTATTTAGTCCGTCAGTGAGATTATCAATTAATATTGATCTCCATTTTTTTTTGCTTTATCAAATAAATAAAAATTGGCAAAGATAAATCACATCAAAGTTCAGGAGTGGGGGCTTGTGACGTCACTTTGTCGATATGAAGTGTAGCACATCGTGACATCACACGATATTTCAATGCACTGTATCGTCATATTTTTTTTTTACGTGGCAAAAGAAAATACGTGTCCAATATTATAGTTAATCAAACTGACGGACTAAATAATATTTTTTGTCAACTACCCTATTGTTCAAGGTCACTGGTTGAGTTAGCATAGGTTATTTCGAAGGCCTATGTCAAAGAACAGATAACGTTATTCTCTTGCCCTTATCTTAATTTATTTGGGGTTGGCGTAACATAATAATATCTTCTTCCATCTTACTAATATTATAAATGCGAAAGTTTGGATGGATGTATGTTTGTTACTCGTTTGAGTAACAAACATACACCATCACGCCAGAACGGCTGAAAAGGAAAAAGATAAAATTTGGCACAGATATAGATTATAGTCTGGAATAGCACTTAGGCTATTTTTTATTCCGAAAGAATATGCGGTTGCCGTGGGACTACTTCCAAATTTCCCGCAAGCGAAGCGGCTGGCAGAAGCTAGTATTAAAGAATCGGTAGAAAGTTTGGATGGATGGATGTGTGTGTGGATGTATGTTTGTTAATCAATCAAGCCAGTTCGGCTTAACGGATATGGATGAAATTTTGCACAGAGATGGGTTATAATATAGAATTATTAGTTATTTTCTAGAATATACATAGGCTACTTTTCATCCCGGTATAATTTCTCCTTGGGATAAGAAAACAATTATCACATGGGCGAAGCCGCTGGCAGAAGCTAGTATTTCTATATTATTCGTCACTCACTATCTCAGCTGTCACCATCTTGCTAGACATATCCACACACACATTTACAAAAACATCGGAACTCTTTAGCAACTGATTAGCAGGTACTAAATTAAAATTCTCAATAAAAAAAAACAATTAAGAATCTGCTATTCATAGTTGCTAAATAGCAATGGGCATTTTTATAAATAAGGCGCATTATGTTTTTTCGCTTTCTCTTCATTCTCACAAAATAAATCCTAACGCAATTTTTCATCCTACTTAAGGCCAACGCAGACCGGGACAGGATGGCAAGGGATTCAAATCTTTACCAGTGGACATTCAAATCGATCATTCAGTATCGATACAGAAATACGACATAAATTGCTATGCTTATAATGATGCCGTGGCATCAAATGGAATTTTATTGAATGACATAGAAAGCTCGAACTCCCGCGGCGGGATGCGAGGATGCCGTGGCGTATTGCGGTAGGTAACGGCCAATGCTGCCGATGTCCATGGTCTGGATTACCCAAAACTCCGCCAGAAAAGCCCCAATTTTCACATCAATCCCACACATTTTTATCAAATAAATAAAAGTTATATTCGTATAAATCAAACATATTTATTAAAAAGTCTTCAGTTATATTAGGGTCATATTCAAAATAATTGTAAGTTACGGATAGGAAACAAATATGAATATTATTTTATTGTAACAGAAAAATAACAGAAAGGAATGATTAGGGCAAGTTTAAATAGCATACATTTGTAAAATAAATAATTAACATTGATCTAATTGAAACACCTGGGATAGTAGAATACCATCACCACTATCACTACCTATACATACTTCAAATAAAAAGAAAAAAAAAAGTTTTGGCTAACCTGCGGTGCAGTAAGTTGAATAATATTGTATTATCATTAATTCATATATGACACTATGTGAATAACGCCTAATCATTAATATCTGTTACGTAACAGAAAAAAGTGATGGATAAAATAACGTATATGAATTAATTGCACGTGTCTAACCTACAAATCTATTTATTTCCACATTAATTTAAATGTTATACGAATATTTTATATTTATAACAATTAGCACAATACAGTTATTTCCTAGTATGGGTAATAAAACAGTAAACTTACTTATCGCTATTTTAAACGTCTCACATTAAATATTTACTTTTAAAAGTCTAATTTTCTTCGACAACGAAACGAGCTGAGAAACTATATTGAACAAAATGGCCGATCATTTATTTTTACGTCGTGTAGTGACAGGTAGTGGACTAATTTTGCCAGCATATCAAATTTCTTTATTACCATGGAAATAATGTTAAAATAGCATAACAGAGAAGAATAACAGATATGTGTAAAATCAGGAGACTCATTAATAAATTAAATTTGAAGAACAATAAATAGTATTTTATATTTTGTTTAGTGAAGTGTTGAAAGTTTAAACAGTATTCTCTGAATATAATTTTTTTTTTAACCTTTGTGTAATAGTTAATAATTAAATTATATTTTTTAGTTAACAGTCAAAGACGTGGACATTGAGTACTTGTATGAAACGGAATCTACGCAATGTTTGGTTTCATTTTTTTTTAATGAATTGTTTAGCTATATCAAATTTTTCGTTGTTTTTTATTAAATTCAAATAAACATTTAATCTGTTTGTTTATGAAATTCTAGTCAGTTGTATCTCATTATAAAAATAATTGGGTTGGACACTATGACAGTATAATTATTACAATTATTTTGAATATGACCCATTAATAAATACTCAAAAGACTTTTTTTTTGGTTAACATATCATTTGAAGGATCAAATATTAATCTCCCTCCTTTCTTCTTAATACCTTATCTAGTGGCCATAAGCGTTATACTACGGTGTCAGTGTGTAAGCGATTACGATGCTCTGTTTTCTAATTCTTTAGAACGCAATTTTCTTTCGACGGATGCGTTTGTGAAAGGTAGAACGAGCAATAGGCTTATATTTGGCTTAGGTCATGAATGTTGTCATAAAATAGACTCTAAAACCATCCTGCCGGATAAGTTGAGTAAGCTTGAATTAAATATACATAATTTGTAAATACTTCTAGCATACTACTTTCAGTACTTCTAACTTCAGTTTTAGTGCAAATGTCTAAATTCCACGCATTTCCCCATTTATCCGACCTCCCCACCAATTATCTAATCGGACCGAATATACCCGCAGTTTAGGAAATTCTCCACAGATTGGCAACGCTGGTAATGGCATGCTGAGGACGCCGGCGCTGGTTGTGACATACTGCGGAGTGAGGCGGGGACAGAGAAGCGGGAGATGCACACCATTTGCGCCCGCGTCTCTGACGACAGTGTACGAGAATTTATTTATTAAAACTTCATGCAACATAAAAGTACATAGGCGGACTTAATGCCTTAGGCATTCTCTACCAGTCAAGTACAAAGGGCGGTGAAGAGATAGCATGGCAGGTGCATAAAAATAGAAATAATAATATGATAAACACAAAATTAGTACAAAAGTATATAGTTAAAATAAATATACTTAAATATTTCCTATAATAAATACTATATATAAAATAATATATATATATAAATTAATAGAAAGGCGCCAAATGAGACGATTCTGCTATTCGTTTAGAAAAAAATACCGCAACTTCCGCTTAAATGCATACTGACTGGTGGCCGTCCTGATATCAAGAGGAAGCGCATTCCAGAGAAGAATGGATTGAGTTCAGTTCTGCAGCTTGACACATGGTCATATTGCCGGAGGTTGAATATGAACCGAATGCAGTTGTTTAAGAGCCTATCCAGCTTATCCAGGAATACCGCGTTTAGGTCAAAGTAGCACACGTCACCATAGTCGATTAAAGGGAAAATTAAAGTCTGCACAAGCATAGTCTTTTATATCGTAGTGTTTTTGATTCCAACCTCATCTTTTCCTGGCCAAAGCATTAGTATGCAGCCAGGGCGATCAAATTCTGCCATTCAAACTACTCTACACTTGCGGTTAATTGGGGCATGAGTAACAGGCTTTAGCTTGGGACCTTAATCTACTGAGGGGGAAGGACGCTTGTGACTCGAAAAGATTTATGGGTATCTATTTATCTGTTAACCCCTCAATAAGCGGAGGAATTTTATTGCTATTTGGGTCAGCGTGACCGCTGGAGATAAGGTTTATATTTTACTTGTAAGCAGAGTCGCGCCAAGATTTTCATGTGTTATTGCTTGCTCGACTCTGAACAGATTTTCAAAAGTTTAGCATTGATACTGATTGCGCTATTGACGCTCCTCTTTACCTGGACATATTATAATTTGAAGCGAAACACCGATAATAACCATCAACGCCAACATCGTTGAGAAAAAACAATCACAATGCCTTCCCAACAAAGTTCGTTCACATACATACATACATGAACACACGCCTTTTTCCCATGGGGGTAGGCAGAAACTACAGAACGCCACCTGCTACGATCCTAAAAAATAAAGTTAAAGTTCGTTCACCTAATAATATGTTTCGGTTACTACGTAAACAATTTATCGATAGATGCAATAAACATATTTTCTATTACCTCTATTCTCATATGATAGTTCCCCACAAATCTTTCATCTTTGACCTTGACTATTTCTACAAAAACTTAACCCCAACTAGTTTCAACACTTTTCCCCACATAAGCACAGATTCAACCTATCGACAGTCATAAATAACGGGAGAACAGTCGAAAGCTCAGCGGATTACCTACATGGCAACACTTCGGCACAGTTCGCCACAGAATAGATACGTACAGAAGGTTGGCTCAACACAATTAGCGAAAACGCACGCACTCATAGACACGCTTCACATATAGCGAGTGCAAGCGCACTGGCAACTGTCCTTTGTTTGAAATCGCGGTATGTTCGCGCCTTTGTGTGCGTGCGCCTGTTTTTTAGGGTTCCGTATCCGAAGGGTCCAAACGAACCCCTTTTGTTGTAAATCAGTGTGTCCGTCTGTCCGCCTGTCTGTTATATGTCACACAATTTTGTCACCAAAAATTTCTTTACTTCTCATTGGGCTAGGAACTTGAAATTTGGTGTATAATGTCAATAAACATAAGCTTTATCTGACAATTTGATTGAGGCTGAGTCAGGATTCAGTCGAGTGAAAGGAATGACTTAGGCTTGCTTGCGCCACCCTGGATTATCTTACCAACACCGAGTTAGTAGTTATCCCGCCCAAGGATGTATGACGTCATATTTGCCTCGTGTTGGGCTTTAGAGGGTAAACTCTATAAACGTTATTGCTGAGAGCCACAGGCTAGTATTTCTTTCAAATTAAATTATCATTATCATATTTATTTAATTAATTCGATAACAAGAATTATTCCTGTACTCACGACGGCCTCATCTCGGATGATATAGCAGTACACGCAGGTGTCCGCCACATCTATCTCCTTTCACCGCTCCTCTTTTTAGTCGTTCTTGACGGGATTTTGCTTCGCATTTTCGACAACAAGCGCCGCGGGATAGAATAGGGATTATCCAACGTCTTAAAGGACTTGGATTACGCCGATGGCCTATACCTGCTGAGTCATACCCACGCTGACATGCAAGCTAAATTAAAAGATTTAAGTCAGGAAGCGGCAGAAACGGGACTAAAAATAAACACCCGGAAGACCCAAGAGATGAGATCTGGTGTGAAGAATACTTCACCGTTGCTGATTGGCACGGACGCAGTGGAACGCGTCCACAAGTTCACTTATCTCGGGAGTGTCGTGTCAGAAACTGGAGGTAGTGAAGAGGACATCGCTTCAAGGATAGCCGAAGCACGAGCTACCTTTGCGCAGCTGAGACCCGTTTGGCAATCACGGAATCGAAGGATCAAAATCTTTGGGTCAAATGTCAAATCCGTGATGCTTTGCGGGTGCGAAACGTAAAAAGTCACAAAAGACATCTCACGCCAGATCCAAGTCGTCGTCAACCGCTGTCTTCGTCGCATACTCGGCATTTACTGGCCCAAGACCATCACCAACGTAGAGCTGTTGGAGCAAAGCCACCAGAGCCCGATCGACCGTCAGATCAAGCGTCGCAAGTGGAGTTAGATTGGCCACACGCTGCGAAGGGATTCTGATCATACCAAAGCAAGCGCTGGATTGGAATCTCCAAGGCAAAAGAAAACGTGGCCGTCCCCGTCAAACCTGGCATCGCACCGTGTTTGCGGAAGCAGCGAGCATCTTTAAGTCGTAGAGCGAGGTGAAGCATGAAGCTCAAGACCGATCGCGATGGAGGACTACTGTGGACGCCCTTTGCCCCATCAAGGGGACGTAGGACATTAAGTCAAGTCTTTCAAATTCCAATGCATGCCTTATTTATAATCGGTGTTATAACCGTAATATCGAATTTATGATATTATCATGTAATTTTAACCTTGTTATCATATTTAAAGTATGATTATGTGATTTTAAGAAATTAATTACCTTATTTTTAGTAAGCCACGCACAAACACACATTTTACTAGTTTTTCATCCTCGTTCCTCATGACTGAAATTATCCAAGTTAAGAATCCAGACACCTATTTTATTAATAAGTTGGGTAAGAAGTGCTCCCGAGAAATTTCGAAACGGAGCCCCTATCTGATTCGCTACGCCACTGTATTGTGACTTACATTTGAACCCGAAAATATTGCCCCCGGTGGGATAGATCGTAGAAGCAAAGCTAGTCTTGTATAATTTTGATAGTACAAGACCCAAAGTGTTCTTAAATTGAAGGTCAAGAACCTATTTGGGTCACTGAGACCGGGCCAGTACCTAAGGTTTTCATAGGTGCTTATTGGGTTATGCCTTCGGCCTAAATCAAAAGGACATTGGACAAGCATTATGCGAACGTAATGATATTTCTGTGTATAGGTCAAATGTTTCGTACGGACAACCCGTGTCTTTTTTATTATAAATAGCCATAAATATAAAAAAACGGATAATAGAAATTAGGATTGGGGGTTCCGACAATATGAATGCTGGTTTCCTCACGATGTTTTCCTTCACCGTTGTTAGAGCATTGGTGATGAAATAATTTAAACAAAATAAAGCGCCTGCCTGGGTTTGAACCCACGACCTACAACTTGTAAGTCGCGGCCGATACTACTGGGCCTCCACTGCTCCAATAAGTCCTTTAAATATTAAAAATCTTTAACGCGGGCGAAGCCGCATGGAGAAGCTGGTTTTTATAAAAAAAGATGCTTGTAATAAAAAAAGGCTAATAATAATTAAGCCATTTATTCCCTATCCCTTAAATTTTACATTTCAAATTGTGTTAGTATTTTTATAGATTTGCTTAATATCTACTGTTAGTTAAAGTTAAACTCTTATTTAAATTAAATCTAGTTATTATAGGATATGGACCCCATTTTGGGTATAGGCCTCCGCCAACCTTTTCCACCTTTCTCAATCCTTGCTCTGGTCTATCCAGTCTCTCCTTACCACCTGCACGATTTCGTCTGCCCATCGCTGCTTTGGTCTGCCAGTATTGTTTATTTTTTTTGAAAAACCGGCAATAAAAAATGGCTACGCATTAAAAACCAACCTGGTTTTCAAAATAAATATAGCTATATATGCTGCCCTTAATACTTTTAGTATACTGACCCAGCCACTCATTTTATAACCCTATGTTTTTATTTTCAATTAAATAAAGAAACTATTTTCATCAGAAACAAAATCACAATTCAGAATTCGCATTACGAGGCAGTTTCATCCAAAAAATGCAGGAATAAAACCTCTTCACACTTTAAATAGTGTTGCTAGCTGTAAAAAAATACCACCTCACCAACCCAGAAACATATCAGTAAACACATACAGTCAATTCGTCTACAATATCACAATTCAGAACTCACATTACGAGGAAGTTTCATCCAGTTTCAACACAACGTCTCAAAGCAAGTGCGGGCAATAAAACCTCTTCACGCTTTAGATAGTTTTACTAGCTGTTTAAAGAATTACCACCACACGAACCCAAAAACCTCTAAGTAAAACAATTCAGAAATCACATTACATTTTCACTAGCTGTAAATAAATACCACCACACCAACCCAGAAAAAGTTAACAATCGAGTCATTTCGTCTACAAAATCACAATTCAGAATTCACATTACGAGGAAGTTTCATCCGGTGTCTACTCAACGTATCATAGCAAGTGCAGGAAATAAAACCTCTTCACACTTTAGAGACAGTGTTGCTAGCTGTGAAAAAAATTGCCGCCACACCAACTTCTCAAAGAGATTATCTACCTCCTGGCGCGGCGCCAACGGATCTACATTTTCTTTCTGAATAAACTTTCTTCATTGGACAATATGTTGCTTTTTGGTTTAACTTTCGAACATAAGACTGACGGATATGAAAAGGAAGATTTTATTTCTGGGTTTTATAAATGGACTGCTTTCTGGCACCTAGCGTAGCGAGGGAGGTGATTGACTCCAGTTATAAAAGAATGAAGAATAGTGGGTATGTCTATAATAGAAAGTGAAAATGTTATTTTGATCTAACAGTTATCTTCATACTGGGTTATTTGCTAGGATACCGTAATGCTCCTCTACAACTAGATTCAAATTCAGTGAAATAAATTTTGTGATATTTTGATGTATAAGCTATAATTCTGTAAAATGTCATCAAAATCCGTTCAGTAGTGTTGGCGTGAAAGAGTAACAAACATCCAGCCATACATCCATCTTCACAAACTTTCGCGTTTATAATTTAAAAACAAATTTACTTACCAATGAAAGAAAACATTTCCAATGCCTCGGTCAACTTTTTCTATACAGTCTTTACAGCTCAATATGGCATTTTCTAGATTTCGGTGGCTTTCCGGTGCCGATTATGCTAAATTAAAAACTCAAATTACGATCATTGATAGTAATTTTACTCCGTTTTTTGACACGCAAAGTACATACAATTGCGTCATCTAGTTAGATTTATATCTGTGACTATTATATATCTATTATTATTATATAAAAAACTTTTCACTTCATAAAACTGTATTATTTTAAAATCCATCTAAGCTATAAAATTGCCCTGTTAAAGTGAGCTTAGGTAAAATTATCGGCACGGATTACGCTGCTGGAATCCCTGCACGAAAATGTCAATACTACATTTCTCTTCGTAACTAAGTTAATAAGTTACCCGAGAGTTCCCCGTTAAGGGAAAACACTGTTTTTATTTAAGTTTTGGTAATATAATAAACTGGCAAGAAGAAGCTATAATCTGTTCAGAACTTGGAACTACCCGCAACTAAGTTATCTTTGGCAAAAATGGCGAAGGCTTTTTATAACCTTGTTAAAGATTGAAAATAAAAACCATGCCGCAAAGCTGTGTCACAAATTATAAGAAGATGCGTCTAGTTTCTTTGAGAAATAGGTACCCGAACGGGGGTTTCAAGAAACTGAATCGACAAATAAAATCTGTATAATTATTGAAACAGCACACAACATTTCAAGAGAATCAGTTGAGAAATGCGACTTTTAGAGGAGAACAGCGGGACATCCGGACATACGAAAGATTTTTCGGCTAAACTGAAACGGAGCCGCTTCAGTCGAGTTTCGAGCTCTCTAGATCAAAAACTTTGACATTTTATAATACCTAATTGCCGCAGTATACTAAAATCCCGTTTACATTTTTTTGCATCGGAATTCAGTTTTGAGCCCCGGTGTGCATTTTAGAGTCCGCATATATCTAATAGAATGGAACCATCAGTCCAAAAACGTGTGGTTACAGTTTGCCTGTTTCCACCAAAATCCGTCCTTTTCCGTTTTCCTCTTCTTTCTCTTTTAACTTGGACAAGATGACAAACAAAATCAGTCCATGATTTATCGATGACGGGCACTTTATAGAGACCCATCCTTCCCTGTTCAGTCCTTTTTGCTTAATAAAATAAATGTTCGACATTATTTTCTGATACCTACTACAGTCAGTAGATATTTAGTTATCTGTTACTGCAGCTAACCTACTCGTTTTTGTAGATATTGCAATCTCCGTACAATTTTTTTATTAATATACCAAAAACTCATCAGCAGCTAGATTCAATAATGAGACCGTACGAGTTCGTGCTCTAAGTTTCTAGGCATATGACATTTTCTTATCGAAGGTGCTTTTTCAGTCTCCCCAGGGATGTGCCCTGAAAGGCATTCTGGTTCCAGAAGGCGATCCAGTATTGAATTTTAGAGGTCGGGTTGTACGTGCTGACGCTCTTCTTATTTATCTTTTCGCGTGAGGATGTAAACACCTCTGGTGTCAGAGTTAATTAAGCTGCCTCTGGGAACCTCACAGGTCTCTTACTTGGCTATTTCATACTTACATTAACTATAAAAGTACAGGTTTCCTCACGATTTTTTCCTTCACCGTTGCCTGTGATGTCCAAGATAAACTTAGAAAGTACATATGAATTTGAAAAAGTCACATTGGTACATGCCCGGATTTTAACCTACGGTCTCAAGCACGACATACTGCCACTGCTGCATGCTGACGATGATCGCCGGCTTTAGTGAGGTAAAAATCCCACATTCCCTGGACTTTTCCCCCAAAACTCCAGGCGCCTTTTGAAGGTTGGCCCCCGTTGACAAAAAAGGCAAGTGTCATTCTCTCAAAGAACGCAATAGCGATTGGAAAAATTTGTCAAGCGCTATCGAAATGTCACATGATCGATGCCTTACATCTTGAGATATCGACCATCGCCATTACAACAAAAACATCTCACATTACAACTTTTCTTATTAATTTCTGCCTAACTTATTCCGACGTGTAATACTGACAGAGTCTTGTTATGATAGTATAGCATGTAAAGCTGCCAATGCCGAGTCCAATTATAATAACTGCCGGGTTTAATGCAAGCGCTCTTTATTTGAAAACTGAATGCATAATGTTCTGCTCTTTTAAACTCTAGAATGGATTCATTTTATGTCACCAAGTGACTAATATACTTAACCCCCGATTTCAGAATTAAGCATTTGAAGTTGAGTGTTTGCCTTAGCCTGAAAACCTGTCAAAATTAGGCATTAAATTAGGGTTTGACACTTTCTTATCGCCTACTCAATTCATAAATCGGCCCTCTGCGTGTCGAATTATCCTTACATCTGTGCCCTGGATCCCAAGCTATTTGCAACAATATAGTTTCATTCATAAATTATTTCCCAGCCTAATTATACACATAAACGTACGTTTATCATGGGTCCATTGCCGATAATGTTTCAGCTTGGACCACGTTCAGGACGCAGCGCCCCTCGAGTCTATAAATCAAGTTGCAAAAGTAACTGGAGCCAATGCTGCTAATTTACGAGTAAAACGAGGATTACAACGATCTATATTTTTTATTTAAATATGAGTTTTATAACTTTTATGGATTATATTCGGTAGTTGAATTAAATGGTCAATCTGAGCGTCATTACATATATTTGAATGCATAGGGAAATGTATTGTTTCCCCAAATATAATGGCTCGGAATAGGATCGGGTGGGCGGATGAAATCGTCCTCTCCCTTTCCGCAAACTCCTTCTGTGAGAGGTCTGTTTCGCAGAAGGATACCACCACGTCCCAGGACTCCTCGCTTCCTCGCTTCCGACCATAGACTCGACTACGGCTGGCAGCGACAGGTCACTTCCTACTTCAGAGATAATGGCACAACGCGGTTCCTCCCAAGCGGCACACTCTGCCAGCGTATGCCGCGCCGTGTCTTCCCAGCAGTCAACATAGTGGTGACACCGGGCGTCCGGCTGTCTGTTTATGCGACACAGGTACTTCCTGATGCAACCATGCCCCGAGAGCACCGAGAATGTGTGTGAGAAATAAGTATATTAGAGGAAGTTTGAAAGTGGCGCCAGTGATAGAAAAGTTGAAAGGAAATTATTTGTCCTGGTATGGACATAGTATGAGGAGGGATGAAAAGCATGTAATATAACTTTAATAGTCTAAGTAGTAATAATCTAAGCAGTAATATACTTTTTTTAAGTCATTTATTTACCAACCATTTTAGCTTAGATAACAACAATGTTATTTGTTTTTTTCTTTTAATGATAGGCTTGCGTTTGACCACTATCACACCTGATGGAAAGCGATGATTTGTGGTCGACGGTGAAACATTCTTGCCTAGAAATAATCTATTCATTCTTGACTTAAAGACTTCCAGGTTGTAGCTTACAGGAAACACAGACTCCGGCAGGGAATTCCATACCTTAGCTGCAGGCACAATGAAAGTATTCCCAAAAAGTCTAGTGCATATATGGGTAGGATGTCCACCATGTACCGATGACGCATCGCCGTACGCCGTACATACTTCAGGACTGCCCTTTAAAACTAGGAAAATCCTGTATCTTTATTAACAGTTTTCTTAGCAGGATTCCAGATTAGTATTTAAAATCTTAGCAAAATTTTCTATTATGGTAAAGACAATATTGTGCCAATACCGCATGGCCGCAAAATATATGAATATCGAATTAATTGGTATGCGTTTTGTTCGTGGAAACCCACGCAGCATTGCAGCAGAATGTCGAAACTATTTCGTAAAAGGATTGGCGCAAATAAAAATAAAATATTTCATAGCAACGGCAATCCTTGCATCGAGATATATTTCTGATCATGTGCATGTATTTTAATCTGATTGGAACTATTCATTTATCTTTCATGTACCTGGATATTTATTATATTTTATTTATACTGACAAAAATTGGCAATTACTTCATCATCATTATCATTTAAGCCAAAAGACGTCCACTGTTGGTCATAGGCCTCCTCCAGGCATCCGCGTCACCACATTGACCGATCCCTTGCGTCTAGGACTACTAATATTAATGTTAAGGGTTTAACATAAGCATCTACTTATATTGTATGTCGTTTTGTGACAATTAAACACTTTTTCTATCTTGCATCCAGCGCATTCAGCCTATTCCGGTCTCACAATGGGCCTTATCAGAAAGTTTAAAGTCACCCAAAGGGCAATGGAGAGGTCTATGCTCGGCGTTTCCTTGCGTGGTCGCATCAGAAATGAGGATATCCGCAAGAGAACTAAAGTAACCGACATAGCCCGAAGGATTGTGAAACTTGAGTGGCAGTTGGCACGAGAATATCAAAGATAATCGTGCTGATGCCGCTTCTAGAATTGTAAACCCGGATACTGAGTGGTCTCGTTCTAATGAAGCTTTTCAAAGCATAATAAAACATTTCGGTCAACCTGAGATAGACTTATTCGCGTCTCGAGATAACACTAAGTGTGCCAAGTTCATCTCATGGCAACAAGACCCAAACGCAGTACCTGTTGACGCATTCACAGCAGACTGGAATAGCTATTACTTTTACGCGTTTCCACCATTTTCCCTGATATTAAAATGCCTAAGAAAAATCATAGATGATAATGCACAGGGCATATTAGTTTATCCTAATTGGCCATCACAGCCATGGTTTCCATTATTACAAAACCTTATTGTTTCCGAAGTTGTTTATTTAAACCCCAATAAAAACCTCTTACAATCTCATTTCAGGTAGTGTCACCCCCTGCACAAGAACCTTACCCTGGCTGTCGCGAGGCTCTCCGGCAGGTCTTCAACCGACGGGGTGCATGCGCACACTCAGCTGCACTGATGTTATCTTCTTTTTCTACCAGTACCATACAACAATACAATACCTCACTTAAGCTTTGGTGGCAATATTGTAGGGTAAACAAAATTAATGTATTTGAACCACCGAAATCATCTTTACTCTCATTCTTAGCGTCACAATTTAATAATGGGTGTGCGTATGGCAGTCTGAATGCCCATCGTTCTGTTTTATCAGCCTTTATAGGCAACAATATTGGCTCAGATGAAACTATAAAGCGTCTCCTTAAGGGCGCGTATAAATTAAGGCCTTTAAGACCTAAGTATGCCGCCACCTGGAATCCCCAATTGGTTTTAAACTTTATTTCAACATGGTTTCCAAACAGTGTGCTGACTCTGGAAAAATCAATAAAAAGATTATCATTATTTTAGAAATTTGTACAGCTCATAGGGTGCAGACGCTTTCCTTCATTAAACTCGACAACATACAATTTTCAGACAGTGGCGTAAAAATCGCCATAATAGACATCATCAAGACATCTGCACCCGGTAGGGACCAGCCTTTGTTGTTTTTGCCATACTTCAGGGAAATCATATTAAAAATGTTTCTGTCTATTAAGGTGATCTCAATTAATGTTAAGAAGTTTATGTGTTAAGTTCATTAAATTTGATAAATAGTCATAACTATTATAAGACTAATTTGATGAAAAATAAAACAATAATTTATGCTAACTTATTGTTTAATTTCTCCAATCTAAAACTTTCTGACTCTTAACATCTACATTGTTATAATCATATCTGAAAAATGAAGCAAGGAATTATAATATATGATCAAACGAACTTCCAAGTGAAGTTCGATCATTATTATGATGACTTGCTTCATTTGAAGATATGAGCTCCCTCCCTCCCGATGTAAAATGAATATCCCGGTATACAGAAAATTTTGTTGCATAAGTACAGCTAAAAAATGAGCTAAACGTCAAAGTGACACAAGGACATACTCACTAAACGTTCTGAAACTTAAAAAATCTTTAAAATGTGTGCGAAGTTACCAAGTAAGTTAGGGAAACTACATTGTTATAATCATATCTTCGAATGAAGCAAGTCATCATAATAATGATCGAACTTCACTTGGAAGTTCGTTTGATCATATATTAGTTAGTGGGAATAATTGAGTTACTTTTTATCGATAATATCGAAACACGGTTGAATATTTTATGTGATGCTATAAAATTGGCGTAAGAGTATCTGGTGTTACTCAGTTATTGAATTTTGAAGGTCAGATAAGCAAAGCATTGCTCCATAAAAATATTGGTATTAGATCTGTTGAACTGAAATTGAGTTAGGGAAATGCAGATGATGTAAGAAGAAAATTACAGCAGGCAGTTATAGCGAGTCAGCAACAGTCATAAGTGTATATACTAAACCATTGTCAAAATGGTGAGTCAAGACAAAGCCAAGATGAATTAGATTGTAAATAAACTTTGGTTCAAACGCCCTAAAAAATATAATAGAAAAATTTAGTGAGTTAGAACTCTACTCATCAGCTTTTTTCTTACTTTAATTAAGCAGATTTTATCTCGACGAACTTCAATTTACATTACAGTTGAAAATTTATCAAATATTAATCGATTAAGTACGAACACTAATATTGAATGATCTACATCACTAGCGTGATCGTCCTCGGGGATTTGCTTGAGCAAACTAAAAACGAGCCCAGTCGGAACTTCATGTTCCGAAATGCGTTTGAAATTGGAATAAGAAAGTTCTAAAATTGAATTTCAAAGGCTCACTCGGACAATACTCGGTATCTCTTGTATCATATTGCGAGTAGACTCGAATAGTACTCGATCTTTATTGGTTTTGAAGGGTATAAATCCTAAGAATTAAAAAAGTTTCGACAGTCGGACTGGAATAGGATAGTCGGCTCTTCGAAATGCAATATGAAATTCTGAACCGCATCATGTTTAGCTGCAAAAAATGAAGTAGTTTTTTGCATAGCAAAATACTTTTTATATTGTTGAAAGCAGAATCCTATTCTCAGCTGAATCCGTTAAGACCGTAAGCTGACCCAAAATTCATAGTTGGGATAAGGCTAGGTAGATTGATTGATTTTATACAATGTTTAGAAAAAAATTCAGATTAAGGAGATGATTTTTTTTATTTCGGGCTACCACTATGTACTTAAACTACCATGGGGTCCCACACTAAGAAAGAAAATTTGGTTCAAATAAACCTCACTAGATGGCGCGATATGCATCGATTTGTTTTTTAACTGTGAGTAAAATTAACATTTTCTTGAATTGAACATACAAATTTTATTTTATTGTTTAATCAACTCTCACATGATAAATGATAAATGGCTCTTAATTCACATTTCAAAGATTATTTGAACGGATCATTTAAAATTGATGGCAATAGATGGCGCGGTTTTAAATTTCTGAGGCATTCCACTTGATTGTTTAAATTTGTATTGTAACAAATTTTGGCACAATGAAGCTGTAAAAACGAGCATAAAAAATAATATTTAACAAAATGTCACTGAATTAAAAAAAAAACACGAGCCTAGTCAACCCTTTTACTTGCAAGTCGCTAACCAACATCACCATCTATCTATCGCCGTGAAACAGAACCTAACGCGATCAATGTACAAAAGATATCAAATAATCAGACGAAAAACGCCAGTTACGTCGGCACGGTTTCTTTGTATAGGATGAGGCATATGTATGCTAGTATTATATTATCTGTGACACTACATAGATAAATACGGAAGAAATAAGAGAATTTTATAAAAATACTAACAAATGAATTTGTAGAATGGTACATATAGGCGTACAAATATGATCATTTGAAAAGTTTTTACTATAATTACCCTAGTTTTTAAAGCAGCCATGACAGTTGTGTTTGATGACTTTTTTTAAATGTGACGACTTTGAGTATTTATTTGCTTTGACTTTGAATTGGTTGTATTTCGGCGTTTTTAGTGATTGTTTTTGTTTTGCGACCCAGTTTACAACTAAGGACATTGATTGATTGCTTCTCTGTTGACCACGGCTTTGTTTTGTTTTTTTAACCGACTTCAAAAAAAGGAGGAGGTTCTCAATTCGTCGGAATCTTTTTTTTTTTTTTTTTTTTATGTATGTTCCCCGATTACTCAAAGACGCCTGGACCGATTTCAAAAAATCTTCTTTTGTTTTGAAGGGTATACTACCTAGTTGGTCCCATAGTCATCAGGTCAGGATCTGATGATGGGATCCTAGAGCAATCGAGGGAACTCCTCAAATATTATAGGCAAACATATAGTGATTTTGGTATTTTCATCAACAATGCAATCACTTGCACTCAGAAAGTATAATTTGGTGAAGTGGAACTGATGAAGAAGACCACAGATGGCCACTTGAACTCCTAAATGCTAAGTATGTCACGGGTATAAAATATCTCGAATAGGTAACCGACTACGATGAAGCAAATACTTATAAATGAATGGGACTGATGAAAATGGTATCATTGAACTGTTCTGATGATGAAGCCGGAAGGTAGGCACCGGAACTCTGAAAAAAAAACAATGTATCCTAGTCGTGCTTGGGCTTATTGGAATCGTCATGAGGTGTACTTTGACCACAAATGATTATCATGTTAATTGGAGACACCTACCAAAACTAAAAAGAAAAAAATAAAAAACTTTTTAACAAAAAATCAAACCGACTTCCAGAACAAAAAACTACAAAGCAAAAAATAACTTTCTTTTCCGAAGTCGGTGTCGAAAAACTGAAAAAAATGGATACAAAAGACACCGACTTCGGAAAAGAAAGTTATTTTTTGCTTTGTAGTTTTTTTATAGCAGATTTTACGATACACGTCAATCAAATGTCATTGTCAAAATGACATTTTTTGCATACTGCTGATCTGCGCCACCATCTTTAATTTTATATTGTGTTGCTCTCCTTGACCAAGTGAATTTGAATGTAAATTAAAACTAAGTGAAATTAAAGAAAATTAACAATAAAACCGGTACTATATTATATAGCGATATTTACATATAGTTTACATAGTGCTTGCCCAGCCTCAATACATTTCTGGAGCATCTTCTTTAGCAATATAATGGTTGTACTCTGTTAAATACAGGTCTGCGGATCCCAAGCCAGGAGCTCATCACTGGGGCCCATTAGCAGCGTGCCACTCCTGGATCCAATTAGAACCGTATCCAACGAAACCGCGGTTTGCGGCAGTGGAAAGCTACGGATTTGCTCCCTATTGGGAGAGATACTGGTACCTAACTCAAAGGTGTAAGGTGTCACAAACGTTGGCCGGTAATAGTATTCGCACTTTCCTTAGATTCCTGCGGTAAACTCCTGGGCGTCGATTAATCTCGTGCCGTGAGGTTAGGGATAGGAGAATATATATATATATAATAAAGGACAATAAGGGATAGACTGACGGCTGTCTGGACCAAAGAATCCGGCCGGCGTCCACCAGGCAGCACGTTTCCCGCAAAAGCACTTCGATGCGCGTGAAATATTTACAAAACCCACTTTAGGGGCGCCCCACAACGCCGATTGCGAACGGCGGGCGCGATTAACCAATGTTCAAACCAGGTGAAACACATCTCGATTCGATATGTTACGACAAAAACCCGACTTCCGCGCGTTCACGTTATGAACTTTTTCTATCGACTATGTAGTGTCAGCTGTCAAAATCGTTGACAGCCCACCGGAACGGTGCTGCAAGTAAAATTCGGGACGAAACATACTCTTTTTTGTAAATAGTAAAAAAAAAATTGAAGATCTGAAGTGGTCCCTAAATACATCTAGGCAATGTGAAAAACTCTCAATGTGCTGAATCAGATTTAATGTTCTTTCACATTAAATCTGGTTCAGCACATTGATTGATATACTATTATTTTCTTACCTATCTATCAGCCAACCAATTGGAACATAGGAACAAAAGTACACAACTGATACAAGAATGAAAGAACGAACGGCATAAACTGAAAAATGATTTTTTCCGATCTCTCTGATCGGAAAAAAACATTTTTCAGTTCATGTTTTTGAATCTTTTGTGACATGTTTTGTTTTAAAGAGAGAAAAGCTTTCGTGGCGAAAACATTCAGCTTTTGGTATAGGTAAGTGGTAAAGTGAAATGTTTCAACTTTAAAACAAAAGCGTAGGATGAACATACCGACTATCAGTCACAAATAATAAAGTATTTAATGCAGGTGCTGTAAGGAGTCTGTGATCCCTTTTATTACTCGTTACTGGCTGAATAACTTAAAGTGTCATTCGTATTGAGAATGATCTGAATGTCATCTTCGGCAGACGCCTGATGGCGTTCGGCGCGTCATTTGATAATTAATGGAAAATATTACGAATCGATACAAATAAATCCAATATATGAAGTAGATATAGCGTATTATTTACTGTAGTAGCCTGAAAGGTACTGAAAAGTACCTTTCAGCCTACTGAAAGGTACTTTTCAGGCTACCTGAAAAGTACCAATTTTTAAATTTCTTGATTTAGGTGACTAATAATATTATGCTAAAATCTTGAGCTAGAATTTATCCTAAGTTATCTGCTTTATGTAAATAATTCGAATTTTCAAATTTAAGAAGTTATATTTTAAAATAGCAAATATTATATAGCAGAAAAAGCAAGAAATTGTGTTTTTTAATTTATTTTAGAATGTTTTATGTTTTTCTAAATAAATTTCAGGATACAGAACTTGGCACCCATTTAGACCTCAATTCTTTTGTCGGCATAGTCAACAACCGCGCATATTCTTAGTATTGAACTTGGCTCCCTTTTTCACATTTATTTTTTTGATGGGATATCTATTTCATCAACATAGAAATATCTACAGGGTGCGATTTATATAGACATCCGACCCAAGCTCAAAAAATTAAGGCAATAAATTAACCCAAGCCCACACACCATGACTTAATCAATAAGGCATTTTAATCACCATAAAATTACGTTAACACGAACCTTTTCCACATCGTAAAACTAAAAGCCTACTCCTTCCCCATTTGGGGAGGAAGGGGCGTAAAAAGTAAATAAAATTAAACACTAGCCCCAAAGAGTTTACGTGTGGTGTATCATAAAAATGTTAAACATAGCTGTAGAGTTATAGTAATAGATAAGAAAAAAAAATATGTCAAAGAAAATTGCTTAATTATTAGAACATTCGTAGACTGTGAACTCTCTATACTTTGAATTTAAAGTAGGGGATGAAGATATAAAGCTTAGGAGAAATGTGACCGATCCTCGATCAAGATGAAAAAGCGACATAGTCAAATTGTTAAAATTACTGCTGCTTTAATAAATACTAAGTTTTGTGCATCTACACTAATATTATAAAGAAGAAAGATTTGATTGTTTGTTTGTAATGGATGAACACAAAAACTACTTAAATGATTTTAAAAAATATTTCACCTATGGCAAGCTACATTACGAGTATTGCGGAGTGAAATTATAGAGCTATTTTTGTATCCTATAGGGTGCGCCGCGGGAACGAAACCGCGGGGAAAAAGTTAGTGTGCAATAAAAGGCAAAATGTTTTTGATATTATTAAATCAGAAAACCGCATGTATCTAACATTCATTAAATTTAACACACTATCGGTAACAACCACAATCATTATCAGGCGCGTTTTGTCAAAATTGTACGTATTAATATTAATTTGTAAAGGTACTCTATTTTGTTTTTAAATGCAAAAGTTCAGTTGCCTACTACTCATACCAGCGTTCGTGTTAGATGTATGAAAGTAAACGAAACACGAGAAAAATATAAAGATCATAGCTGGTGGCGTTTTGAAGATTATGCCTCATGGGAAAAAGTTCTCGCACTTTTACTTTGAATTTTCGAGATCATACTTACAAAAATGTACGAGTATTCACCAAAAGTTTAATTAAGTAATAGTTGTAAAGCAAGATTCAGGCAAGTAGTGCCAAGATATGAAGTAGAAAAACAGGATCCTATGAGACTGTTGCCATCTCTTAAAGCAAAGTTAGGTGCCTAAACCACATCTTCCCACAGCAACAACCCTAACACCCGGTTCCTAGAACCGGGTGCGTCACAAATCGAACGCCAAGTCATGTGATGCGATTAGCTGATGATCATATTCATTCAACCATAAATTGTTAGTTAACGCGAACTCGACGATATGTCACAATTGCTACATTAATATTGCGATAATTACAGCTCCAAAAATAGCCCAGTAAAATACATGTACAGCAAAAAATAACCTAGTTGTATTTTCTTACCGAAATTATGTTATTATTAAAGATCCCAATAAAGAAAAAAAAAAAAAACTTACGAAAATATAGTTAAATACTTATTTATGGGCCCTTTGAGAGACAATTTTGTACAGCTCTTGGATTCTTTATGGACTTTTAAGTCGACATTTTTACCATCTTAATGAATATAATTACGTTGAAAGTAATTAACTAATGATTTTTTTCTTATTACAATTATTTACCTGGACTAAAACTGTGGATATTGTATTCTTTTAAAAACTGTCAAGCTTATAAAATATCTCATAATTAAATTACGCATACTGTCTTTATTACCTTAACTGTCAAACTTCCAGCCAGTCACATTACTAAGTTTATTTTATTATTTAAAAATATGTCGTACGTACATTTTAATTTGGCAAAGTAATAAGGTAATGTTTTTAGATTTATTACTTTGTGCTTCTTGAATGTTAAATAGTCCAAGCTTGGCTGGGTTTTTCGGGTTAAGTCTCTTTTTCCTTGTACTTGACGTTGTTTATTGAACAGACTGTTTAAGTTGATTTTTGGAACGAGGACTGAATTTATTGTACATATTTAAGTATAAAAAATGTAGTACCACACCACTATTCAATCTCAACAAAATAAAATGTTTTCGTCGATAGCGGTTGTCAAAATGCCAATGTAAGGGCTTGACAAAGCGGCATTTCTATAAAGTCTCCGCCAAATAACTCACTCTCTTACGTAACTTGAAAACATGTATTTTTGATAATTTTGGTTTCAAATGAAAGATGTAGGCGTAGAACTATTTTATTCGTTTAAATCATGTAAATCGGTCCGCGTTTATGAGATATTAACTGATTACTGAATGCCAAGTGAAAGGGTCAAAAACGCCCCTTACCGCGATACGTTTATTTGATCGTGTTAGCGACACTGCATTTATATTGTTTTCGTATCATTTTGAAATATTAAAATATATTGTTTGACAGGTGTTAACGACTTTTATTTTTTTGTTATCTGGCGGTGACAATCCCAAACATTTTTGACTTATAGACAATCGTTGTCGCTAAACTCGCTGATAAAATTATGTAACAACCTCACTTTGTCTAGAAAGGCCAAAGTAGTTTTTGATCTCCTGAAATACAGATAATCCAGTTTAAGTCATAATTAACCGTCTATGGTTGCTCTCATAACTTGAGTATAGTTCTATAACAGATTTTTCAACACACTTGCTCATAAAGTGGCTCTAATTTCACCGCAATAAGGCACATAATGACATCTGTTATCAAACTGTGGCTTTTTCATTACTATTATTCACAAGTGAGTCAAAGAGTTTCTTTTTTTTTTTTAAATAGATAATTTCAAATTGTATGTGTTTAATAAATAAAACTTTTACTTAAATATAACTTTTGTTTTTGTGGCCTACCTGGCCCTGGCACTACCGAACACAACAAAGAAAAGAGGAAGACCTCAAGCCACATGGTGGTGTACAGTAACCCGCGACTTGGAACGAGCCCAACTTACAGAACAGACAACCCAGGACAGACCATCCTGGCGCATCAGAACGAGGAGAGCCGACCCCAAATAATGGGAAAGAAAGAAGAAGAGATAACTTTTGTTTTTGTCTGTAATAAAGAAAACTTGAAAGCCCCATTTTGTACGTGGCTAAAACGCAGTCCGCGTCTATGTCCAGACTATGGCCGATCGCCATTGTTAGATGCGCGCGCATAGGAAAACTGATTAATTTTGCCCGCCATTGCGAAAATAATTTCACAACTCGTTTTCACTGTTGTAAATATTTTTTTAAATATTATTTTCTTCACAAGTGTGTTGAAAAACTTCGTATGATACACGTGTGTATTGATGATTATCGTCCTCGGCTCTCTTAAGACCCTCACCTAACGCCTCGGGTCTCAATGCGCCTCAGAGGTAATCACCAATATTACACACTTGTACCATAATGTACTATTATTATTAGCGACTAGGCTTCAACCATGCAGATGTTATGGACCAAGTGATTAATAAGACATTAATATGTATATAATAATGCCCGGACAATTTTAAAAAGGCCCAATACGATAGGCAATATTTTAAAAACTATTGAAATAATTAAATTGACCGTGCTTTCTAAATAATGTCCATTGCTTATTGGGACGGTTAATGTTTTTTTGTTTTTTTAATGTTAACATTTATTTTAATATATAATATGTAAGAACGATTACTATTTAAGCAACAGCTGAAGTGTGCCCTAAGCTCCCGATCTCGCTTCGCTGGCTGTTGGACTAATTCATTGAACATAATTATTGAATGCCCAACTGTTACGTAGCAATATTCAGAATGACCAGACAATGTAATAAATATAGAAGTTTAAATCAGTATTCATTACTATGCCCAATTTGACTTAAACTGATTCATATTAGCCGGGCATTATACATCGATTAATCGTTTGGTCCATGATACAGACATGACCTTCTCTCATATTTGACCTTTAATTTATATCATTAACTCAAAGGGTACCTCGACCCTCTAAAATATTAGAAAATCGGGTTCGAAAATATTGCATTTCCAATCAGCGATATGAAGCAGTGAAAGAGATCATAATTTTTGTATCTTATTTCATATTAAAACTCTTAATTTTACAGCTTATATCCAATAACGTCTATCTCAAACGCTTAAATCTACTGAAGCGGGTTGTAAACATAAAAATAAAATCTGATCTCAAGCAACAAAAGGAATTAAAAGTCAAAACTTTATAATAAAATCCATTGAAACAGCTTTAAAAGATCCAAGTTTTTGATTCGTGAAAAAGAAATTACCAATTCACGTTATTAAGGTTAAAAGAAGTCGACGCTTTGTGCTTCCAAAGAATATACAAGTTAATTTGGAAGTCGGTAGCAGCACGTACGAAACTGTAGCGGCAAAATTCGGGCTAGGAAAAGTAAGAAAAGTTTAACGTTACTTCACATTCGCTCTGGAGACTGATTGTATTATAGATGAGGGCAACATGCTCAAGCCTTGAAGACCGCCGCTGCAATACTAAGTGGCAATTATTTAGGGCAATTTAAGTTAAGGGTTAATAATGTAAACCTAGTTTGAGAAAATATTTAAGTTAGAAGGAAAGTAAGAAAAGTTCTAGGAAATTGTATAATTTTCATGATATTTTTTGTAAGCCCAAAATATATTATTATATAGTGTGAACAACAAATATTTGCATTTGAATTTTCATATGGTTTTCAAGGGGTTTAAAGGAAGGTGACTAAAGAGAAGATAGTGAGTACAGATATATGGAAGAAGAAATGCTGCCAAATAATTTGGAGGGATTTTTCGTAAGCTACGTAAACACGGCCAAAATACGGTCGTTAATTTGCAAAGAAAACAAAAGCCGAATCCTTACCGTATCAGAATTTTGGCTAGAACTACGCTCCATTAAAGAGAAACAACAATTCCAATATGACTCATAAAAATCCACCCATGTTAACAAGTGTCTAGTAACAACAAAAATAAACAATAAAGTCTTCCTCCCTTCGCATTCACTACTACATGTCATCTGTCGACTGCAAAACCGCATCGGCCTTCCTCGCAACCTTGTAAAAGCTTTTCCACCTGGATCTACTTGTGAAAAGTATGCCAAGGTAAGGAATAGAATTTTATCTAAATGTATTTATCGCTACTTTGACTGCAGTGCGACAACGCAGATCTCCTGTTGAGTTTTCAGGCACAAATAATAGACTTATCTTACTATATGACTGTAATGAACTTTTCTTTGTTTCGGAGTTTCGATTCTGGTTCATATACCACCGGAACGGTATTTATTTTCGGGATCAAACGTAGACTATGGTACTCAGCGATATTCTTTTTTTTTATTCGAAACTTGGTCAGAGGGCGTACGGAACAGATGTATAAAAGTCATTTACATCTGTCACACAAGATAATGGAAATAACCTTACAATAAGAGCTTATGGAAGGGCCCCAGAACCTCTAGAGCTTTACCTCCTACAATTAAGCATACATAAAGATAATTCAGTACAAAATCAATTTATAATAATAGATTACATTTATATCTCAAACCCGGGTCTTCAAGAACTAGGTCTTTACAAACGACCAATAAAATCAGAGAGTCAGTAATATAAAGAACTAAGAACCCTCTACTAAAGTTACCTCGTTTAAAATTGAGGTGCATTTTATACTTAAAGACTCTTTACTTACAAGATATAAACATCGTTCGTCATATTAGGCTACCGTTCTGAAACTGATCAGCAATTTACTGCGGAAAAATATCTCCAAACTTTTAAGCACTTAAAACCGTATAAGAAAGTACGTTGATTTAACGACAAGTACTTTTAGTCCTAAAGTAACTTAAAACGTGCTCTGCTTAGCTGCACAACAACTTTGCGTTGCACTCAGGAGCACGTTAGTTTGTACTTACTTAAAAGGGCTGTTACACGGGCAACTTATGTTGCCTAATGGTTCTGGAAAAATTGACGTCTCGTATCAGGAAATCATCAAAAAAATGGCTGCTTTGCCAACAAGTATCTGTTGTTAAAAGATAACAGCTTAAAATGTATTGTGCAATGATCAGAGAGTAGTAGTATACAAAATTTTAAAACAAACCGGCTAAGTGCGAGTCGGACTCGCGCACAAAGTGTTCCGTACCATTATCGCAAAAAACGGCATTAAATCACGTTTGTTGTATGGGAGCCCCATTTAAATATTATTTTATTCTGTTGACAGCGGCAACAGAAATACATCATCTGTAAAAATTTCAACTGTCTAGATAACACGGTTTATGAGATACAGCCTGGTGACAGACAGACGAACAGTGGTGTCTTAGTAATAGGGTCACGTTTTTACCCTTTGGGTATGGAACCCTAAAAAAGCCTAAGGCACTTTATATTAGACTAGCTTCACCCCGCGGCTTCGCTCCCGTGGCCCACTCCAAAGGACCCTTTTTCGGAATAAAAAATGCCTATGCCACTCAGGATTACATTAATCCTGAGTAGCATAGGATTTAAAAAAAAATTATAGCTTTCTACTGGTGAAAGAATTTCCAAAATCGGTCAAGTGCTTTTTGACTTTATCTATTACGGACAAAATTACAAGCAATATTTTTTTTCGTCTTTATGCTACAATGTCGGTCCTGCAATGTTGTTTCACTTAAAGAGGTATTCCACTTACCCAGTGTCTCAGATATCCAGGTATAAATAAATATCTGTCTTATTTACAGAGGGTTCCATTAATAGAGGTCAGAAGAATACAGGTTATTTCAGTTATAGAGGTGCAACCCATGTTAGCAAACACTGCTCAAGTTCAGGATATGCTTCAGAACATTGTGATTGAATTTTATTTTTATTCTGAATTATTATACAAAGAGTAGATTTTGGTACATTAAATTCGACACAAACATCATCGCGTGTCTTCCCACTTACATAAACGGATATTAACTTCACTTTTTCACGTAACTGATAAATATTGTAGCTTTTGTTTTGACATCTTTCAAATAAACATCCGTATGAAAGTAAAGTGAACGGAGATTTGCGTGTAGAATTAGTAAGTAAACAAACAAAACGATGTTATCTCAATTACAGAGGTTTATGCATATAAAATTCACTCGCTCTCTCAGTTATAGAGGTAACTATGATGATAAATCGAAAGAACGAATTCCAAATATAGAGGTTTGCTTCGTCCCACTAACAGGGGTAATTCATTGTCAATGTGTTGGGACCTCAGCATGAGTTCCAGTTATGGAGGTTTCTCTTTTATCCAGGTCCCACTTAACCAAGTTTCACTGTATTATATTATAGTGTGGATAATTTGATGTGTTTGTTTTGTTACAACTGCTTTGTTTGCTAATCTACCCTAATTTAAAAAGATGTACTATGACGTCTAGTTCCTTCGATATATGAATTTCGTAATATAAACTACTACCTACTGTTCATTAATTAATTTTCTATTTCAGTGAACTGTAATTTGTTTAATGAGGAAATAAATATCTTTAAGCCGTATATGGAGCAGCTTAATAAACTACGTAATACATTAGCAATAGTAACAGAATATTACCTACGTACCAATTAGAAGTTATATAGTGCAACTAGCAGCCGACCGCGGCTCCGGCCGCGTGGTATTAATACTTATCCCTCGTTCTTTACAATTTATAGCCTATGTGTTATCCTAATGTATCATTTATAATAATTCTGTTTAGTAGTTTTTGTGAAAGAGTAACAAACCTCCATTGTTAAAATTCCACATTTATAATATTAGTAGAATTCGTACTCTTATGTGAGTTTCAAACTAGGAGTAATTTATAACCTTACCAGAAGGAAACATCACAAGGAAGAAACTATCATGTCTAAGAACCAAAACAACACTCTGCTACATAGAGGTGGCATAATTATGCCTCAGTAATGGAATCGCTAAATGATAATTATGTTATGATATTTACTGTAAAAATAATGAAGTACGATTAGCCCTAGCAACTAACTGTTGCCGGCAAATTGCTGAGAAATGGTTCGTTTAAGTGCAACTTAAGATGTCGCGTTCACGTTCAGCTGAAAATAGTTTGAGTAGGGGACCAAGTTAATGAGAGTTTTCAAAGAAGTGTTAGCAAGTATCAGAGCGCAAACTTTTAGCGGATTTATGGTACGAATCTGATATCGTGAGATTGGAAGTAGATATAGTCAGTTATTTTGATCAAAAATATATGGTGACTAGCTTCTGCCAGCAGCTTCGCACGCGTGCAAGTGGTTTAGTATCCCAAGGGAACATTATACCAGGATTAAAAGAAGCATATGCGCTATTCCAAACTATTATCTAACTCTGTGCCAAATTTTCGTCCATCCATCCATCCAAACTTTCACATTTATAACATTAGTAAGATTGTATAGAGCTCAAAAACCATCAAACAATGTGATGAAAACAACCGTTTCCTACATTTTTTCGAGCTGAATTTACTTTCTTTATAAGAGGTGATTTTTGCATAATATAAAGCGTATCTTTCATTAATACCTAAATAACTGAAAAATTAAGGATGATAAAAAATCAGGCCGTACTTATTATGCAGTCACTAAGTCAACATTTTACTCATAATTATTTGTTGCTATTAGTTACTACTGAAAAAGCATCATAAACACGCAAAAAAATCATACATTTTCCCTCAACGCAATAAAATTCAATAAACATAACCATTTGGGTACTTAAACCACCAAAACATCATAATAACTGTAGGATAATTATGTTACGTGTTTTTAATTAAAATATAGCCATGTTTGCCATTAAAGTGATGAAAATGAATGGTCGAATTGCAGCCATTCACTCACAGGGCTTGTGCAATGAAACTGATGATCTAATTCCACCTATCCCGTTTTATCATCGGAATACCAGACGTACGTCAATGCGCCATCGGTACATGGTGGACGTCCCACCCATACGCACAAAACGTTTTGGGAACACTTTTATTATGCATACAGGTAAAGCGATCAGTGTGGCGACGCTTGGGGGAGGCCTTTCTCAGCAGTGGACATCTTTCGACCGAAATGATGATAATGACAGCTAAGCAGTGGAATTCGCTTCCGGAGTCTGTGTTTTTCCGACAGCTACAATCTAGAGGTCTTTAAGTCAAGAGTGAACAGGTTTTTTCTAGGCAAGCGTGATTAACCGTCGACCACATCATCGTTAACCATCAGGTGAGATAGTGGTCAAACGCGAGCCTATAGAGCATAAATAATAATAAATAAACGATGACGTATCGAAAACTAAAGAGCTGTGCCTCATATTTTGTCAAGTAATGCGAACGTAAGTGTACCTACTAAACCACTAACTTTTTTCAATTACATGAGAACTTTCACCTCCAAA
Source organism: Orthosia cruda (assembly GCA_964057195.1). Taxonomy (NCBI): domain Eukaryota; kingdom Metazoa; phylum Arthropoda; class Insecta; order Lepidoptera; family Noctuidae; genus Orthosia; species Orthosia cruda. The sequence continues at coordinate 9,110,831 of OZ059834.1, forward strand.
AAAATTGCAAATCAACCGAAAAGCAATTTAACAGGCTTTTATTAAAGCTAAAACCGTTAAATCATTCATTTATCATTAGTAAACTGAAATAGAAATGGTAGCGTAATTAATATCCTGCTAAGTAATGGATTGCATTATTATCGATGAATGATTGGTACAATCAGCTCTATAAATAGATTAATTATGCTAACACTGATTAATCTATTCGGTACCATTAAAGATATCGGTTTTTACTAACCAAAATGAACACAAATCCTCAACTGTACTTCAGAAAACATTTTTTGTCCTTAGTTGTCGTCCTCCTGCCCCTACTTTTATATGTCCTTCCGTATGTTTTAATTTGCTGTCCTTTCAATAGTGTCCTTTTGTTTCATATTATTTTGCACACAATCCTTACATCGTTTCTTTGGCTTAATATAAAAAGATTTTTTTTTCAGAAAAATTATACCATCCACATTTATATTCAAAACTTTTGTCATGAAACTCTCGACACGTTCCTCATTCCTCCGCACCACATGTCAAAACAACCGATTTCGAAGCAACTTTTTGATTCTATCTTAGCAAAACACATAAAAATTCCAATACTGCAGCAAAATAAGTTATAAAAAATACGTATCTGACTTTTTTTTTAAACCTTGCCCCACTCTAGGAATTTCTTCCTGTATCGTGGGAGCATTTACAAAAAAACAACTCACATACACAAGAATCACAGATACGGAACAATTATCTGTAGGCCATACAATTATCTATTTAAATTCTTCGTCAAATTTACACTTCATAAATGTTCCTTCAAATAGTATCGTCTGAGTACTCGCCTGTACTACAAGCAGCTTCTTTTTATTAGCGTCGCGTAGTCGTTATGCGAATAAAGCGCTGCATCGCTGCACACAGGTGACAAGGTGTGAACGGCTATTCCGCTGAGTTTCACACAAGCCATTGTCATTAAAATGTTCTGCTACTTCAGGTACAAGTTAGGGCTAAGCTACAAACTTCTGATGAGCTAATTGAATTTAGTGAAAAGATTAACTTGTATATTAAATTGTAAAATTGTTAATATTTTTGTAAAAGGTAACCTCTGTCAGTACCGCTCCGATAATAAAACTTTTAAACTGTTAGAAAATTACACTAATGCTAAATGTAATAGATAGTACGTTAGTGTAATTTATCCTAGAAAAGGGCAGGGCTCCTGTAAGTAAGGCTACGGAAGTGAAATCGCTGAAAAAATGAATAGTTAGAAGTGACACCTGTTCCCTTCTTTAATATTCTGACCAAACGCGAGGTTGACTTATCGATTGGCTTTAAACTCATGATGTAAAGGAGATCACGGATCTTCTTTATCTAATTTTTCTACTATTTTATGCAATTATTACCCTTTGATTTTTCCACCGATGCTCTGTAGCGGGACCTGGCAACTCTAAACATATTTAACGCAGTGGAAAGAGGGTCACCGGTAACCTTACGTTTTTTAAGCTTGTTAAGATGTTTACGCGCTCGGCGATAATTTTTACGCTGTTCAGTTAGGTAGTCACACCACCAATCACATCTACGTATATTAGTTATGTATATGAGGAACAACAGGGTCTGAATATTGAAAGTAGTAGCTCACAAACAATGTTTTGTCCTGTAATTATTTAAGTGGTGTACAATAAAGTATAGTACACCAGTTTATTATATAATAAATAATAAACGTAAACTTTAAAAGAAGACGATGAGACCTCCGCAACGGCACAATGGGGTTGTCATAAGGTTACGCAAAGACGTTACTGTGAAGTTAGAAGAATGCGCCACGTAAATTCCGGCTCGTGCTTTGCCATCCAACTGTACTACTTTGTGACGTAAACGTGCGTTTTGATATTGTTCTTGAACAAGCACGATATCTAAGTTATAAAAACACCAGTCTCATCTGGATTCAGAAAAGTCTAGATAAAACCATTTTTTAAACAAAACTAGGACAGGCTATTTATGTATAATGGCAAATACATTCGCAAACAAACAAAGTAAACAGTTCCGTGCGGTTGAGATCCTTTGTAGCGTCGTTGGCGTATTTTAAAACTGAATGAGTGTTCTAATTTTGAATTTGAATTTCAAAGCGACAAAACCACGACCTCATTGTATGATAATTCCTTAGCAAGAGAAAAAGTTATCATTAATTTTTAATTAACTTTGGTTCCGGTTAATGAATTGTATTTTTTTATTAAAGAAAGATGTTTTTTTAATGTACTTTCTGATTGTGCCCAGAAGATGCGTATTCACTCTTGTTTTGTAGGCTGACGCGTTATAGGTGGTTTCCCAACACAGACGCTGGCAAAGGTTTGAACTCTTTGGCTATCCGTATAATAAAATGTGAAGGAGAAGCGCGACTAGTCAATCAGTTGCAGATGATACCTCGACTCAATGATGCAATTTTTCTAAACAGTATCAAAATAATATTTGTTTTGTATATCGTCTTCTACAATACGACATAGCATATATCGATACCAGAAGTATCAATTAACGTAAGGGACATTTTGGCGAAAATGAGTTATATATATCATTGGATTCAGAATTTCGAGCTCTATCGATTGGTATTATTAAAATTTCTCTATCGTTATAAAAATGTCCCATACACTAAAAATTTTTGGACTGCGTTAAACGATTTATGACAAAAAAAATGATTTAACGGCCATTAACATTTTTTCCTTCTGATAAAAATAAAGTAAGGAGATACGATGACATCGACCCTTACCTTAAACCTCAAATCAGTCAACTTGAATAACAAGTCCCTTACTTTAATTCATTATTAGAGTTTTTTAAGAATTATTGACTTACATTATTATCTCACAAAACTATCTTTACTAAATGCTCCTTACTGTATAATATGCCTTTGTCGTAAACATAAAAACAAGTTGAAATCAAATTCGTATTTGCTGAAGTCTAAGAATACTGAGTCCTTTTCATTAATTTCATTCTCATATCGATACCAGAAGTATCAATTAATGTAAGGGACAAACTACGGTTTTTCATGAGAGCCAAAAGAGATTTTTTTTTTTAAATCTCTATAACATTTTACTGTCTGCTCCAATTTTAATTGTGTCTAAAGCAAAGATTCTTAAAATTTCTCTTCTTTCATGCTATAAATGAAAGATTTAGGAATGCCCAATGGTTTCAAATATAGCATGTCCCTTACATTAAAAAAGGCGTTTAGTTGTGCCTTACAGTACTAATATTTTAAGTGTAAACCGTCGAGCATAGTGTAAGCAGGAAGAGAAACAGATAATTATACGTAATTCTATTGTACCGGACTTTTACAGTGTTGCAATTTAATGTAACCATAGATTATCTACAAAAATGTATGGTTTTTAACTTCATGAAAATAAGTTCTTTACATAATTAATGTTGGTATGAACCGCCATTAAGCATTTGGCAAAGGCAAGAAGCCCACCTCTGTACGTTTGTGCGCATGATGTATTAAATAAATAATATTAATCATTCAAAGCAAATCTATACGTTAGTTTTAGGTTATACAGCTTAGCTCTCACAGATTTAAATGAAATTTAGGGATACAAAAATAAAACAATTGTTAATATTATTTTTCTATTTTCGACTTTTATGACTGCCTAATTATTATAAATTCAAGACACTACACAGTCTATAAAACTTTGTGTTAAACTTAAAGTTCTAAAAAGTAAAATTGTACTAATTAACTACAAACCTTGCATTTTATAGTTATCAATGTAATAATAATTATGTTAAATTGACTCTTTTTGAATTGATCTCTTAATTTTATATTAATAAATAACTTATAATCATTATAATGAAATATATAATTATTATAAATAATAATTAATATTTATAATTATTATAAATAATAATTAATATATAAATATTATATAATCTTACTTAATCATGGTTCCGTATGGTGTCGGACGTAAAGAATCTCACCATCCCATATCTTCCCATGGGTGTCGTAAAAGGCGACTAAGGGATACACCAGAGAATGGGCAGCAGCGTTCTCTGTGCACTTTAACAACAAACTGCGATCGCCAACCCGCCTGCCAAGCGTGGCGATTAAGGCAAACCCCCCCAAACCAAAATGAAAAGCACAAAGAAAAAACGGCCCCGAGTGCCCGGCAGCCCGTCTACCCTCGACTACGGTAGCGGTCGAGGCGATGGCGTGGCAAGGGGTGCGAAGAATCCCCGGAGTGGACCCGGCTACCCTAATAAACACCGACGACTGGACCTGGCAACGTATAACACGCGAACACTCCGGACCGACGAGAAGATAGCCGAACTCGAGGAAGAATTGAGCAGGTTGCGGTGGAGTATTATAGGGTTATCTGAAGTCCGAAGAGAGGGGGAGGACTCGATAATCCTCAAATCCGGTAACCTGCTCTATTTCCGAGAGGGTGACCGGCAGTCCCAGGGTGGTGTCGGGTTTATCGTCCACAGGTCCCTTGTGAACAACGTGGTGAAGATCGAGAGTGTGTCGACCAGGGTGGCGTACCTTATACTCAGAATATCCTCGAGATATTCGCTGAAGGTTATACAGGTCTACGCCCCGACCTCGGCTCACCCCGACGACGAGGTAGAGACCATGTATGAGGATATTTCTAGAGCCATGCATGGTTTCAAAACTCACTTCACCGTTGTCATGGGGGACTTCAACGCGAAACTGGGCAAACGAGACGTGGATGAGCTGCAAGTGGGCCAATTTGGAGTTGGACATCGGAACCACCGGGGTCACCTACTAGCCAGCTTTATGGAGAAGGAGGGCCTCTATATGATGAACTCCTTCTTCAGAAAGCGTGAGCACAGGAAGTGGACCTGGCAAAGCCCCGATGGTGCAACTAAAAACGAGATCGACTTCATCATGTCAACCAAGAAGCAAATGTTCAATGATGTCTCTGTGATCAATTCGGTGAAAACCGGGAGCGATCACCGCATGGTGAGAGGCACATTGAACATTAATATCAAGCTTGAAAGGTCTCGACTGATGAAGTCTACGCTCCGTCCAGCACAGATCCAGATCCAAAACCCCGAGAGCTTTCAGCTCGAACTTCAGAATCGTTTCGAGTGCCTAGGGAGCTCCGTGGACGAATACAGCGATGGGTTCGTGGAAGCTGTCCATACGGTTGGGTCTAAGTTTTTCAAGACCCGCCGTACAGATATAAACAAAAAGCTCTCTGATCCTACTCTCAAACTCATGAAGGAGAGGCGTGAGATGATCCTGCAGTCTTCAGACGATGCATTGAAGTACCGGCAGCTCAATAGACGGATCTCAAAGTCCTTGAAAAGCGATCTCCGCCGCTTTAATACCGAGCGTATTAAAGACGCGATTGAGCGGAATAAGGGTTCCAAGGTCTTTGCAAGAGATCTGACTATTGGGCAGAGCCAGCTCACGAAACTGAAGACCGACGATGGCAGAATCGTATCCGCCAAACCGGAGCTATTGAGAGAGATCGAGAGATTCTATGGGCAGTTGTACACGTCAACCAGTGAACCCGTCGCGAATTTAGCAAAAGACCCTAGAGCTAGATTGACCCGGCACTATACCGAAGACATTCCGGACGTCAGCCTGTATGAGATTAGGATGGCTCTTAAACAGCTTAAAAACAACAAGGCGCCGGGTGAAGACGGAATTACAGCCGAACTCTTGAAGGCGGGTGGAAAACCGGTCCTTAAGGCCCTTCAGAAGCTGTTTGATTCCGTCATACTCGAGGGCAAAACGCCACAGGCATGGTGCAGGGGTGTGGTGGTACTCTTCTTCAAGAAGGGCGACAATGCCCTACTAAAGAACTATAGGCCCATCTCACTTCTTAGCCATGTCTACAAGCTGTTTTCAAGAGTCATCACGAATCGTCTCGCACGCAGGTTTGACGATTTCCAGCCTCCTGAACAAGCCGGTTTCCGTAAAGGCTTTAACACCGTAGACCACATACATACGCTGCGGCAGGTTATACAGAAGACCGAAGAGTACAACCTGCCTCTCTGCTTAGCGTTTGTGGACTACGAGAAAGCCTTTGATTCGATCGAGACTTGGGCTGTGCTGCAGTCTCTCCAACGGTGCCAAATTGACTACCGGTACATCGAGGTGTTGAAGTGTTTGTATAAAAACGCCACCATGTCAGTTCGACTTCAGGATCAGTCCTCGGAACCTGTCTTTCTGCAGCGAGGTGTGAGGCAGGGAGATGTCATATCTCCGAAACTGTTCACCGCTGCACTGGAGGATGTCTTCAAGGTTCTGGACTGGAGAGGGCTAGGCATCAACGTCAACGGCGAGTACATCACTCACCTTCGGTTTGCCGACGATATAGTGGTCATGTCTGAGACTATGGAGGACCTCAATACAATAATCGATGACCTCAGTAGAGCCTCCGAAAGAGTGGGTCTTAGGATGAACATGGACAAAACCAAGTTGATGTTGAATGCCCATGTCACACCCACTCCTATTAGGGTCGGAGACTCTACACTCGAAGTTGTGGATGACTATGTCTACCTGGGACAAACGATCCAGTTGGGTAGGGCCAACTTCGACAAAGAGGTCAACCGTCGAATCCGACTCGGCTGGGCAGCGTTCGGGAAGTTGCGCGGTATCTTCACGTCCAACTTACCACAGTGTCTCAAGACGAAAGTCTATGACCAGTGTGTGTTGCCAGTTATGACCTATGGCTCTGAGACGTGGTCGCTCACAATGGGCCTCATCAGAAAGCTTACAGTCACCCAAAGGGCAATGGAGAGGGCTATGCTCGGAGTTTCCTTACGTGATCGAATCAGAAATGTAGAGATCCGCAAGAGAACCAGGGTTACCGACATAGCCCGAAGAATTGCCAAACTTAAGTGGCAGTGGGCAGGGCACATTGCTCGCAGAACGGATGGCCGATGGGGCAGAAAGGTTCTGGAGTGGCGACCGCGAACCGGAAGACGTTGCGTTGGAAGGCCTCCGACCAGGTGGACCGATGACCTGGTGAAGGTTGCAGGGATCCGCTGGATGCGGGACGCACGGGACCGGTCAATGTGGCGACGCTTGGGGGAGGCCTATGTCCAGCAGTGGACGTCTTGCGGCTGATATGATGATATGATGATATAATCTTACAAACTCTGTACTTTAAATAACTATGTTTAATTAGCTTTATCATTATAATCACCAATTACATAAAAACAATGTTTTTCCAGACTTAATCAACAGTCTTATTTATTAAGTAAGTAATTGAATACTGGAAATAAAAGACCGATGTAAAAATGGAATATGATTTTTTCAATTGTGTTTTGGAATGGGAATTGGCAGCCTCTCTTTATATAGAGATGGCAAATTGTCTGTGTTCCTGTGACTCATTTCATTACTAGTATTTTCACACAATTCATGCACCTCTTATTCGCATGCCTCGTATTTGCTCCTCTTATCGTCCTTTCTATTCGTCTTTTCAACTTTTACTGCCATCATACTAATCATCTTTCACACAATTCATATTACATTTTTCATCGATCTTTAGTTTGCAGTACATTTATTAAATTACTTAATTAATAAGTAAACTGAGAAAACGTGTTTTTTATACAGTTGGTGATTATAATTATAAAGCCAATTAAATATAATTATTTAAAGTACAGAATTTGTAAGACTGATAGTACATAAGAGATCATAGAGTCAATTTAACATAATTATTTTTACATTGATAACTACAAAGTTTACAAGTATGTTAATTGGAACACGGTTACTTTTTCTATTTGTCTTCTTCTTGACTTTATGATAATAAAAAGCAGATATAAAAACCGAAAATAAAAAATAATATTAGCAATCGTTTTATTTCTGCATCACTAAATTTCATTTAAATCTGTGATGGTTAAGCTGTAAAACCTGAAACTAACGTATAGATTTGCTTTGAATGGTTAATTTTGGTTCATACCAACATTAATTTCCATAACAAAGCAAAGCAAATTTCCATAGCAAAGAACTAAGTTCCATAGTGTTAAAATACCATACAATTTAGTAGATAATCTATGGTTACATCAGATTACAACACTGTAAAAGTCCTTTACAAAAGAATTAAGTATAAATTTCTATTTATCTTGCTGCTTACACTATGCTCGACGGCTTACACACAAAATATTAGTACCGTAAGGCACAACTAAACACCTTTTCTTAATGTAAGGGACATGCTATATTTGAAACCACTGGGTATTGCTAAATCTTTCGTTTATAACATGAAATAAGAGGAAATTCTAAGAAACTTTGCTATAGACACAATTAAAATTGAAGCCGACGGTAAAAAGTTATAGACAGATTTAAAAAAATAAAATCGTTTTTTGGCTCTCCTGAAAAACCGTGGTTTGTCCTTACATTAATTGATACTTCTGGTATCGATATACCGATATATCATTACATGTAATTGTACTTGCATATTCGTAGTAGCGGACGCGACTTTCAAGGTACTTAAAGGTCGTGAGTTCGAATCCAGGCAGGCGCTCTACTTTGTGTAAATTATTTCATCACCACTGCTCTCAAAACGGTGAAGGAAAACATCGTGAGGAAACGGCATTTCCCAGAACCAAAAATTCGAAGACATGTGACATCCACCAACCCGCACTATTTTTTTTAAACTGGATGAGGTCTGCGTTTCCTATCTGAATACTCTGAGAAGAAAGGCCGCAACAAACTCAGAGGTCACTGTCTCTTTTAAAGACCAGACAAAATCTTGGTTAGATCATGTGAAGACCATGTAGACTGATGTCTGAAAATTCATTAAAAGGCTGATGATGATGATGATGATTCGATCTATGTAGTTATCTTAGCAGCTGCTCTGTGATTCTATACGTAATTGAGATGCCGACCGGGGTAACGTAAACTCTATAATTTACTAGGAAAACGGATATTTTGAAGGTCATTCCAGTGGTAAAGTTCTCTCTTATGTTAACTGTGCTAACAGTTCGAGACTGTAAAACACACCTTATGGATTGCCCTCTTTTTGTTTTTCTGGGGACTCCCACATCACAGCCCGAAATCCTGAAAAAACCTAGACTAATGAAAAACGTTAGTACATACAGGCTAGTAAAACCAAAAAGGTTTGTATCCCGAAACCGAGACCGCAATGCGGCGGCTGCTGATTAACGGCCTTCCCTAGGCTATGATTCCTGTAGCAGTAGTAAGCAGTTGTCGGTTGTTACATCATATCGATCTAAACCCCATTTAGGTAATATTTTTGGGCTAATTGATTACCCTATGACAATCGGTTCGAATTCTTAAAAATAATTTAAAGCCAAATTAAGTGACTCTAAAACTACATGAATGATGGGCATGCCATAGACGTAGAGAATATCTGAAAGAGTTGAAATAGTCTATAATTTTCTATTACTTTACATCATTGAACGCTTTGATAGAAAAACCTCCCTTGTTCTTATCTATTCTAATGTAGGTTAATAAAAATACGACGTATTTCACTTTGGGCACCCGCTTAAACGGCATCTGAGAGAATGGCACCTGAGGTATTCCACATACGGCAACTATCGATATTTTTCGCAGGTGCCATTAGTGGACAAAATACAACGAAAATTCTCCTACATTGCATTTTTTACAAACGCCATGATTTATGCCTAAAATTAAGACCGAGTAAATTATTTTATATATTTAGTAAGAAAAACCAGGAACGAAATTTTGACGAGGTTTGAAAGTATTACGCTGAACACACGTATCTATCCTCAACGCAGTTGCAACCGGTTATATTCTAGCTTATGCATCCAGGTGTATACAAATCCTTAACGACAGAAAACTAGGTTTAAATCGTAGAATTTTAAAAGATCAAACAAGGTTAATAGGTGATAGGTTAATTCCAACACCAAAATAAATGTAATAAAAAATATACGTCTCGTCACACCTGACGAAAAAACCCGCCTTCAGTAGTCCCGCTCAAATGCTGGATTTACGGGCTGAAAGAGCAAAGCAATTCTCGTAACAAAACTCAGGCTGTTGAAAGAAATTTACGAAACCCACTGTAAAATGTTCAAAACCATGAAGACGCGCTCTGCCCGTACGGAAAAGCCGGAGTCCGGCTTCTAATAACTGATATCTACAAACAAAGAAAGGACTAATCAAAACCATGTTACAATAATAGTGTGAGATATCAGAGAAAGCAAAATTCCAAAGAATAATTAATAAGAAACCACGATACTGTATACAAACCAGTATTCATAATATAACCCTTAGTTGTAAACGAGAGGTTGAACTTGGTCTAGAGAAACTAGTGTTATGTCTAGAGTCTGTCTGACCATCCTGCTCGCTATTTCAAATAATATCGACGCTTTTAACAGCTGGTATAAAAATACAAATCATTAGGTACTAGATTTAAATGAAGTTTTTCTCATTAGATATTTTGAACTTTCACATAACTAACTTTGACATCATTTTATTAGCATTATATTATAACTTTGACTCACTAGTTTCGTTTTTTTTTTGTGATGTAATTTAATTTAATTTTATCTGTGACTCAAATAGCTTTGACATCATTTTATTAGCATTTTATTATATTTTAACTTTGACTCAATTGTAACTTAATTTTAATTTGTCCTTGACTTACTAGTATTTTATTGTAATCTAATTGTAACTTAATTTTATCTTTGACCTTACTAGTAACTAATTTGTTATATATCTAATTGTAATTTATTTTTATTCTAGCACAATTATAATAATTTTCTACTTTAATTTAAATGCAATTATTGTAGTTCATTTCAATTAAATTTTTATCATAATACTCAATTAATACAATATTCGTAAAAATAAAACTGTAATTTAAGACGTGAATGATGTGCACGCCTGTAATTGACATGTTTGCACAGGACCATCTTGTATGTATAAACTGTAATGAATTTGTAAATGTGTTGTTGGCATGCCTTATTGAATAAATAAAAAAAAAAAAAAAAAAAAACTTATGTTTACTTGTCTATCGAATTTTTAACAAATAAAAAGGTGAGATGTCAATCCGTCTTGTAGCATTTCGCTAGTATGTGTGTAATCCAGGAGTCACTTTTGTTTCTGGCTTGACGGAGTTGTTGTGGTGTAAAACCTACTATAGTAAGATGTGAGCTAGTCTCAAATGAAATGTCCACATTTTATGCAATACCTACCCCGTTTAAAATAAAATCCATTTGTCATCGCCTACGTAGAAGCATTTACCTAAATTGCGTGATCATGCAGTAAGCCCGCGTTACGTGATCATGTACGTAAGCCGCTTAAAGCGCATCGTTTAAAAATAGATAAAGCGCTTTTATCGGGCGACGAATGACGTATAAAGTTGTGTTGCCTGCAGTGTTTTCGATACGGGTTGATTTGGAACCACTATGTGTTATTAAGGATCGATAGTACCCCGAGTGCATGTATCCATCAAGCAAAAATTGACACTATTTTCGTGTCATTACCGAGAAAATATATAAAAGTGTATTGTGAACATATTTAAAGACTTATCAAATTTTCAATTAACTTGACAACTGGGTGGCATTGAGGGAACTGGTACGGGTACTGATTTGTACTAGGCCTAAATAATAGGAAAATATCAATAAATACCGACAGACAACACAGCTAAGGTTTCATACAAAATCACCTTTCTAGCAGCATGACTCAGTTGGTGGCAATTATGTTAGTTCAACATAAAGGTTGCCACCACTTAATCGTTTAAAATCGCCAAGCTGTTAAGGCTACGGGGCGTATCAAAGAAATATACATACGTACATAATATACTCTCAAAACATTATCTGTCTTCTGTGTAACGGGTAATGATGATAGGTCCTCGCAAGCAACATTAAAATCATCGTAACCTATGTTTCAGCAATATTGAATTATAAGAATGCCTCCGTGTACGTTCGCCTATCAGTTCCCTCGCGCGACTGTTTTGACGCAAGTTGAGCTGATGCACTCTCTTCGTATAGTCGTTAGTTGGCAATTTTACAATAATATTAAATGTATTTAAAGGGGCTCTCTATAAACGAACATTAGTGCGTGCAGCGAATCGTAGTCAGTCAGCCCTCGATACTTACTAGTTTAGCTAGCTAAAGATCAAAAAAAAATCAAAATGTTTGGTATTGAAGTTTACCGAAATTTCATGAGATCAGTCCGAAACATTTTACACATTTGACAATATTTTGACTTTATCCGTACCTTCGGGCTTAGAGTACCAGCTCATGAAATAGAGGAAGTATCCGTACCCAGGGTCCACGTAAAAAGGCACCAGCATTAATCATCACGCTTAGTGCGGATGCGGTGGTCCATGTTCTTTGTATTAATTAAGTCGTTTGTATTATTTATGGCATATTTCCGAATTCTGGGTCCCCAAAACAAAATTCATTGAAAGAAAACAAATTCCAGCCTCCCATAAAATATAATAACATGAAAAAGGCCCATTTAATCGAGTTTCCTTAGTATTGTTCATTGTGTGTAGTTTGTTTTCTTTTGTCAAGCCGCGAGAGGCTTTGTTTTCGATTACACAGTTCGATAACTCGCAACTGTTGGCAACCGCCAAGCCAAGCTCGGAGTCAACGTACGAAAATAAACTGTTGAGAGATAAAAATTCCTCTAGCGTTCTGCTTGATTGGATTCGATGCATGCAATGTTAATTAATGTTTGGAGGTTTCTTAATTTTTGCGATGATAAAGGCATTTTTAATTGTATTTTATCTTGGATGCTCCTTTACTCTTTCTCATATATGAATTTACAGACAAGCGCGATGCGATGTTGCAACGTCCCTTTCTTACCCGGCTACGTCTAAATCATAAGGAAGGTTTGTGATTTTAGCTGCCTATACGAAGTGTGCCTGACACCGACATGAAACAAAAATACCATGGATTCAGTTCATGATTTGGGACCCCTTAGTGTTGGAAATTACCGGCGCTGCGGGAAGTGCAACCCCAGCCCGCTGTAACAAAGCATAGGCACCCATGCGAGCCGTAGCGGCTGAGGCTGGGCGCCGGAGGTGACCATCAAGCCAGGCTGTAGAGGTGAGCATAGGTGCATATCCTTCGTGCCTCCAGGTTTTTATATACAATCTAGAGATAGCAGCCAAAAGACTACGTGAAGTCAGGGTGCCCCGATTCGGTTTCGCAACAGATTCGACCTATATCTAAATTATATTAAACGTCTCTTATAGATTTTGAATAATATAGTAACTGAATATTATACTAATTGTATATTAATACAAATTTGTATTTTAGAAAATGTTCATTATTATAGCACATAAAATTGGCTATAATTAAATTGTACCAATAATAAACTATGTCATTTGATCGCTATATTAAATGATTATATGATCATTAGAACTTTTGTTATTATTTCAAACGTTATACACCCGTCAGGCACACCCTGTATACGTATTTAAGTATGTATTATCTTAGTACCTAAACAACTGAGCTCATTTTGATGAATGAAGTGCCAATCGGTTCGTTAAAATATAAATAAGTTAAATATTAAATTATACCAAGTGATAGAAAATCAATCACACTATATATCAGCGTTTATACTTAGGTGTACTATCTACTAGCGTACCCGATTGATATTCAATACTGCCATAGACAATAGCGGCAATACCGCATACCAATTGTGCTTTTTCCGTAGTAGTTAAACTTTGTATTACTTCAGCTTGTTTATACAAATTGCTTCTATAAGCAATTGTTCGATTGGCAAATAATATGTTTCAATAGAACAAGCACAATAGACGGTAAGTACAGAAATAGAAAACAACATCCTAGTACGTGTTCATACATCATTTATTTACGGGCATAAATCTCACATTTAAAAGGAAAACTAGACGCGAAATAAAATATTGAATATAGGTTTATTATTCTATTGTCAAACTCACTGAATAGTTTTGCTCGTGGGCTTGGTAGTTCCTTTTGTCGTACGGCAATTATAATAAGAACTGCTTCCTCTCCTAACATGGCCTACATTATTTACTACTGCGGGGGTAGACAAATGTATTTGATGGGTAAATTTAATTGGTCGGTTAAGTATTTGTTAAGCACATATATTGTATACGCATGAGACGTGAGATGGGCGTGCAAATGCGATGTGTTTTTATCGTAATTTTATTATGGGCAGGAATATTAAAGAGAGTTAGATTATTGAATACCTATGAGTCGGTGTTATAGACTAAATCAAGCAACCAATGTTAAGATTTCTGCAGACAGGTGCAATAAAACAGTTAGTAACAATATAACTTTGTGTTTTCATGAAAAATATTATACGGAAAAGACACATTTTATGAAAAAAAACTTCGGCGCAGTTTCACTCCGCAACTTTCTGTAGGAACCTAGAGCCTGCACTTAACACTAGTTCCAACCAATCAATTAAAACTCGTTTGCAGTGGCACTTGACTTAGGCTCTGTAATACCAAAGACTCTCACTATTTAGAACCCATTTATCATCATGATAAGAGTACAGAATGTTTGCTAGACTCGAAAAAATATCTAGTCAGGCATTATTAACCCCTGATGATGTCAGGTGATGACTATATTGTTAAATATTAAATTACAGTAGCATGTTTAATTAAAGAAAGAGCTAGAACTAAAAGTTACACTCTACTTCAGTTAATGTAATCTTGTTAGAACTTTTGCAGAACAGGCGCTAGCTTCAAATTAATTTATTAAAATTGAAACTTAAGAATTAGCTAGGCTCTTAATTACGAAATTTAAATAAGATATTACTAAGGTACTACGTACGTTACTTTTTCTCAGAGCTTCTGGACATGTTTGATTTTGGGCTCCCACTATGATAAATACATAGATAAATAGGAAAAATATAGGAGAATTTCATAAAAATACTAACCAATTAATTTCAAGAAGGTTTGCAAAAATGATCAAATTAAAAGTTTTGTAATAAGATAACCCTATTTTTAGGGCAGCCTTGACAGTTGTGTTTGACACGACAAGTTTCTGATTTTCGTATTAAGCTCAAGTGGCTGCCAATCCGCCTTCGCCGGAATGCCCATATTTTATCATTACTCTACAGTATTCTGTTTATTCTTACAAACCCCTCTTATCTCAAAGAACGCTTTAAGTTCCTTCATGACACACATTCAAGATACTTGAGAACATATCGTTTACGGTCCAGACTGTGCGATTGTGGAATGAGTTGCCCTTGTCAGTAAGACAAGCCCAGTTACTAGCTTTTTTTTTGAACCTGGTTGGAAACCATTTCCTTTCTCTCTAACGTTTTTCTATTTCGATCTAATTTCTTCCATCGTTATTCAACCCTTTTTATTTTTGTTTCCATCTATGAATATGTGCAACACGTAATATTATGTATGTATGTTTATATATAAGCTTATGTTTAGTATGTATTATCATCATCATCTTCCTGCCCTTATCCCATGTTACTTGGGGTCGGCGCAACACGTTTTCTTCTTCCATACCGTTCTGTCCCCTGTCACGCTATTACTGACTCCCTTTTTCTTCGTATCACTCCTCACACAGTCCATCCATCCACATTTATATTCATAACTCTTTTAGTAACTTGCGTTTTATCCCTCCTCATCACATGACCATACCAGGACAAACGGTTTCCCTTCAACTTTTCTGTCACTGGCGCCACTTTCAAACTGCCTCTAATATACTCATTTCCCACTTTATCCAATCTCGTCACGTCGCAAATCCATCTCAACATTCTCATTATTTATGTATATATATTATGTATATATTATTTATGCATATAGTATGTACTATATACTTCCTAAAATCTCTACCCTTACCGAATCTCTACTCTACCCGAAGAAATAAGTTTTCATGTAAAAGAGATGTGTAACTTTTTTTTGGTGTACAATAAAGTTTAATATATTCTGTTCTATGACGTTTGACGACTTTGACAGTTTTAAGAAGTGAAATCTTTGCTTTGACTTTGAAATGGATGTGTATCGGCATTTTTAGTGATTTTTTTTGTTTTGCGACCCAGTTTACTAATACGGATATTGATAGATTACTTCTCTGTTGCAATTGTATTCGTATTGTTATTTTTTGTCGCTGATTTTACGATACACGTCAATCAAATGTTATTGTCAAAATGAAACTTTTCGCATACTGCTGATCTGATCCACTATGTTTAATTTTATGTTATGTGCTCTTGCTCTCATTGACCAAGTAAATTTAAATGTACAAAAAAAATAAAAAAAATAACAAAAGTAGGTAAGTACAAATTAACAAAAAAATGGTTACTATATTATATATTTACATATAGTGTAACTGTGCATAGTGCTAGCCCAGGCTCCATACTTTACTGGAACATCTTGAAATTAAGGCCAAGATTCATAGACTTTACAGGGTTTAGTGAAGAAAGCGTCTCAAATAAAAATTATTAAAAAAAATATAGAACGCCATGTCACAAATATTTGCCTTTGCGAATGTGACGATTTTTTATGCATATTTATTTATTTATTTAGGTTAGCCAACAATTGATTACACAAAACATAATACATATGAAGCATATATTATTCAGAAAAAAAATAAAAAAAAATATCGATACTGTATTTTTATTTTACTTACTTTAATTTATTTTATAAAGTTATTTGCCATTTATTAATATTAATCAAATATTGATTGTGCACAGGTTTCCTAACAGTACTTATTAAAGAAATAAGTGGATAAAGAATATAAAACGAGCTAACTGGACACCGTCACCATATTCTCGCTTGTGTTCACTGCATTTTAATGTATCATGCTATCGCTATCCCATGATAAACATGATTCATCAACCTGTATCCATAGATGGGCTATGGATACAGGTTGATGAATCATGTTTATTTTCACATTTTACTTTTAAAAATATTATATTTGAACCATTTTGTTATTATTTATTTTATTACTTTTATATACATACTCGTCTGTAAACTTTATTTTCAGTCTTGCACAAGAACTAGCATACTATATATCAGTAAATTGATCAGTAGCTGTTTGTAAAGACATGCGAGTGTACCATGAACTGATTCACTTTGATCTCATGATGTACCTCGTTCTTGCGCAAGGTATGAATAAACATTATTATACAACGCGTATAATGCGCAGAAAAATTACGAAAGAGTGGAATTGTGCTCTTTCAATGTATAAGTTCACTCTTTGTACGAGTACACATTCACTTCTTAAATAATTATAAAGAATCCCTAAAAAAACGTGGAATAAATTAGCCGCAGTCAGGGACGATTCTTACAGATATTTGACCAAATTTGTAGATCGCTCCTAAACTAAACTCGATAATATCAATATAACTGTGGCACATATCTAGTACTGATATATGTCTATAGATAAGTATCTATAGCATCCTCGGTCACACTGGCACAAAAGATGGCATAGACAAAATTATATCTATCTCTTTTTGCTTATGACATTATCTGTTAGTGCGAAAGTGAATACCGATATTGAAATTGCATCTTAAATTGGTTATTACAAACTCTGCTCTGACCTTAGTCCATTGGCGTCAACAAAGCAGGTGGGTGACCATAAGCTCTTAGAATAAGTTTATTTTGAGTGTGTGTAAGGGACAGATGTATATGACGTGTATACATCTGTCACTTACTCTCTCTCAATATAACCATACCCTAAGAGCTTATGGTCACCCCCCTGAGGTGTGACATGTGGCATTCGATGTTAGCGAAGGCAATAGTTAATATATCAAAATGTAAAGGTTAAACCACGTGATTTTTCGATAATGCTTGTTAATCCCATACAATTTTGCCTTTTTGACAATCGCAATCGCCACTATTTCGATGATAGAATGCCACTTGTCTAGGGCCTCTGGAGGAAGACCTCTATTTTAGGGTTCCGTACCCAGAGGGGAAAAACACGACCCTATTACTAGGACGCCGCGGTCCGTCTGTCTGTCCGTAACATGACGAGAAATTCTCTGAAAAAAATACATCATAAAAGTTTTAACAGAATATTTCGATATTCTATCAAACTTCGTAAAGTATCGTTCGTTTCTAAATGGCTTCTCAATACATCGGATAATAGAAAAATTCACAATGGGCTTACATTTTTATTGCAACAACTGTATTTTGTGCCAACAACAAAGTTCTGAGACTTGTTCCACTTTGAGCAAAAGCCCGTTCAGAAATTATCAAGTGTCCGAACTATAACTAACTAACTAACTACTATAACTGTATTTTAATGGAATATTTGAATTTCTTTTGACATTCAAACTTTGAATTAATATTCTTACTTTGTTTTTTGGTTCGATCATTTTTCTTTTCAAGTTGATTTATGCTTGAAATTAATTTGGTCTAGACTGTTTTTTAAGGAAAAAGTTTCGGTGATGTTTTGGGTTTTATTTTGGACAATAATAACTTTAGTCAAGGCTGGTTAAAATGAATAGACTAAGGATTGGCATTTAATAACAATTTCTTCGACATTTTATCTATGCTTTCTTAAGTATTGTTACGAGCTGGGGTTCAGGGATAAATTAATTAAACAGCAGACTTCAACTAATCACTGTTTATTACAAAACACTTCTTAAACAATTCTATTACTTCGCACTATTTTTCGCTTTGATTGCTCTGTATCGCTTCTCAATCGAAACTGACCCACGACGAACCCGACCGCTCTTTATAAAGCACGGAGGAAGTTTCTAGAACGTTCCACACTGTTCCAGATAATCCGAGAAACTTCCAGAACAATCGACTTTCGAACTAATTGTTCCCGAAGCGACTAGAAACTTCCAGAATGTTCGGTTCGAACCTTCTGGAAAATTCCATTCGACACGAGCTTTCGAGAACATTGGTTCCGCTATTCGATACTAGATGGCGCCACTAGTTACTACGTAGTTATTCCTCTCGTTACTAGATGGCGTTGGCCTATCTTGTAACATTGCCTCCCTCTTAGACATGCTCGTCCCGAGCATTGTTAGACCCATGATAACGGGCCAACCGATCCACATGAACGACCTTTGATGCACCTCGGGGTCCCTTTTGTATTCGGTAGGTGACGTCATTGATCTTGGTAACTACGCGATAAGGTCCATCCCATTTTGCTTGTAATTTAGGCGATTTTCCTTTGCTCCGTGCCGGGTTATGTAACCATACAAGAGATCCTTCATCGAAGCCCTTATTGTTCGCTTTCCGATCGTAGCGGGTCTTCATCCTCTCAGACATCTGTTGACCGGTCTCTCTGATGTGCTCATAAATCTGTAATGCACCTCTACTACGAATGTGTGGTCCTTTCACAGCCGCACCCCCACAACTTGTGCATTTGCGGCACCATTCCTTAACGTCCTGTCGACAATGGATCCAGTAAAATCGTTCTCGGATCTTGGTCAGAGTCCTCTTAATGCCGATATGACTTCCTGAACTTCCATTGTGATAAAGCTGTAGGACTTCCGGCACATTGACTTTAGGTACCACCATTTGTAAATGACACTGGTCACCACGAGTATTCTCCCATTTCCGGCACAGAACTCCATCCTGGATAACTAAGCTTTCCCACTGTGCCCAATAACCCTTGGTGATAGAACTCATTGAGGCAACGTCACTCCACTGAGGCCTCGGAGCTCCTGATTTCTTCCATTCGAGGATCGGGTTTATGTCTCTGTTATCTTGCTGAGCACTCTGCAAGATTCCCTTCCAATCTTCGCTAAGATCCGTCCTCAACATTCTCACAAATGTCGCTTGCTCAGCCTCTTGCCTGGCACAGGGCTTACATTGATCGGAACACGACCTACGCGAGAGAGCATCTGCATTATTGTGTGGTGTTCTGTTCCCGTCACATGATTGTGACTCACACACAATCTGTGAAATCGAGTTCCTTGGGGCTCTTTCATCACCAGCCACTAACTGCCACTTACTCCTGGCGTCTACTGGTTTTCCTGCTGCTGGTGACTGACTTCCACAATGGGGACTCCTTCGCTTTGGGCAGCTCAACCGGATGTGGCCTCTCTCTCCACAGCTATAGCACCGGGGTGAAGTCACAACCTGCCTTATGCGGTGAGCTCGATCGTCCCGTCGTACAGCTTCCACCTCCAAAGCGTAGGCTAGGGCGTTCTTAATGTTCTTAAAATGGCCTAGCCTTACGGCAGCCCTAACCTCCAGGTCACGGATCCCATCCGTGAAAGCCTGTACGAGATTCCCGTCGATCAGCACAGGTGAAGACTTGTAAGCCTTCCGGACCAGCTTTTCCACCTCCAGAGCCCACTGCTGTAGGGTTTCACCAACACGTTGCGATCGGTCCTTTAGCTGGGCGCGAAACATATGTTCCAGGTGCGCGTCGCCGTATCTAGCTTCCAATGCTTCCAGAAGCTTTTCGAAAGTAACGTCCTGTCCAAGTGCCTCTAACACAATCAAGGCCTGGTCGCGAAGACCCAAGGTTAGAGCAGTCAAGGCCTGTTCTTTGGTCCACCTATTCGATTTCATGACGGCCTCGAACTGTATCTTGTAGGCAGACCATGACGAAGATCCGTCGAATGGTGGCACTTTAAAACCACCTGGCGAGAGCGCAACTACCGCAGGTACCAAGGCCTCTTCTCCAGATTTGAGCCCACGAACAATCCTTTCCAATTCGGCGATACGGATCTCCTGCTGCTGGATCTGGTCCTTTACCTCTTTCATCTCCTTACCAATGGCTCCGCGGAGGTCCTTAATTACCAAAAGCTGCTCCTCCTGACGGCGAGCTTGCTCTTCCTTGTCACGCTGCAGCTGCTCTTCCAAGCGGCGAGCCTGCTCCTCCTGACGGCGAGCCTGCTCCTCCTGACGGCGAGCTTGCTCTTCCTTGTCACGCTGCAGCTGCTCTTCCAAGCGGCGAGCCTGCTCCTCCTGACGGCGAGCCTGCTCCTCCTGACGGCGAGCTTGATCTTCCTTGTCACGCTGCAGCTGCTCTTCCAAGCGGCGAACCTGCTCCTCCTTGTCGCGCTGCAGCTGCTCTTCCAAACGGCGAGCCTGCTCCTCTTGACGGCGAGCCTGCTCCTCCTTGTCGCGCTGCATCTGCTCCTCCATGCGGCGAGCTTGCTCTTGCATGAATGCCATAAGGGTGGCTAGGTCAGGCGACGCCGACGATTGAGCTGGTTCCGCTGCAGCCGCAGAGTCTCGATGTCCACTTGATGACGGTGAGGGAGCGTCTCCAAAGCGCCTCTGGTCTACGTCTTGCTGGCGCTGACTCCTGGTACGCATCCCTTCCGTTTCTTCCTTCGGTAGAACCGGCATAATTTATCCCGCACTTCTGACACCAATTTGTTACGAGCTGGGGTTCAGGGATAAATTAATTAAACAGCAGACTTCAACTAATCACTGTTTATTACAAAACACTTCTTAAACAATTCTATTACTTCGCACTATTTTTCGCTTTGATTGCTCTGTATCGCTTCTCAATCGAAACTGACCCACGAAGAACCCGACCGCTCTTTATAAAGCACGGAGGAAGTTTCTAGAACGTTCCACACTGTTCCAGATAATCCGAGAAACTTCCAGAACAATCGACTTTCGAACTAATTGTTCCCGAAGCGACTAGAAACTTCCAGAATGTTCGGTTCGAACCTTCTGGAAAATTCCATTCGACACGAGCTTTCGAGAACATTGGTTCCGCTATTCGATACTAGATGGCGCCACTAGTTACTACGTAGTTATTCCTCTCGTTACTAGATGGCGTTGGCCTATCTTGTAACAGTATTGTATCTATTTTCTAGTTATTGCATAGTTGTATTTTGAAATTGACCATCCCTTGTGCAAACGAAAGTGTGCACAGTCATCTTTTGGGCTCATTTGCTCCATCGTTCACCTCATTGTCAACAAGCTCGCTCTTGCCATTGCCCATAAAAAAAGTTCTTATTTTCGTGACAAAATTTAAATGGCAGAGAGAAACTGTATTGCACAAACATCGCTTCAATATTTCAGTGGTTAAACAATACTGCTCAAATTTATATCACGTAATAAATTAACATTTTGTGATGGAAAACAACGCCGTGAAATTACAAAACGTGAGCTATAATTATTGTTCAAGATATAATCAATAAATACAAGGCTCTGTTAATTAATCAGTACGTTTCCTAATTTTAAAATGTACTTAAATTCTAATTTCGCTTTGCCTGAACTTATTGCTATATTGACACATAGGGGTTTTCAAATCTTAATGTGGTTTCGCATTTTATGCTCCTGATAATAAACGTTATGTTGTTTATTAAATAGGTACTAGCTTCTGCCCGCGGTTTCACCCGCAAACAAAGAGTTCACACTACCGGGATAAAAACTATCATATGTCCTTCACGGGGTCTCAAACTTTCTCCATACAAAATTTCATCTAAATCGGTTCGGCCGTTTAGTCGTGAAAAGGTAACAAACAAAGATGCATGCAGACAAACGTACAAACAAACAAACAGAGTTGCTTTCGTATTTATATTATTAATATTGATACGGGTTGGTTTTCAATTAGATGACCAAGATGGCCGAATGTAACCCTATCGAACCACCTTAAAACTATTAATATCCCTTGATTTAATATATATACTGAACTCCCAATGAACAGAAAATTAAAACTTTTTTTTTTACTTTTATTTAAAAAAATACCATAACAAGCTTCTTTAATTTAGTTGAGCACGTCAGCAAATCTCATCAAGCCAGCACTGACTTCCTTTGCAGCAGGCAAAATATGTGTAGGTGGAAGTAAATCCACGCCATCTTGCCTCTACTTTCTATAATGTATGAATGGATGACATGCCTGACGTGGTACATCCAATCCATGGCGGTTCCACCTTTTCTTTTCCCCTTTGTTCCGATATCACGATTTAGGAACGGTTCGTTACTGATTTTACGCATCGCCTGTCAATAAAAAAATAACATAAAACCACGCCTGTATACCCCGAAAAGGTTTGATAAGACAATTACAATTTGCCAGCTATGTTTAAGTCCCATTTAATAGGAGGTGAATAATGCAATCATCATCATCAGCCTATAGCAGTCCACGGCGGGACATAGGCCTCTCCAATTGCACGCCATTTGCTTCGAATTTCGGCTACTCGTATCCAGTCGCTACCAGTCATCATTTTTTTTTTTTTTATTGATTTTAAAGCCAATTCATTCAGCCAATTTCAAAAATACGATTAATTTCTCCTAAAATACGATATAAGGGATGTTAAACTTTGTATGGAAATCTCATTTCTTGGATTAATAAACTTGAAACTTGGGACAAATACTAACCTTAATAAATAATGTGGGTTGCTATTAGTTATTCGTTTTTCGGAACTATCCCCAAAATACTATTTAGGGGGTGATAAGTATTTTATTACACATAGCTTCTATTAATGATGTAGGTGAGCACTAAGGAGGGAGTTTTGGAAATTCAACCTTTAAAGAGACATTTATTTGTATAAAAACTTTTTACAAAAAAATATTACTGACTTCCAACTAAAAACACTACAAAGTGAAAAATTAATTTCTTTTTCGAAGTCTGTGTCTTTGGTAGGTACCAATTTTTGTCGTTATGGACACCGACTTCGAAAAAGAAAGTTATTTTTCACTTAGTAGTGTTTTTAGTTGGATGTCGGTATTATTTTTTTGTTAAATAGATTTTTTATTTTTCACTTTTTAGGTGGACCCTGGCTAATAATATTTTTTTGTGTATGTTCACCGATATCTCCGTCAAACAACACTAGACAAACGGTCCAGTTCGGTAGTTCCAAATCGAGGAAGAGGTCATCTTAGTGCCGTAAGATTCTTCAAAAAACCGTTGACACACCTAAAACATATTCTGGGGGTAATTCTGAAAAACTAATGATGGCAATTTATTATTGCCCAAGGAATAAGATTTTTAACCGACTTTCCAAAAAGGAAGAGGTTCTTTGACCTCTAAAACCTAACTTAAACCGTAGATATCTACGATATCTCATTTATTATTGATTTAACAATAGCTAATTTTTGTTCGCCTTCACTAACTGCACATAATTTAGTTGAATAAAATACGAAATCATGCGAACGAAGTCGCGGGCGGAGTGCTAGTGTTTCATACTTACGTATCGAACTGACAACCTCTTTTTTTTTTGAAGTCTGTTAATAACCATATTTTTTTAAATAAATCTGTATTCAAAATTAAATGAAAGTTATTATATTTTAAACATTAGTTTTGCCACTTTGCACCCAGAAATCCGCTTCGGTGCTCTTCATAAATTGCTAGTCGACTTGCCCACCCGGCTGCCATGCCGTCATAATGTTCCATTTGAATTTCTGTTCTAAAAGTTGCGGAAGCGGAACTTTCACAGTTGCGGCAACAGAAGCAGAGGTCTGTTGCATCAGTATGTGCACAGAATTGTAGGTATAGAAGGTCGGTTCCATACAACGAGTGAAAACGCACGCAAACATAGGATAAGCTTCATCTACAGCGAGTGCAAGCGCACTGGCGACTGTCATTTGTTTTTAATTGCCGTACGTACCCGTCTATGTGTGCGTGCATCTGTTTCTTGTCATTGTATAGACATGAATTTCTGTACCTATTTTTCTGTGTTATTACGGTCCTTTGACTCAGTATACGCTTCGGTTCAAAACATTGCCCAAGCAAGCGAAAGAGATATGAATCATAAATCTATAGCATACTTGGGCAAACGTCGCTTGATTTATTTTCGCGCGGGATATTGAAAAATAAACATGTGTACCGGGCAACGGTTTGTAACCTGATTTACTGCAGTCCTTTTTAAATAGGGGACCCTAAATAAACAGAAGGCTGTTCTTATCAAAAAAGCTTTCATTAATTACAATTTTGGGGATGTTAAAAAAGGTAGACGTTAGATAGCGAAGAAACTAATTACGAGTTATTACCGTGACAAATGGCAATAAAAGTTAAGAGTAACTCACACTTATCAGCAGGCGGGCGAGCACGGCCTACTGTGACAGGCTTGAGTCACACATTTTTATCACAGTTTGGGAGCAAAAACCGTGATAAATTGCGTGACTCAAGCCTAACACAGAGGTCGTGCTCACCCGGCAGTGCTAGTCTGTAAACATCTCATCGTGAAAACTTAGGTGAAATTTACTGTCAGTCCATAGCTTCACGTGGAATTACAGTTCACTTCAAAGTAGCACGGCAGCTTAGTACCTTCATATCAAACCAACTCTAGGTACAGAAGATGGTTTTCTGTCTATAAAACTGACTACAAAATCAGTAATGCTATTCTGTAAATTAAATTATCCATAGTTTAATTTTTTTAAGACAAGTTTTTTTCGTATTCTTCTCAGCAAACCCTTTTATTTGATACCCATACCATGGCAGTGAATAAAAAATAACTAGTCCACCATCTTGGGCCGTCCGCAATATTGGATTTGTCTGTAAAAAATGGTATCGACTAGTAGTTTTTTCATGTTACCATTCAATGGTGAACCATGCTTTCTGTAGACAATTATATCGTTCAAGGCTAATTCTATATACCATACCGGACTCGTTTCAACAGGATGTCCATAAGACACCTTACTCTTTTTGATCTTACCATTGACCTACGAACTTGAAAATTTGGTGACTATGTTTATTATTACGTATATTTTACTAACAAATATATATTACTGTTATTGATAACTTGGTACGGAACCCTAAATGTGCGACGTCCGACACGCACTAGGCCGGTTTTCAAGAGATAAGCTTTTAGAGAAAGCAAATCGATATGCTATATCATTGTAACGCCTATTCTAATGACGTAATCCCTAATCCCCTAGCCCCTTTGACACCCACGTATATGTTAAGTTTTATTTACAGTAAACCGCTGAACAAAGGTTACACGTGCAACTAAAAAAATCCCCATTATATGTGAATTGCGCAATAGCCAAGTACCGAGAGACGCGAGCAGACGCACAATAGTCCGACAACAACCGTCACCCAGACACAACAAAACGTCTGATCAGAGAATCCTCCCGTTTTTGGAAGATGCGGCACTTTCCCTGTTCCTCGTTCTTCTGTTTTACTGGCGAAGGGTTATCTATTTCTTTTTGAATTCTTGAATAAAACACAAAGGCAGATAAATCTTACAAAATTATTGTCAAGCCTATTTTAACAAGGCATGGTACAGCAATGGGAAATCTAATATTAATGCCATTAACTACTCACTTAATCAGCATTTTGGTCACCGATTCTGCCTGTATAATCGCCATTTCCAATAAATTGACCCCGGTAACGCCGTGACATTGTCATCGGGCTGTCCAATTTGTACTGTGGCGGTTGAATACTCGTCGCTATTATTAATAAGCAACACTGATTGGGACCTGTGTGACTGGCATGTTGCAATTTCGAATTCGACTGCGTTTTGAAATAGGAATTCCCTATTGTGTTCGTACACTGAGTTTAGAAACTGGCCCTAAGCGGAAGGCATATGATCACGGTTTGACTTCGATTTAAATATAGAAAAGAACAGAGGAACCGTATCCCGTATTTTCAAGAACGGCTTAATCCACAGTAATAAAAATACTGTCATTGTGATGAAATTGATGAGATTTTGAACGTTTTCAAATACGGAAAATTTATCTCCTACCTGATGGGTTGAGCCGACATTAGCAAATCATTTTGTTCAATATTCTAATAGGTACCTAACACAAACGCTTATGTAGACGAAGTTACAATCACAAAAGCTGTGTTACATGATACTCGTCTTAAAAGTTGTCTGTACAACATGTAGGTACTACTCCTATTATTATGTGGAAGTGAATAAGGCGTACATTTTAAAATACATGGATATTGTATCACGTAGTTGCCAGCTCGCTTACGACATGCATAAAATATTTTCTTCAATGGAATCTCATTACGTCCAGCGAACTGACAAAGGCGATTCTGAATAATAAAGTTCAATCGAATAGATGGAAAATGCAACATTTTGCCTGTTAAGTTTTCTTGTATCATTCTCATTGTATTCCATCAATACTGAATTATATTCCTCCTTCTGTTGCTTCAGTTTCTCTGATTGCAATTGATTTTGCTGTTTTATCTTTGTTCTATGTTTTGTTCAATGTTGCTGCAGTGTTTGTAATCTTAAAAAACGTTGGATGTAAAAGTAAGAAATGGAAGTCAAGAATGTTGAAGAATGGAGGCAAAAGAAAAGATTGTGTAATGAAATGACATGAAAGTAAACGGCGTAAATGACATCTTTACGGTTAACAGGAGAGAAGAAAAGATGAAAACGTGTTGTGCCCCCAAGTGACATAGGATAAGGTCAGGGAGATGATGTTGTTGTAATCTTTGGTAAAATATTTTTCAAGAAAAATGCAGTAAATAAGGCTGTTGAAAAATACTGCTCCGTTATATAAAAATAATATTGAAGCAGGTACTGCAATAAAAACCAGATAACATACTTATTTATTTGTTATAAATCCACTCAAATTTATTGAATTGGAAATCCAAATAAATATTCCATTTGTAGAATTGCTTCTGGCATCCGATTGTATTTGTTAAAATATTAATAACAATCGCGGAGAGCGGTTTGGTCAGCTATTTCGTTAGGTCCATTACTTAGTATTTTTATTTCATTGTCACTGAAACCGTCGCAAATATGAATGTTTATGTTTGTATTTTTTTTATTCTATAGGCTCGCGCTTGACCACTATCTCACCTGATGGTAAGCGATGATGTGGTCGACAGTGAAACACGCTTGCCTAGAAATAACCTATTCACTCTTGACTTAAAGACCCCTAGATTGTAGCTATCGTGAAACAGACTCTGGCAGGAAAGTCCACTCCTTACCTGTACGCAAAATAAAAGTGTGCAAAATGTTTTGTGCGTATGGGTGGGATGTCCACCATGTATCGATGGTGCATCGCCGTACGTCTGGTAGTCCGATGATGAAACGGGCTAGGTGGAATGAGTTCGTGCAATTCCATCGCACACTCGCCGAAATGTAACCGATAAAAAACCCACAAGTTGGCAACTCGGCGACGATGTTCAAGGATCGGTGGAGGCAAGGTTTATAATTGTGATATTTATGTATTGTGAAAAATTGCTGTAATACATAAAGGAAAATTTCATGCATCATTATGTTTATCTGACCCAGTGGCTGAAAGTGAAACAAACGAAATCACTTGTGAAAATAATCAAAACCTGTGTTTTTCTATCAAATTTTATTTGCAGTATAAGCTATTATTCCCGCAGCTTTGCTCACATAATCTAATTCACAGGAAATAAAACCGTATGTAGTACTTTCTGTTGGATGCAAGAAGCACAGGATCGGTCAATGTGACACCTATGTCCAGCGGGCCGTCATTCGACTGAATGACTTTGACTAAATGATGATTAATTTCAGCCCTGGCTGCCATAATAATACTGATATTGACTAAGCTCCCTCCATGAATCCGAATCCTTATATCTAAACTACATTGCTAAACTAATTTTAAAGTGTCCAATACTTAGATTGGACGAAAACTGGCCTGTCACGCTTGGTAATCGGTTTACCAAGTTGCGTCACTCACGCACTAGATGGCGCTAATAGGTCTACTGTTCATCACGCATTCGTCCCTCGCCAACAGTCCTGTCAATATAATGATTTATTGAATTTTTGGTAAGTAATTATTCATGCAGACTCAGCCCTTCTATAAGAGCGGCATAATGAGAAAATTATAGTTTCCAGATAATTTGTAACGAGGTCTCTCTCGGAACAAGGAGTTGAAGTAAATTTATAGAATTTAATGTTTTGTCGTCGGTGTAAAGAATAATTATATAAAACACCCGAAAGGAGTATATAAGCCCCCGCGGTTAATTCCACAGGAATTCTATGATTTTCGTTGATTAGAAGTACTTTTAGCGTTAATAACTTTTCATCTCGAAAGGATTTTCGTAACCAGATCAACACCCTAATTGTGTAAGTTCAAAGAGTAGCGTACGGTATGCTTTTCTAGCATTAATTATTTCATATGTTCAAAAATCCGTCTACTCACAAGTGTAAAATACGTAAAGAAGACTGATACGTTGAGTTATCAAAATGATAGGGAAGAAGTGTGCATCGTGCTGTTAAAACAGATACACAATTAGGGTTTATATCCAACTAACAAAAAGTTTTATAAGTAATCGTTTAGTAGATATTACAATCAATTTTGTTCAGTAATATTACAAAATTCTTTGAAGTAACTAATAGGAATTTTGTGATCAAAATATCATGCAAATTATTTAGTCGATCGTATAAAAGGTTACTCACTACAATATTTTAGGCTAAGTGCTTGATTTTCGTAAGTTCTTTGTCCTGACTTTATTGAAGTTTTAGCTAACAATGACTTTGTAAGTTAACTAGCTCAACTATATCAATTAAGGCAGAAAAGCTTAAGAATTTTATATCAGAACTTTACCCTTTACCAAGCAAAGCAATCAATAAAATAGCGAAGAGTACCTACGTACCTATATTTTAAAAGTTACCTGCTCGTATTCCAGGAATAGTTTTAATTAACTTTTACTTTGCGTCTAGATATTTAGTAAAATGCGAGTATATTTGAGTTATAAATCGCAAAGTCAACAGTATCTTTTGGAACTATTCTGAAATTTTCAGACATACAACTGAACGTACTTAGGGTGGTCCAAAAGTTCGCAGAGTATTTTTTTAAAAAGGAGATGTATTTTAAGGAAAATATTCCGCGAACTTTTAGGCCGCCTCTCGGATCTAACCATAGTATAAAATACTGGTTTTTAATGTATATTTATAGATTTTATCAAATTTACCGTGGTCGTATGCTACTTTGCAGAATGTATTGTTTTATTACGGTAGGTGGCATACGACCACGGTAAATTTATGAGAATATTTTCTAGTGTCATACTTTTTAGAGCATGATTTTTCAGTAGTCGGGTTTTAGTTTTTGAACTTATTTTTTATTTAAAGTATTTTGGGGTTTTGCACAGCCTGAGGGAACAAATGAACATAAATGCATACATTCATCCGATCAACAGACACGATACGGTACGGTAGTTCATGACTTTGACGGGATACGGTACGCTTGACAAAAATATTATGTACCAAACCCTACCGTCATTTTAAAATCCCTGTTCAATGTTTCCACACATAATGGGGTGGGAAGAAACTTTTTCTTTTTCTTAGCTTCGTGCCCCCTACAGGGCGCCATATTTAACTTAATGTGGCGTTAAACAGCTTATAACCAGCGGACAAACAAGACGCTTCTAACAATACCTCATTTGTCAAATTATGATAAGTAGTTTAGAAATTATGAGGCAACAGATGTAGATACACACATACCGGTCAAAAACATAACCCTCCCTTTTGCTTCGCCGTAGTCTGGTAAAAATAGAGGATAATCGATACGTCCAACACCCAATGTAAGTCTAGTGCATCAGACCAGATTCTGTTCCTCATTCTCGAGTCTCCTAAGTGACACTAATAGCACTTTTGAGAAACTAAAGACCGACACCGATATCGTGATTGCCGTGACCACTGTCATTTTGCTTGATTCTTGTCAACTCCAGTTACTATCCATCCTGCAAAGATCTTTTGGCTCTGTGGAATGCGCGACGAGAAGTCTCGACAGTGTTTCTCAAATGAAATAAAGAGTATGAGCTTTAAGAATGAGTGTATAGAGACTCACTGACCCCACAGTCAAACCATTACTACGGTTTTGTGGGGCTTAGTTTATAAGTTACTTACCATTATATGAATATAAATAAATAAATAATAATAAAAAATGGTGCCCAGTGCCCAGCCCACCTGTAGTCTCCAGTATTGAGAGGGAAACGTTATTGTCAAACTTCTGAGTTTTCTCGAGTAGTAATCTCTAACAATCTCGAAATCACCGCCATTGATAACAATCGGTTCTAGAGAGACGTGTTCGTAATGCAAATAATATCGCAATTGGTAGTCTCCTGCCATAATTCCAAGTATGTTGATGTAAGTTTGAGGTTTCATAGCAAACAACAACCCTTATGTAACGAGAAACTGCATTACGATACAGTTAACTTGGCCATTCTTGTGATAACAGGGATAACCTCGCGACCATAATTGCATAATGCAGTTACAGTACGTGTCGCATTCCTATGTAAATGTGGCCACTGCCATTATGTTGGTGATTATGATAATTGTCGCATTGTATCGAGTGATAATAGGAAACTAAACGATATTATTGGCGCTACTGTTTGAATATTAGCACGTAACACAGTTTAGATGTCTAATGGCTGGTTTCTGATTTGAGTAAAGCAGCAATAATCAGTTGAGTATTGTCAAATCAGTGTCAAATAATTTAGGAAGCGTTTGAGTTTTTTACGTTTCACAATTGAGAATCTACCTAGCTCAGTTAAGTAAGTACCTAAGTACCTACATAAGTATGGACCTGTCAAAGATCCATTCACTTTCTCTTTCACCCTTACGTTCCATTTTACAATAGAAATCCGAGACATCACAAGATTGCATAAAATTTACTAATATAATTTTTATACAGGTATAAAAAGTACGTTAGTATTATATTACTTCATTCAAGATTTAAAAAAACAAGTTATTAAATATGTTATAATCTTTAATTACTTGATTTTTCATAATTAAGCAATTGAATAGATACCTATTTGAAATGTATACAACCTTATTATGAAACTATGAAATGGATCGTAGGCACTAGTCAATTACTTCAAGATTGTCATGGCAACCGTATTTATTTTGTCAAAGATGTCTTATCGAAAGAAAATAATATCTAATATAATTTATTATTGCCAAAATCAAGAATTTAAGCTTATGATTACTAAAAGTGAATGTGATCAGAGCGAGCAGTTGCTGGTTCTTGTGCTACCTCATAGAACTACAGAATATTTTACTCAGAATTTCATAAGATCTCTCAAGAGGGAAGAGAACCGACACACACCCAGAATTCGTGCATCTGCATTGGAATCTGATTGCAATTGTGATTTACCAACAAATATGGACTTTTGATTGACTGTTGAGGGTAGTCTCTAGTAGTGTATGCATCGGCTCCGTGTTTATTTACTGTTTACAAATGTTTAAAGTGAATATTTCGCGTTAAGTTATTACTAAAGTGAAGATATAATCAAGGAAGAGTATTTAACAAAATATATAGAACTAAATAACAAGTGGAACAAGTGTAAATTAAGTGGAACTGAGACACGTACAAAACTGACAGTTATAAAAACAAAAACTGAGTGTAGCGATTGAACGCAACTAAATGTAAATTGAAGTGTACCTAGTGTGTGTGAAAAGAACTAGAAATGAAATGAAGACACATACTTAGTTTAAATTGAATCGGTGGAAATAAATAAATATTACACAAAAAGATAAATAGTCAACAATTAGCATAATCATTGAAAGCTAATTGGCAACAGCGCCATCTATCGGCATTGTGCTATACTTCTATCAGCATTGTCAATACGTTGGTCCAATCGACCCGATGTGTCAGAAGCTTCAAACTTTCAACACCGCTTCGTAAGCAGAACAACAGATGTCACTACTTACATGATTTTCCTACGGTGTCAAATGTAAACAAACCAAATTAAATAACACGAATACGGAACGATTCAGTAGAAATTGATATTTAACTATTACGATAATTAATACGAATATGGAAGCACAAATGCAATCATTTTTTGAAAAAATTCAAGAAAAGCTAGACCAGCAAACGCTTATTATTTCAGAAACAGTAACAAGAAATGTTTTCGAAAAATTGGATGAAAAACTAACTTCAGTTATAGAAGAAAATAAAATTATGAAGACTGAGATAAAAACCCTGCAAGAAAAGATACAAATTTTGGAGCAAGAGAAGAAGAAAAATAACTTTGTAATATCTGGCATACAGGAGCAGCAACACGAAACAACAATAAATACTATAGAATTAGTTGAAGACCTTATCGAATCGAACTTGGGAATTAAAATTAACCCACAGGAAATAAACAAAACATATAGACTGGGAAAGAAAACTCAGAACAAAACGCGTCCAATCTTGGTAAGCCTAACAACCAACTGGAGGAAAATTTAAATTCTTAAAAACAAAAAGAAACTGCCCAAGGGTATATACATCCAAGAAGATTTTCCAAAAGAGGTTTTGGAAACTCGAAAGAACCTACAGTCGCAGCTGATAGAGGAAAGAGAAAGAGGTCGCATCGCTTACATTAAGTACGACAAACTAGTTGTGAAAGACGGTATCAATCGTGATAAACGGAAGCGTGAAGATTCAGTCTCCCCAACAGCTCAAAACGAATACATTAAGATAAAGGAAAATACATTAGATATACCTAAAATTCCTAAAAAACCAAACACAAGAAACATGCTCGACTACTTTTCAAAACCGACTCAAGAATAACAATTAAATTCCCTATCTACTCATTCTCCAAGCCGGCTGGTCCCCGTGGAGAATTACGACCAAAACCCCCCAAACAAAAAATCTAGAAAACAGGAAACATCAAGCCACTTATGTGTTGCGAGTTTAAACGTTAGAACCTTACTTTCTGAGACAAGGATTACAGAGCTGAATCATGCTACTGAGAAATTACTATGGGATGTTATTGGGTTATGTGAAACAAGAAGAAGTGAAAAAAGTATAGAAGAATACCCTGATTTTATATTGTACAATAGTAAGGCAACAAAAGGGAGATATGGAGTAGGATTTATTATAAAAAAGTACCTAAAAAAGAACATAATTGGTTTTAACTGCTATTCAGATAGAATTGCGACCCTAGAGTTAAATATGTCCGATAATAACGTGTGGTCCATAGTACAAGTCTCGTCTACGTCTCTCGTTGACCGCGCAAGTGAGCAGACGTGTCCCTTGTGCTGTGTACTGAATTACCGATTTTAATAAATATACCTACGTGCTAAGTGTGTGATTATTGGATTGAGAGATTTTTGGCCGATTCGAATTAAGGACCAATAATGCCGAAGGCGCAACGAACTCCAACTAAACCCGTGGAAGCTGAAGAACCTCACTCTTCTGACAAGTCCACTGCCAAACAAACGGCTAAATCGAATTGGTTCGGTACTCGACAGGGTAAGAAGAAACGCAATGAAGATTCAGATAGTGATTCTTCTATCTCTCAAGAACCTAGACGACACAAAACCGCATGCTGTTCCCCTAGTAGCCTGCACGTAACTCTCACAGCTCTTCAAAAGGAGGTCAAAGCAATGAATTCTCTGTTGAATTCTATAAAGGAAGACCAGGACTCGCGCTTTTTACTGCTGCAGAAGGATGTGTCGGCTATTAAGTCTGAGATTGGACACCTAAAAAAATCCAACATCGAGTTCGACAAGACACTGCAGTTCCTAAGCGCCAAGCATGATGAAATAGAGTCATTCAAAAAGGAAACCATAGAAAAGAACAGGACAATGGAAAACCGATACAAGGATCTGATACAACGAAACATCAATTTAGATAAGTGCAATAAAGCGCTGGAAGAACGTATTGGATATATAGAACAAAAAGAATTGGCTAAAAATATTGAAATTATGAATTTGAAGGTAAAAGAAGGAGAAAAAACCGTTGAAGTGGTAAAGAAATGTGCCGAAATTTTGAATTTGGATAAAACCGAAATTGAAAATGCATGGAGGGTAGGATCCGAAAAAAAAGAAAGCCGGCCTATTGTTGTGACGATGCGTACAAAAGCGGCGCGAGCGGAATGGCTTAAAAGTCGTAAATCTACGCTCACAAATCACATGATATTTCACAACAACGATTCATCACGTATCTTCATAAATGAGCATATCACTAGGCAGAACAGGCAACTATTTTGGGCAACGAAGACTAAACTTAAAGAAACCTATAAATATATATGGATCCAGGATGCTAAAATACTAATAAAAAAGAACGACAATGAAAAAAAGATATACCATATTCGCAGTGAAGACGACATCGAAACATACGTACCTACATAAAAAATATAATCCAAGTAATGCTAATGCATAAATAAAAATAGTGTGTTAAGTATTGAATCACATCATGGCGGTAATCTTCGATTCACAATCACAACTGCAGGATATAGAATATATGAGATTTACAAATATTAAAGAATGGTCGAATTTTGTAATAACGAGTGAAACTAAAATACAGATTATGCATGTCAACATCTGTTCTATTAGAAAACATTTTAATCAGTTGACGGTACTTTTGCAAAGCGTTATCGATGGGCTGGATGTGTTGTGTCTCACAGAAATTAATATTAGACAGGATGAAGTCTCCATGTACGCAATTGATGGTTACAATATGTTTTCGCAAACCAGGGAAAAAAAACGAGGAGGAGGCATTCTTGTTTATGTGAAAAATAGTCTTCAGTTTAGTCCACTACAATTCTGTAATACCACGACATTTGAGTTGATGCACGGTCACCTGGCTAAGAATGTTTATAACGCTTATCTATTGGTAATCTACAGGCCACCACACACAAACAAACGCACCTTTACTAAAGATTTAGAAAACCTTATTAGGGAACAACCCATGAGCACTGACATAATAATAGTTGGTGATTGCAACATTAACTTGTTGGAGAATGAACTGGATTCTTCAGCAAACTTCTATTTGAATACGTTAGCAGAGTTAGGACTTCAGTGTGGCATCGAAGACATAACGCGTGAGGCAATTGTCAGTCAAAGGCGAGTGGTGTCATGCATCGACCACGTCTTCATGCGAAATGTTAGTGGCGGGGCGAGTGACGTACACGCATACACACTCACCAGCCGGGTAGCCGACCACTATGTAACGGGCGTCTCAGCTGTCATTGACAAGGTAATAGAAGTAACGGGTATATGTAAAATAAAATACGATAACAAAGCAGTCACAGATAAACTTAATAGCATAGATTGGTCAGCGTTGTTACAGATACAAGAGCCAAACGAGTTGTACCTTCAAATGTCCGCGATTTTTGGCGATATTTATAACAGTTCTAAAATAGAAAACACGGTGAGCCCCAAACGCAAAACGCAGCCGTGGGTTACTGAAAAGCTGCGTATACTTATTGAAGAAAAAGATTATTTATTTAAACAGTGGAAAAGCGATCCGAAAAACAATAATAAACGGTTGCAGTACACTAGATGCAGAAATAAAACTCAGAAACTTATAAATATGGCCAAAAACAAAAGTAGGCGTGAAATTATAAATAATTGTAAAGGGGATGTCAGAAAGATTTGGAATAATATAAATAAATGGCTTGGTAGGTCTAAAATGGGGGTAGATTCTGTAATAGAAAAACATTTGTTAAAAAGTGAATCCTTGCAAAATATTTGTAACAATTTTTGTGAAACCTTCACAAAAGAAGTCGATCTGATTAAACATAGGTGTCAACATAATTTTCTGGACAGAAGTAGCTATTTTGGTGACTGTAATGTAAGTTTTCGGTTTAAACAGGTGCTGCCAATAGATGTAAAAACTGTTATAGAAAAATTAGACTGCAACAAGTCGCCGGGGTCGGATGGTATTAGAATTATAGATCTTAAGCAAATTAATAAGCAAATAAGTCCAGTAATAGCTCATTTTATTAATATTAGTGTTAAAAAATCTCAATATCCGGAGGAACTTAAAAAATCAATTGTCAGGCCAATATACAAACAGGGATCTCATCGGGATTATAGCAATTATAGACCTATAGCAATTCTAAATACATTAAACAAAATAGTTGAAAAAATTATAGTTAAACAGCTCACTACTTTTTTAGAAAATAATAATATTTTAAATGATGTACAACACGGTTTCAGGCTTAATAGAAGTACTGCTACTGCATTGGAAAAATTCACAGACGAAGTCAATAATCGTCTTGATGAAAAAAATATTGTTATGGTTATATTTATAGACTTCAAAAAAGCATTTGATACACTGGACCACGACGGTTTGTTGCAGGCTATGAGTGAATGTGGCATAAGAGGACCCATGAATGCATGGTTTGGCAAGTACTTGGAGAACAGATCGCTTAGAGTGTGTGTTAGTGGAACCGAAAGTGTACGGGGCGATATCAAATTCGGTGTTCCGACCGGTTCAGTATACGGGCCACTGGGATACATAATGCACGTCAATAGCATGCCTAATTTATTGAAAGAGTGTAAGGCATTTATGTATGCTGATGATACTTGCCTGGTTTACAGCCATAATAATATCCAGCTCATACAGCAAACAATGCAAAGTGACTTTGACAGTTTAGTTCAGTGGGCACATGATAATGGCATTTTAATTAATATTCGCAAAACTAAATGCATGCTCATCCACTCGCCTTATCATAAAAATAAAAAGAATCTGACGGTAGAAGTGAAAGGTCACTCATACGAATGTCTTCATAACAACAAGCAACATTGTCAATGCGCATGTTTAGAAACAGTAACTTCTTATAAGTACCTAGGATTAGTCATAGATAACACATTTACATGGAATCTGCATGTTGACAGAGTTTGTAATAAGTTACGCTCCATTTTGGGCAAATTAAAAAACCTTAAATATGTTGTCAACAGGAGGGTACTCTATACATTATATTATGCTCTAGCGGAGTCCACTGTTGACTACGGGTTGGGTGGATATGGCCTTACGTTCCCCACATACTTAAATAAAATTATAATCTTGCAGACTAGAATACTAAAACTACTTGTAGACAAAAAAACTAAAGCTAGCCTTAATAAAAACTACGAAAAATTGTTCAAAATTTGTAAGGTGCTCCCAATTCATGAAAAAATAAAGTTAAACATTTTATCCGAACAATATAATAGTGAATGTTACAAAGTGGAACGTAGGCCTATGTACCCAACCCGTTTATCTAAACAAAAGTTGCTTTTTGTTCCCAGGGTCACTAACTATTACGGTAAACGCACGAGAAAGTTTGTAACGCCGATGTTGATGAACAAACTACCCTCAAAGTTGGTGTCGTGTATTAAATCGAAAAACCAACTCAAGAAAATTCTAAAAAAACATTATCTGTCACTCTGTCCATAGCCATGCTTTGTAACAAGACTAGCATTTTGCAACCATGGACAATGGAAATTGATCATGGGTGTGGAATGCGGGATTGTCTGACCCGGTGGATTTTTTATCAATTGTTTAATTTAGTTTACCTACTTAGCATAAATATTTAAGTTGATGTTTAAGTATATAATTTGTAATATATTGTGACACGAGAGAAACTGCCGACAAACTGTTTTACAGTTTGGCAGAATATATGAATGTAATAGTGTAAACAAATTTTGAATGAATAAATAAAAAAATAAGTATATGCTCCAACCGAACTGTGTGACGAAGATGAGTTGAGCGAGTTCTACAAAACCTTAGAAACCTCTATAGAGACCTTAAACGCAAGAAACCTCATTATAATGGGTGATTTCAATGCCCAAATAGGGACAGCACAACAAGGCGAGGAAACTGTATTCGGCAGATACTCAAAAGGCAAAAGGTCAAAACATGGCCAGAAGTTGATAGAGTTTGCTCTTGAAAAAAATTTAAAATTCGTAAATACTATGTTTAAAACAAAAGAAAGTAAAAACTGGACATGGGTATCGCCGAATGGAGAATACCATAATGAAATCGATTTCATCCTAACAAATAGAGGTTCAGAAATTTTTGCTTTCGACTTAATTAAAAACCTTAATTTTAACACAGACCACAGAATGATAAGATGCAAAATAAAATTGCAATACACTAAAAAACGAAGCTATACCAAATCTATCAACTCACATTGTACAAGAAACTTGCCAACACTGACAAGGGAAGACGGTATGCACTGGGAAAATGAATTTATTGAATTGATCAAAATATCTCCACAAGTTCAAACACAGTATGATCATTTCCTAAGAGGGATGAATCATTTATTAACACAAATACCAGGCGAAAAAATCAAGCAAAAATACCCGATAAGTGCACACACACGTCAACTACTTGAAGATAGGAAACAACTATACAAAGAAAAAAGAACAAAGGAAATAAAAAGAAGAATTACTCAGATAAGTAAGGACATAAACAAAGAAATCTCTAAGAACAGAAAAAAGCACAGGCAAAATGTTTTTGAAGAATACTTATCGAAGAAGGGAGCCATTAAAAAGGCATACAAAGATCTTCAAAGTACAACAAAATGGCCAACAAACATGGTGGACAAGAAAGGAAAGATTATCTCGAAGAGGTCAGATATAATAACAGAAGCAACTAACTTTTATCAGAATCTGTACTCATCACAAGAAAGATCCAGTTTAACGCAGCACGTCAGAAATAAAGTCTATGTCGACGAACCATTGCCTGAAATAATAAGATCAGAGATCAAATTTTCTATAGAAACTCAGAAAAAAGACAAAGCACCTGGAGATGATAAGATAACAAACGAAATACTGAAGGCTTTATCAGAATCCTTACAACACCCACTGGAAATCATGTTTAATAACATTCTAGAAAGAAGAGAAACTCCAAAGCAGTGGTCCGAATCGTCGATAACTCTTCTCCACAAAAAAGGAGATAGATGTGACCTCAGTAACTACAGACCAATTAGCCTTATGACAAACTTCTATAAAATTTTCTCAAAAATACTATTAAATAGGCTCACAGTTACTCTAGATGAAAATCAACCTCGTGAACAAGCTGGATTCCGTAAACACTACTCAACAACTGACCACATCCAAGTGGTAACACAAATAATAGAGAAAGCCAAAGAATATGGCAAGACTCTCTATTTATGCTTCATCGATTACACTAAGGCGTTCGATTCTCTGGAACATGGTGCAATATGGAATACACTAGTAGAGCAAGGAATAGACATAAAATATGTAGAGATACTCCATAGCATCTATTCCAAAAATTCAGCAAGAATAAAGCTAGAATCGGAAGGACCAACTTTTCCTATTAGAAAAGGCGTCAGGCAGGGCGACCCGCTATCACCTAAAATATTTTCGTCTGTTCTGGAGACAATATTTAGAAACCTAGACTGGGAATACAAAGGCGTGAAAATCGACGGCGAATATCTAAACCACCTGCGTTTTGCAGACGACATCGTTGTGTTTACAGAGGAGCCCAAACAATTAGAGAACATGCTGCAAGAGCTAGCGGCCGAAAGCAAGAAGGTTGGATTGACTATGAATGCTGCAAAGACCAAAATAATAACAAACGGATCAGAAGTACCAATACTAATAGATGGACAGGAAATAGAATATGTTAAGGAATACGTCTATTTGGGACAATCCATTTCATTTGAAGACCAAACGGAAAAAGAAATAAATAGGAGAATAGCAATTTCATGGAAAAAATACTGGAGCTATAAAGAAATTATGAAGAACAAAAAGATAAGCATGAATTTGAAAAGAAAGTTATATGAGATAGCAATCCTTCCATGCCTTACATATGGATGCCAAACATGGTCTCTACGGACAAAAGATGAACGCAAACTCGGAGTTATGCAAAGAAAAATGGAGAGAAGCATGTTGGGTATAAAATTGTCCGACAGAATTACAAATGAAGAAATTAGGAAGAAA
This sequence comes from Orthosia cruda, assembly GCA_964057195.1. Lineage (NCBI taxonomy): Eukaryota > Metazoa > Arthropoda > Insecta > Lepidoptera > Noctuidae > Orthosia > Orthosia cruda. The sequence continues at coordinate 9,151,101 of OZ059834.1, forward strand.
ACCAAAATAGCTGACATAATAGAGAGAATAAGAAGTCTGAAATGGAAATGGGCGGGGCACATCTGTAGATTGGAAAACGATAGATGGACAAAGAAAATCATAGAGTGGGTACCTAGAGATGGAAAAAGAAAACGAGGAAGGCCGCGGAAACGCTGGGAAGATACATTTAAAGAAAGATGTGGATCAGACTGGAGGACTAGCTAGAGATAGGGAAAAATGGAGAAAGTTGGGGGAGGCCAACGCCGCCGAGGCGACTTCCATAAATAATTAATTCCACGTGCATGCTACTAATAATAATAATTTCTATAAATATAATAATTTATCACAAATAATAATTAATAATATTCAATGATGATTTAATAAAAACCACAATGTGGAATAATAATTTATGTTATGTTATAGTAATACTTAATAATAATTTAATAATAATATAAGAAAATTATGTGATAGGAAACATTCATTACTATGCTAAAAAAAAAAAACTATGTATTTATGGTAGAATAAAGGCTTTTTTATTTATTTTATTTTATTTATGGACTTTTGTGATAACATTTTTAATGAGTGACCTGGGTTTTCAATTCAAGACCGAAGGCTTTGCTAGCCATCGAAGAGCCTCCGAAGGAAAACAATATTAGCCAGGGTCGGTGCTATGTGCTATGGTCGGATATGTGCCGATGAAGGAGGACTGTGTTTTAATATATGTTAACGAACAATATATTATCTGCCTACTTATTTTGTAAAATAATAAATAATGAGACTTATCATGCTGTTTTTATCATCTTTATTGTAGGTACTGATACCAAAATCGTATCATACAAAAACCAAGTTCTGTACACATTTTCATCGTTGTAACCTTTTCTTATCGTAAGGATCCTACTAATATTCTATATAGGTATGAAAGTCTGTATGTTTAGATATTGGTTAATCACACCTCAATGGTTGAACGTATTTGATAATATATCATTTGGAATACACAATGACTAATAATAAAATGATTTAATAATAAAAAATAGATATAATAATAAATAAACGGAATAACAAAGCCTTTTCTGAAATCTGAGATATAAAACTGTAGTCTGTACAATACATCTTTATAGTTTATAAAAAGTTCCCAATCTCAGTGAGCCTCTTGGCTCAGGCCTCCACTGACAGTTTCCACTGGGGTCTCTCATGAACTACTCGCCAATACCACAGCGCGCCATCGCTTGCACTTTGTGCCTACATCTTGGTGTTTTTCTCCATTTCCTTTGGTTATCGCGAATCATATGACCGGTCCATGTTCACTTTTCACATAGTTCCTGTAGGATAACTCTCGGTTTGCGCGCAGGAAAAGCCACTGGAAACCACAAACACAAAAACTGGCACTTTTTTTTTTTTTTTTTTTTTTTTTTTTTTAACTATTATAGGCTCGCGCTTGACCACTATCTCACCTGATAGTAAGCGACGATGTGGTCGATGGTGGAGCACGCTTGCCTAGAAGTAACCTATTCACTCTTGTCTTAAAGACCCCTAGATTGTAGCTATCGGGAAACACAGACTCCGGCAGGGAATTCCACTCCTTAGCTGTACGCATAATAAAAGTATTCCCAAAACGTTTAGTGCGTATTGGTGGGATGTCCACCATATATCGATGACGCATCGCCGTACGTCTGGTAGTCCGATGATGAACGGGCTTAAATATTTTTGTTGAGGATCTCACTCATCATAATAATCATTTCTGCCGAAAGACTGCTGGATACAGGTCTTCCCGGCACTCAGCATTCAGCGTCACCACATCAACCGGTGCTGTGCGTCTTTCATACATTGGATGCCCGCGACCTCAACCTGGTTATCGGTCTGTAGAGGGAGGCTTTTCAGCCCCATCGACCACCCGTTCCTCGAGCAACTGAAATCTATCAGGCGTAAAATATTTGCATCCAATCTAATGTTTTCGATAATTTAGGACGAACACTCTTCTGCCACGCACAATAATAATTATTGACTCCGCATAAAACATGTTTTAGCATTTCTTTATTTTCCCTGTGTTGTTACGACTGAAGTATATTCATAATTCCTGAGGATTAGACATTCTTATTCCGAATTCGCCTAAAATAGTCCCATGTTTTTAGGGTTCCGTACCCAAAGGGAAAACGGGACCCTATTACTAAGACTCCACGATCCGTCTGTCTGTTTGTCTGTCCGTCTGTCACCAGGCTGTATCTCATGAACCGTTTTAGCTAGACAGTTGAAATTTACACAGATGATATATTTCTGTTGCCGCTATAACAACAAATACTAAAAACAGAATAAAATAAATATTTAAGTGGGGCTCCCACACAACAAACGTGATTTTTATGCCGTTTTTTAAGTAATGGTACAAAACCCTTCATGCGTGAGGCTGACTCGCACTTGGCCAGTTTTTTTAAGGTAGCCTAATTGGCGATCAGTCGCCGATCGTAAAAATTGGTCGCCTCGGCCACCCTTTCGATACTAAGCCTAAATGGCGAAAAGTCGCCCAATCTGGCCACACTGATTATGTAACGTTAACAACGGTTTGAGAATTCGAGAATGATCAAATGTGTTTTTCTCAGTTGTGAAACCCAATTGAACGTCAATGTAGGTTTTTTGTATGACATAAGGTATAGTTTGGCATGACTTGACGACGTATACTCAAACCTTGCTCAGCATCGCAGAAAACTTAAAGTGACAGATGATCAAGAGTGACAGATGCTTAAATCGAGATAAGCACATACTTACTTACCTCAGAAACTGGCCATAAATGTTCTTTTTATAGAAATCTTATTTCGCCGTCCCAATTCAGCGCAAATACCTCTTCTCATACAAGAAGGAACGAGCCTTTAATCACCAATGCGACTAAAGCGTTGGTTTTTGTTGGAATTAACTCAAAGCAACATAGCATATATCCTCATAATGTATACTACCTACTAAATAATAAAGTATATGCTAAGTATTTGTAGATACATACGTACTACTCATTGCTCGCAGTACGGATGGCCGATGTGGCCGAAAAGTTCTGGAAAGCCGCGAGCCGGAATTTGCCTTTTAATGGCCTATTAATGTTCCCACTGCTGGGACACAGACCTCCTCTCTTTGAGAGGGAATGGGCCGTAATCCACCACGCAGGCACAGTGCAGGTTGGTGGATATCACATGTCTTTGAAATTTTGGTTCTAGGACATGCCGGACATTTCCTCACGATGTTTTCCTTCACCGTTTTGAGAGTAGTGGTGATGAAATAATTTACACAAAGTAAAGCGCCTGCCTGGGTTTGAACCAACGACCCACAACTTGAAAGTAGTGGCCGATACCACTGGGCCACCACTGCTCGTGTAGGCATGGTAGGTCCTACAAAAGCGTTTGCTAATCGCTCGCTGTTTGTCAAATGCAATTATTTAAAAAAAAAAATTGGAGAGCAATTATTGCGAAATAATCGCTATCGTTTTGCTCTTGCAAGATAAGTTATAAGCCTGCGGGAAGAGATCAGGTGCAGGACTAACGGCTTTCATCATCATCATCATATCAGCCGAAAGATGTTCTCTGCTGGACATATGCCTCCCCCAAGCGTCGCCACATTGACCAGTCCCGTGCGTCCCGCATCCAGCAGATCCCCGCAACCTTTACCAGGTCTGTCAGTCCACCTGGTGAGAGGCCATCCAACGCATCGTCTAAGGGCTTTACGTGCGCGTATTAAACTTATTAAATGATCGACTATAATATCATTTTCCTGCGATTTTTGCGTGTTGCGCATTCGCCCCAATTTTAATTTACAAGCAACTATTTTATTTGCCGAAAGCGGGGCGATTTTTTTTCTGACTTGTTGTTAATCTTTTGACTTTCTATTCGGACTGACAATTTGCTAGTATCCTTAGTATAACAGGTGCTCCGTATAATTCGATGAATTCTCATTATTCTACGCCACTAGGGCGAATCCAGTTCATTGGAAATGTCAGAAAAATAAGGAAAAGCAAAGAAAAATGTCATCGAAAGCAAACACATTACCTCCCTCGTAAACCCGATTTCATAGCGGACCCTGCTTATATATATATTTCGTAGTAAAACTTTTTTATGATAATTTTACCATTTCAATGTAAATGTCTGTATGAAACTGTTGACCGCGGTCGGTAAGTCATCCGAGTCAATGAAAACATTCTCGGTATCAGAAGTTAAAAAGAAAGAAAGGAACTTATTATATTGTTCCTACTAGATGATCATAACTATGTAGACACCTTTTTAACAAAGAGGACTTTTAGTATTGTTTTTCCCTATGTTGCTACGTTATGTGTCTAAAACAGTGATGCGTACAAGTATGAATGGAGAGAGAGGTGAGGAAAAAAAAAGATAAACAGTTTGTGTTACTGAGGAATAACATGAAATAAAAGAAAGTAAACGGTTGACAGGTGAGAATGGAAGAAAAAAAACCGACCAAGTGCGAGTCGGACTCGCGCACGAAGGTTTCCGTACCATTATCGCAAATTGAAAAAAAATTCACGTATATTGTATGGGAGCCCCAAGTAAATATTTATTTTATTCTGTTTTTAGTATTTTTTGTTATAGCGGCAACAGAAATACATAATCTGTGAAAATTTCAACGGGCTAGCTATCACGGTTCATGAGATACAGCCTGGTGACAGACAGACAGACAGACCGCGGAGTCTTAGTAATAGGGTCTCGTTTTACCCTTTGGGTACGGAACCCTAAAAACGTGTTGTGCTAACCCTAACTAACATGGAACAAGAGTATGATGGTGGTATTATAAGTATTAACAAGTGTAATTTACAAGAGTTTCTACAAGGCAGACGCGAATGGAAACGCCGGGAGGACATACATAGACCTTATTGGTGATGTTCTTCAGAAAGGCTAGGTGCGCAGTACTCATATCCGGCGTGTGTGTATGACTAGATTTATGAACGTACCTACCCCCATAGGAAAAAAAGCGTGACTTTATGTACGTATTTATGAATCTAATATGTTATTAGATATATTCAATTTTGAACTGCATTTCTTGAAACAGTGTTAGTTGTTAGCACAGTTAGGCACACAACGATTAAAAGCACATACTAAGTAATATACATATTATACACAAAGCCACGGTACCACTAAGTTCAGAACAATCCGCCCAGAAATTAATTAAATCAATTACCAACAGCAAAACTGTTTATTTACAAACTTGCTGAGTAAACTTGCCACGAACCATGTTTTATTCAACATTGAAGCAATTTAAAGATAAATAAACAAACCCTTCTAGATTCTAATTAAAAGTTATAAACAAAATGTTAATATTTTGAATTAATAAGGTTGGTATTAACAAGGATTCTGTTACCTACTGGAAGCTAATTAGCGTTTTTGATGTAGTACGAGTTATTTGTAAAATTTTAAGGATTTGAACCTGACTTGCGCTGTGCAGAATAAAACAACTGTGGATAAGGGTATGTTTCTATCCTATACTTAAAATATTAATGTTAAAAGTTGGTGTGTTTATTAATCAATCACGCTTCAACGGCTGAACAGATTTGAATGGAGATTGAAATACACGTAGGAAGATCAAGGCCTGGATTAAGATTAAGAAAATTTTTGCTCAGTAGTTCGTTCTTGTGTATAATTAATTGTTGATTATAATGCGACCGAAGCTTCTGAAAGAGCTAGTCAAAATAAATCTACTATATTAAACAATCACTGAGTTCTAAAATGTGTTATACCTACTGGAACTAAAAAAAGCAAAATGTAAAACTATATTTTACCTTTATCTAACCAATATTCTCAAAACCCATTAAAGATAAATTGATAACGAATAAAATGATAAAAAGTTTCCTTCAAATATAATAAAGTCCAGTCTTGACTCTCTATTTTTTAACATTGTCTTCAGCAACAAGATCAAGAGGAGAAGGCCCACTTTAAATCTGATTAAATTATCAAACTTGACTCTTCGTGAGTCAGTATCAACCTGGCTAAATGGAGTATCATAGACCCATCCAAAATACAGTGGCGGTATGGTGCCCCTACGCAGGATATGGCCCACCATGACTGCCTCTCCACCTGGACCTTTCAAGATTTGAACGTGTTGAATGACAGAGCTGTACAAAGTAGCTTCATACTGGTCAGAAAAAATCTGAATAGTTGAGACTATAAAAAGAAACATTTTAACAAAAAAAACCGAGTGCCCAGAAACCATAAAATCAATGTCAAAAACGAAAAAATAGAACGAATAAAACACCTTACACCGACCTATGGAAGACGGTTATTTTTTTTTGGTAAAGTGTTTTCTCTTTTTAGTTTTATACCTTATTTATGACCATGAAAATACGCATTATTAAGGATAACTCAAAAATTACTCAATTTAATTATTTTTTATTTGACCACATGAGAAGCATCAGCTTTCAAATAAAAAAAGACATCATCAAAATCGGTTCACCTAGTAAAAAGCTTTGAGATAACAAAATTACAGCCGAATTGAGAATCTCCTCCTTTTTGAAGTCGGTTAATGATCTGAGTTAACCGACATGAAAGAAGAAGAAGATGAGATTTGATCTTTCTTGAACTACTGTATTGTATTTCATGATTAGCCACTGTACCGTTTGAATACCTTTTATACTTTGCATTTGCATAATTCAATGAATTTTTATCTTAAAGACGATGTCGATGGAGAAGTAAACCACTTAGGATATGTCAGAGTTTTTCCATAAATATTTATGACTCTACCGTAAAGTGGAACTCTAATGTAATCAATAAATTCATACTCGGCGCCACAAAACAAGGACGGTGAAAATTGAGTTATGCAGAGAGGCTATATTTTGTCGGAAGTCTTTTTTCCCAATTATTGCTGGGGCTTCAAGCCGAAGGCAATGTTACAAGTGAATACTCTAGACATACAACTGGTTCGGTTATGGTGGGGATAACTTACCAGGGGGCGTTGCAATAAACGTGTTTTGAGTTTTAGTGCATATTCCCCGAGACGACATACGACATGACCGATTTAGGTGTGGTTTTTGTAAAGTTCTTAGAATTTATTTGCGATAGATGGTCTATATTTAGGTTCTTTCAAACCTGTGTTTCAGGCCATTCATATGATTAACTGAGTAGCATCTTCACTTCACCCACGACTTTTTTAATTGAAATTGGAATCGCAGCCTGTATTGATGGGTGAATTATCGAGACGAGGCAGTAAAACCGGCCAAGTGCGAGTCTGACTCGCGCACAGAGAGTTCCGTATAAACAGCTACGCGTAATATTTTTGAATGGCCTTTCCAACGATATCACCATGGGATGGACGAGAATTTTTTTTTCCCTCTTTATGTGTACAGGAGTTGTCCTACAATGTTTTTCATGATTTTATTTTACCACTTAGTCGGCGTGATTAATGTGTATAATCATGCCCAAATATACCTTTCTAGTACTAAGAGTCTCTGAGGTAAACTATGGACGGACGGACGGACAGGCGGACACGGAGAAACTATAAGGTTTCCTTAATGACTACGGATCTCGATCGGACTAAAAATGGACAGGTACCTTGTCCATTGTAGCAACAGGAAATACTGTATTCACAGAATTTAGAAAAAAAACTAAGTCAGCAAGACAAATGGGCAAATTACACACAAAACTTGTTCTGATACAAATCGAACCTGTTTCTAATGAAAATTTTAAAGTTTTCAGGAATGGGTAGAATACTTCAATAATATCTATTAAAACAAGTATCTTTTTGGTATAAATTTATTACACACATTACATTTATTTATCTTATGCAACTTTGGCCCTTACGTTTTGCAAAACCATTTTATATAATTTACTCATAATTACACGGGTACGTATGAAACATCATATAAAAACATAAAAAACTAGGTGCACGGTTCTAAATTATTGTTTTATAAGTAGATAAAATAAAATGTGGATGTACTCAGGAGAACCTCTGCCCAACCACTCGGAAAGTGTAGGCGTGATGTTAAGTTGTTATGGACAAGAAACGGTAAAAAATTCCACGGTCTCTGTTAATTAATAATAGGATTTTACAATATTTTGATATAAAAATGTTAATTTTAACTAATATTATAAAAATGTGAATTGTTTATTTGTTTCTATGTATGTTAAAGTTCATCTCTGGAAGTTCTGTCCGCCTCTGGAATAATCTTTCTCACTCCATACGGGATATCCCTTCAATTGAGATTTTCAGGAGAAGGTCTCAGGAACATTTCCTGTCTACGCATAAATATGTATGTATTTTAGATAAATAGTATGTATTATGTTTATGCATTGTGTGCTGTACACGTATTTGTGTAGTCAATTTAGTTAGTAATAATTGAAATTACTATAACACTGAACTTTGCTGTCAGAGAACCCAATTATGGGTTAAGATCGCCTTTGTTCAAAGTTGTCCTTTTGTATTTGTCTATCTGTGTCTTGTGTACAATAAATAATATGAATATGACGAAAATTCTTTTACTGATGAACTTTCGCTGAATGTCAATGTTTTATTCCTTGAAAAAACACAGTCCCTGATAGCTTAAGGGACTGAAACCGTGGCAAAATGCTTATGCCAAAATAAAAGTGGATACCTTACAGTCTTACATAACTAAACATTTATAAAATACAATTCATGTTAATATAATATAGCACTTTAAACCTATGTTAGTAGTAAAACTTGAAAACGAATTTATTACCTTGTCACTACTAGCGTTATATATTTGTTAACATTATACTAGGTACCTAACTGTACATTCCAATGATGATTCGTTCATTTCGTGTCCCTAAAGTCAAATAAAACCGAATTATATTGTTAAAATCAAATTACTTCGTTACATTCTACTTGAAAGCAAATAATGTCTTAATATCTTAATATTTCAAACGCAAAAAAAAACAAATCAGTTCATTCTTAGCCCTGTAAGTGCCGGTCATATCTCGCTTGGGGTCCCAGAAGGAATGACAAATATAGTTGTCCAGGCCACCACTTGAAACGAATTTAGCATATAGAAAACATATCTCACTGTTTCACTCACTGTGCAGTACGCTGACATAATAGCTTCTACAGCCACTATAAAAACCAACATGAATGAGATTACGCACTTTTTTATACTATTAGAGAACCTTCCATCAGAGTTATCTCTGGGTTTGATTTCGCAGAACATAATTAAGTAAAACAAAACGGTAGTTGCCAGAATGAAAACTTTTATGGAATCTATAACTATATTGTACACAACGAGAGTTTTTACACGTGAACGAAAAACGAAACACAACACTCCCACTGGTATCATGAGGATCCAAATCCAATTAAAATTCTTATTTTGCAACGCATACTTTGACTCCACTTGCTCGCGTAAGTTCTTAAATAACACATATATCCAGCACACTACCACGGCGTCCAGGTAATACGTCAGTGACCAGACAGCGTCCACAGCGTCCAGGTTACTATTAAATAGAGAATATGTGGCTATATTTAACACATATTGTAGGAATGTGTGCAACAATCTTGCTGCTGTCAGCTGGATGATGATCCTCTGGTCCACGTTTCTTAGCGTGGGTCTGAACGCGGAGAGCGATGCTTGCAAAACTAAGCATATCGCCGATAAGATGATCCCAGCAACCCAGGCATTGCGGAGTACAGGTTGAATCGCGTTAGACATGGTGTAGAGATCCTACTTTGCCACTAGTCAGTATGGCACTATTTACAATATTATCCTTATATTCCGACCGAGTGACCAGTTTCCGAGAATTATTTTAGTCATCGGCTATTTTTATCAATAGAAGGAAGTTGGTTACAAAAATAATACTGAATAAAAGTGGCACATTCGCAACCAAATCTAGAAGATAAGATAAAACAGATTTTAAAGTGTATTACTTCATTTGACAAACGACTAGAGAAGTTAGAATCCAGCACCAAATCAGGTGCTCTTAATAATCAAAAATGACTAATACACTAAAAATAATGGCGTGGAACTCGAATGGGCTCCTCAAACATCAGAGTGAGTTACAGGCAGTCCTAGACACAGAAAATATAGACGTGTGTTTAATCTCTGAAACGCACTTCACTAAACAATCTTTTGTTAAATTTAGAGGATACAAGATATATAATTCGCTTCACCCTGACAACTCTGCCAGAGGAGGTAGCGCGGTTATAATTAAAGAAAACCTTAACCATTACGAGCACAGTAAATTTGAAGAACCAGACATTCAAGCTGTGGCAGTATCAGTCAAAACCAAATTTTGTCTCGTTTCCATAGCAGCTGTATACTGTCCTCCAAGGCACATGATAAGAAAAGAGCAATATTTGCAATTCTTTGAAGTTTTGGGTCAAAGATTCATCCTAGGCGGTGATTTTAATGCCAAGCATACGCATTGGGATCACGACTGACTACAACAAAGGGAAGACAGCTCTTAAATGCAGTTAGAGACACAAATTGTGAAGTTATGAGCACCGGCAAACCAACTTATTGGCTAACTGATCATCAGAAAATACCGGATCTCGTATACTTTTTCATATGTAAAAACATATCCACCAATTATGTTAGTTTGGAGGAAGAGTTTCTTATGAATTCGCATCACTCCCCGATTATACTAAGACTTAGTCAATAAATTCTATTAAGAGAATACCATTTAACTTTGGTTGACAAGTCTACAGACTGGGACAGCTTTGCGCTTGATCTAGATAATATAATCGACCTAAAAACTCCATAAAAAAATCCGGATCAGCTTGACTCAGAAGTAAATAAGTATGTTGTTAACATTCAACAATGTGCTTGGAACAACACTACACAGTTAAAACGAAAATATAAGGGGCATATCTGTCCCAAAGATATTGTGCATTTACTATCAGAGAAAAGAAAACAAAGAAAGCGCTGGCAGCAAACAAGGTGCCCGCGGGATAAAACACTTTTAAATAACCTTACTTAACAATTAAAGAGGAAAATTTTACAAATTGAGGATGAAACTCTGAACTCCAAACTTGTGCAGCTAACAAACACACGACAAATCAGCGGATTACTCTCTTTGGAAAGCTACAAGAAAACTGTAGGCCGATTATGCAAATCAGAAACAGCGATGGAAAATAGGCCATAAGCAATGAACAAAGAGCGGTAAGGTTTGCCCAATACTTAGAAGATACTTATCAAGCCAACGAAAGTTCCATAGAAATACCTGAGAGTGCAAATGTATCACAAAACCAAAGAATTCGACTTGTAACTCCTAAAGAAGTTGTGAGAGAAATTAAAAACAACATAACTCGAAGAAATCTCCGGGTTATGACCTCATAACAGGAGAAATACTAAAATACCTCCCGTGCAAAGCCATAGTTAAGCTGACCAGACTTATTAACGCTGCATTTATGCTAAAACATGTACATAAGCCATGGAAAGTTGCTGAAGTTATTATGATTGCTAAGCCTGGGAAGCCACCCCATGAAGCATCATCTTTTAGACCCATTTCCCTGCTGCCAGTATTATCGAAACTGTTTGAAAAGCTCTTATTAAAACGGATAAAACCAATAATAGAAGAGAAAGACCTTATTCCAAACCATCAATATGGCTTCAGGCAAAAACATTCTACCATAGACCAGGTACATAGAATAACAAACATCATCGAAAAAACGCTCGAAAACAAGCAAGTCTGTGCCACCGTATTTCTAGATGTCGCACAAGCTTTTGACAAAGTTTGGCATGAGGGTCTGATATACAAACTTAGACGCATGCTCCCCGAATTTTCAGATATTCTAAAGTCATATATAAGCAACAGAATTTTTAAGATAAGGCAAGAGGACGTATATTCTGAGCTAAAAACTATTAACTACCGGAGTACCACAAGGAAGTGTGTTAGGCCCAATCCTGTACTTGGTATACACATGTGATATCCCAGAGCTGGAAAAAAACACCATAGCGACCTTTGCTGATGATACTGCTATTATGGCTACTGGTTCAAACCACAAAGAACCAGTAGAAAAAGTTCAACTACAAATAGTACCGTAACTTGCAAATACAGCAAAATACCTTGGCATAACTCTTGACGCCAAGTTGCGTTGGAAATCTCACGTCAAAAAGGAAAGACAGGATCTCGATATACGCTACAAAAATATGTATTGGTTACTCGGCAGGAAATCCTGTCTATCAATACACAATAAAATTATAACATACAAGCATATTCTTATGCCAATTTGGACGTATGTTATCCAACTATGGGGCTGTTCTAAACAAAGCAATGTTAAAATTATACAACAATTTCAAAATAAAGTACTCCGAGATGCTGTTAATGCACCATGGTACATCAGAAATGACGAACTTCACCGCGACCTTAAAATGAAACTCGTCACCACCGTTATCCAAAACTTTGCTGAAGCCCACGAACACAGACTTCATCGACATGTGAGCGATTGTTGAGCGTATTCGTACAATTCGCTACTGGTTTTTGCGGTAAAGATTAACGCCGTGTCATCGGCATATGATATGAGTTTGCCTTGTTTAATATTTAAATTACACAGATCGTTAATGTAAATCAGGAATAGGGTTGGGCCCAGAATGCTTCCCTGAGGAACACCATAACCAGTACCTTTTTGCTCATCGCTAATAATATCGTCTATTTTCACATATTGAGATCGATCGTCTAAGTAGTCAGCAAGAAGTTTCAGCGGTGTTCCTTTAATTCCTAAAGCCTCTATTTTTTTTAGAAGCATAGGAACGGACACCGTATCGAAGGCTTTGGCTAGATCAAGGAAAACCCCCAGGGTCTGGTTTCCTTTGCCAAGCTCTTCTGCGGTATAATCAATCAGACTATGCACCGCATCGGCTGTGGATAATTTGACTCTGAACCCAAATTGCGCAGATGATAATAAATTGTTTTTTTCTAGATAATTAACTAGTCTATTGTTTACAATTTTCTCTAGTATTTTAGATATTGAAGGGAGTAAAGATATCGGTCTATAATTATTTACAATTTTTTTGTTTCCAGATTTAAAGATTTATTTATTTATTTTTAAAATACCTTCAGATAAATAAATGCTAAATATATGCGTTAAGGGAGGTACTAGGATATGCTTAAAGGTTTTAAGGATCTTATTGCTTATATTATCCCATCCAACTGCACAGTCATCTTTTAGACCAGATATGATTCGGGTTATTTCGTCTTCGTCAGTATCCAGCAAGCCAAAAGATTTTAAAGCACATCTATTATTTTGGGAAGATGGTGGCAAACAGTAATGTTTTGGAATCTGTTCGGCAAGAGTTTTACCAATATTTACAAAAAAGTTATTAACGTGGTTGGCTGACAAGAGAGGTGATGGATTAGAAAGCAGCAAGCTCGAATTTGAATCACGCTGTTTTGTCCTAGGTGACGTTCTTAATATGTTTCCAAAGTTGTTTACTATTGTTTCCTGCTCTATTTAATTCATTTTTATCGTAATTAATTTTTAAGTTCTTTAGGAGGTTGTTGCAAAAATTTCTGTATCTCTTATAGGTTATTTTAATGATTAGATTATCAGGGTTACTCCTAGATCTCTGATGGAGTTTGTCTCTGTGTCTTATACACCGAATTAGGCCAGGAGTCATCCAAGGCTTGATGCTACGAAGTTTTTTGTTTACTATAATAGAAGTCGTATTACCTAATATTGTTAATTGAACATGTTTTATTAAGTACGATAAAGCAAAATTAGCGTCAGCAGTATTGTAAACTGGGTTAAAGTCAAGATTGCATAAATCACATTCGAGCCTGTTTGAGTTTAATTGCGTTTTCGTCTGGGGACGATTTAGCTTAGGCAGCGTTAAGTTTAGGGTTAGTAGAACATCGTGATGGTCTGTAATAGTTGAGTTAGTAACAAGCGTAGCATATGATAAGTTGGATTTGATCATCATATGATCCAGACAGGAACCGCTCTGATGAGTAGGCAATGTGTGTGCGGGAAGAAAACCATGGTATGAGCAGATATTAAGGTAATCTTGGGTCCCAGTGTCGCAGTTTACAGCGTTAAGGTTTATATTTATATCACCTGTTAATATAACATTCTTAAAAGAGCTTAATGCTTCAAAGATCTGGTTTAAGGATGCGTGAAAAGAGTCGAAGTTTCTAGCAGAAGGGGACCTATATATAGTGATTATTGCTGTACTTGTACCAATTTTGATAACCAAACAATTACCCACACAGTCCTGAAGAATTGGTTCTTCAATTGTGACCATTAATGATTCCTTACAATAAACAACCACACCATCGTTTTGATTGTTGTTTACTGCAGTATACATTAAGTTGTATCCCGGCATTTCTGGGAGGTGTTCCTGGCGATTAGATAGCCAGCACTCGGTTAGTACCATTATGTCACAATCAAAGTTAAGTCTATGGAGAAAAACGTTAAAGCTATCTATGTTCTTATAAATACTGCGAATGTTCTGAGTTAGTATGGTTAGTGAGTTTTGATATTCAGAAAGAAATTGCCTGCAGTCCTCAACCTCGCATGACTTTGCATCGGTACGAAATGTATTATCTATATCGGTCAATAAGGTATTATCCATAGTATAAGAAAAATATAAACAGTAAAATTAAGTCTTAGATATATTTGAATATGTGGCGCTCTTAGGCGCCTTCATAATCAATCGAGTTAATGTACCTGTTTTCGGCAGATTTTTTAGCAGGACGCTCTTGTTCTCCCGTTTTATGGCTGGCTGGTTTTTTGAAGCGCAGACATGTTGCACATTTTGGCGCTTCAGTTTTCTTTGTGCAGTCGTGGATAATGTGTCCTTCTTCACCGCAATGTCCACATGTGGGGGCAGCAACTTTACATGTCTTGGCCGCATGACCGTACTGCTGGCACTTGTAACATCTCGTTACCAGTGTGAAGTCTCGTACCGGGCAGGAAGTCCAATTGATGAACAATCTGTCTTGTGTGATGAGAGCCTTGCGGATGGTCGCAGGAACTTCTAAGATGTAATTACAGTTCTCAACATCTTTTCTACCAGATTTGTGGCTCAATTTGATTAAGATCAAAAAGGTATCTCTGGAGATAGTTGGCAGTTTGTCGGCTAAGTTTTGATCGTAAATGGATTTATATACCTCATTTTCTGCCATTGATGCTGGAACTCCTATCACTATTATGCGGGGTTTGCGCTTTTTCGGTTCATCGACGGTAAGCCCTGAGGAAGCAGTTTGAACCGATTGCCTCAACTTATCTAGGTCCACTTTCGTCTCCGTGCTAATTATCCTTTTCCTATCTTGCGTACGCTGCTTTCAGCTTCATTTCACCTGGGCATATAATTTTTTGGACTATGTTCTTCGTTTCATCGCTGGTCTTTGAACTGTCGGTGGGATAAATCGCCACGGAGCTAAAAGTATTAGGACGAACGAAGTTGTTAGACCCCTTCTTCACCATGTCTGCAAAAGTTGATGCAGCTGTTTCCTGCCGCTTTGCACAGGATTCCTTAAAAGTCCGGTTCATCTCCATTACACACTCCTTTAGGTCCGTTACGCAGTCTCTTTCTTCGGATCAATATTTTAAGGGAGTTATGGGACCTAAGGGCATTTTGTTTAAGCGACTGGTATTGAACAGCCAGTTGCGAGACTCCATATCCAACCTTTCGGCACAAATTGGTTATTTTTAGCTTCTGATCTGAGTTAAGCTTTCCTTCAGAAGCAATAGCACATACCTCACCCAAGTGTTGTTCAATGGAACCCATCCAGTTCTGTATCTCCGCAGTTGAGTCTACCTCAACTTCTTCCTCAGCTTGAACACGTCTCAGTTGTTGGGGCTGTGTCGGTGTAGGTGTTGAAGGAGGGCTGCGCCGCATCATCTCGCTCCGATTAAAGGGGCTGCCTTCCATCTTTCAGATTATAATAATATACAATCAAGTCAGTCCATTATTGCACTTATTAGCACTTCCAAAGAGTGTCAGTATTACACGTCAATATACTAAAACTAGGTCACTATTTATGCTAAAACGTTAATTTATATTATTTTTAATGCATTGATGAGCACGTCTGTATGCGACGAGTGCAATGTACAATCTAAATAAATAAGTTAAATTGCTTATGGTTGCTTGAAGGTGGTCCTTGGCAGTTATGCGCTCATATCACTTTCAGCCCGAATTATTTCTTCCACACTCTATACGGGATAGCCCTTCGTTGGAGGTTTTCAAGAGAAGAATTAGGGAATATACCTATATGTCATGTTCACACATTAATTTCGTTGTTGACTCGTAGTCACACCAAGCTATCACACCAGTGTGACAATCAGGATTTTTTTTCTCGTTTGTCCCATAAAATTGTAATGTTTTAGTTATATATTATATAGTATGCTGCATGTATTATGTTTATGCATTGTGTGTTGTGCACATGGATGTTCTATCCTCATATGCATATCGCAACTGAGGTTTGCTGTTAGAGAACCCAACTATGGGTTAAGCTCGCCTTTGTACATAAACTGTGCTATTGTATTTGTATGTTTTTAACCCCCGCCGGAAAAAGAGGGGTGTTATTAGTTAATTTGACGTGTGTTGCTGTGTATTCATAGCATCCAAACGGGTGAACCGATTTTGATTAAGTTTTTTTGTTTAAAAGGTGACTTAATCGAGAGTTCTTAGCTATGTTTGAATAAAATCGGTTCAGTCGTTCAAAAGTTGTGAGCCATTTTACTGTTTGAATCGGGGTTTTTCGCAAGATATCGTGTCATAATTACGTATTCAATAGATTGCCGATCGAAGCTTGTCTACTATTAGACCAATTGGTCAAACTTCAATTGTTCTTCGGAGCACCGACGACTATATCTGTACTAATATTCTAAGGAGGTATAGTTTGTGAGTTTGTGACGTTGTAAGGGGTAATCCCTGGATCTACAGAACCGATTTTGAAAATTCTTTCACCAATAGAAAGCTACATTACTCCTGGATGTCATAGACTATAATATATTTTCAAAAAAATTAGAGATCCTTATGGAAATTGCAATAAGGTAACCCAAGGTAGCAAAATGTTGCCTGTAAAATACATTATTTGGCGTGCGCTGAGAAAACTATTGATGATAGATAAAAATTAGTAGGTAGGGTAGGCAGGGTAGGTAGGTTAGGCAGGGTAGGCAGGGTAGCCAGGGTAGGCAGGGTAGCCAGGGTAAGCAGGGTAGCCAGGATAACCAGGTTAGCCTGGGTAGTGGCAGGGTAGCCAGGGTGGGGTGCGGGTCAGGTAACCTCCACGTTGGCCTGGTTGGTTGCTGGTCCCTTTCGGACCCGCAACCAACTTCTAACTTTCCAACTTTTTTTTCCCGTCCGGGGGGAAGAGCAACCCGCTGGGCTGGTGCGCCCCGGGCACCGTCAATAACTTCCCATTCGTGGGTTCTTGTTGGCGGTGGCGAATACCTGACAGGGGGGGGTTGTCGCTCTGGGTGTTCCCCTGATTAGCAGGGGACACTCCAGACGCGGCGTAGGGGTGGGGCTAGGTTGGGTAGGTAGGTTTGGGGTACGTTAGGTAGGTTTGCGGTGGGGCTCACTTCCGGGCCTCTGGGCGGGCCGCCCAGCCCTGCGGGGGGGGTTCCCCGGGTGCATTGACCAGCTCTGCACCCTGCTCTGCCCGGCTCTGCAACCGGGCACTGCCCGCTCTGCAGGTGGCTTTGCACTCGGCGCTCGTGCGGTTTGAGCTCCCCGAGTGCATTGACCAGCTCTGCACCCTGCACTGACCAGCTCTGCACCCTGCTTTGCCCGGACCTGCATCCGGCTTAGCCCGCTCTGCACCTGGCTCTGCGCCCGGCTCTCTCTCTTGCGGGTGGGGGCGGCCGCCGCCCGGGGGCGGGAAGTGGGCCCACGAGGAGGTGTTGACTTGTCGTTGCCGGCCCTCCTTTGGCGTGGGATGGTCGGCAGGGACAAGTCGATGGAAGGAGGAGGCGGCGGAGCGTCGTTCGCGACGCTCCGCCGCAGACGCGGAGGGCGGCATCTGTCCTTTGCGGGCCAGATGCCGCAACGGAGGGGACCGTAAAGGTCCAGCGCGGTGGAGGGTACGGCGCAGCACACCGTCTAGGTGTGCCCAGCGGGGGCGTAGCTGCGCCGTGCCCTGAGGAGATGTCGGGCGGGACCTCTCGCTTGCCGGTGTGGTGAATTCCATGCTGGGGGGTGGGGGGTCCTGGGCGGCGGTTGTTCCCCTTTTGT
The DNA here is from genome assembly GCA_964057195.1 of Orthosia cruda. NCBI lineage: Eukaryota > Metazoa > Arthropoda > Insecta > Lepidoptera > Noctuidae > Orthosia > Orthosia cruda. The sequence goes on from OZ059834.1 coordinate 9,169,177, forward strand.
GAGGACGCCAAGTCGCAAAAGGGGGTGGCGGAGAGGGGGTGGAAGGGGGCGGTCGTACGATCGTTTCCCTCCCACCTCCTGGTGGTGACTAGCGGGCGACGGGCGTGGGGGCCGCCTTAGCCTGCATTGCACTAGTCACCACCCTTGCGGGCGGGAACGGCCGAGCACACGCGGTCGTTCCCGGGCCCCTCCATTGGAGGGGCGTCAAGGGCCTGCCCTAAAAGGCGGCCGGTCGTCGGCGGAGGACTGGACGTAAAGGCTGTGCCGGTTTCCCAGTCCTCCTCCATTCAGACGATGCGGGAGTGCCGCTGGGTTATTTTAGTGGGTATACCGGGCTGGGGGGCCCGGGGAGTCCCACATAGCCCCCCATTCCCCCAATGGGTGGGTATGCGTAATGCATTTTTTCCCAGCGTGATAATAAAAAAAAAAAAAAAAAAAAAAAAAGGGTAGCCAGGGTAGCCATGGTAGGCAGGTTAGGCAGGGTAGGCAGGGTAGCCAGGGTAGCCAGGGTAGCCAGGGCAGCCAGGGTAGTCAGGGTAGGCAAGGTAGGCAGGATAGCCAGGGCAGCCAGGGTAGTCAGGGTAGGCAAGGTAGGCAGGGTAGGCAGGCTAGGTAGATAGGTAGCCAGTTGACGGGAGCGAAGCCCCGAGGGTCAGCTAGTACTAGATAAATTATGTTGCATGAAATAAAAATGTGTCAAAGGTTTTTTTAAATTTTGAAATTTTACGTGTTATGTTTTGTGTACAATAAAGAATAAGATTAAGAATTTGATTAGGATCTAGCTCTATGTTAAAGGTACAATAAAATATTGTTGTTGCAATACTTAACCACTTTCACGGTATCGTCAGTGGCAGACCTACTGCCGTCTCTAGACACGTTGATTCCATACTCTGTGGCCTAGGTACAATATGTGTAAGTGCCAAAGTGTCGGACAGTGGTGATAACTTTCTGACACCAAGTTAGTTCTTGGGACAAAGTATAGCTGTCGAAACGTATAGGTATGTGTTAGAGTAGGCTGAGAATAGATTTGTTAGTTGATACAGTTTCCTATGCAGAATAGATGATGCATTCCCGTTGGTGGTATTATAACTTGCGTGATCACGTTTTGGTTGCCGGCCAATGACGAGATGTAGTGAATGTTGTTTGGAGTATATGACCTTTAGAAGTGTAGCGGAAACAATTTGTAAGAGATCTTCCAAACTTGGAAGAGCATTTATTACCTTGCGTTATTTGGAGCACTTAATTGCAAGATTTTAGTGTTGACGTATTTCTCAAGTTTTATGATATTTCAGCTTAGTTTTAGGAATTAACAACACTTCTCTTTAAAGTGCAGTTACCCATATAACTGGTTTTATTCAAAATGCAGGGACGTGCAGAAGCCATAACGGTGACACTTATCCCTTGCATGATTACTCATGCAAATAATACTGCAGATAGACCGGAATGCTTATGACGAGCTCTCATGTTCTTATTACGTCTCCATCACGTGAGCTTGTCGTCCTACATGCGAAATGTGCTTGCATGCAAACAAGATATATGTTTAATTAATATATCATGATTGCCATTCTATTTGTAGCTTGATTGCTGTTAGTAGTTAATCTTCACAATTTCTCATATAAAGTTACTTACAACTCGGGAAGGTATGAATTGTTAATAAAGGTAATTATAAGCTAATCGAATGGCAGCATCTAGGAAGTCTGCTTGAGAGAAAATAGAGGATAATCAATCCGTCCAACACCCAGTTTAAGTAAAGTGCATCAGATCAGATTCTGTTCCTCAGCCTGGAGTGTCCCAAGTGACACTTACAGAACTTATTAGAAGAAAGAGCGCCACTGATATCACGATTGCCGTGACGATCTTAGCAGGATATCCATCCTACAAAGATCTTCAGGCTCTGTGGAATGCGCGACGAGAAGTTTCCGAAATGCTGCCCAGCCCACCTGCAGTCTCCAGTTTTGAGAGACAGGCTCCCCTCAAAAAAAAAAAAAACCAAACTTAAGAGTTTTCTCGTGTATAATGTATTATCAGTGGCAGCAGTGCAGAGAGCAGTGGTGGGTCGTGGGTTCGAACCCGAGCAGGCGCTTTACTTTGTGTAATTTATTTCATCACCACTGCTCTCAAAACGGTGAAGGAAAACATCGTGAGGAAACCGGCATGTTTTAGAACCAAAAATTCAAAGACATGTGACATCTACCAATCCGCACTGGGCCCGCGTAGTGGTTTTTAGCCCACTCCCTCTATGAGAGGAGGCCTGTGCCCCAGCAGTGGGAATTTTAAAAGGCTGATGATGTGATGTGATGTGAATGTATTCTCGAACAATCTCGAAAGCACCACCATTGATAACAATCGGTTCTAGTGTGACGTGTTCGTAATGAAATAATATCGCAGTTGGTAATCTTCTGCGAGTATGTAAGTAAGTATTTTGATGTAAGTAGGTTTAATACCAAACAACAACTACAAGATACAGTTAACTTGGCCATTCTTGTGATAACATGGATAACCCTGCGACCATATTTGCATAATGCAGTTAAAGTATGTGTCGCATTCATATGTAAATGTGGCCACTGCCATTATTTTGGTGATTATGATAATTGTCGCCATTGTATCGATTTATAATAGAAAACCAAACGATATTATTGGCGCTACTGTTTGAATATTAACACGCAACACTGTTCAGTTTAGATATCTAAATGATCTTTTTATAGAAATCTGTTTTCTCCGTCCCAATGCAGGGTAAATGCCTCTTCTCATACAGAGAAGGCACGAGCCTTTAATCACCAATGCGACTGAAGCGTTGGTTTTTGTTGGAATTAACTCAAAGCAACATAGCATATATCCTCATAACGCATACTAACTACTACATAATAAAGTATATGCTAAGTATTTGTTGATACATACATACTGCACATTGCTCGCAGGACGGATGGCCGATAGGCCCGAAAAGTTCTGGAAAGCCGCGAACCGGAAGACGATGTGTTGGAAGGCCTACCACTAGGTTGACCGATGACCTGGTTAAGGTTGCGGGAATGCGCTGGATGCGAGATGCACGGGATCGGTCAATGTAGCGACGCCTGGGGGAGGCCTATGTCCAGCAGTGGACGTCTTTTGGCTGATATGATGATGATGATGATTTATAGTTACAAACTGCTGCCTTTTATATCAAACAAGGATGCCTTTCTTAATCCCTTACGATTTCTTGCAGTAGCACACAGCAGCATCGTGGTCTAAGCTAGCACAGATTTATGTTTCCATATATTTCAGCTAGCCAAGCGCTTCATCTAGTCTACAGCAGGTATGGAAATATAGATGTAGAGTTTCTGAAAATTACGGGTTTCTGTAGTACAATTATATGCTGTGAACCCTTCATTTAAGCATGATTTAATAGCCTGCTGTTCATTCTCTCATTTAGAAATTTTAAGGATCATATTTGCAGTTTTAAAATGTTGTAGCTTAGAAACGTTTACACACCTCATACAATCCGCATTCGAGAAAAGACTGGTGGAAGTGCTCGTAGTAATAAATGCTCCCGGGCAATATTCGGTACAAATTCAACGTAGATTAGCCAAATACGTAAGATAAGATGTGTGCTCTAACACAGGTGCACTCTCCTTCTGTTCCTATACTCTCATAGTTTGATACACGGCAATACAACACGACCGGCAGGCTTATTACGTAAGAAACATCAATCAGCCATCATTCCGCGATCAAACGCTTTATGTTATAAAAGTCGGAATTTCCTACAGTGTCGCACACTAATCGTGCACTTTTTTTTAGAAATACTGCCAAAAACATCTAAAACTTCTGTATTAAAGAGCAATTATTGCGAAATAATCACTATCGTTTTGCTCTTGCAAGATACGTAATAAACCTGCGGGAAGAGATCAGGTGCAGGACTAGGGGCTTTCAACATCATAATCATATCAGCCGAAAGACGTTCACTGCTGGACATATGCCTCCCCCAAGCGTCGCCACATTAACCGGTCCCGTGCGTCCCGCATCCAGCAGATCCCCGCAACCTTCACCAGGTCATCTATCAGTCCACCTGCTGAGAGGCCATCCAACGCATCGTCTAACGGCTTTACGTGCGTGTATTAAACTTATTAATTGATCGACTATAATAACATTTTCCCGCGATTTTGGCATGTTCCGCATTCGCCCCAATTTTAATTTATAAGCAACCATTTGCCGAAAGCGGGGCGAAATTTTTTCCGAATGTTTTTAATCTTTTGACTTTCTATTCGGAGTGACAATTTGCCGGTATCCTTGGTATCACAGGTGCGCCGTATCATTCGATAAATTATCCTTATTCTACGCCACAAGGGCGAATCCAATTAATTGGAAATGTCAGAAAAATAAAGAAAGCAGAGAAAAATGTCATCGAAAGCAAACACATTGCCTCCCTCGTAAACCGGATTTTATAGCGGACCCTGCTTATATATTTTGTAGTAAAAGTTTTTTATGATAATCTTATCATTTCAATGTAAATGTCTGTATGAAACTGTTGACAGCGGTCGGTAAGTCACCCGAGTCAATGGAAATAAATAGGTATTAATAAACATTCTAGATATCAGAAATTAAAAAGAAAGAAATGAACTTATTAATTGTTCCAACGAGATGAACATAACTAAGTAGGCACCTATTTAACAAAGAGGACTTTAAGTATTGTTTTTCCCTATGTTGCTACGTTATGTGTCTAAAAAAGTTATGCGTACAAGTGTGAATGAAGAGGGAGGAGAGGAAAATAAAGATGAATGGTTTGTGTAACTGAGGAATGACATGAAACAAAAGGACGTGAACCGTTGACATGGGAGAATGGAAGAACCAAACGTGTTGTGCCAACCCTAACTAACATGGAACAAGAATATGATAGTGATATTAACTATCAACAAGGGTAATTAACAAGAGTATCTACAAGGTAGAAGTGAATGGAAACGCCGGGAGGACATACATAAACCTTAAAGGTGATGTTCTTCAGAAAGGACAAGTGCGCAGTCCTCATAACCGGCGTGCGTATATGACAAGATGAACGTGAGTAAAGCAAAAGAAGTACCTATGTAAGGATCGCAGAAGGTTGCATTGTTTTTTCTGCATACCCGCATGAAAAAAAGGCGTGACTTTATGTTTGTATGTATTAATTTAATATGTCATTAGAAATATTAAATTTCGAACTGCATTTCGTGAAACAGTGTTAGTTGTTAGCACAGTTAGGCACACAACGATAAAAAGCACACACTAAGTAATATACTTAAATAATATAATTAAAGTTTTACTTAGCAAAAAAGCAGCTGCGAAGTTTAGACTTAAAATTCGGCCCAATGACGTCAACAGACGAAAATACATCTTAATAAGAAATCAATGCAACAAGGTGTGTAGGAACGCTCAACGCCAACATATCCACAATTCTGTTCAAAACGGTGATCCAGCCAAAGTCTGGAAATTTCTCAAATCATTAGGTATCGAAAAAAAGACTCCTGACACGGTTCCTAAAGACTTGGACTTCAACTTACTTAACAGTCATTTTTCTACTTCGCCCGTATTTGATAGGGCTACCAAAGCAACTACGCTTAGTTATCTTTCAAATCTTCCGATACCTGATTATTCCCCTTTTGTCTTAAGTCAATTCACTGCCTGTGATGTTAAAAAGAGTATTTTATCGATTACATCCAACGCTGTTGGTAGTGACTGTGTCAGCCGTAAGATGATCATCCCCATCCTTGATTACATTATCCCTGTCATCCTTCATATCCTCAATTTCTCTATTTCCAGTGGTGTCTTCCCTCAATCCTGGAAAGATGCCCAAATTATTCCTTTACCCAAAAAATCTCATCCTACATCTTTTTCTGACTATCGTCCCATTTCTATTCTTCCTTTCCTATCCAAAGTCCTTGAAAAACTTGTCCACCATCAACTCAGCACGTTCCTTACCAAACACAATCTGCTAAATCCTTTCCAATCTGGTTTTCGACGCGGACACAGCACTACCTCAGCACTTGTACACATTACGGACGATATTAGGTCAGGCATGGAAATGGGAAAGTTAACGGTACTTGCTCTGCTTGATTTTAGCAATGCCTTCAATACCGTTGATTACGACATTATGCTTGGCGTCCTAAGCTCTTTTAACATATCTCCTCCGGTAATTGACTGGTTTCGTAGTTACCTGTTTGGCCGCCGGCAGCGTATTTGCACTGATGAATATTTCTCATCTTGGTGTCACACCTCTGCCGGTGTGCCGCAGGGTGGTGTTTTATCTCCTCTCCTCTTCGCGCTCTTTATTAATGCTATCACTCAACGACTTTCTTCTTTCTACCACCTGTATGCTGATGATCTCCAGATTTATACCCAAGCCGCTCTTGGAGAGTTACGAGAAGCCATTGAGACGATTAATATGGACCTGGCTCGAATAGGTGACTGGAGTGCTGAGTTTGGGTTGAAGATTAATCCGAAGAAGACTCAGGTGACTGTTGTTGGTAGTTCCCGGACTGTCCCTAGAATTGATTGGTCGATGCTTCCCCAGGTTTCTTTCAACAACACTATTATTCCTATAGCTAACACTGTGAAGAACTTGGGGATTTATATCGACAGCACTCTTGCCTGGACCAAACAACTGCAGGAAGTCAGTCGCAAACTGTTTGCTTCTGCAGGCTCCCTGAGACGTCTACGTAATTTTCTTCCCATCGCCACTAAAATTGCGATAGCACAATCTCTTCTTCTCCCTATCCTGGACTATGATGATGCCAGCTATCTCGATCTAACCCAAGACCAATTGGACAAGCTTGAGCGACTTAAAAAACTCTGTATCAGATTCATATTTGGCTTGAGCAAGTATGATCACGTTTCTGAATTTCGTACTAAGCTCAAATGGCTTCCTATTCGCCTTCGCCGGAATGCCCACATACTTTCTTTGCTTTATAACGTGCTATTTAATCCTTTTACTCCTTTTTATCTCAAAGAACGCTTTCAGTTCCTCTGTGACACCCATTCTAGGTCCTTGAGGTCATCGGAAAATCTTAAATTAAATATTCGTATGTATTCCACTTCCTTTTTTGACAAATCTTTCACCATTCAAGCGGCTCGGTTGTGGAATGTATTACCAATTGAAATAAGACGTGCTCAAACACTGCCAATGTTTAAGAAAATGGTAAAAGAGCATTACCTGTCACTATAATTTTTATTCTTCTCCTTTCTCTGTTAGATATTTGATATGTATTAGTATATTATATAATATTGTATGTATGTATTGTATATTATTATGTCTAAGTAATATTATTTAAGTATATAATTTTGTACACTGACAGCCCTAAATTCTTCTCCTATCGTACAGTCCATCCAAAGGTTGTCTGTAAGAGATTGCCCTGTGCGATAAGACCGCCCATTGTACACTTGTTTTTGTGAATGTTTTCCTGTACATATTATGTGGTGTACAATAAAGTATATAATAAATAAATAAATTAATAATATACATATTATACACAAAGCCACGGTACCACCTAGTTCAGAACAATCTACCCAGAAATTAATTAAATCAATTACCAACAGCAAAACTGTTTATTTACAAACTTGCTGAGTAAACTTGCCACGAACCATGTTTTATTCAACATTGAAGCAATTTAAAGATAATAAACAAACCCTACTAGATTCTAATTAAAAGTTATAAACAAAATGTTAATATTTTGAATTAATAAGGTTGGTATTAACAAGGTTTCTGTTACCTACTGGAAGCTAATTAGCGTTGTTAATGTGGTACGAGTTATTTGTAAAATTTTAAGGATTTGTACTTGACTTGCGCTGTGCAGAATAAAAGAACTGTGGATAAGGGTAAGTTTCTATCCTATACTTAAAATATTAATGTAAAAAAATAGTATGTTTATTAATCAATCATGCCTCAACGGCTGAACAGATTTTAATGGAGATTGAAATACACGTAGGAAGATCAAGGCCTGGATTAAGATTAAGAACTTTTTTTCTCAGTAGTTCGTTCTCGTGTATAATTAATTTATTATAATGCGAACGTAGCTGCTGAAAGAGCTAGTCAAAATAAATCTACTTTATTAAACAATCACTGAGTTCTAAAATTTATTATACCTACTGGAAATATAAAAAAAGCAAAATGTTAAACTTTATTTTACCTTTATCTAACCAATTTTCTCAAAACCCATTAAAGATAAATTGATAATGAATAAAATAATAAAAAAGTTTCCTTCAAATATAATTAAGTCCAGTCTTGACACTCTATTTTTGGACAACGGGAAGGAAATTTTATGACGTTCCGTCGTCCCCGTAACGGGGACACAGATTACGGGGACAACAGGGAATACATCGTCTTCAGCAACAAGATCAAGAGGAGAAGGCCCTCTTTAAATCTGATTAAATTATTAAACGTGACACACGAGCAATCTGGCCACATGGAGTATCATAGACCCATCCAAAATATAGTACCATTATGGTGCTCCTACGCAGGATATGGCCCACCATGACTGCCTCTCTACCTGAACCTTTCAAGATTTGAACGTGTTGAATGACAGAACTGTACAAAGTAGCTTCATACTCGTCAGACAAAATTTGAATAGTTGAGACTATAAAAATAAACTTTTTAACAACAAAAAAACCGACTTTCAAAACAAAGCTTTACAAAGCGAAAAACAACTTTCTTTTCGGCTGTCGATGTCAAAAAGTTAATTAAAAAATTGAAAAACCCGACTGCTTAAAAAGCGAACCAAAAAGACGTTAACAAGAAGAAAATCATGCTGTGCAGTCGGAGGATACATATTTGCGAGCTGGCTGACCAAAACCAGATGTATCCTCCGACTGCACAGCATGATTTTCTTCTTGTTTACGTCTTTTTGGTTCGCTTTTTAAGCAGTCGCGTTTTTTGATTTTTTAATTAACTTTTTCATTTACATCTTTTTAGTTTTTTTAATTAGGTACATTTGAACATATACGTGTTATATATTTTTGAAATCACCTCTTATAACCCTTTCTTTTCATACCCCACACGACGGGCGACGGGTGACGGGTTTGGAAGAAAAAAAAAAATGTGCCCACAAAATGGCGCCCAAATGCCGCCATTTTTTTCTTTTTCTATTGTTATGTAGCCTATGACACTCGCAGGATTAAGACGAATCGATTTACGTAAGAATAATCAAAATCGGCCAACGCGTTTGGTCTCTAGAACGCACAAACATACATACATACATACATAGACTGATAAACACATTACCCTCCTTCGGCAGTCGGGTAAATAGAGGCAGCATAGACACCGACTTTCGGAAGTCGGTTTATTTTTTTTGTTAAAAAGTGTTTTCTCTTTTTAGTTTTGGTACCTTTATTAATACCATGAAAATACGCATTATTAATGATAACTCAAAAATTACTCAATTTAATTAAATTTTAATGGGACCACATGAGAAGCACCAGCTTTCAAATATAAAAGGCATCATCAAAATCTGTTCAAATTTTTTTGAGATTCACACATAAACAAAATTACAGTCGAATTGAGAACCTCCTCCTGTTTTAATTCGGTTAATTATTCGAGTTAACCGACATGAAGTCGGTTAATTAATTGAGTTAACCGACATGAAAGAAGAAGAAGATGAGCTTTGATCTTTCTTGAACTACTGTATTTTATTTGACGATTAGCCATTGTACCGTTTCAATAGTGGTGCCAATAAGGGTGCCAGAAAGCGTTTTATACAATTAAAGATTACCAATAAAAAGGGTTTGGATTGAGCTGCTCCAATTAATTTTGTTTTTTTTTATTATATTTTGCACCGTGAATTTTGTTATTATTATTGTAATTTTATTTTGGTGTTGACAAGAATATTTACTTTTATGAGGGCGGCTAGGTGTCGTAATAAAACGATTACAGTTCATGCCACGATATACACTTTTAATACACAACACTTTGTACATAAATGTTCTTACGAGCTAACTACAGTATAACACAAACTATTCGTACGACTAAACTTAACGCTACGACAATAGTTATGACGGGAACGAGCTAGGACCGTGAAATAGTCGATCTATCTAGCATGCGCGACTCGAATCGAATGTCTACTGACTACTGGTCAGCGAGTCTGCGGGCCCGAAGCCTGCGTGGGCGCGGGGTGGGGTGCGTTTCACACATCTGGCGACCATCTGCCAGCGTGGTCCCTCTACCTGCGGCTAACCTGACCGTAGCCGTGCACACTGAGCGTTACAGTCTCCCCCTCTAACCCTAACGAACGTCCTCGCGTTTGGGTTAGCTTCTACAAGGCCTTCCCCTCCTACGCTTGTCTTGAACTGGAGGTTGGATGCGACCAACGAAGGGTGTCAGCACGGAAGCGTGATACTTGCCTAGCACCGTGCCATCGTTGAGGCACTCTAGAATGTATGTAGTGGGGTTGACCACGGCCCGGACCTTGTATGGTCCGTCGCGGCGAGGAATAAAGTTCGGTGTCTGCCCTCGTCCGGTGTCGCTAGCTCTCAGCAGAACCAGTTCACTAACCTTATAGTCGGGAACAGGCTGACAACGATCATCGGCATACCTTTTATGTGCTGCCTGGGCGTTCTCGTAGACGTCGCGGGCATCTTGGGGCACCGATTGAATCCTTGTGTCTGCCTTATACCGTTGACGACTAACATATTTTTTACATTGCGTAACGTAGGAACGCATTCTTGGCCGGTAATACTTACCAGCTATACGTTGCAGCGTACGTTCCGCGCCCATGTGACCAGCGGTGGGTGCATCATGGTGATCGGCCCATACTTTGGCACGTTCTCCTTTTGGGAGCACTAGACTGGCCGCGTCGTGGTTCCCATTCTCAGAACAGTAGCTGTATGGGATATCTTCGACGGGCCCGTATCCTCTGCTTGTCCATACCCTCCCCCTAGATGGATCGTCGGACTCCTGAACTTTAACAAACTTGCTTACCTCCGAATCTTTGTTTGAATTCTCGCGTAGGTCAGCCGGGGTCAAGAGTCGACTGCCCCATCTGAATGGGCGCTCATAGGTCCCCTCCCCCTGGAGTGAGTCTGCCCCGACAGCGTACCCATCGTTATCAGTACTGAGGACGAAGGGTAACGTCGCATCAGCCTGGCGGAGAATCGGTGTAGATACCAGCGGCTCATTCTCAAGTGCCTCTCTCATAGGCGGAGATAATCTAGAAGGAGGAGAAGCCAAGGGTTCTTGTGTTTCACTTACCTTATAAACTGCGAAGTTTGTAGGAGGTCCGACCGAAGCGAACTGAGCGACTCTGTGTTGTGGAAACTCACTGAGTGCGGCTCTGTGCTCCAGCGATAAAATCTTACCTTTTCCTTGCCGCGACGACACGTTATTAACATCTGTGTGCATCACGGCTGCGCTGTTTAATGTGTAGGAGTGCTTAAACGGGAACCGGTCTCCTGGACTATCTGCGAAATGCCATGACTCCTGGCCTATGTCGATTACTATACCTGCGTTTGCGATGAAATCGCGACCTAAAAGTGTCCTGGTGTCGTCACCGGAGAATACCATAAACTCGGTGTCGACTCTCCGACTCCCTAGGGTGACAGGTACTGTAGTCGTCTTTACCAACTTCCTATGACGGGAGCCATCGGCGAGTCCAATGTACCGCTCCGTTTCTTCGAAGCGGACATTGTTGTTTACTAACAATGCGTGTAGTGATGGGCTAGCAACACTAAGCGTGGCCCCGGTGTCGACAATCGCTACCCCTTCTTTACCTACTACCCCTATTGTTACCAACGGGTGCGATGACGTCATTGTGCAACAGTCGCCTTTTACGACATTGAAGTCGGATAGTTTGGCAGGTGCGGCTTTATTTGAACAAGTCTCACACTTAGACTTAACTACCCCTGGCTGGCCGCATCCGTAACAACGTATTGTACTTTTACCGTTGCTCGTACTTGCATTTACCGCGCTTTAATATCGCTAGTATCCGCGTTATCAGTGCTATCACTGCCGACTTTCCTAGCCTTCCGACATTCGTTAGTCGGGTGACCGAATACTTTGCAGTACGAGCATCGAATGCGATTTCGTTTATCAGAGTTAGAGGTGGGATTGGAACCTAAGGTTGCGCTCGGGCTAGAAGTACTGCGGTCAACGACTCTAGGTAGGTTCGGCTTATCCGCGGCGACGATCGCGTTGCTACTTAGCTCTACGATCGAGTCTGCCACGGTTCTCGCTCGCTCTAACAAATGATTAATAATAATAATTAATATCGCTAGTATCCGCGTTATCAGTGCTATCACTGCCGACTTTCCTAGCCTTCCGACATTCGTTAGTCGGGTGACCGAATACTTTGCAGTACGAGCATCGAATGCGATTTCGTGTATCAGAGTTAGAGGTGGGACTGGAACCTTAGGTTGCGCTCGGGCTAGAAGTACTGCGGTCAACGACTCTAGGTAGGTTCGGCTTATCCGCAGCGACGATCGCGTTGCTACTTAGCTCTACGATCGAGTCTGCCACGGTTCTCGCTCGCTCTAACAAATGATTAATGTTACTAACACTATCCCGCGACAAACGTTTACGTATTCTACGGTGTAAAAGGCCGTACACTATATCTACTATCATAACACTAGGAACAACATATGGTAATTTAACTAATAAAGAGCGTACCTTAGAAATAAACACTTCTACACGTTCACTATCACTTTGTTCTTCCGCGAATTTCTCGCGCAGCACCCGGTATGCAGGCCTTTGTACGCCGTAGGCGGAACGCAGGCGCGCGAGCGCGTCCGTCCACGTGGCGACGCCGGTCCGCGCGCCTCGCCACCACACCGCCGCGTCGCCGCTCAGCAACATGGAGAGGCCGCGTAGCGCGTGCTCATCGGTCACGTCGGCACACTCCTTGTAGACTTCCACTGCATCGATGAACGCCTCCAGTACCTCGGTGTCGCGTGACTGCCCGTCGAATCTCGCGGTACACTTCGCGAAGTTACCGCCGCCGGATGTCGCGGGCGCGTTCGCCGTGGGCGATGCCGACGGTGTCGACGCCACGTGGTTCCACTGGTTGCCATGATGTAGTGATCTTAGGCTTTCCACTAAGGTGCGGTTAGTCTCCGCCTGCATTCTGGCGAACGACTCCATCATGGTGGACAGGAGCCGTTCTGTGTTGAGCGCTGCGGCAGGCGCGCCGATAAGGGCCCCGCCGAGCGTGTGGTCCGCTGCAGCAGGAGCGCCAATGTGGGCCCCGCCGAGCGTGTGATCGAGGGCGGCGCCCCCTTGGGCGCGCATCTCCTCGGACACGTCGGTCGCGTGCGCGTGGGTGGCAGCGGCGCCCGCATGGGCGCGCGACTCCACCATCGATTCGCAGTCCTCGTCTGAATAACTGTCGTTATTCTGTTCCATCGCCTTGCTGTTGCTAACTGCTCTGATTGCTCGCGTCGTTCGTGGCATGATAACCTTTAGGGTTGGTTCGTTCACACGCTGTTACACTAAACTGGCTTTACAACACCACGTGGTCTTTAATAGCACGCAGTTTTTAACAGCACGTGTTATTTAACAGCATGTGGCCCCACGTTGGGCGCCACTATGAGGGCGGCTAGGTGTCGTAATAAAACGATTACAGTTCATGCCACGATAAACACTTTTAATACACAACACTTTGTACATAAATGTTCTTACGAGCTAACTACAGTATAACACAAACTATTCGTACGACTAAACTTAACGCTACGACAATAGTTATGACGGGAACGAGCTAGGACCGTGAAATAGTCGATCTATCTAGCATGCGCGACTCGAATCGAATGTCTACTGACTACTGGTCAGCGAGTCTGCGGGCCCGAAAACTGCGTGGGCGCGGGGTGGGGTGCGTTTCACACATCTGGCGACCATCTGCCAGCGTGGTCCCTCTACCTGCGGCTAACCTGACCGTAGCCGTGCACACTGAGCGTTACACTTTTTAAATTATTATATTATTTTATTTTAATTATTGTGAATACTATGTGGATCATTCTTTTTTTTGTTTTTAATTTTAATTTATCTTTGTTTTAATCATGGTCTGGCAGTTTGAGTAGTTTATGCGGCCTACCCGAATGTCCTTTCTTTGGTATTGTTCGTCAAATCGTTTAGCTCCTTAAATTCTGAGTTGAGCTGCTCGGTTATTGACAAATGCGTGCACTGACTGGACAGGTCCACTCAATCTGTAAAATGCTTGTGCGAAAATAAAAGTGGATACCTTACAGTCTAACATAACTAAACATTTATAAAATACAAATCGTGTTAATATAATATAGAACTTTAAACCTATGTTCTATTTTAGTAAAACTTGAAAACTAATTAATTAACTTGTCACTACTAGCGTTATATATTTGTTATCATTATAGGTACCTCACTATACATTCCTATGTTGATTCGTGCTTTTCGTGTCCCTAAAGTCAAATAAAACCGAATTATATTATTAAAATCAAATTAGTTCGTTACATTCTAATTGAAAGCAAAGAATTTTTATAATACTATAATATTTTAAACGCAAAAAAAAAACTAATTAGTACATTCTTAACCCAGTAAGTACCAGTCACATCTCGCTTGGGGTCGCAGCAGGAATGACAAATATAATTGTCCAAGCCACTACTTGAAACGAATTTAACATGTAGAAAAGATATCTCACTGTTTCACTCACTGTGCAATACGCTGATATAATAGCTTCTACAGCCACTATAAAAACCAATATGAATGAGTTAACGCACTTTTTCATGATATTAGAAAACCTTCCATCAGAGTTTTCTTTAGGCGCGTACGCACGTACGAACACGAACATAGCGAACACAAACACCAGACCCGAACATTTGGTTCGTACGTATGGACGGCATATTCGAACACGAACGCAAACATAGTTCGAGTCGAGTTCGCGAACAACAGTCGTGAACTCTATCTTAGTAGCCATGAGGCGCCGTTGGAAGTGGTTTTATTAAAGCTCTTCGAACACCGTCCATACAGAACACACTACAAGGATCGCCGCGAACATGTTTGACGAACAGAGTGTTCGATGTTCGATAGTGGTACGCACGTGCGAACCAAGTTGTTGCGTATCATGTAACGCAACAAATTTGTTCGTACGTGCGTACGCGCCTTTTGCTGTCAGGTGGATGATGATCTTCTGGTCCAGGTGTCTAAGTGTGGGTCTGAACGCGGAGAGCGAAGCTTGCAAAACTAAGCATAGCGCTGATAAGATGATCCCAGCAAACCAGGCGTTGCGGAGACCAGTTTGAATGGAGTTAGACATGGTGTAGAAATCCTACTGTGCCGCTAGTCACTATTGAACTATTTACAATATTATCCTTAAAAGCCGACCTAGCGACCACTTGCCGATAGTTATTTTATCATGAGCTATTTTTATCTATAAAAGGAAGTGAGTTACAAAAATAATACTGTATCTATGGGAAATTCGCAACTATATAGTAAAATAGTAAAATATTTGATAATATTCCTAGTAATGGTTCCAACTTACAACATAATTTACGTATTAGTAGTCAGGACATTTGTATTTACAACTGTTTGCAACTAAAAATATATAGACTAATAAAAAACTGTGTACAAGCGCGTATAGGGGAGAGGGGAATGGGTTCATTGCGTGCCAAAAAAATTGTCCATATCGTTCAATCAATGGGAAAAGTGCCCAGAACGCTGGAATTATTGCCACATTGGATAGCCATGCTGATTCTCTGGCCGAAGAAAACTCAGCCTTCTGGTTACGTGAAGTGCCGACTAACTGTTTGCTGATGTCTCGAAAGAGTCAATATCTACACATTCCGTGAAGTAAAGCTGGAGGAGACCCGCTTTCATTAGTTTACTCTGCATAGATAGCAAATAAATTAAAAATAATCCTGTGCACATAAAAATCTACGAATTCTTATACAGTGTGCCTTTGCCAAGAAACTGCAATTTTCAATTACCAAAAAACCGCCGTCTGCCGTCATGATATCGGCCAAATAATGACAGCCGTCATGGAATTCGACGTGTCAAATTCATGACATCTCAAAAATTACTCTGTATAGATAAAATCAATCTGTATGGACGATCACCATTTTACGGCCGCTATCCGTTATTATGCCGCTAACCACGCCAATTTCCTAGGAAAAGGTTCAATATTCCTAACGTTTTTTATTTACCAGCTGATCCGATAGTCGTTGTCTTGTCCAATTCAGTTCATACATACCAAAATCCCATAGAAAATACTTCTTAGAATCGGTAATTTGTACGGGTAACGGATAGAACCGTTCGCTGCGCCACTAGCGTTAGCCATGCGGATGATTATCAAGCCTATAATTAATGTAGATTTTTTGGTCACGGTTGACCGTAGGCTGTATTCTCATTAGATACATTCTAATACCTATAGTTGAAACGCCAAAATGTTAGGGCTTGACATTCCGGTAGCGCATGTTTTTTTATTTTTTATTTATTTATTCATCATCATCATCATATCAGCCGAAAGACGTCCACTGCTGGACATAGGCCTCCCCCAAGCGTCGCCACTTTGACCGGTCCCGTGCGTCTCGCAACCAACGTATCCCTGCAACCTTCACCAGGTCGTCGGTCCACCTGGTGGGAGGCCTTCCAACGCAACATCTTCCGGTTCGCGGTCGCCACTCCAGAATCTTTCTGCCCCATCGGCAATCCGTTCTGCGAGCAATGTGCCCTGCCCACTGCCACTTAAGTTTGGCAATTCTCCGGGCTATGTCAGTAACCCTGGTACTCTTGCGGATCTATACATTTCTGATTCGATCACGCAAGGAAACTCCGAGCATAGCCCTCTCCATTGCCCTTTGGGTGAATGTAAGCTTTCTGATGAGGCCCATTGTAAGCGACCACGTCTCAGAGCCATAAGTCATCACTGGCAACACACACTGGTCATAGACTTTCGTCTTGAGACACTGTGGTAAGTTAGACGAGAAGATGCCGCGCAACTTCCCGAACGCTGCCCAGCCGAGTCGGATTCGACGGTTAGGACAATAGGGACAACCTCTTGCAAAAGCATACAGCATAAAAATTGCGAAGTAAACAAATAAAAGTTTAAATTCGGTAAATAATATTAACCTGGTGCATCAAAATATTCAAGGATTTATGAACAAAGATTTAGAAGTAGAATTATTTATGAACTTTAACAGTATTGATATTCTTTGTATAACAGAACATTGGCTTAAAAGCCACCAGTTATTGTTCAATTTTAATAATCACCAGGTTGGTAGTTCATTCAGCAGAGTTAATGCTATACATGGTGGCTCATTGATTTTAGTAAGTAACCAGCTTAAATTTAAAGACCGTAAGGATATTGTGAGCCTATCTGTTGAGCGGACAGTTGAAATAGCTTGTATAGAATTGGAGCAGTTTATTGTATTAAGCGTATACAGACCCCCTTCAGGATTGTACGACTGCTTCGAAAAGGTAATGGATGAAGTGTTACACAAGATTTGTAACTCGAATAAATCCATTATCATTTGTGGTGATTTTAATATTAATTTATTAGAAAACTCAGGTTCTTGTAGTAAAATAATAAGTCTGTTTCAGTCCTACAATCTTGTAAACCTATTTTTGGAGCCCAAAAGAATAACCCCTTCTAGTGCTACATGCTTGGATAATATTTATACTAATGTTATACCAGTCCACAAAGAAATTATAAATTTACTAGATTCTGATCATTGCGGGCAGAGGATTACTATACCAAACCAAAGCAACAAAGTGGCTAAAAAGGATATCACTGTTAACCCCAAAAATGCAAGTCGCTTGGCAGCTTTTAAAGTTAAACTCATTAATAAATTATATATACTGTAAACAATTTAATTCGACCTTTATTCCCAAGACTATCTCCGTTAATAGTAACGCATCATTCAGTGATTGGGCTACCATTGGTATTCATAAAAGTAGAACACGGCTTTATGAGCTGTACAGTGAAAGGACTTATGTAAACACTGCTGAATTTAATTTATATGTTAGAAATTATTCAAAATTATTTAAAAAAGTTTGTTGTTTGGCCAAGTCGCGTTATTTGAGCTCAAAGATTAAAAACAGTAGTAATGTTATTAAAACGACTTGATATATTATTAATAGTGAAACGGGAAGATCTGGTAACCGAAATATTGACTACGGCCTGTCTATTAATGGCAACATCATAAAATCAGACTCACAAGTCGCAGTGGCCTTTGAAAATTTCTTTTCAGATATTCCTGTTTCAACAACTAAATCCTTAAACTCATCACCTTCTGTTGCTGAGTCTTTGCGAAAAGAAAATGTTAACGTTTGCGATTCGGAATTTCTTTTTGAACATATTACTTGTAAAGACATAATTAAAACCTTTCACACTTTAAATGTTAAAAAGACTGCAGATCTGTGGGGTCATTCTGTAGAAGTTGCTAAGTCTATTATTGACATTGTCGCACCTAGTTAAGCTATTATCTTTAATAATTGTATCGACTGTGGGGAGTTTCTCGACCTTATGAAAAATAGTAAAATAATACCTTTGTTTAAATCAGGTTGTACATCAGACCCTACAAATTATAGACCTATTTCAGTACTACCTACGTTTAGCAAAATATTTGAGAAATTAATTTTAGAGCAATTGCAAAGATTTTTTAATAAACATAAATTATTACATACCAAGCAGTTCGGTTTTACAAGGGGTCGTTCAACTACTGATGTTGAACTTTTAGGACATATTTATAATGCATGGGAAGATAAGTGCGATGCCTTGGGAATCTTTTGTGATTTGTCCAAAGCATTTGATTGTGTTTTTCATGAAACGCTAATCAGGAAACTCCGCCACTACGGGATCCCGAACAGCGCTCTGGATCTTCTTACTTCATATTTGAGTAATAGGATTCAGACCGTTGACGTTAATGGAAAAAGATCTCCTGGATCTATGGTAACAATGGGAGTCCCGCAGGGCTCGATTCTTGGTCCTTTCTTGTTTCTTATTTATATTAATGACTTGCCTTACCTCATAAAGGATAACCATGATATAGTGTTGTTTGCGGATGATACTTCACTTTTGTTTAAACTTAAACGTCAGCAGCTGGTTACTGACGATGTAAATAGCGCGATCTCAAAAGTAGTTCACTGGTTCAATGTTAATAATTTACTTCTTAATGAAAAAAAAACCAAATGCATTAAGTTTACCCTACCTCACGTTAGGCAGGTGAAAACCGATGTGTTGATAAAGGGCGAAGAATTGAATCCTGAAAATAGCACAGTATTCTTAGGCTTAACTTTGGATGCTAAGCTTCAGTGGGGCCCACATATAGATAAATTGTCAAAGAAGCTAAGCTCCGCAGCATATGCTGTTAGAAAAATTCGTAATTTAACTGACATAGAGACAGCCCGTTTAGTATACTTTAGCTATTTTCATAGTGTAATGTCGTACGGTATTCTGTTGTGGGGAAATGCCGCCGACATCCAGACTATCTTTGTTTTGCAGAAAAGAGCTGTTCGGTCAATTTATAAATTAAGCCCAAGACACTCTCTCAGAGAGAAATTTAAGGAGATTAATGTAATGACTGTGCCTTCTCAGTATATTTATGAAAATCTTTTATATGCCCATAAAAATATAAAATTGTTTAAAAAATACAGTGATATCCATAACATAAATACTAGGAATAAACACAAATTTGTAGTACCTACAACAAGGCTCAAGAAAATAGGTGGCTCGTTTAGATGTCAATGTGTACGCTTTTATAATAAGCTTCCAAGCCACGTACAACATCTAAGTCTTAATAAATTCAAATCTTTTATTAAACGTAAGTTGTGCCAGAAAGCGTTTTATACAACTAAAGATTACCTTGAAGACAAAAAGGCTTGGGATTAAGCTGCTCCAATCAATTTTGTTTTTTTTTTTATTATATTTTGCACCGTGAATTTTGTTGTTGTTTTTTTTGGTTTTCTTGCAATGACAAGAATATTTACTTTTTAAAGTATTATATTATTTTATATTAATTATTGTGAGTGTGAAGACTATGTGGATCATTCTTTTTAATTTAAATTTATCTTAGTTTTTAATCATGGTCTGGCAGTTTGAGTAGTTTATGCGGCCTACCCGAATGTCCTTTCTTTGGTATTGTTCGTCGAATCGTTGAGCTCCTTAAATTCTGAGTTGAGCTGGGGGCCGATTCTACTAACCATATTGTGTGACAATCGCAGCGTAATCGCCGCTGAATCACAGCTTTATAGCGTTTTCTCATTCTACTAATGAATAACGATCCAAAATAAGTTACGGTTTAGTCGAAACGCAACGATCGATCGAGACAACCGCAAGTTCGTATTCTGCTAACAAAGTCGAACGCAAGCGTGACATTTACACGCATTCTACTAATGTTTTGACACATTGATAGAATCGCAGCGTAACGACAATCGGACGGTTCATCTGTCAAAATTCGCGGTTGAGTAAAAGTTGGTAAAGTGCAACTTTTGTGGTATCGGTCTAGGACTTTTTTCACTTTTTATCTAAAAATAATGATGTTCTATATGGATTTTGTTGACCTTGCCCATGAGGTTGACAATGGAAGTGTAAGAAGAAAAAAGTATCGTCAAGAATGTACAATAATGCTTTTGACTTGACGGATCGACAGTTCATTAAAACATACCGACTCTCACAAGATCTTGCAAGGGCTTTAACTGAGGAAATCAGTCCTCATATGCCCGTTAATCTTCGTTCTGATGGCATTGATACGAAAACAAAGGTAAGCACTCAGTAATTGTACAATTATGCGCTAGTATGTGTTTCACAACTTGATAAAATATTCTCAATTGTTGTTTTAGATCTTGGTTGCACTGGCTTTTTATGCGACTGGTTCGTACCAAACACTGGTAGGACAGTCGCAATGGCATGCCGTATCACAACCCTGTTTCTCGAGCACTTAAACAAGTGACTGAGGTGCTAAACATGCCAAATATTTTAAAAAAACATGTTAAATTTCCAAGCTCCAGAGAAGATCGTGATGAAATCAAAAGAGGGCAAGTATTGCATTATATCCATTTCTGACTGTATGAAGAGCCATTAGCTCATATCCTTATTAATATAAATAATGTGTTGTTTACAGCTTCTATAGAAAGTTTGGCATTTCTGGAGTTCTGCTACACGTGTTGCTATAGTTCTGCCAAAAATTCACGAAGAGCGTTATTCTAACAGAAAGGGATATCATTCCTTAAATACTTTAATTGTGAGTTGTTTCTTCTTTAAAATCTTTAAAGAGATAGTAGTCGAAATAAATAAATATTAATATCTTAAACTTTTTCAGATTTGTGATTCAGATGCCCGAATTTATATAGTGTTGATCCGAGTAACCCGGGATCAACTCATGATAGTGCTGCATGGAATAATAATCCCCTAAAGCCAATCCTGGATGAATTGATTAACACTATTGGTGAAGATTTTTATTTATTAGGTATGGTAATTATTTCATCACAGTTTACTCAATAATATCTAATATAGGGGATATTAAACTATCATACTATTTGCATCTAGAATCATAGATCATATTTGACTAGATATAGACATAAAAAGAGTACTTTGTGTTCATAATATTTATTACATACATCTATAGGATATGAGACTTGATCCTAGATTTATAACAGTGTATCATCCCTCTTTGATTACATACTTATAAATTATATTAATTTTGCAGGCGATTCAGGATTTCCTTTAAAGCGAGCAATGATGACCCCTATACTCAATGCTAATCCAAACAGTCCCAGAAGCATACTACACTGAGAAGCATAGTTGTACGAGAAATGTTGTAGACCGTTGTATAGGGATTTTAAAAGCTCGATTTAGGTATACATTTTATTATACCTCTTTAGGAAATTTATAATAAAATTAAAATTGCAATTAATACAAATTACATTGTTATTGCAGATGCTTACTAGTAGATAGAAAGCTGCACTACAAGCCAGAAGTTGCAGCAAAAATAACACATGCTTGTTGTGTACTGCACAACATTTCGCTCAAGTCAGGTCTTGAGTTAGATCATGAGGACCTAGAAGTTATGGGGCAGCAGCATGGAGAAGTAAATGATGCTGCTGGATTAATTCCTGGTGGTCATGGACCACGGCTGTGCCCGAATTACCTTTTAGAGTAAGGGCGGAATTACCAAGCAGCTTTGGTGCAACGCCTGTGGTCTTCAAGGCAATAAATCTTAATTTTCTTAATGCCAACCGCAGTACCAATCCAAGTTAAATGTGTCTTTTTACATTTTGACAGACATAGCTCTGTTAAAATTTAAGAAACAGATTGTACTTGTAGTGTCTATCTCAAATTATTAAATTTAGTTTTAGTCATTTTAGTTTTTTATGTTTTAGGATATAAGTAAATGATAATATAGCTTAACCATTAAAACAAAAGAAGTATTAGGTGTGGTTTTTAATGAAACAATTGTTTTGAGCTTGATTATGAATAATACTATATACTGCAATAATCTTCTTCATCCATGCATCAGTCATCTTCATTATTCATTCATCTGAAACAAACAATATTGCCGTTATTATAAAATATATAAATGAAACCTGGTTGCTTTGTATAATGTTATTATTAGCCTACAACTATACTAACTACAATTCATAAAACTTTATCTAAAACTGTTGATTGAATCACTGCACACAATGCAATCTCTATGTGACCATACTCAGATACTCAATGTCAAAAAAAATACTTCGGCCCAAATCACTTAAGCTTATCAGAGTTACGCTTCATCCGAAAATAAACCTTATTACAATAACGTTGGGTAGCATATTCTTACAGACATCTGGGATCAAGCTTATCATATGAAATACAACATTAACTATATCCAAATAAGGTTCATTTTCGGATGAAGCGCAATTGAGCTCAGGTTAAGGTTAGATTAAGTTCGCTCTATAAACCTGCGTCTAAGATACTTACTCCGAGATAAGTAGATGCGCAGACTCTCCGCCATGCTGGTCAAAGCAGTTGATATATTTAATGTTGCTGTGGCCAATGATGCATCTGTTCGCGCACGCATCTCTTCAATGCGAGCTATGGTTGCCCTGGTCTCTTCGAGAGCTGTCATGTTCCCTAGAATATGTAATTAATTATAGTTATAATAAAAACCGGAATTTGTAAGTTACAATAATATAAATTGGGTTCTGAATGACAGTTTTCTGTTAAACTAAATGAAACTTACTCTGATGTACTCGGGGGCGGGCACCATCTGCGCGCGGGCGATTTTGTCTCGGCTGTCGGTTTCTAGGCCTTTCTGGAAACGTAAGAATCTATTTTTATACACATTAAATATAGAGTTATTGTATCGTTTTGGTTTGTGTGCACTGGGAAAGTTGCTCGCCTTAGTACCTGCATGTTGGTTATTTATTAGTGAGCCAAGGGTCGTCAAGTGGCCTTCCACTTGAGAGCGCTTTTAATGGATTGGAGTTTATTCTATGTCAAAAAGATAATACTAATAGGTCCATGAGCATTTGAACTTTGAGTTAAGATTTATTTGTTATTGAATAGCTTTTATGAAATAAAAAGACTGTCAAAAAATTAACTTGCTGCTTTTCATTAATTCATGTTTTATAATATAATCTTATGATAGAAAATCAATAAGATAAGTTATTAAATAATGAGAACCTATTGGTGGTGGTGTGGAGCCTTGACTGGCTGGCTGAACATCTACAACTACGACCGCTTCCACAGGTGCATCTCTCTGCTGAGATTCTGTTATAATTGTTGGTGATTCCAGTGTTGCTGTTCTGCTGGAATCCGCTGGGGACATATTTCCATAAGCATCTCTGAAAGAAATAATTTATAAATAATGATTAGAAAGCAAATGGTTAATATCAATTCTCAAAAAGGTGAAGTAGGTTACTCACAAAACAGGTGAGTTTGACGCTGGCAGTGCCACTTCATGTTCCACTTCTATCTCTTCAGTATTATTGAAGTACTGTTTGAACAAAAAAAATATAAAGACATGTAAGACAAATGATTGAATTTTTGGAATATAATTAACATGTTCAACATATATCTAATCACCTCAATTTGAATCTCTGGATCTTGACGGACTCCAGTAAGCGGGCCAACATCTCTACCTAGAAGGGCAGCCACCCTTTCCTCTAGAGGAGATAACTGTGCTAACCTGCTCGGTCCACCCCCTGTAGCCCTAAAACTTCTATTTATTTCAGAGAGCTTAGTCCGCACTCTACATTTATAATCATTCCAAAACTAAAAGAGATAGAAAATAATTGTTATTGTCATGTCAAATTAGAATATCTAATAATCTGATAGTATCAACTTGAAAACATACCTTTGACCAATCCTTAGGGGTCCTCGTAACACCTTCGGAATTTAAAATTTCAGCGCACTGTTCCCACAAGCGTGCTGAGACGGCACGTCCTTCTATGGACCGCACTTGTCCCACGGCAAAATTCGTATGTCCTTCTGTGTTGTTTTTCGCCTGGTATCTTCCATTGAAAATATTTACGTATTAATAGAAGAACGGTTGCAGCGAGACTAAATCTTTTGCCACAAAATGAAACCACCAATCTGCAAGTTGTCACATAATTTAACATTTTTTTTATACTTAGCTAATTCAAGTGTGACTTGGGTCGTGTAACCCTCAAGGCCTCAAGTAGGTCGTCAATATTTACATACTTAAACAAAATTTGTCGCTTCGCACTGGATACAATACAAAACAACAATAACGGTTTATGGTACGATATTTGACTTGTTATATAATTATGCAATAATATAATATAACAAATACTTACATTAAGTCAATCATTTTAATGAACTTCCAACAAAAGTTTTTGTTTGCTTCCCGCTGATTGTTTACATTGGAATAACTTTGAAAAGTTTGAAATAACCAAAACGTTTCGTTTCACATCTGTCTGGCTTGCAAGAGTCGTAAAATGAAACGTTTTTCTAAGTTTTTATTATTTTACCATCAAAATATTCTTTTTTTGAATCAACAAAATATTTAGTTATATGGTTTGAATAATTTATTGTATTAAATAACACGTTTGGTGACCCTTTTATCTATTTAGTAACATTTATATTTTATATGTTGGTAACATCAGAACATACTATTTGTCATGCTGGTATCACAGGTTAACGTTTCTAAATTCGATTACATTCCCGTTCCTATTCAGCAGTGGTTTGGTTCCCATTCTGGCATAACAAATAGTAGAATGACTTTAAAGGTAAACATCGCTCGGTGGTAGGAATAGCACCGTTGCGTAATAGCGATAGGACGTGTAATTTTGCAACTTAGTAGAATCGGCCCCCTGCTCGGTTATTGACAAATGCGTGCACTGACTGGACAGGTCCACTCAATCTGGCTGGTTCTTTCCTCAAAAGACCATTTCAGACATCAGTCTACATGGTCTTCACATGATCTAACCAATATTTTGTCTGGACTTTAAAAGAGACTGTGACCTCTGAGTTTGTTTCGGCCTTTCTTCTCAGAGTAGTCAGATAGGAAACGCCGACTTCACCTAGTTTTAAAAAATATGTTCGACATGTAAAAGTGTTTGTATAAACCAACTTACAGAAATAAAATCATTTATCATTTACCTCTTTCTCGAAGTTGGCCCTACCCAACTGGATCGTTTGTCCCAGGTAGACATAGTCGCCCACAACTTCGAGTGTATAGTCTCCGACCTTAATAGGAGTGGGTGTAACGGGCATTCATCATCACTTTGGTTTTGTCCATGTTCATCCTAAGACCCACTCTTTCGGAAGCTCTACTGAGGTCATCGAGCATTATATTGAGGTCCTCCATGGTCTCAGCCATAACCACTATATCGTCGGCAAACCGAAGGTGAGTGTGTCACGTTCCTTTTTATCTGGAAGGCTGGATTTAAAAGAAAACGATAATATTCAAAAGAAACAGCAATATATTTAAAAATTAAAAAAACAACGAGAGGGTAGGAGGTAAGGCCGGTCAAAGGTTGGACCACGTAGGAGGCCGTCAATACCGCACTCTCCTGCTTGGTGCCAGTCGGTGACGTCGGTGATGGCTTCGGAGTCAGTCCGGCAGGTGGTCCAATAGTGCCGGATGCCGGTCCAAAGGTGCCGTCCAGTCAGCCAGCTACGCTGATCTTCAACCCCATGGAAGTTCCTGGAATCCCGTACCAAAATGGCATTAGCTCCTTATTTCCCCAAGCCTCAACTGCAAGCCCTCATCTTACAGAAAGAGATTGGCATCTACTAGAAGGCTAGTCTAGGTTCAGTAGGCAATAAGAAGAAAATACTAGGTATTTAAGCGGCCAATTACTAATGATAGTAAGCACTGATAAAAAGAAAGTGGAATTAAGGCCAAGAATTGGTGTTAGCGATAGTGTACATCATCAGTTATTACTTTTACAGATGTAGGTATCCTTAAGACATCATTTAAAAATTAACCGTTATAAACGGCCCAGACAAAGGAAGCTTACAACGACAATTTTTCAACCGAATTTTAAATAAGTAGTCTTCCCTTTAAACATAAAGCACAGAAAGCAGCGGCGGCTATACACATATTTAACCAGATAGATAAAATAAAACAATGATTCAAATTGTACAACTTACCCAGTACGGGAAAAAACACTAGGCACTTACTAATTACTTTTAAAATCAAAATCATTTTTTTTATTTCACATAGGCCTACATGGGCACTTATAAAACGTCGACAAAAGGTGCACGGTTCGGGTTGGTCGTTTCCTATGGAGAAGAACCGGCAGGAAACTCCATGGTTACTCTTTTAAAAATGGTTTGGTTTTACAATATTTCCATGTTACAGCATTAGTACTTAGATATGGGGGGACAACGCAGGCCCGACTTTTTTTTTTTTATCTAATATAGGCTCGCGCTTGACCACTATCTCACCTGATAGTAAGCGATGATGTGGTCGATGGTGGAGCACGCTTGCCTAGAAGTAACCTATTCACTCTTGACTTAAAGACCCCTAGATTGTAGCTATCGGGAAACACAGACTCCGGCAGGAAATTCCACTCCTTAGCTGTACGCATAATAAAAGTATTCCCAAAACGTTTAGTGCGTATAGGTGGGATGTCCACCATATATCGATGACGCATCGCCGTACGTCTGGTAGTCCGATGATGGAACGGGCTGGGTGGAATTAAATCATGCAATTCCATCGCACACTCCCCGAAATGTAACCGATAAAAAACCGACAAGCTGGCAACTCGGCGACGATGTTCAAGGCTCGACTTATGACAATAAGTCGTAAGAAATTAAAAAAAATAAAATAAAAAGATTATATATTAAATAAAAAAGATAACAAATGTTAACTAGCATCAAGAAGGCCTACAATGTTCACACATTCACAAAACAATCGGTAAAAGAATCTATACAAAGGTAAAAAAAAATAAAAAATAAGTATAACAAGACTAAATTTAACGTGTGGCACAAATGTTGTTATCAGTGCTGTAACTATTCTTAGCAAAGGGCTATCAAGATGATTGAAAACCATTGTAAAAAGTCTAATTAAAAGAAGGAAAGAAAAATGAGATTGAGAATAGTTAGAGACATCCACTTATTATTATTATTATTATTATTATATACTTTATTGTACACCACAAAAAAAATATACAGGACAAACGTTCAAATATACAAGTGTACAATGGGCGGTCTTATCGCACTAGGCAATCTCTTACAGACAACCTTTGGATGGACTGAAAGATAGGAGAAGAATTTAGGGTTGTCAGTGTACAAAATATCAAAAATAATATTACTTAGACTTAATAACATACGATACATACATACAATATTACTTAATATACTAATACATATCAAATATATAACAGAGAAAGGAGAAGAATAAAAATTATAGTGAAAGGTAATGCTCCTTCACCATTTACTTACACTTATTTTTTTTCACTTATTTGTGCCGTTTACAAGTTACCAGGGAAGCTGCATGCGCAGAAGGAGCTAAGGCCAAATGTTTTAATCTTCAACGTAGTCCTTGATTTTATAATATGCTTTGTTAATAAGGATACGTTTGATGTAGTTTTTGAACCTTCCATCGGTCAGTTCTATAACTGACTTTGGCAACTTGTTATAAAAGCGTATACTGTTTATAAGAAAAGACTTGCTAGTTTTCGTTAATCTGAATTTGGGTATTACAATTTCGTGCTTACTGCGTGTATTTAATTTATGGAAGTCGCTTCTAGTTTTGAAAAGCCCCCGATTTTTACGGACATACAAAATACATTCCAAAATATAAAGTGAAGGTAGAGTCAGTATATCGATCTCTTTAAATTTATCTCTGAGGGACTCGCGAGGACCTATTTTATAGATTGCGCGGATTGCCCTCTTTTGTAGGATGAAAATTGAGTCAACGTCTGTTGCTGATCCCCACAGCAGAATGCCATAAGACATAATACTGTGGAAATAAGCATAGTATACTAACCTAGCTGTAGCTACATCGGTTAGCTGCCTTATTTTCCTTACTGCATATGCAGCCGAACTTAACCTACCCGAAAGAGTTCTAATGTGCGCGCCCCACTGCAATTTGGAATCGATAGTAATCCCTAAGAATACAGTTTCCGTTATAACTTCAAGATTTTTGCCGTCAAGATTTAGGTTTAGGTCATGTTGTGGTACATTTGGTAAAGAGAACTTTAGACATTTTGTTTTTTTCGCATTCAGTAAAAGATTGTTAGCTGCGAACCATTTTGAGAGAACAATCAGACTTTCGTTGACATTTAAGACATCCGTATCTTGCCTATCTATTTTAAAAATTAGCGAAGTATCATCAGCAAATAGAATTATATCCGATAATTTGGCCACCATAAAAGGGACATCATTAATGTAAACAAGAAAAAGGAAAGGGCCGAGAATTGAACCTTGGGGCACGCCCATCTTGACTAGAGACCCGGAGGACGTCGCCCCATTAACATTTACTTTTTGCTGTCTGTTTGATAAATAGGAAAGCACGAGATCAGCAGATTTTCCACGAATTCCGTAGTGGTGTAATTTACAGATCAGTGTGTTGTGGTCGACGCAGTCGAAAGCTTTTGAGAGATCACAGAAAATGCCAATGGCATCCTGGGACCTCTCCCAAGCCTCCAAGATGTGGCTGATGAGTTTTACTCCCGCGTCCGTTGTCGACCTACCTTTCGTGAAACCAAACTGTTGACTATGCAGGATCCCATTTGAATTGAAGTGAGACAACATCTGTTCCAGCATGATTTTTCATAGATTTTACTCAATGCTGGAAGCACGGATATAGGTCTATAATTAGAAGGATCACTCTTACAGCCTGATTTAAAAATTGGTACTACTTTACTGTGTTTCATTAAGTCAGGAAAAGTGCCGCTGTCCAAACACTGATTGAATATGCCTGTTAGGACAGGAGCAATTGAGTCAATAATATCTCCAAGAACCCTAACGGATATCCCCCACAAGTCTCCAGTATTCTTTATATTGAGACTTTTGAACGCGTTTTTAATTTTATCAATACATATTGGTTTAAATTTAAAGATTGGTATGTCTTTAGTAAAGTTTTCTTTAAGAAGAGCTTCAGCTAATTTAGATGAGGAAGGAAGAGACTTCGTAACCTCTAACGGAATGTTGTTAAATAAATTTTCTAATGTCTCAGCGACTTCGTGCCTATCAGAAATGGTTTGATTAGTTATTTTCAAAGACAACTCATTCTGATCGCGTTGTTGTATCTTTCCAGTTTCTCTATTAATTAATTGCCACACAGTTTTTATTTTATTATTAGAAGCATCAATTTTGTTAATTATTATTAGAGATATTGCTTGAGCGCAGACTCTTTTGAATATTTTGGAATAGTTTCTAACATAAGTGTGAAAAACTTGATCGGAAGTCAAAGATTTTTCGTAATATAAATTATATAAGATATCTCGGCTTTTTCTTATGCCCACAGTGGCCCATTCACTAAATTTGGATTTGGAATTGTTGACTTTAACTGTTTTTACAGGACACGTTTTATTGAATTCTTGGCAAACTGTTGAAAACAACGTGCCGTAATTTATATTGGGGTCGTTTGAATCAAAACTGGCGTTACAAAGGTTGCTAAAAACATTATTATTAAAAGAGATTAATTTATTTTTAGT
Source organism: Orthosia cruda (assembly GCA_964057195.1). Classification (NCBI taxonomy): domain Eukaryota; kingdom Metazoa; phylum Arthropoda; class Insecta; order Lepidoptera; family Noctuidae; genus Orthosia; species Orthosia cruda. The sequence goes on from OZ059834.1 coordinate 9,199,178, forward strand.
AAGTGGTCTTAATCGAATTGATTTAGCTAGGTTAATTTTTTTATTTGACTCAAAAGATACTAGTTGACCAGTATGGTCTGACCTAACGCCACTAATTAAAAACGAATCTTTTACTTTACAATTAGTGAATACATTATCTATGCAAGAAGCTGAAGTTGCTGTTATTCTTGTTGGTTCATTAAATATATATTTTAGGTTAAATGATTTAAATAATGAAATGAGCTTACATTTTTCAGGCGAGTTGACTAACAGATCTATATTTAAGTCGCCATAAACAAAAACTAATTTATTATCTCTGAAAAGTTTACTTAATAATTCTTCCATTGTAATCAAAAACAATGACAAGTTTGATGCTGGTGGTCTGTAAACGCACAAGACAGTATGCCCCTCGACCTCTGCACATGCTACCTCACACAAGCGATCAACAGAGTAAGCAGTGATATCCTTCCTTTCCTTATATTTTAAATGACTATTACAAAGTATCAGGGTACCACCACCCGCTGTGGATCTGTTGTACGCGCTGGCAACTGAGAAATTATTTACATTAAACAACATCCTATCTGGTTTTAACCAAGTTTCACAAAAACATAAGATATCCATGTGGTATTTATCTACTAACAATTCCACGTCTAAAATTTTGCCGGAGAAGCGATTTATATTTTGATGATATAGTCATCATCATCATTTCAGCCGAAAGACGTCCACTGCTGGACATAGGCCTCCCCCAGGCGTCGCCACATTGACCGATCCCGTGCGTCTCGCATCCAGCGCCTTCCCGCAACCTTAACCAGGTCATCAGTCCACCTAGTGGGAGGCCTTCCAACGTATCGTCTTCCGGTTCGCGGTCGCCATTCCAGAACCTTTCGGCCCCATCGGCCATCCGTTCTGCGAGCAATGTGCCCTGCCCACTGCCACTTAAGTTTGGCAATTCTTCGGGCTATGTCGGTAACTTTGGTTCTCCTGCGGATATCATCATTCTTGACGTGATCACGCAAGGAAATTCCGAGCATAGCCCTCTCCATTGCCCTTTGGGTGACTTTGAGCTTTCTGATAAGGCCCATTGTGAGCGACCACGTCTCGGTCCCATAGGTGATCACTGGCAACACACACTGGTCATAGACTTTTGTCTTGAGACACTGCGGTAAATTGGACGAGAAGATACCACGCAACTTCCCGAACGCCGCCCAGCCGAGTCGGATTCGACGGTTGACCTCTTTCTCGAAATTGGACCTACCCAACTGGACCGTTTGTCCCAGGTAGACATAATCGTCTACAACTTCGAGAGTAGAGTCTCCGACCTTGATAGGAGTGGGTGTTACATGGGCATTCACCATGATCTTGGTTTTGTCCATGTTCATTTTAAGACCCACTCTTTCGGAAGCTCTACTGAGGTCATCGAGCATTTTACTGAGGCTCTCCATGGTCTCAGCCATGACCACTATGTCGTCGGCAAACCGAAGGTGAGTAATGTACTCGCCATTAACGTTGATGCCCAGCCCCCTCCATTCCAGAACCTTGAAGACATCCTCCAGCGCAGCAGTGAACAGTTTCGGAGAAATGACGTCTCCCTGTCTCACGCCGCGCTGGAGAAGGATTGGTTTCGAGGTCTGATCCTGAAGACGGACTGACATGGTGGCGTTTTTGTACAAACACTTCAACACCTCAATGTACCGGTAGTCGATCTGGCACCGTTGGAGAGACTGCAGTACAGCCCAAGTCTCTATCGAATCGAAGGCTTTCTCGTAGTCCACAAACGCTAAACAGAGAGGCAGGTTATACTCTTCGGTCTTCTGTATAACCTGCCGCAGCGTATGTATGTGGTCTACGGTGCTAAACCCTTTTCGGAATCCGGCTTGTTCGGGGGGCTGGAAATCGTCAAACCTGCGCGCGAGACGATTCGTGATGACTCTTGAAAACAACTTGTAGACATGGCTAAGAAGTGAGATGGGCCTATAGTTCTTCAACCGGGCATTGTCGCCCTTCTTGAAGAAGAGTACCACCACACCCCTGCACCATGCCTGTGGCGTTTTGCCCTCGAGTATGACGGAATCAAACAGCTTCTGAAGGGCCCTAAGGACCGGTTTTCCACCCGCCTTCAGGAGTTCGGCCGTAATTCCGTCATCACCCGGCGCCTTGTTGTTTTTGAGCTGTTTCAGAGCCATCCTAATCTCGTACAGGCTGACGTCCGGGATATCTTCGGTATAGTGTCGGGTCAATCTAGCTCTTGGGTCGTTTGCTATACTCGCAACGGGCTTGCTGATCGAAGTGTACAACTGCCCATAGAATGTCTCGATCTCCCTGAGAAGCTCCGGTTTGGCGGATACGATCCTGCCATCGTCGGTCTTCAGTTTCGTGAGTTGGCTCTGCCCAATAGCCAGATCCCTTGAGAACACCTTGGAGCCTTTATTTCGCTCGATAGCGTCTTTAATACGCTCGGTATTGAAGCGTCGGAGGTCTCTTTTCAAGGATTTAGAGATCTGTCTATTGAGCTGCCGGTATTTGCACGCCTCATCTGAAGACTGCAGGATCATCTCACGCCTCTCCTTCATAAGCTTGAGGGTGTGATCTGAGAGCTTTTTGTTTCTATCTGTACGACGGGTCTTGAAAAACTTAGACCCGACCGTATGGACAGCTTCCACGAACCCGTTGCTATATTCATCCACGGAGCTCCCTAGGCACTCGAAACGATTCTGGAGTTCGAGCTGAAAGCTCTCGGGGTTTTGGACTTGGATCTGTGCTGGCCGGAGCGTGGACTTCATCAGTCGAGACCTTTCAAGCTTAATATTAATGTTCAATGTGCCTCTTACCATGCGGTGATCGCTCCCGGTTTTTACCGAATTGATCACAGAGACATCATTGAACATTTGCTTCTTGGTTGACATGATGAAGTCGATCTCATTTTTTGTTGCACCATCGGGGCTCTGATGATATAGTAAAATATTACTATTCGACTTCTCTTTTGTCGGCTCTAATCGTTTAAAGAATCATCGTTTAAAGTATTATCAGAAAAACTGGATAATACTGTTAAATCACTAAACCTAGTCTCAGTAAAATTATCAATAACTGCGTGTATATTAAAAGCTAACAATGTAGCTAATAAATGTCGACTATTTTTGGGAAGAAACATATGGTTCCCAATCAAAACAAAATCACTAACAAAATTTTTGGTGTCAAAAAACAATAAACGGTCACTATGACGACAAGATAAAATATGCATCAGGTTATTCAAACTAGAAATGTATTCATTTTCAAGAACAAGTAACTTGCCAGAATAGGGCAATGCACATAATATTAATTTGCCTAATCTTAACTTAAGTAAGGTGTCAATACCATTAACTATGTCCCTTTTTGTTATACTAAGGCTATTTCCAATAAGAAGTACTACAGTAGTTTGCTCATTCAATTGTGTCTGTTGAATTTTATGGATAAGCTCATTAAATTGCAGTTTATGATAACAATGGTTCACTATTGTATGTTTAGAACGGTTATTTAACAAAGATCCAAAACCTGTTCCTAATCTATCAGAAAATACTAAGACATTACTTTTGGTGGAGTTCAAAGTTGTTGCAGTATGATCAATGGGTAAAGTTGTAGTGGCAACATGTTGTGACATGAGAGGTGGCAGAACGGCAGCACAACTACAGGTGAGGTTGTTAGTCAATGATTCGCACCTCTCTGCATTATACTTCACCAGGTCCACCAACTCACAGGCCTCCTGCATGCGTTCACTCAACATCTGTTGACTACATTCATATTTACAAAATACTTCCTTAAGTGTATTTTCCCTGCACAATAATTCCCTTTCAAGGTTCTGAATTTCAACATCATACATTTGTGTACTAGTTTCTAATTTACTATTACATATATTTAACTGTTTTTTTTTAAGTTTCTTAAATCTTTCCTAAGGTTAACATTATATTTGCAAACACTTTGAGTTTTTATAAGTTTCTTATATTTCTTAATACTTTTATTGATTTTAATATATTAATAATACTTTAATAACGAAATATATTTATATTTGGGTGAGGTTACTAGGTGGTAAATTGTTCCTATTATAAGAATTACGAGGGATCAGAGGTAGGTACCGTTCAGAAAACTTAGTACGTGGTTCCTCGATAGCCGATTGAGTGTCACTGACGGCGGAGGCCGCGGAATGAATGCGCTCGCGCTTCATGTGGCAGGTGAAAGGAAGGGATTTCGGAATATATATAAAACCGCGCGCCAAAAGAAGTTGCGGTGTCCGTTTGTTCATAATTTAATATTATTTGCATCATAGATAATTTGTTAGAGAGGTTATTTAACAGTTTTTATTATTTATAAATTATGTAGGTAAGTAAATCGTGACAGTACCCCCCTTCCGAGACAAGGATTTTTATCTTAATAAAATCCTTAACTACCTATCATAATTACGATTTCAAATCTTTGATATGCCATGCTCCTAAGTCGCGACCCGACATATCCTCTAATATATACACTAAAGGCGAGCGCTTGTCCTTTATTCGGCATTTTTGAAACTTTGGCGCGAGCTTTATGATAAAATACGCATCCTTATCACTTTGAAAGTAACACCTTTTTCAAACGATTTCTCCTTTTTTAAACTCAGCATCCTTACGCCGCAAATTATAACGCTGCGTATTTTTTAAATGACTTCGCCATAAAGCAGTCTGCACATCATCGAAGATTTTACGGAGGTGTCCCAAATTAGCAGCATATTTATCACGCGGTGAAAAAATTAAATCCTTAGGTACAGTATTCTCCAAATAATGTGAGCCACAAGTTACGAGTTCCCTGCCATGTACTAAAAATGCGGGTGTAAAAACAGTAGTTTCGTTGACCGAGTTATTCATCGCGAACTGGATTTTTGGTAAATTGATGTCCCATGTTCTGTGATCTTCTTCGATAAAGGCAGAAATTGCTGTAACAACAGTCTTATTATACCTTTCCACTGTATTAATTTGCGGCGTGTACTTTAGCGTAAAATGAACGCATGGGACCTTGTATTTAGAAAAAAGTCTGTCCAATTCGCGACTTATGAATTGGCATCCGTTGTCAAGTATGACTGTTTGCGGAATAACATGTACAAGGAAAACGTTATCTTCTAAATTTTTAGAAACCAAGTCTGCAGTAGACCGACGTAGGGGAAATAAAAGGCAATATTTGGAGAAACAACATGTTACTACAAATATATAAGAATGTTGTTTACTACTGTTTGGTAAGGGCCCCACGTTGGGCGCCACTGTCACGTTCCTTTTTATCTGGAAGGCTGGATTTAAAAGGAAACGATAATATTCAAAAGAAACAGCAATATATTTAAAAATTAAAAAAACAACGAGAGGGTAGGAGGTAAGGCCGGTCAAAGGTCGGACCACGTAGGAGGCCAAGTGATTTTAATAGTAATTTAATTATGAGATACTTTATAAGCTTGACAGTTTTTAAAAGAATACAATACCCACAGTTTTAGTCCAGGTAAATAATTGTAATAAGAAAAAAATCATTAGTTAATTACTTTCAACGTAATTATATTCATTAAGATGGTAAAAATGTCGACTTAAAAGTCCATAAAGAATCCAAGAGCTGTACAAAATTGTCTCTCAAAGGGCCCATAAATAAGTCTTTAACTATATTTTCGTAAGTTTTTTTTTTTTTTCTTTAGTGGGTTCTTTAATAATAACATAATTTCGGTAAGAAAATACAACTAGGTTATTTTTTGCTGTACATGTATTTTACTGGGCTATTTTTGGAGCTGTAATTATCGCAATATTAATGTAGCAATTGTGACATATCGTCGAGTTCGCGTTAACTAACAATTTATGGTTAAATGAATATGATCATCAGCTAATCGCATCACATGACTTGGCGTTCGATTTGTGACGCACCCGGTTCTAGGAACCGGGTGTTAGGGTTGTTGCTGTGGGAAGATGTGGTTTAGGCACCTAACTTTGCTTTAAGAGATGGCAACAGTCTCATAAGATCCTGTTTTTCTACTTCATATCTTGGCACTACTTGCCTGAATCTTGCTTTACAACTATTACTTAATTAAACTTTTGGTAAATACTCGTACATTTTTGTAAGTATGATCTCGAAAATTCAAAGTAAAAGTGCGAGAACTTTTTTCCATGAGGCATAATCTTCAAAACGCCACCAGCTATGATCTTTATATTTTTCTCGTGTTTCGTTTACTTTCATACATCTAACACGAACGCTGGTATGAGTAGTAGGCAACTGAACTTTTGCATTTAAAAACAAAATAGAGTACCTTTACAAATTAATATTAATACGTACAATTTTGACAAAACGCGCCTGATAATTATTGTGGTTCTTACCGATAGTGTGTTAAATTTAATGAATGTTAGATACATGCGGTTTTCTGATTTAATAATATCAAAAACATTTTGCCTTTTATTGCACACTAACTTTTTCCCCGCGGTTTCGTTCCCGCGGCGCACCCTATAGGATACAAAAATAGCTCTATAATTTCACTCCGCAATTCTCGTAATGTAGCTTGCCATAGGTGAAATATTTTTAAAATCAGTTAACTAGTTTTTGTGTTCATCCATTACAAACAAACAATCAAATCTTTCTTCTTTATAATATTAGTGTAGATGCACAAAACTTAGTATTTATTAAAGCAGCAGTAATTTTAACAATTTGACTATGTCGCTTTTTCATCTTGATCGAGGGTCGGTCACATTTCTCATAAGCTTTATATCTCCATCCCCTACTTTAAATTCAAAGTACAGACAGTTCACAGTCTACGAATGTTCTAATAATTAAGCAATTTTCTTTGACATATATTTTTTTTCTTATCTATTACTATAACTATACAGCTATGTTTAAAATTTGTATGATACACCACACGTAAACACTTTGGGGCTAGTGTTTCATTATATACTTTTTACGCCCCTTCCTCCCCAAATGGGGAAAGAGTAGGCTTTTAGTTTTACTATGTGGAAAAGGTTCGTGATAACGTAATATAATGGTGATTAAAATGCCCTATTGATTAAGTCATTGTGTGTGGGCTTGGGTTAATTTATTGACTTTACTTTTTGAGCTTGGGTCGGATGTCTATATGAATCGCACTCTGAAGATATTTCTATGTTGAAGAAATAGATATCCCATCAAAAACATAAATGTGATAAAGGGAGCCAAGTTCAATACTAAGAATATGAACGGTTGTCGACTACGCCGACAAAAGAATTGTGATCTAAATGGGTGCCAAGTTCTGTATCCTGAAATTTATTTACAGGAACATAAAACATACTAAAATAAATTTAAAAACACATTTTCTTGCTTTTTCTGCTATAATAATATTTGGTATTTTAAAATATAACTTCTTAAATATGAAAATTCGAATTATTTACATAAAGCAGTAGAAAAATTCTAGCTCAAGATTTTAGCATAATATTATTAGTCACCTAAATCAAGAAATTTAAAAGTTGGTACTGAAACCCTTGAGGCTACTACAGTAAATAATAGAAAGAAAAGAAAGAAAGAAAACATTTATTACTAAACACTGCATGTGTACAATCTTAATACTAAATAGTGTCAAACACAGAATACTGTACAGTAATACGCTTTATCTACTTTATATATTGGATTTATTTGTATCGATTCGTAATATTTTCCATTAATTATCAAATGACGCGCCTAACGCCATCAGGCGTCTGCCGAAGATGACATTCAGATCATTCTCAATACGAATGACACTTTAAATTATTCAGCCAGTAACGAGTAATAAAAGGGATCACAGACTCCTTACAGTAACCTACACTAAATATTTTATTATTTGTGACCGATAGTCGGTATGTTCATCGTATGCTTTTGTTTTAAAGTTGAAACATTTGACTTTACCACTTACCTATACCAAAAGCCGACTGTTTTCTCCACGAAATGGTTTTTCTCTTTAAAATAAAACATGTCACAGAAGCCTACAAACACTCTCTTAACGTAACAAACACTTTTCCGTTCATTCCGTTTGTTTTTTCATTAATGCATCAGTAATGTACTTTAGTTCCTATGTTTCTATTGGTTTGCTGATAGGTAAGAAAATAGTAGTATATATACGTATTCTTGTACATTAAATCTGAATCAGCACATTGAGAGTTTTCCACATTGCAATATATTAAGGGACCACTTCAGAACTTCACTTTTTTTTTTTCTATTTACAGTATAGAGTGCAACAATTATATTGCTAAAGGAGATGTTCCGGCAATGTATGAAGCCTGGGCAAGCACTATGTACACTATATGTAAATACTGCTATATATTATAAAAACTGTTTTTTATTGATAATTTTCTTTCATTCCACTTCGTTTCAATGTACATTCAAATTCACTTGGTAAAGGAGAGCAACACAACATACAAATTAAACATGTTGGATTAGATCAGCAGTATGCGAAAAATTTAATTTTGAATATGACATTTGATTGACGTGTATCGTAATATCTGCGATAAAACAACACGAAGCCGTGGTCAACAGAGAACCAATCAATCAATGTAAACTGGGTCGCAAAACAAAAACAATCACTAAAAACTCCGAATCACATCCAATACAAAGTCAAAGCAAAGAAATACTAAAAGACGTAACTTTGTACTTTTTTTTTACTATTCTTCCCTGCTACTTTGTGATTATTGTTGTTGTGTTTTCTCTATGTCGAATTAATGCTTTCTATTCTATTATTTTCTATTCAAACGGCATGTCAAACATAACTGTCTTGGCTGCCCTAAAAATAGGGTAATCTTATTAAAAACTTTTCAAATGATAATTTTTGTACGCCTAAATGTAACATTCTTCAAATTTATATGTTAGTTTTTTATAAAATTCTCCTATTTTTTTCCTTTTAATCTATGTAGTGTACATAGTGGTAGTCCAAAATCAAACATCTCCTTAACCTTTTTTTATTTTTCAAAACATTGGATAAAATCAATCAATCTGCCTAAGTGCCTAGCCTTATCCCAACTATGTATTTTGGGGTCGGCTTCCCGTCTAAACGGATTCAGCTTAGGATTAGGATATAATAATCCATAAATGCTCACTTACCAGTTCATTCTTTCACCAAAGTAAAAAGTATTTTGCTCTGCACATACCTACTGTATTTTTTGCAGCTAAACTTGATGCGGTTCAGAATTTCATATTGCATTTCGAAGAGATCCTGGTCTGACTATTAGAACTTTTCTAATTCTTGGGCTTTATACTCTTAAAATCAATAAAGATCGAGTACTATTCGAGTCTGCTCGCAATATGGTACAAGAGATACCGAGTATTGCCCGAGTGAGCGTTTGAAATTCAATTTTAGAACATTCTTATTCTAATTTCAAACGCATGTCGGAACATGATGGAAGTTCCGAGTGGCCTCGTTTTTAGTTTGCTCAAGCAAATCCCCGAGGACGGTCGCGCTAGTGATATAGATCATTCAATATTAGTGTTCGTACTTACTCGATTAATATTTGATAAATTTTCAGCTGTAATGTAATTTGAAGTTCGTCAAGTTAAAATCTGCTTTATTTATGTAAGAAAAAAGCTGATGAATAGAGTTCTTACTAACTCAATTTTACTATTATATTTTTTAGGAAGTTTGAACCTAAGGTTTAGGTCTTCTTGACAATCGAATTCATCTCGGGTTTGGGTCACCGTTTTGAGAATGGTTTAGTTTACTCACTTATGACTCTTGCTGAATCGCTATACCAGCCGGCTGTAATTTTCTTCTTATTCTGTAATCATCTGCATTTCCCTAACTCAATTTCGGTAGGATTTCAATCAAACACATGTAATACCAATATTTTTATGGAGCAAATCCTTGCTTATCAGACCTTCACAATTCAATAACTTATTTAAAATTGGTGTAAGAATATCTGGTGTAACCCACACCAGATATTCTTACAACAATTTTATAACAACACTTAAAATATTCAACCGTATTTCGATATTATCGATAACAAGTAACGCAATTATTCCCACTAACTAATTATTCACAAGCTCATCACTAACAACGCTTAGCATGGCCGCCGCGTGGGCAAGCATAGAACTGCACTTATCCGGTTAGTTGCGTACTATATAATGCTGTTTGGACACCATCTTGTTTACCCTCCCAGTCCGTTCCCTGTTGCCCTCGTGAACTTGCGACTAACTTATTTATCTCAATAGTTTGAACTTCCTTCGGCGTGTATATTTATATTTTCGCGTAAAAGCCTCGAAACTGTTCTGAACATTGAGTTTGTACGATTCGTACACTTGCAGAGTTGTTGTTGTTGAGGTTGAAGCACGAAGAGAAAAGATCACTCAGTTTTCGTTAGATTTATTACGTATTTTTGTGTTTACAAGTAATACTGTTGACGATTCCTTTCTCTAATGTTAGTCACCGCGTAGCAGTTATCGTACTCTTTGATTTAAAGTGTTTCATGTGTATTTATAATATTATTGGAATGACGCACGTGTGGTGCACGGCACCGCGTCAGCAAAATATGTACAGTTTTAGACTGTACATCTTGGCAACCCAAAAAGAAGAAACCAACGAGAAGAGAAAGGAAAAGTCATCACAAAGTTAGTTAAGTAATTAATCAATCAAATAGAAAGGCGATGTTCCTGTTCCCAGGTTGAGGCTCCCGCCGCAAGTCCTTTGTTGTTTGTGCTGCGACGGTTTCATGCTGCTGGCACTCTGTTTTGCGGAAAACTTGAAGTTCAATATCTTCAGGTTGACTCGAAGTTTTGTTCTTAGCGTTGTGTGTGCAATAGTGTGGACAACGATTTCTCCCAACCACGACAAGTACGACTATGATGGCGATCGCCAGCAAAGAGTAACTTATGGCATATTGATGAATGTCGTGACTTGTTAGTGTTGGTAGTGAAGCTTCATTTTGCTGTTGAGTTGCAATTTTCTGATCAATTGTTACAATTTCCTGATCCGTAGCCTTTGACTGAAGGATATTTGGAGCATAACGATATGTTAAGTTCACTATCTTGTTAATAGATGTATCAAATGTTGGAGCTGTAAACTCATAATCCATCTTCATATGACTGCTGTATCGGCGTTGAGCGTAGATGGTTAAGTCGTTGGATTGCAGTACGCATCCCTGAGATAATGTCACTATGCTCGATAATGCAATGGTTTGTGATGTGACGTCGTTGCTACATATGATTCGTAATGCACACGTTTCGCAGCAAATCGCCAGCCAGCTGTTTTGAGTTTGTAACTCTATCCAAGTGTCTTTGCATGACGCGCGTTCGACGTCACAAGGTTCATTGTTTTGATGCGATAGCAGTTTTGCCTCACAAGGAGCGTTTTTGCTGTGTAGGTCAAATGATGGCAGGTTTTTCTTGCATAAGAAATTCTGCGATTTTTGTTGCATGCAGTGTTTCAAGTCATCTTTGGACATAGACACGTAAATGTTCTTCTTGAAGTTGACAGCGATGTACTCGTTTGATAACTGCACATATGTAGTTTCCTTAGCATTGTTAACCGGTAAAGGTATCGCTTGGTATATTACGAAATCTTCGTTAGCTACAAGTGGAATATGTGCTTCGAAAAGAAAGTAATTTTCAGTAACTCGTGCTTTCACATTGATCAGCTTGTAGATATCTTTAATGTTTTCTTTGTAGTTCTCAACTGGTAGCGATAAAGATTTCGGAAGGCTTCCGGATATTTCCGTTAATTTTTGAATCAGACGCACCGGACTTATCAGATGGACATCTACATGACCTTGGTAGACGTTAGTTAGAGTATTAAACAGCATCTCCTGGAACGTCCTCAAGCTGTTGATCAATAGGTACGTCGTTAACGAAGCAGAGTTGAGGTAGGTAGTAGCCGAAAGTATTTCCATTTCCGTTTCGATGGATGCTATATTTTTATTGGTCTGATTGATAAAGTTATCAATGGAGTTGAATTGACGCTGAATATTGTCTTCAGTTTGTTTCAATACTTGATTCTCAAGCTCCACAATCGTTGTTTGATTTTTTAATAACTCAAGTAAGTAGTTCTCATTGGTTTGCAGAGATTGAATATCGTTTTGATATTTCTTAGCGAATTGTTGGTCCAATATCCCAAACAGACTGTTAGCTATGTAGCCGACTCCGTCGACTAGACCCCGTTTCTTCCTGTTGCTCAGGTGTTTGTGGGGATTTATAAGTATAGAGTTGTAGTAGTTTAGAAGTTCTAGTTCATGATTTAATTGTTCCATGGTTGATCTGCAGTGTTGTAGATTCGTTTTTTGGCATAAGTTGTGAATATTCTCGAAGTAAGTTTGAGTACGACGAGTCCCATCCCAATAGTTTGTTAGGTTGTAGTACATCATTAGTATCCATTCATCGTGCACTACTTGCATTTTGCCGACGGTGTCATAGTATATGGGCCGCTCGCGTTCCAGACTTGTAATCTGAGCGGTCGCCGCCGGCGCTCCGCGCGTGCCATCGGTGGCGGTATAAGATCCCGTTACAAATGTAAACAATGATAACATTGTTATTAGTAACGTTGAGATAAGATTCTTTGACTTCTTCCGCCGTTCGTTTTTCGATTTCTGTGGAGGCTTATTTTTCATTTCGTTTTCTTTGGTTTCCTCAGTTTCAGAGTTCAATGGTAATGGCGACAGTTTTGTTATTGGGCGCTTTATGATTCCTGCTTGAGTTTTAACAGTAGTTACTCGAACATATCCATCAGATCCTGGATGTGTTTCCAGAATCCGACCTAGGGCCCATTTTCCCGGCGGTAGATTGTTTTCTTTCACCAGTACTACATCGCCTTCTTTAACGTTTCTAGAAGGCTTGTTCCACTTACTACGTGTTTGTAGAGTGGTAAGGTAATCGTTTGACCAGCTTTTCCAATATTGTTGGAACATATGCTCGGTAAGCTGCCATCTACGGCGTAAATCAATGTTTTTTACGTCACTGTAATCCGAGAGTGGCATGGACAATATTGGGCTTCCTGTAAGGAAATGTCCAGGCGTTAGGCAGTTGTAGAACTCTTCTGGATCTTCAGTTAGCGGGCACAGAGGTCTTGAATTCATGCAGGCTTCTATTTTTGCTAAAATCGTTATGAACTCCTCGTACGTTAGTTTTTGGTCCCCCAGTACTCGTCGCAGATGGTGCTTCATAGACTTGACGGCAGCTTCCCACAGACCGCCAGCAGTTGGCCAGGCGGGGGCGTTGAAATGCCACTCCACCTCCAATTTGGCCAGTTCGTTGAAAACATCTGGTTTCAGTAGTTGTTTGAACTCTTCGAATTCCTGACGAAGCACCTTTGCAGCGCCGATAAAGTTTGTACCACAGTCAGAGTACATGTGTTTCGGGGTGCCGCGTCTCGCACATAGTCTTTGGAAGGCCGCCATAAACGTTTCTGTGCTAAGGTCTGATACGAGTTCAATATGAACAGCTTTCGTCGCCATACATATAAATATGGCTATGTATCCCTTTGAAGTTTTTACGCCTCTACCCTTGTTGTGTTTAACATCCACATGACCGGTAAAGTCTACTCCTGTGTGCGTGAAAGGGCGGCACGGAGTGATCCTTTGCGGTGGTAGGTCACCCATCAGTTGATAGCTATCTGTCTTGTTGAAGCGATGGCAGCGTACACATCTTCGAAGTTGGTTCTTGACAGCCCGGTTGCCGCCAACGATCCAGTAACGCTGTCTAATATAAGTCAGCGTTAGCCGAGCTCCTCCATGTAATGTGGCTGAATGTGCTTGTTCTATAAGAAGTTGTGTAAATCTTCCTTTATGTGGTACGATTATTGGATTCTTCATATCCCCAGTTAATCTTGAGTGTTTAAGACGACCTCCGACACAGATGATGCCCGCTTTGTTTACATAAGGATTCAATTTGCGAATTGCGCTTTTCTTTGATACTGTTTCGTTGTTAACGATTTGTTTGTATTCAGAATTGAACTGCAATCGCTGCGCTTGAATAATGATACTAATGCGCGCTGCGCTTAGTTCACTTGTTGTTAGGTACGTAGTTTCCGATTTCGTCCTATTGCGCACATTTGTAATGAAGCGTAATATCCATGCGATGACCCTGTTTGCTTGTGTCAATGAGCTGCATTTGCTCAATAAATTGATAATTATATTATGATCGATATTTTCTTGCGTGATTTTAGCGTGGTTTAAGCCGCCAAAATTCGTTTGGAAAGTGCAAGGCATATCTGCCGGCGGATCTTGTTTTGTTAAGAACTCTGGGCCTTGCCACCACAGGTTGAAGTTTACTAGTTTGCTTGGCAAAAGACCTCTTGAGGCGCAGTCTGCTGGATTTTGCTCTGATTTGACATAATGCCACTGAGCTGCAGGAATGACGTTTTTGATCTTTGTAACTCTGTTGGCTACGTAAGTTTCCCATCTTGATGTTTCGCCTTGAATCCACGCGAGGACCACTTGAGAATCCGACCAAGCCCGTGTTGATATGTTATATCCACAGAATGTTTCCTTGGTTTTCTCCATCAAGTCAGCTAGTAGCTGAGCACCACACAGTTCCAGTCTTGGTAGTGTTGTTTTCTGAGTCAGTGGAGCCACCCTTGTTCGAGCAGCAAGTAGAGTTACGATGGGTTGGCCATGTTCGTTGAACACCTTGCTGTAAATAACGCAAGCGTACGCCTTTACACTTGCGTCGCAGAAGCCTAGCAATTCGACACATTGTTGTGTGTCGCCAATCCATCTATTTATCGTTATTTTATTAATGAACGGCAGTTCTGTTTTTAGGTTCAGCCACTCAGATTCAATGTTGCTGGGCACTATGTCATCCCAGCTAAGTTTACTCATCCAGACTTTCTGGAATAGTAGTTTGGCCTTAACCGTTACTGGGGAGAGCCAACCCAATGGGTCGTAAAATCTTGATATGGCTGAGAGTAAAGATCTCTTTGTTAGTTGTTTGGAGTTTTCCACAGGCCAGTTAAAGTGGAAGTTGTCGCTGTTTGGATTCCAACCGAGGCCTAACGTTTTGCTTGATTCTTCCCCTTTAAAATCAAACATGGTTTGAGTTGAAATTTGATCCTTGCGTAAGTCTTCCAGTATAGCGCGGTCATTGGCTGTCCACTTCCGTAAATTCATGCCTCCTCCTTTTAACAGTTGGATCAAGGAGTTTTGCAGTTTTTTCGCTTCTGTGAGGTTGTTATGGCCGCTAATGACGTCATCTACGTAGCATTCTTCTATGAGTGTCTTGGCAGCTGCCGGATGTTTGTGACCGTCGTCAATGGCTAGTTGCTTCAATGTTCGCATAGCTAGCCATGGTGCGCATTTGGTCCCGTAGGTTACTGTGCAGAGCTGGTAATCGCGAAGATGTTGATCTCGTGAGTCCCGCCATACAATTCTCTGTAGATGTTGTTGTTCTTTTGAAATCCAAATGCAGCGGTGTATCTTTTCAATGTCAGCCGTAAATGCGTATTTATACGTTCGCCATTTCAGTATAAGGGCCTGAATGTCCTTTTGTAAGTTGGCGCCTTTTTCCATGACGTTGTTCAGGCTGACGCCAGTCGTAGTTTTTTGAGAGGCGTTAAATACGACCCTCAACTTTGTTGTTGTCGAGTTTTCTCTCAAGACCCCGTGGTGCGGTAAGAAGTAGACGTCAGTAGGTATCTGAGGTGCTAATTTCATGTGACCCAGATCCGCGTACTCTTCCATGAATTTTTTGTACATGGAGGAAAGCTTTTCGTTCTTCTCTAGCCGTTTTTCCAACTGTAGAAACTGCGAAACCGCAATTGTTCTAGACTTGCCTAGTTTCTCTTTGTAGTCTGGAACTAGAGGCATTTTGACGATGTACTTTCCGTCAAATGATCTTCTTACAGTTTCGTTATAAAATTGTTCACACTGGTCATCTTTGGGGATATCTTTAGTTTTTTGAATTTCTTCATTCTCCCAAAATTTTGTTAAATCCTCTAAGTTGACTACCGTAACGTGGCAGTTAAACGTTTGTTTCATCTTTCCGCATAAAATCCACCCAATTTGCGTTTGTTGTGCAACTGGGGAGCTGTTATTGCCTTTCAATACACCTCCTAGGATAATTTCGGAGTATACGTCGGCTCCTAGTAATAGGTCGATTTGCCGAGATACGTTGAAGTCAGGATCTGCAAGTTTCAAGTTTTTCAAGTGACTCCATGCACCTTTCTCGAACGTTTTCATAGGTAGGTTGTTTGTTAGCTTCGTCATAATAAGTGCTTGAGTTTCGAAGTTATAATCGGAGTGAATCGATTGACAGGTAAGTTTCAGTTTTCCCCTGCATTCTCTGGAAACAGAGCCGATTCCCGATACTGATGCGTTGATCCCGCGCCGAGGAAGACGTAATATTTGTGCAGCGTTTTCTGTTATCAAGTTCACCTGTGAGCCTTGATCGAGCAACGCACGTAGTGTTACATAAATCCCATCTGCAGATTTTATTCTCAGCTGGACCGTAGTCAGTAGAACCTCCATGTTGTCTTTAGACAAATGGTTAGATGTTGGTTGTTGAGATGAAGGGCGTTGTTCAACATTGTTTTTTCTAGTCGCTGACGTTATGGTTTGGTTGTCCGGATTGTGCAATAGTGTGTTGTGTTTCAAGTTACATTCTTTGCACATTTTCGTGGATTTGCACTCGTCATTTCCGTGGCTGAATAAACAGTTTTTGCACAGCTGCAGTTTCGACACGGTGTCATTTCGCTTGCCAAAGTCCATTTGTAGGAATTTGTCACATTGGCGCAGAACGTGACTTCCGTTGCAGAATGGGCATTTTCCGTAAATAGCATGATAGTTGTTTGTTTTATTTTGATTGAAGTTATAGTTATGTTTCTTCATCTGGGTTTGCTTGTTGAATGTTTTCCAGTTGGATGATTTTTCTGTGGCTGTAGGGTTCGCCCTTTTAGCTGATTTCATCGTTTCGTATGCCATGAACTGTGTTTCGAGGAAATACAGGAAGTCGTGGAGGTTCTGTAGTTCTCTGTGATCTTGAAGTTCTTTCATGTAGTCACTCAAAGTACTGGAGTCCAGTTTTTGTGACATGATGTGCACAATGATCGGGTCCCAAGTTGAAGTATCAATACCGATGTTAGAGATGCCGTTCAGGCATTCGGTAATGACGTCATGCATCTTCTTCAAATTGTATGAGTCTGCATGTTGTATGATCGGCAGATTTAGCATGTTGTTCATAAATGAAGTAAACTGGAGGCGACGATTGTCGTAGCGCTGAATTAATATATCCCAGCATGAGTTATAGTTTTCAGTGCTAATGGTCAGATGCTGCACTAAGCGTTCAGCTTCTCCTCGCAGCTTGGTCTTTAAGTGTTGCATTTTCTGCGCGTTGTTGATCATAGGGTTTTTGTGAATAGCTTCCAGAAATAGGTCTTTGAAGGAGATCCACTGACTGTAGTTGCCGGAGAACTCAGGGATTTCGATCTTAGGTGTCGATTTCTGGTAGTGGACGGTGGACCAGATTTTGGCATGGATTTTCCTCTTTAGCTCATCATATTGTTGTTCAATGTCCGTGAACATTTTGTAGTAATGTTCGTTGGATCCTTTCAGTTGAAAGTCTATTTCCCAATGAAGTTTATCGATGGGTTCCCATTTCGATTTCAAGGTTGCGAAGTGGTCTTCCAGTTCCCATCTTTCCGATATAGTGATTAAGTCAATCTTGGAGATGACACGGTGAATCGCGTTGAAATTGCATTCTTGCTTGTTAAGCAAGAGTTGTATGTTGCTGTCGTCATCTTCTGAAGTCCCACCTAGGTCGAACTTCACGTTTTGTTTGCTCAAAGTCGTCAGTTTGCTAGTTATGTCTGTTTTAGTTGATAAGAACATTTCTTTAGTTTTTTCATAGATGTCGTCCTTGAAATATGCTATGTTCTTATCTTCTAGTTCGAGCAACAGTTGGGCATGCCTGCCTTCGAAGTCTTGCCATTGGTTTTCTAGCGACGACAAGCGTTTCTTCAGGTATTCCACAGATTTTCGTGATGATGAATCCTTGCGATAGTTGACACATAATGCTTTGATGTTATCGAAGCACGTTGACTGCAATTCTAGCATATCCATGTTGATGCTTGCTGACACGTCGTTGACTGTGGCAGGAGAGCGTTGCGTTGTATTGCGAAGGCTACTGCGTTGCTTGTAGTCTTCTCCGTTTCAAATCTTGAAATCGTTGACTTACTTGATTTGAAATGGTCAGTGGAACTCAGCACCCTTGCACCTCTGTCACGATATTATGCGACTTCTCAATCTAGCTGGGGCGACCCGCTTCTGGGAGACCAGCTAAACCGATTCGCTACCGTAAAGAGACACAGTGGCACCAAACATCCGGCTCGAAGGACCAAAAAATGTACGATTCGTACACTTGCAGAGTTGTTGTTGTTGAGGTTGAAGCACGAAGAGAAAAGATCACTCAGTTTTCGTTAGATTTATTACGTATTTTTGTGTTTACAAGTAATACTGTTGACGATTCCTTTCTCTAATGTTAGTCACCGCGTAGCAGTTATCGTACTCTTTGATTTAAAGTGTTTCATGTGTATTTATAATATTATTGGAATGACGCACGTGTGGTGCACGGCACCGCGTCAGCAAAATATGTACAGTTTTAGACTGTACAGAGTTGTTTGGTACTTGTGGGTCTTTTAAGGTGTAAAGAGGAGTTAGTATGGTCGTAAGGCCTTGGTTTATTTGAGGGAAAAGTTGATTCTAATCTATTAGATAACTTTGTATAGTAACGGAAAGAGACGTGGTAAATGGTAAGTTTGTTTCCTTTAAACTACGGGAATCGGAGAAGAGTGAAAATGTGGACGTTTTTGAAACGAGGCAGTTACAAATTAAAACAATTTGCATATGTCATGAGTTTTACTTGTATTTAAGTAATTTCCGGTTTGCCATCTGTTCTGCAAGCAATGTGCCCTGCCCACTGCCAATTAAGTTTCGCAATTCATCGGGCTACGTCGGTAACTTTGGTTCTCCTGCGGATATCCTCATTTCTGATGCGATCACGAAAGGAAACTCCCAGCATAGACCTCTCCATTGCTGTTTGGGTGACTTTAAGCTTTCTGATAAGGACTATTGCGAGACCGGAAGGCGATGCGTTGGAAGGGCTCCCATTAGGTGGACCGATTGCCTGGTTAAGGTTGCGGGAATGCGCTGGATGCGAGACGCCCCGTGCGCCTCCATCGGTCAATGGGGTGTCGCCTGGGGGAGACCTATGTCCAACAGTGGACATCTTTCGGCTGAAATGATGGTGAAGTAATTTCCAATGTTTGTCAGTATAAATCTTCTATCTTCTTCTATTCTATTCTATATATAAAAAAGTATGTATGTTCCTCATAGACTCCGAAACGGCCGGACCGATTTAAATATTCTTTCACCGTTCGGATTAGCTTCCCCATCCCCGGATGACACAGGCAACTTTTTTTTCGGCTTCTGGTACTACTTGGATGAAACCACGAGGCATCCGCTATTATAATATAATAAATATCCTAAAACATAAAAGATCAAAGTTTTCCAATCAGATTAAATTACATGCACATGAACAAAAATATATCTCGATGCATGGATTGCTGTTGCTATGCATGACAAACGACCCCAATATAAATTACGGCACGTTGTTTTCAACAGTTTGCCAAGAATTCAATAAAACGTGTCCTGTAAAAACAGTTAAAGTCAACAATTCCAAATCGAAATTTAGTGAATGGGCCACTGCGGGCATAAGAAAAAGCCGAGATATCTTATATAATTTATATTACGAAAAATCTTTGACTTCCGATCAAGTTTTCCACACTTATGTTAGAAACTATTCCAAAATATTCAAAAGAGTCTGCGCTCAAGCAAAATCTCTAATAATAATTAACAAAATTGGTGCTTCTAATAATAAAATAAAAACTGTGTGGCAATTAATTAATAGAGAAACTGGAAAGGTACAACAACGCGATCAGAATGAGTTGTCTTTGAAAATAACTAATCAAACCATTTCTGATAGGCAAGAAGTCGCTGAGACATTAGAAAATTTCTTTACCAACATTCCGTTAGAGGTTACGAAGTCTCTTCCTTCCTCATCTAAATTAGCTGAAGCTCTTCTTAAAGAAAACTTTACTAAAGACATACCAATCTTTAAATTTAAACCAATATGTATTGATACAATTAAAAACGCGTTCAAAAGTCTCAATATAAAGAATACTGAAGACTTGTGGGGGGTATCCGTTAGGGTTCTTGGAGATATTATTGACTCAATTGCTCCTGTCCTAACAGGCATATTCAATCAATGTTTGGACAGCGGCACATTTCCTGACTTAATGAAACACAGTAAAGTAGTACCAATTTTCAAATCAGGCTGTAAGAGTGATCCTTCTAATTATATACCTATATCCGTGCTTCCAGCATTGAGTAAAATCTATGAAAAAATCATGCTGGAACAGATGTTGTCTCACTTCAATTCAAATGGGATCCTGCATAGTCAACAGTTTGGTTTCACGAAAGGTAGGTCGACAACGGACGCGGGAGTAAAACTCATCAGCCACATCTTGGAGGCTTGGGAGAGGTCCCAGGATGCCATTGGCATTTTCTGTGATCTCTCAAAAGCTTTCGACTGCGTCGACCACAACACACTGATCTGTAAATTACACCACTACGGAATTCGTGGCAAATCTGCTGATCTCGTGCTTTCCTATTTATCAAACAGACAGCAAAAAGTAAATGTTAATGGGGCGACGTCCTCTGGGTCTCGAGTCAAGATGGGCGTGCCCCAAGGTTCAATTCTCGGCCCTTTCCTTTTTCTTGTTTACATTAATGATCTCCCTTTTATGATGGCCAAATTATCGGATATAATTCTATTTGCTGATGATACTTCGCTAATTTTTAAAATAGATAGGCAAGATACGGATGTCTTAAATGTCAACGAAAGTCTGATTGTTCTCTCAAAATGGTTCGCAGCTAACAATCTTTTACTGAATGCGAAAAAAACAAAATGTCTAAAGTTCTCTTTACTAAATGTACCACAACATGACCTAAACCTAAATCTTGACGGCAAAAATCTTGAAGTTATAACGGAAACTGTATTCTTGGGGATTACTATCGATTCAAAATTGCAGTGGGGCGCGCACATTAGAACTCTTTCGGGTAGGTTAAGTTTGGCTGCATATGCAGTAAGGAAAATAAGGCAGCTAACCGATGTAGCTACAGCTAGGTTAGTATACTATGCTTATTTCCACAGTATTATGTCTTATGGCATTCTGCTGTGGGGATCAGCAGCAGACGTTGACTCAATTTTCATCCTACAAAAGAGGGCAATCCGCGCAATCTATAAAATGGGTCCTCGCGAGTCCCTCAGAGAAAAATTTAAAGAGATCGATATACTGACTCTACCTTCACTTTATATTTTGGAATGTATTTTGTATGTCCGTAAAAATCGGGGGCTTTTCAAAACTAGAAGCGACTTCCATAATTTAAATACACGCAGTAAGCACGAAATTGTAATACCCAAATTCAGATTATCGAAAACTAGCAAGTCTTTTCTTGTAAACAGTATACGCTTTTATAACAAGTTGCCAAAGTCAGTTATAGAACTGACCGATGGAAGGTTCAAAAAATACATCAAACGTATCCTTATTAACAAAGCATATTATAAAATCAAGGACTACGTTGAAGATACAAACATTTGGCCTTAGCTCCTTCTGCGCATGCAGCTTCCCTGGTAACTTGTAAACGGCACAAATAAGTGGATGTCTCTAACTATTCTCAATCTCATTTTTCTTTCCTTCTTTTAATTAGACTTTTTACAATGGTTTTCAATCATCTTTATAGCCCTTTGCTAAGAATAGTTACAGCACTGATAACAACATTTGTGCCACACGTTAAATTTAGTCTTGTTATACTTATTTTTTTTTTACCTTTGTATTGATTCTTTTACCGATTGTTTTGTGAATGTGTGAACATTGTAGGCCTTCTTGATGCTAGTTAACATTTGTTAACTTTTTTATTTAATATATAATCTTTTTTTTAGTTTCTTACGACTTATTGTTATAAGTCGGGCCTGCGTTGTCCCCCCATATCTAAGTACTAATGCTGTAACATGGAAATATTGTTAAACCAAACCATTTCTAAAAGAGTAACCATGGAGTTTCTTGCCGGTTCTTCTCCATAGGAAACGACCAACCCGAACCGTGCACCTTTTGTCGACGTTTTATAAGTGCCCATGTAGGCCTATGTGAAATAAAAAAAATTGATTTTGATGATTTTGATTATGTAATATTTTATTTTTATTTGCGCCAATCCTTTTACGAAATAGTTGCCACATGCCACTGCAATTCTGCGTGTGTTTCTACGAACAAAGCACAAACCAATTAATTTCGATATCCATATTTGTTGATAGAAAATGTGGCTGATATTTTAAATGTTAACCTCGAATCCTACTAAGGAAACTGTTCTTCTAGATACTGGATTTTCCTAGTTTTAAAGGGCAGATCTTTTTTTTTAACATCCACAAATGCTCATGCATACTGCGCTACCACGGGGAGAT
The DNA here is from genome assembly GCA_964057195.1 of Orthosia cruda. Classification (NCBI taxonomy): domain Eukaryota; kingdom Metazoa; phylum Arthropoda; class Insecta; order Lepidoptera; family Noctuidae; genus Orthosia; species Orthosia cruda. Next base: position 9,221,606 of record OZ059834.1, read on the forward strand.
AGCGCAGTTATGTGGCACTCTAACCCACTAAAACTCCACGGTGACCTTCTGTGCCGCTTATGGCGGGAACACGGGAAAGCGTTAGCATACATCCGCGAACCCGCCGCGGCTGTCCGTCTCCAGTCCCTCCTCTGGGGTTTATCCGCCATCACCGGCGCACCAGAACACACTGTACGCCGTGACCACCCCAGGGACCAAACCAGCACATGGGTGCCAGACGACCCCGTGTATGGCACCCTTGGTCCCCTTGTGACGGGTCAGGACAGTGGCCCCGCCATCTACCAATTTTACGGCCCAGGGGATAGGGAGAGCGATCAACACTATACCGACACTCGGTTTCCCCTGCGGCCCCACCGCGTCCGCCATCAGACGGTCGCGACCCCGTGCAGGCCGCGGAGGGTAGGGCGAGCGGCGCACCGTTATACCGGCACTCCTCTCCTGCCGCGGCCTCCAACCCTCAGCCGCGATGCCTATCATACCACATCGCGTCCCGCCTCAGTTGCGATGGCGCCCATACGGCACTGCAACACACTTATTGGCCGCTTTGTCGTCGGCTTATCGGCAAAAGCCCTGACGAGCGGCCCCTTCTCGGGTTCCTCTTCACTTCACCGTGGTTGTATAAACCACGGCTACTAACCCCCCCCGCCTTGATAATGCGGGAACCCACCGGGAACCCGGAAACGGGCAGACCTGAAGTATGTACGGCGTAAGGTGTGTCATCGGTAAATCGTGGACATCCCACCCATACGCATTGAACGTTTTGGGAATACTTTCATTGTGCTTATTGCTAAGGCTATAAGCACAATGAAAGTATTCCCGCTGCTAATTACTTCTAGGCAAGCGTGGTTTACCGTTGACCACAATTCATCGCTTGCCATCAGGTGAGATAGTGGTCACGCTTACTTTTGTCACAAGTTCAGTTCAGTCACAAGTTGAGGGTCACAAGTTGTTCGAGTGACATGTCGCCATTTCATCCATCCTGAGTTGATCCGGTGCGTTATGGTCTCGGTCTACCTTGCCATTCTCTTAAATAAGCAACCCTAGGTACTGAAAGTCGGTGCTGATTGGTATGGGCACGAAACTGGAGAGACCACCAAAATCGCAGAACAGGTATGCCGCTTTAATAATAATAAAGCCTTTTATTCCGAAACTAGACAAAGCAAATTTACAATAATAGTTAAAACAAAAATCACAAAATGTCTCGAACTTCGGTGTACCTCATGGCATAGGCCTCCTCTAACAGTTTCCATTGTCGTCTGTCTTGGGGTACCCTCTTCCAGTTTGGACCTGCTGTCAGCTTTATTTCCTCCTCCCATCGGGTAAGCTGTCTTCCCCGACTTCTTTTGCCTTCCCTTGGATACCACTCTGTTACTACCTTACTCCACTTACCTTTAGTGTCTCGCATCATGTGGCCTGTCCACCTCCACTTTTGTTGGTCTATTCTTGTTAGAATGTCGGTCAGCTTTGTTTTGGACCGGAGATTTGTGTTTCTTATTCTATCTTGTCTCTTTGAGCCTACCATACTTCTCTCTATTGCTCTTTTACCTTTAGTGTCTCGCATCATGTGGCCTGTCCACCTCCACTTTTGTTGGTCTATTCTTGTTAGAATGTCGGTCAGCTTTGTTTTGGACCGGTGATTTGTGTTTCTTATTCTATCTTGTCTCTTTGAGCCTACCATACTTCTCTCTATTGCTCTTTGACACTTGGCAAGCTTTTCTCTGAGCGATTTGGTGAGTGCCCATGTTTCACACCCATATGTTAAACATGGGAGTATACATGAAAACTGTGCTTCTTCGGGGCAAGTCATGACGTTCCAGTGCTGGCCTGCGGGAGGTAGTTTTTCTACGGGCAATAGAGATCGTGGAAATAACTATAGGCGGCACGCTGTAGGAAATGGGTACGCGCAACAAAAAAACAGCTGTTGGGCGTACGTACAAAAATGAAAACGTAAGGTATAGTAGTGGAATGCGCGGTCGTAGCAATAATACTCATCGTGGACGGCAGACTCAGCAAGGTTGGCAGCGCGTAGCGTGTTTAGAGCACGTGCGGGGCGATGCTGACTCAAGTGCAGTGTCGATGTGACGAAGTAGCGAAGGCAACCAATTGAATGAAGCTCAGTTTTTTCGAGGTTAGACATATTTTAACTTGCAATAGTGTTAACTGGGTAAATTTTCTAGCAAATAATGTAGATTCGGAATGGTTAGTCGATACGGTTGCGTCGATATCAGCTATAAAATGTAATTTCTTGAGGAATAATGCATTGTGCTGTAAAGTAGTTAAGGAAGGGTTGGTGATTAATTGTGTAGGGGATAGTTTTAGAGCTATTAGTTTATGTATATTTAAAGTTGGAATACGAACAATGTTTGTTCGTGCATACGTTTTATATATTCGATGATTTACCATGTAGGTCAGTTGGCATATTAGGCCAGGATTTCTTGCAGAAGTATAGTGATATTATAGACTTTTCGGGGAACAGGTGAACTCTTAAGAACCGTGAGCGGCAGACGGTTTCGATGCCACTTAAATCCTATAATTATTCGTTGACTGTTGTTTGATCCGCGTTGTGAAATGATTAAGTATTTGCCCGTTAACAGAGCGGAAGATTGTGTAGTGTTTAGGAAAGAGTTGCGCGAAGGGGTTTTCTTAGCAAATGTAGTAGATAGACCTAGGAATGGGTTGATGCCCATTCGGATTTTAAACACAACCACGGAGGAAGTTGTGTGTAGTATGTCCGATGTAGAAGTCTATCCGTTAAGTGATTTTGATTGTTGTAATTTTGCGGCATCAGAAGTAAGCGTTGAACGTGTTAAGGAAATATTTTCTTTGCTTAAACTTGACTATTTGAATGCCGAGGAGCGGTTGTCAGTTGAGCAAATATATGCGAAATATAATAATATATAATATAATTCTTTATTTCTCCCCACAATGACAAGCTTATTCTATGTTTTACATTATATATGTCTTAATAACAATGTGAGGAGCTGGTGTCTGAGTTAGGCATAAAATGCCTGTATTACAAATCACCAGGTCCCCACCCCACGGAAGGAAAGATAGTTTTCATCAAAAAAATATGGTATTACAATTCAAAGTTATAGATAAGGATATTAATTATTAAGAATTTAAAACATTTTGACGGTAGAAGTAATAAAAACGAAGCTATAAACAAAAAGTTAAGCAGAGCTCCTGTATGTGTGTATGTGTGTGTCTAAGAGAGAGTATGATGTTAGTGTCTATGTAATGTCACTGTGTAGTGTTGAGTTGGTTGAATGTCAGGTGTAGTGTGCCTATGTGTATGTGTGAGGGGTTATATGTTGGGTGTAAGTTATAAACTTATATCGTACTAATTTAGTTTGAATTAAGTAGACTTTCTGTAAAACCATAAACCAAATTTTGCAACCAGTTCGACACCAAAGACTTACATTTGGCTTTTGGTAAAGGATATATATTTAAGGCCCCATAACTTATTGTATAAGTTTGAACCCTGGTAGCAGAAAAACCGATGTGAAAACTTAGTTTTGAAAGACGATTTAGAGCAGACTACATGTTTGCGTTTGATCGAGTGTTGATGTGTGTATTAATTTTTCCTCCATGTTGGAATCAAAAACACTCCGATAAATTCTCGTACACTCGTGAATTATTTAACGTCTTTCGCGTATTTATAAATATAACTGAAGTTTTTGAAATAAATATGTTTGATTTATACGAACATTACTTTTATTTATTTGATATAAATTTTTAGGGTAGTTTTCCCAAAATTTGGGATTTTCTGTCGGGGTTTTGGGTAATCCAGACCATGGACATCAGCAACACTGGCCTACCTGGTTACCTACCGCAGTACGCACGGCATTCCGCCGCGGGAGCTCGAGCTTTCATTGAAATCCCTTTCTATGCAACGGCATCATTTTAAAGCATAGCAATTTATGTCGTATTTCTATATCAATACGTTCGAATGTCCATTGGTAAATATTTAAATACCTTGCCTTCCTGTCTCAGTCTGCGATGACCTTAAGTAGGAGGAAAATTGCGTAAGGATTTATTTTGTAAGAATGAAGAGTAAGGGGTGTTCCCTTAAAAGAAAAGATCCATGGATTGTGAAAAAGATGATGCGCCTTATTTGTAAAAATCTCGTTGCTATTTAGCAACTATAAAAAAGTAGATTCTTATTTGAAAATTTCTGAATTTGAATTTAAAACCTGCTAATCAGTTGCTAAAGAGTGCCGAGATTTTTATAAATAGGTGTGCATATGTCTAGCAAGAGAGAGGAGACTGCTGAGATTGAAGTGACGAATAATATAGAAGAACTAGCTTCTGCCAGCGGCTTCGCCCGCGTGATAATTGTTTTCTTATCCCAAGGAAACATTATACCGGGATGAAAAGTAGCCTATGTGTATTCCAGACCTTAATCTATCTAAACACATCAACACGGTCTAGGGATATTTAAAAAAAGTGAATTACTATCAATGTGTTAATTATTTATATGACATGTATATATTTAAAAGATACGTTATTTAATATTCTACCATTTTTTAATAATGGTTAAGGTACTTCGATTAAAATTTCAGGATTTTATGGAAAAAAATTAAGCATAGACGGAAACCGTATATGAATTAACTTTTAATTTATGAATAAAAACTGAAAAATATAGAAAAATCATTTAATTTGTGTTTATAAACTTGAAGTGAGAGCAGTGGTGGCCCAGTGGTATCGGCTGCGACTTACAAGTTGTAGGTCGTGGGTTCGAATCCAGGCAGGCGCTTTACTTTGTGTAAATTATTTCATCACTACTGCTCTCAAAAACGGTGAAGGAAAACATCGTGCGGAAACCGGCATGACCTAGAACCAAAAATTCAAAGATATGTGACATCCACCAACCCGCACTGGGCCCGCGTGGTGGATTATGGCCCTTCCCCTCTCACAGAGAGGTGGCCTGTGTCCCAGCAGTGGGAACATTAATAGGCTGATGATGTGATGATGTGAAACTTGAAGTTAGTAGTCTGAGAAAGCGCCTCTTGATGTTCATAACACATCGGCAACGATTCGGCATGCTCAGAACAAGGTTGTCAATGTCTTGCTGCGGAATATTGTCCCATGTCCTTCTGAGGTGCGCAAAAAGTTGATCTTCTGTAGCCAGATTTTCAGGAACTTCCTTCAGAGCTCTTCTTTGCAGCATATCCCACGCATGCTGAATGGGATTTAGATCTGGCGATTGAGCAGGCCAGTCTAAGGCCCTAACATTGTGTATATGTAACCAAGCTGCTACCGTTCTCGCCGTGTGTGCCCGGGCATTGTCGTGCATGAGCAGGAAATCTTGCCCCATTTGTGTATGTGGGGCAAGATTACGGGCCCCAGCACCTGTTGGACGTATCGTCCTGCCGTCATATTGCCCCGCACCCAAACGAGATCCGACCGTCCTCCAAGACGAATTCCTGTTCAAACCATAATTGTTCCTCCTTGGTATGGGTGAACTTCCTGAGGGTTCTGAAGACGGCTCCATCGTCCAGGAACTCGCCAAACACGCGTCCTTCATGAATCTGGATGGAAGTCGAACCTGGATTCATCCGTGAACAGCACATTGGACCATTGCTCACGGCCCCAGTCCACGTGATTCCGAACCCATTCTAATCGTCGTCCACGATTGCCTCTCCGTAAAGGTGGGACCCGGAGTGGTCTACGAGAGCGTAGATTGCTTTCATGCAGTCGCCTTCTTACAGTTTGGTCACTCACAAGCAATTGGTGTTCTACTCGCAGCCTTTGGACCAATTGAGTCGCCGTTGCATTTGGTTGAGCTCGCGCAGTAATTTGCAAAAATCGGTCTTGTCTGGGGGTAGTGATGCGACTTGGCCCCCGGTGCCTCTCCGCTACTTCACATGTGGCACGATAGCGTGTCCACAATCTTGAAAATACATTTTGGTGGGTCCCTATGGCCTCAGCAACATTACGCTGAACAGACCCAGCTTCCAGCATTCCCACAGCTCGTAACATCTCCGCCCTCGTCAAATGTTGGCGTTGCATGGCTACAATACCTCAATTTTAACTTTATCTTTCGTTTAAAAATGAAAAAAAACTGTAACTAAACATAATTCGTATTGTTTTCTAAATTTCGCACAAATAAAAATTCCCTCTCCTACACATCAAGACATTTTTATGCCACCGAAACAAAAGAATTTTAAAAAATTTAATTTGGAATTAGTCTGAGATAAATTACAAACAAATCGGTGTATAAAAGATTCCAATGCGGCCAGTACTTTTCGAGTTATCTAATTGAGTATGAAATATCCCTAGACCGTGTTGATGTGTGTATTTGCAAAATGTCATCCATATTTGAGTAAAAAACATACATCCACACACTCATCCATCCATCCAAACTTTCCTTTTTACTGACTTCTTTAATACTAGCTTCAGTCTGAAATTCGTAAGTTGTCCCACGGCAACCGTACATTCTTTCGGGATAAAAATTTAATCCTTTTCCGTTCAGCCGTTCTGATTGAGTAATAAACATACATCCAAAAAAACTTTCGCATTTATAATATTAGTAAGATGGAAGAAGATATTATTATGTTACGCCAACCCCAAATAAATTAAGATAAGGCCAAGAGAATATCGTTATATCTGTTCTTTGACATAGACTATCGAAATAATCTATCCTAACTCAACTACAGACCTTGAACAATAGGGTTGTTGACAAAAATATCTATTTAGTCCGCCAGTTTGATTACCTAAAATATTGAACACATATTTTCTTTTTCCATGTAAACAAAAAATTACCACAGTAGTCTTCCATCGCGATCGGCGTATATGTCGCAGGGATATGATGAAAACAGGGAATTGATCAAATCTCTAAGCGATTTGATCAAATCACGGAGGATGTTAAAATAATAACACGTTTTTATCATTTCCCTAAACAAATCTGGTGATTTGACAAATCCCAATAAAGAAATCTAGTGATTTGAACAAATCTCAAAATTGGTTCAGTGAAATGACAAAAATAACTTTTCTGTAGTAATTTAAAGGTTTATTTTGTACTTTATTTTGTAACCCACCCCGGCTTCGCACACAAAATGTAATATAGATCTCAAAAATCACAACTAGAACATAATTATTTGAAAAAGAGAAACAAAAATGTATTAAAAAATAGAAAAACGTAACGTATGATATGCCTATTTGTAATATTCACTTATTAAAACACGTAGCAGATTTGTGGCAACGTGAATTACACAGAACATTATTTTTCTTACAGGCACATTTGTTCGTTTTGCATCGTACTTTGGACTCTTGACAAGAACACTGCTTGAATCCTTGTCCTCCAAATAAAGATAATTTTCCTGCAATTTCACGCAAACTCAGCGTTGTGGATGGAACCGAATCGGTTAATGTAACTGTAGATAATTGGAGAGCGTTTCTTGGAAGCCAATCTCTTATGATACCAACTGAAGTACCGATTTGAAATAAATTGTTTTTCGTATCTAATACAATCCCTGTAATACTATTTGCATCTAGTGGACCTCTGTCTACTTTTGGTACATCAACCAAAACGGTGGAACCAACTAATACATCCTTGAATTTTTTCGAACAAGTTTCTTTCATTTTATCAGCAGATCTTTTTAAATTTTGTGAAGCATCTTCCCTTTGCTTTTTAATGTTCTCTTCTTTTTGGCATAATAAGCATAAAACTCCCGACCCATATCCTTCTTCGCTTGTCGTAATGCCACATATTGCATGCACGGAATTTCCGCAAATGTCACATGAATGAGCTCCTGTAGATTCTTGTCCACAAACAATACAAATCATTTCCTGTACTCTCACAACCGATTCACTTTCTGATACAACAGGTGGTTCAGCTAATAATTCATGTGTTAAAATAGGTGAAGTCGAAGTGTTATCTTCATTTGATGCAATAGTTAGTTGTTCCTCAGAAGTTGTGGCGTTGTTATCAATTGATTCTGTGGCTAATACGTTTTGCTGTTTAAGAAGCTGATCCAGATCCTCTTTAGTAACTAACTTGTCAAGTAATTCTGTTGAAATATGAGTAGATCGGAGTCCTGTTTTTGGTTCTGTTCCAAATAACGTCTTGTAAGGTGAACGCTTAATGGTACGATGAAAGGAGGAATTCTTTTGAAATTGAACAAAATAACAGCCGATTGCCCAATTTTTACTGTCATTGTCAATTAACCAAGCCCATAACATCGCTTCGACATCTTGGTTTGCACGCTCAACTGACCCTTGACTCGCTGGATGTCTAGGCCTACCATTAATAATTTTGCATGTTGGCCACATGGCAGTTAATTCTTGAATGATTGCAGCAGTAAACTCACGGCCATTGTCACTTTGTAGTATATGGGGACAACCGACTTCCAGGAAAATTTTTAACAGTTCCATTGCTACTTCAGCTGCTCTTTTTGAAATCAATGGTCGCAAAAAACTGAATTTTGTTGCGTGATCTTGATAATGTAATAGCCATTTATAATTCCTGTCGGGGGTTGACTGTAGGTCAATCAAATCAACCTGGCCGCGATGGTTAAAATCATTAGACACAATCGGGCAAACAACAATACCTTTTCTTGGGAATTTCTTTTTAGATTGACATACCGTACAGAGTTTCAAAAATTCTAATACAACAGAAGTGGGAATTAAATATCTGGATTTCAAATAGTACAGCATTTTATCTCTGCCACCGTGGCCCGTCGCTTGATGGGTTTCACAAAGTATGGCATAAAATTCATTTGGAGTCACTATCTTAACCACTGAGTCAGAAGCAAACTTTCTTTTTAATATCAAAAACTTGGTTGTACCTACCTCCATTACATCATATTTGTTACCGTAATAATATTGCTTGTTTGTTCTCTTAAGATTCAGTACTGGAGCTGATTTAAATTGTTCAATCGCTGTAATCGCTTCTTCTACCCTCTCTTGAGTCCATAACGGTTTTTCCTTATCATGCCGCCCCTCTACAATCGTCTTAATAGCTTCGTTAAACTGTTCCTCACACACAAACTCAGTACGAGGCTGATTTTGTTCCGTATTCAAAGCCATTCTCTATAATTTTCGTAAAATTATACTCAAAAGTGCGTGCGTCCGTCTCCCATAGTGTTTAGAACCAACTAAGACCACGTGCGGGCGGCCGCGGGTGAGCGCGGGGTGGAGCAGGGGGCGCGGTAACTGACAAGCAAGCGCGAGCGCGACGTAAACAAGAACTGGACATGTTTTATTATCTTTTCACTGAATCAATTTAGGGGTTTGTTCAAATCACTAGATTTTTTTTGTGAGATTTGTCAAATCACCAGATTTGCTTAGGGAAATGATAAAAACGTGTTGTAATTTTAACATCCTCCGTGATTTGATGAAATCGCTTAGAGATTTGATCAATTCCCTGTTTTCATCATATCCCTGCGACATATAGATTCACGCTTCACATCATACCGATGCTCGTCGCTTCTGCCAACAGGGTGCGACGCAGGATTTGACGGGCACGGCCGCGTTTTCTTTTGCCTTGGGTATTCCAATCCAGCGCTTGCTTGGATATATGATCAGAATCCCTTCGCAGAGTGTGGTCAATGCAACTCTATTTGCGACGCTTGATCTGGCAGTCGACCGGGCTTTCGTGGAATTTCTCCAACAGCTCTACGTTGGTGATGGGCTTGGGCCAGTAGATTACGAGTATGCGTGACGAAGATCGCGGTTGAAGAAGACTTGGATCTGGCGTGTGATATCTTTTGTGACCTTCCACGTTTTGAACCCGTAAAACAGCACGGATTTGACATTTGACCCAAAGATTTTGAGTTTAATCCTTCCGGTCAGTTTCAATCAATTGCGATATAATCCTTTTAATGTATTCCACTACTGATATCATCATCATCAGCGTTTTAATTATCCCACTGCTGGGACACAGGCCTCCTCTCTGTGAGAGATAATGGACCGCAATCCACCACGCGGGCCCAGTGCGGAGTACATTTGGTGTATGTCACATGTCTTTGAAGTTTTGGTTCTAGACATGCCAGTTTCCTAACGTTAGTAACGTTGGTTTATTTCCTATTAATGTCTTTTTTAATTATTTTTATCTTGGTGTACAATAAAGTATATAATAAATAAATAAATATATAGTATACTGTATGTATTATATTTATGCATTGTGTGTTGCACACGTATTTATTAAGTTTGTAGGGAATACTGTGTAATTGTCAGGACAAGCCATTATTTGCATGGGTTCTTTTCGGGCTAATACGAGTTAGACAAACAAACTTATTTGCTCACACAATATAACTGATCACTTTATGTGTTGGAGAATAACGTAAACGACATTCCACTATAGCACGTAGTTTGAAATACACGAACCAACGGTAACTCTCACTTTATTTCTTCCAGTCTCTTAACTCAACTCCTCAGTCCTTGACCAATCTCTCTCGTTCGCGCCAAAAAACTAATGCTTAGTGTTCCGTCAAGTTGACATCTGTCAAAGTCATTCGAAACCATGGCACTCGTCAAAACGAAATCCTCAGAAGTGCCTACAAGTTTATTTAGTGGGTAAGTATTTTAAATTGCTAAGATTTTTAATAAGCTTTTGTTATGCACATGGATGTACTATCCTCTAATTCATATTTCTCTACGCAACTAAGGTTTGCTGTTAGAGAACCCAACTATGGGTTAAGCTCGCCTTTGTACATAAACTGTCCTATTGTATTTGTTTGTTTTTATGTTTTGTGTACAATAAAGAATAAGAATAGGATGTTTTCCTTCAACGTTTCACTTCTTCAGTAGTGATATATTTTTATTTAAAAAGGTTGTATACCTCGGAGACTAACCCACCAGCAACGGCGATGCAGTAAATAAGTTTTCACAACGAGTTATGCATCAATTTTGCGCAGATTGAAAACCTTGAGAGCAAGTGTAGTAAGCATCGAAAATAATGTAAGTAATGCCGCTGTCTTTACACTATTTTCCCATATGGTTTGAAAGATAATCGATCCACAAAGAGTGTGTTGACACTGTTCAAAGTCACTTTTTGTAATATGTTGCTGCTCTAAAAGATTGAAAGTGCATAAGTGCCAGTATTCAAGCGCTGACAAAGTGCTTTGAAAATTGCTTTTTCTTGGGTGCCTTTGAGAGAATGTGGGGTAGACCTCTGAGTAATTAGTTTTGTCTTGACATTCAAGTTGACGTACGTAGCTACGAATTAGAAATGAAATTCACTAATAAATAAATAATGCAGCAGAATGTAGTAAAGAAACAATAGTGAGATTATTTACACACCGCGTTCTGAGAGATACAAACCAATCGATAGTATTCAGTTGGACAGAATCATTGTAATATTATTATTATCTTGTAAAATAAACAACTCTTTTCGTTATCATCATTGTATCACTACGGAACGAGGGATGTTAAACGTGAGTTACCTAGTGGAGAGCTACAATTCCTGACCAAGCATAAACACAGATATAAAGACGGCGCGCCGCCGCTTACGTACTTTGTATTAAAGCCATATTTCGCACTTGTCAAACCTATATAGTCCAAAAAACAAAAATCGTATTTGTGCCGCAAAAGTAAAAATTTGAAACTCAGATTTTTGCAGTTACATGCACATCGCAGTTATCAAAAATGATGTTTTTTTGTCGTGTACACAAAGTATTGATATTCTGCATATTGATCGAACATTAAACCGATGTTTTGCATTATGAGGAGCTTATAAAACGTAACTGAATTTTCAGTAAAAAAATATAACTATACTATAATTTAACTATACTATGCTAACTTGACATAACCTGAATCTAAATATTAATTGAATTAAATCTGTATTTCAATGTTAGATTGGTTTTAATTTATTTAATTATAAATTATTTTTTATGTGAAGCCGGTATACTAAATAATGTGTAAGTTTACTATTTACTTATAATTAAGTGTGCTTAACATGACAACGTTTTTCAATTTATATATTTTCTGTAAGTTGTTGTTGTGTTACTCGTTGGTAATAATTTATTAAATAAATACTATATTTTCATTTAATATATACGAATGCCTGATTCCTCACTAAACTTCTCAGCGACAGCCTAGTACAATGCCAAGGATCCATGGAGAGAAGCATGATTGGCGTCAAAAACAGGACAGTAAAAGAAACACATTCATAAGATCGTAAACTCAGAGATCGCGGCAAGCGATAACGCCACCCATTGTATGTGTATTAGACTTAAGTTTATTATTATTAATGTAATTTAAGGTGTACAATAAAGCATATAATAAATAAAATAAATAAACTAGAGGAACTGATATGCTAGTGAAGATAGATCAATTAAAGTTGAGATGGACGGGCCAGGACAGGCCATACTGCGAAGTACTCAAGAAAAATGGAGCAAGATAATTACTGAATGGTACCCTAGAGATGGTAAAAGCAATAGAGGAAGGCAAGGGAAGAGATGGGAGGGTGAGATAAAATTAACAGCCGGGAACAAAATTAACTTCCCAACAGGGGAAGAGTGGCTAGAGATAGAAAGCAATGGAAGATGTTAGAAGAGGCCAATAACGAGAGGCACTCTGAACTGGAATTAATTTTTGTAAAACATTACAATGTGATTAGACAATTTAAAATGTTCATGATAAAAGAGTCATTGATTGATTGATACTACTTTTCGCTATATCTCATAGTTTCGGATTTGGCCAACCAAGCTCATTTGGAAAACTCACCTTGTATAATATTATACTTGGTATACATTAGTTAGGAAATAAAACAAATTATTATAAAAACAAAAATCCCGAGAGCTAAAAAATAATTAACTGAAAAGAGAAAATAAGTGCTATGAAAATAAACATAAAATTTTATGAGGTGATGCCATGCAGCGGTGACGAACGAAATTTTCAAATAATTTTTGTTTGTCCCCGCCTGCATGTGGTAAAAGATTATTTATTTTGACATAAAAGTTACGCTTATCTTGAATTTGTGGCAAAATATTAACGTACATAAGTGTTACAATATATATATGTCGCATCAAGGCTGGCCGATAGATGCAAACCATCGGGAAGTCAGGATGTATTCCCTTAGGTAAAGACATCATGTGTGGGCAGGTCGATGGGTACAATCGTGAAAATGAAATCACGTAAATCGATACACTGGGTTTATTCAAATAGTCACAACTCAGTAACGATCTTGCTTAATAATATAACGGATCGACACTGATTCTACAAAGTCTTAGCTCCAAGGCTGTCAGTAATCAACTGCTATATTTTGCTGTCCTCATCACGCCAATGGTTACAGAAAGCGCGTCAAAGCGTAGTTGCTCTTGAATTGCCGAAAGGTGGCATGCTTGTGATTTGTTTTGACGTCCGTAATATTGACTAAACCCGACATATATTTTTGGAATGGTATATTTAGTAGCTTTCATTTTATACCCATATTTTTATGATAAAGAATTATGAAAACGAAAAACAAAATTGTATCCCTCCCTTTTTTAGTAGGTGAGGACGCCATATTTAAAAATATTGTAGCTTACGTCACTCCCACAATTAAGACAAATCCAACGACACCTCATATGTCATAATCCGTCAAGCTCTTTGTACTGCTGGGCTTTAGAGCGTGCTATAGAAATATACATACATACTTATATACATACATACGCTCGAAAATCATTACCCTCCCGCAGTCGGGTAAAAAGAAAGTTGAAACCTGTAAGTCAAAGTGACAAAATGAAATAAAATCACTTCAAAGTCTATCAGAGCACCTACACATTACACGTCTAGGTACTTACTTAGCACTCTAACAGTATATTAGTTGAAATCAGCCACATATTTAAATAAATACTTATAGCCTACGTGTCTAGCAAGATTCCTGTGGATTAATCTGCGAGTATTTCAGCATAGACGTTTGTTAGATTAAGACTAGAATATATATCTGCTATTCGAATTGCCTGATACTAGCGCCCATTATTTCTGGGTAAATGGATTAAGGTATAGAAAAAGGCTGGTCATATTTTTCAGCTTTTCTATTAGCGAAATGAATGGAAAATATATGTGCCTCGTTACCGCAATTGATTGATCAAATACTTATTAGAATGATCCTTTTTTGGCATAGTAAGCCGGCACATACTCATTCAGAATATGTTTTTCAATTAAAATACTGTTTTAAACAACTGGTTTAGCTTACCATGTATTGTCATCCGAACTAACGTGTTTGCAAAATTTCATCTTAATCGATTGAGGATAACTGCTATAAAATTCAGTTGCAAGATTTTACCCGAACATACATAAATACAAGGCAAGTTAATAAAAAAAAAATATACATGTTATATATTTTTTTCAGTTAAAAAATAATTGCTTTTTAGACAAGCTTTTTAGCTTACCTTGAATTGTCGTCCAAACCAAACGTGTATGCAAAATTTTATCTTAATCGTTTGAGAATAACTGCTAAAAAAATCAGTTGCAAGATTTGACTCGAACATACTTACATACATTGCGAGTTAATGAAAAGCTTGTAAAACGCTTTTAAAAAGAACGATCATTGATATATTAATACTGGGTTACTGTAAACAAGAATAACTTGACTCTTATTCTTCTTCCACCCTTTGCCACCTAATGCAATAATAGGTCTTCTCCTTCATAGCACACCACTTTACTTGGCCTTGTTATGTCTATTACATAATTAATATTCGTAACATAACATCACACCTTATTCCCCAATATATATTATTAGGCAGAGGTACAGCCAAACTTCACCAGTTTATATAACTAATATAGATACTTATGAAATAAATAATGATAATGCTAGTAACGTTTTCACACACTCAGCGCCAACGGTCATATGGGCTAAAAACCATCAATTTGTCGTTTTTTTATTACATAAATGGTTTCTACTGGTTCCAAAATTGTTGTTTGTTTGGGTTACCCCCTTTTTTGAGGTTTATACTTTAAGATACACTGGCCTGGGACTTTTCATTTCTGAACATATTTCTAACCTAGAAATATTGGCGTATTCTCCAGGGCCAGCCCTATCGAATTGCCTTATAAAATGTATGAAAAAGTGTATAGTTAAATACACCGGCCCGTGAACATAGGTACCTGTGTGTGTCATTAAAGATACACCAGCCTGGGAAAAGAGGTATTTCGGTGTATAGTTAAGTATAAACCGGCGTTGAGTAAGTCGTTACATGAAGCTAATGCGTAAATTAGTCAAGAAACAACGATGGCTAGTCAAAACAGCGGGCGAAAATTCGAATAGCGTAACATCCTTGTCTGGAAAACGTATATAGTCATTTTCAGAAACACTCAAACTTAATTAACAAACATGATACAACTACACAAACAGGGACTGATGTTGGATGCGTCCATGCATTTATTCTCTGCGTTTTACATTTATTCTCTCCGTTTTACGTTCCGGGTGCATCACAAAAAAAACTCGCTTTTGCAGCGTCTGATGCTAGAGAGTGGAGCAAAAACCAACACCGCCAGAGAATTCAAATTGTATTTTTCCAAGACAATTTGTTTTTCTTTGATTTGTGTGTGTTTTTCTTTGAGAGTACGGAGAATACTAACTATAGTTTAGTAATCGTGTAGCAAGTCGCTTTATGCGGAAATGACTCGATTGAAGGCTATGACAGACAAGCTCGACGCGACGCGACGGTGCGAATACGCTTTTTTTTTATTGACAACAGTTTGATAAAGACTCCAAGTTCTTAAATCCAATGTTGGGTCCATATTCTATGTCAGTTTGAAAGAAATCATCTCAGGCAAAATGACAAAGGACAAGTTTAAAAATTAAATTACTCAATTATTATTATTTTAACAATCTTTCTTCGTGTTCTTCTCAGCAAAACCTTACACTTGATACCCATATCATGGCAGTGCACAAAAAATAACTAGGCCGCAATGTTGGGCCGTCCACCATATTGGATTTAGAATGACTTCACTTAGCTAACCATGTATTGTCATCCAAACTAAACGCTTAGGCAAAATTTCATCTTAATCAGATCTTGGAGAGGATAACTGCTTTAAATTCAGTTGCAAGATTTTACCCGAACACACTTATATATATTGCAAGTTAAATAAAACCTTGTATAAATTATCAATTTGTCGAGCAATTTCAGAACAACGTCTATAAAATCAAGTCGTCGCATCTATGACGTACTGTCATCTCGCAAGTCTGATACGCTTAATACGCGTGAGCATTCTCATTACATTCTCGGTTCCATATCGCCAGTCCCTCTTCGATTGCAATAAGAAATTTCGTCCACTTGTACTAAAATTTGTATAGTGGTAGTAGACTGATATTTTGGGGTAATGGAGAGTGGAGATAATCTGATAATGACAAGATGCGCTTGAATATCAGAGAAGATTTTTTTGTCTTATCAATTTTAAAACATAATCTTCATTGATACTACCTTTACGTATTATATACCTCCTCAACATCTACGAGTTTGTCATATTTTAGCTTTGAAATGTGGCACTAATTTATTTTAAATTTAGGATAACCGATAATTTTGTTAGCTCGACCGCTTCTGGTTTAACTTTGAAAACCTAGACAGCTTCTATTAGGCAAATCAACAGTACTTTCAACTTTATTTTCACATTTCCACATGGTACATTTTCGATCGTGTTTTATAAAGTGCTGTAAAAACATGGTAATAAATAGCTAAATATATGAACATCAATAACGATTCGTAAAAGACAGCTGAGCCTTCATAATTTTTCATGATAAGAGTTAATTTTATACGAAAAAAGATAGGACAAGATGAAGAAAACACGAGGAAAATAACCTTTCCCCGTCTTATTATCATTACTTTGATAAATGATGTTAGCGGCATGTGTTGTGCGTACATAATATTATGTAAATATGTTTATTTATGTAGAGTATTCTCATTAGTTAATGAGTAGCTTACCGCTGGCTTGAGAACAGTGTTATAAATACTTCTACTAACACGTCTCGTTGGTCCTAATTGTTCTATAATATCAGTTTTCGAGATAAGCACCCAGACATTGAGAAACGTAAAGGATATTGTGTCAAATGTAGATATCTAAAGTGATGCAATCTTAACTAAATCTTATCTGACTCATATTATAAATGCGAAACTTTGGATTGTTTGTTACTCAATCACGCCAGAAGGGCTAAACGGAACTGGATGAAATTTGGCACAGAGATAGATTACAGATGAATATAGATGAAATGAGATTATAATAGTCAGGAATAGCAATAATGTGACGCGTCTTAAGAAAACATGATCAAAAGATATTTGTTAGAAATGACATGATCATGGTTTTTGTTTTTGATTTTGAGTTTTTTCGGTTTTATCCTAACTTAAATTGACTTAAGTAGATCAATTTATTACAACTGTTACTTCCTTATAGAACTAACATGTTATTTGTAGGAGGTAATCTCTGGCAGAGAACTAATACGATTACGAAAATTATTTTACTGATGTCAGCTTTCTATAAACCATATTTGCGATAACATGTGACATCCACCTGCCCGCACTAGGCCGGCGAGGTGGATTAAGGCCCATTCCCACTCTCACAGAAAGGAGGCCTGTGTCCCAGCAGTGGAAACATTAAAAGGCTGATGATGATGAAGCTATCTGCACTATAGCTGAGTATGAAGGGGTACTATTATCAGAAAAAATAACACAGTTCTTGCTAATAGGCTACGAGACCGAAACCACGAGAAAAACATAGTCCCTTAAAATATATTCCTCCGACACACCGTAAAAGCCACTTAAAATTCTAATCACGATTTGTCCCAAAACAGCCGTAAAGACAAAATATAAAACGTCTAATATATGTCTACGGTTATCAAAAAGGCTTTATGAATTCATATCACGGGTCCCTTTAGAAAATCAAAGCACATGTTACCGGGAGAGTACTTTTAGTCTCGGTCCAGAGGCGTCTGACCTTTCAATAATACGATTTACATCACTCTGGGGACTGAGAAAGGCGATAAAGTAGGTTGATGTGGAAATGTAGTACAATATTCAGACTGTCTGGTATATAACGTCTAGAGTTATACTGACAATGGTTTAAAATGATTTTATTGTGTTATTAAAAACCACTTAAGTTTGAAAATTTGCATAAATTCTATTAAAATATCATTTATTTATCTAAATAAAAACTTTTTTACAAAAAAATACAATCGACTTCTATATAAAAATACTACAAAATTAAAAATAACTTCGTGTTTTTATTTGGAAATCGGTTGTATTTTTTCTCTAAAAAAAGGTTAGATAATGGGTGATGTGTCATTCCCATACATTGATTTGTTTTCTACTAGCGTTATCGACATAAATTGTCAAGTTAGCTACAGGTGCTGTTGTGTAGTGTCGAATAAATGTTTTCTATTCTATTCTTTATATTATAGATGCAACTCTGCCAAATCCTTCAGAGTATACAAGCGTGATGTTATTATCATTTTCAGCCGAAAGACGTCCACTGCTGGACACAAGCCTGACCCAAGTGTCACCCCATCGACTGTCCATGCCATCCGTCATCATATGTCACGAAAGAACTTTTGACATGAAAGATTCGAAAAAAAAGATTTTTTAACAAAAAAAAAAACAACTTCCAAAACAAAACACTACAAAGCGAAAAATTACTTTCTTTTTATAAGCCGAAGCCGATCCTTGGTACCTATTTTTTTTGGGCACTGTAACAAACATACAGCGCCTTGTAGTGTAACTTATCCAAAGCACTATGATGAGCGGCTTCACAAACTAGAAGACAGCAACAACAAACGAATTCTGAAGACAAGTGATGCCATCTACAATCAACTTGTGGAACGATCTGCGCAAGAGACACCCCGCGAGTTATCTGCACTACAACTACCTTCGAATATGTATGAATATTGCGCACACTTGTATACAATCCGCCTTTATAAGCAGAGCTGTCTTCGAACAAATCGTCATTCACTAGCTAGAGGTTCAGAGTTCGGTAGCCACGCAGCCAGCTCTGATCCTTAGTACGACTAGTTTCTGCTTCGATAGCCTAGTAGTCTTCAGGAACTAGCCAGCTAGGGGAGGTCTGAAGGGCGATAGCCACTCAGTCCCTTTCATCCCTCCACTTAGGGTTGTCACATGATAAATTAATTATTGTAACGTGTAACATAAGTTGGCAATAAATTATCATCAAGTTCAACGGGGCTTTAATTTCACAAACAGCAACCCTACATTGGCGCCCAACGTAAATAATTTACGGATAGCCACACGAAATCTATTCAGAATTGTTCGGCAAAAAGCAAACTAATGAAACAGTCGACGAGTTTGTTTGTACAAAACGTGCGCTACTTTCTCAACTGCCATCTAAACGCAACAAAGAAGAGGAGCATCTCGACTTCGTTTATGGTTTATTGAAGCTGAGCATCAAGAAGGAAATCGCCAGAACCGATTTTAAGTCGTTCACAGAGCTACTTGAAAAAGCTTGTCATTTAGAAAGTTTGGAGAAAGAATAAAATACAGGTATTTTTTCAACGGGAGAACGTTATGAAAAAAAAAAAACGTTGTGCATTCTGTGCAAAGAAAGGGCATACAACAGAGGAATGTCGAAAACGCTTGGCAGAGGCTAAAAAACAACCAGCCGCGACAGCTATAGCCACCGAGACTACAAAGGTGTTATGGTTGCGGTGAAGCAGGAGTATTCAGAAGTAACTGCAAGAAATGCCAAAATAAAGAAACTCCACCAAAGGTTGCATTTTATACAGTGGATACCACAGAAATAAAACAGGATCATGTTAAGATACTATAGAAATCATCTGTAAAAATGAAAAAGGTTATGCTTACATAGACACAGCTGCAAGAACAAGTGTGGCAAGCATGCAGCTGTATAAGTTGTTCATTAGAAGTGGAGCCACGTTCAATGAGAAAACCGCTGACACAATCCTTGCCGATGGGACGGTTAAAACCCGAAAATTACTAACCACAGCCATGGATATCACAGTTGGTGGACGTTCCCTACCTATAACGATCACAGTGCTACCCGACGCCACTGATAATCGTACCTTACTCGGCATTGACTTCTTAGAAACGTCGGGAATAGTACTCAATTTGCCACAGCGAGCTTGGCACTTCATAGATGAGCCTCGTGAGTTACATGACTTTCTACAATTTCAAAATCAGAAGATTCCCTTGAAGGCAGCTGAATGTCTAACATTTGATTCAGGCCAGTCAACACCGGAATCTCTATCAAGCTTTATGCAGTGGGCCAGAGAACTGCAAATGGTTTCTCCACTACCACAAACACCGTCACCGTTGAAGTTTATTGAAGACAGTCCGCCGCCTAGCAAATTTGCAAGATGGACACATCGCCTCGTCCTGTGCGTCCTCGCGAACCAGCGGATAAGGCATCTCAAAAAGATCCACGCATTGATTATGTAACAATAAATGAAATGTCATTATATTCCTTTGATATTTTATTAAGCTCCTGTGAAGGAAAACTATTGTCTGAAATTGAAAAGTCAGACTTCAACCAATTGCTAATTACATACAGTGATATATTTGATAAAAAACACAAAACCAACACCATATATCTTGCATAGAATAGACACATGTAGTCATCTACCAATAGCTCAAAAGCCATACAGATTATCACCACACAGACAACAACAATTGAGACAAAAATTAGATGAAATGCTAAGTACTGATATAATAGAAGAATGCGATTCACCCTGGGCAGATCCTGTTATCATGGTCCCTAAAGGTACAGACGATATTAGAGTTTGTATCGATTATCGACGACTCAATGAAATAACAAAACCAGATAGATATCCATTGCCACGGATTGACGATCTATTGCACCAAGCAAAGGCAATGCCATACATGTCTGCAATCGACCTTCAATCAGGCTACTGGCAAATAATGGTACATCCCGAAGACCAAGATAAGACTAGCTTTGTCTCACCGTTTGGAACGTTCCGTTTTAAACGCATGCCATTTGGGTTACGGAACGCACCCGCTACGTTCCAGAGACTAATAGATAAATTCATTCAAAGTTTAGGAACGAAACCAAAGTGTGTGCTGTCATATTTAGATGACTTGATCATAAGGTCAGCAATTTTCACACAACATATTGAGGATCTGAAGGAAATATTTGAAAAACTCAGAGAATTTAACCTAAAGGCTAATAGGAAAAAGTATAAATTCTTTTGTTCCGAGATCAAGTATTTGGGACATCTAATAGTTCCAGAAGGAATTAAAACTGATCCGGAAAAAATTTCGGCTTTAGCGAACTTATCAAAATCTAAAAATATAAAACAATTGATTACATTCCTACAAACTGCTTCGTGGTATCGCAGATTTATAAACAACTTTGCAGACATAGCTCGACCACTAACAAACTTAACTAAAAAGAAAACATGTTGGGAATGGAAAAATGAACAACAAGATGCGTTTGAAAAACTAAAAATAGCGTTAACTACAGCCCCAGTACTGAAACAAGCAGAATGTGATACTCGTTTTACAATAAAAACAGATGCAAGCCAATATGCTATTGGAGCGGCTTTAGCGCAGGGGGAGGGTGAAAACGAACACCCAGTTGAATAGGCATACAGACTTCTTACACCAGCGGAATTATACTGCGAATGAAAAAGAAGCCTTAGCAATTGTTTTGGCTGTTTCAAGATTTAGAGGTTACTTTGAAGGTACACAATTCATTACAATCACCGACCACCAACCATTAAAATGGTTAATGAACTTGAAAACACCAACCGGTCGCTTGGCTCGTTGGGCACTACAACTACAGCCCTATAACTTCAATATACAATATACTCCAGGGCGTACCAATGTTGTGGCCGACACATTATCAAGACAACCTTGCACACATAACAGTGAAGAATGTAATTTATGTTATGTAGAAATTGCATTACCAAAATACAGTGAAAAGCAAATACGTGAAGAACAACTAAAAGATGATGAGCTCAAGACAATAATAAATGAACTTGAAGAGGAAAAACAAACAGTAGTTTACGGGGACGGTAGTAAAGAACTGGAATTATTTGTAATTGGGGGAGGTACCACTTCATTACTGGGCCGACCGACAGTGGTTAACAGAATTAAAATTCCAGTTTTTAGCAACTGTAACAATATAAATTCTAAAGAAGTCAACATGTCTAATGAGATTAATGTGCTGTTAAACAGGTTTAAGGAATTATTCAGCGGCGGGTTGGGGCTGTACACCGGGGGCAAGGCGAGGCTGCGCGTGCGCGAGGGCGCAACGCCTGTGTTCCACCGCGCGCAGCCCGTGCCGTACGCGCTGCTCGGGTGGCTCGACGCCGAGCTAGACGCCATGCTGCGCGACGGCATCATCGCGCCCGTCGACTGCTCCGACGGGGCCTCGCCGCTCGTACCGGTAAATAAACCTGACGGTTCGCTGAGAATCTGTGCCGATTATAAGGCTACTGCGAACCCAGTTTTACTTATTGATCGCTATCCATTGCCTAGAATCGAGGATTTAATAGTAAAACTTAGCGGAGCAAATTATTTTTCGAAAATAGATTTAAGCCAAGCATATAATCAAATAGAACTCGATGATTCTAAGAAATTTACTGTGATAAATACACATAGGGGTCTTTATAGATATAACCGGTTAGTATACGGGCTATCTTCAAGTCCAGGAATTTTCCAGCGAATCATGTGCAATTTATTTGAGGGTATTCCTAACGTTGAAATATTCCTTGACGATGTGATAATAGGAGGCAAAAACAAAAAAGAACATTTAGAAGCACTAGAACAGGTTTTTAATAGATTACATAGTTCCGGTTTAAAGTTGAAAAGTAGCAAATGTGTGTTCTTAGTAAAAGAAGTACAATATTTGGGTTACGTTATTAATAATGAGGGTATTAAAACAAATCCGGCCAAGGTGGAGGCCATAATTAATATTCCTCGCCCAACAAACATAACGGAGTTAAGGTCCTTTTTAGGAATAATAAACTTCTATGGAAAATTTGTAAGGAATATGAGTAGTAGGTTAGAACTTCTTTATGAACTAATAAAGAAAGGTAAACAATGGCATTGGTCGATTGAATGCGAGAAATCATTTGTGGAAATTAAAAAAATTCTAGCGGGCGCGGATGTATTGGCACATTACGATCCAAAGAAACCACTATTATTGGCATGTGATGCGAGCGCGCGCGGGGTAGGGGGGTCCTCTTGCAGCCAGGCGAACGGGGCGAGCGACCGATAGCCTACGCGTCGCGCACACTTACGGAAGCGGAAAAAAATTACTCTCAAATACATCGTGAGGCGCTAGCAATAATTTTTTGCGTTAATAAATTTCACCAGTATTTATACGGGCGTAATTTCACTCTACGTACGGATCATAAGCCATTAGTGTCAATATTTGGTCCAAATACAGGAATACCGAATATGGTGGCGAGCCGAATGCAAAGATGGGCATTATTTTATCAGCTTAGTCATTTAATATTGAGTACGTGCGGACCGATCAAAACGGAGCCGACGGGTTTTCAAGGTTACCGCTAAGTCCGAGTAAACAAACGACTACGGCCGCAGTCCGCACAGCCGGAACAAACTCATTTGCATTTTGTGCAACAGTCATTGTTATTAGATTATAACGAGATTAAACAACAAACTTTACGAGATGCGGGACTGTCAAAAATATTAAGTTACCTGAGAGACGGTTGGCCTAAGGAGTGTGACTTGAGCAACTTAAAACCGTACTTCAATAGGAGAAATGAACTTTATGAAGAATTAGGTGTTGGGGTTATTAAGGTGGACACCAAAGAAAATACCGGTTTAGGGGTTTGAATAATAACAGTTTAATTACCCTTTGTTTTATATATCGGAAAGGTGTGTGTAGGACATGTGGTCCTTACTATGGTTGACGGAATACAGTCCCGTAACCAGCTAGCATTTCAGTTTCAAGTGTTGACAAGGGCTCAAATAATAAAATATATGATTTATGGTTTAGACAGAGAAGGCGCTATAGTGTTGAATAGTATTGATTTATTTTTGATAAACTCCAACACGCCCCCTCAAAAATAAATCCCTTTCTCTTTTTAATTACGTTATCGTAATAATACCAGGACACAATTGTTTATATTTTTTTTTTTTTATACAATAATAAAAATACACACACCTTCCTTTCTGGGAAAACAATATCATCATGGTCCAACATTCGTTGCGCAGGATTAGGGAAAACCCAGAAAAACCTAACCAGACCAATCAATCATTTCAGCTCTTATAATTAATGAAATATTAAAGTTATTCATCTATTTAATTACCATAACAAGCTCTTATAATTAAATATCCTTATAATTATTACCAAGCTTATATTATTAACACAATATGTCATCATCCTTGTAGTAATAACCAAGCCTTTTATAATTAACTTATTTTTTTAATTGTTTTATTATAACCAAGCATTTTAATTAACATATCCTTAATACCACGTCGCATATACATATTTGCAACACCACCCCGAACTTCATACTCATTCAGAGACACACCGCGGGGAATTTGTCAGGATAACAGACAGCTGGTCAATAGAAACATGAACACATTCACACGGTTTTTCTCAACTTGATTTTTATAGTTTCAATGTGTTTAGATCGTCTGTGACTGGATGGATTGCTGGTGCTTTTGCATCCATTATTATCCCTACCGATTTAATTATAATCTAGTATCACAATGCCAAAACTCGACAACAATTACTTTAACCACAGAATTTCCCTTACAACTTCATATTAAGTTATGTAAGTTCCTGCACGGCTTCCATTGCTTATTGCCTATTTATGGCATACAAATCACATTGTGCAATGATCAAATACTACAATTAACCCATAGTACTTTTTCTATCAATTACGTCATAGCCTTTTGTCACAATGAACAAAGCTACTTCCAATAATTTAATTTGTTTATTAACTTGAGATTTATGGTACATTTTAAATTTCTCAAGAGTCAAGACCCTTTGAAGTGTGACTATAATGAACTATTGTTTTTTTTTTTTTTGCTTGCATACTGACTCAGAATGTTTATAGAAAAACTTAGGTCAGGTCAAGTGGCCAGCACGATATGGTTCAAGCACACAACCAATTTCTACAAGGGGCACTTGTAATTTCACACGACTCTAATACTTGTACTTCATAATATGGTTTATTTTCCACTTTGGGTACAAGTTTTGACTTATTTACACTACTTATATTTAAACTTCTCAGGTTTGCTTACCAGAAAACCTTTTCTCGCATTTCAGTCTATCATATTAAAAGTGTTCAATCAGTATGTTTTAGAACTATTCATAGTACATATTTAAATCAGCGATCTTCACAAGATCATCTACATGTAAAAGTTAAATACAATTTGAAATATAACATCACGCCTGTATTACCCAAACGGTTAGATAGAGGCTTAGTACACTATATTATAATACACACACATTGTTTTCAGTTACATAAATTATTTTCAAAACATAACTTAACATAACATCACGCCTGTGTTCCCCGAAGGGTTAGGCAGAAGAAAATAGTACATTATACTATATCAACATGTCACCAGTTATATCTAGGTCCTATGTTATAGGGGCGAGTCTAGTGCCGTCAACCGGGCACAATTCCAGACTCTGGGCTTAACAATCATGACCTGCAGTAAAATTGTTACTACACCGGTCTGCTGATGAGTATTGAAAATCTCTTTCTATCAAAGTTTGTTCAAATATTTAGAACTAACAGCTTGCAAATTGCTTCAATCAATGTAATGACAAAAACGAATATAATATGAATATGACTTCTTTCCTTTGGAAGCCTTACACACATATTCAGTCGGGATATGCTTGGAAATATTCATATAATTATTTACTTAGATTTTCTTGACTAATTTACCATTTAAAATGATTTAACACCCATATGGTGTACTAGTAAATTAAATTCACTCGCTAAAGATATTCATTTATACATTTGCGATTCTTGTTATAAATAATGCAAATGTTTCTGACTAAAACCACTAACCATTTATTCATATGTTTTTCAAACTCATCAACTTTAATCGTAAATGCCCACTTACAATCGATCAAAATAGATTTATTGAACATGATTTTAGTGTATCATTTACAATAATTGAATTATATTCCTCATTGATATTTACCCATGCAATTTTATTATACATAGATTTAATTTCTAAATAAATAAATATTCAGCAAACAACAAGTCATTAGATATTAATTACCAAAAATACAGACGTCATCATTTTCATTATTTGAAACAGATAACATGTTTTGCATCCTAACACTCAGTCTTAATTTTCTATGTTTTATTATTTTATGGTAAAGTTAACTCATTTCCATTGTGATAATATAAAGATCAGTTTAAACGCTCCACTGTTTCATTAACAGATTTATTAGCAATTATACCAGGAATTAAATCCTATTTCTTCACATATATATTTTATTTATTCTTATTAGATTCACACCACTTCACCAGGGTGTACCAACTCATGCCAGTTGCATGCAGTTATGCCAGGAATTAAATCCTCTTTATTCACATGTACAATCTGATACATTCTTATCAGATCCACACCACTTCACCAGGGTGTACCAACTCATGCCGATTGCATGTAGTTATGCCAGGAATCAAATCCTATTAATTCACATGTACATACAATCTGATATATTCTTATCAGATCCACACCACTTCACCAGGGTGTACCAACTCATGCCGATTGCATGTAGTTATGCCAGGAATCAAATCCTATTAATTCACATGTACATACAATCTGATATATTCTTATCAGATCCACACCACTTTACCAGGGTGTACCAAGTCAGAATATTCAACAGAGTTATTGCTACTTTTAGCCATAATCCGTTCGGGCTCAGATTTGCCTTGACTTGCCATTTGATAGGATATTAATTTCATCCATTATCACAACACTGACTCTCAATAACCAATTATCTACCAAAACCTCAGGTATATACCATTTCGTTTATAACCAACGAATTATTTCCCTTTTGACAACACTTTGTCAAATTTCGTTTTCTTCTACTTATTACAAAGTAAACAGTAAAACCAAAAACATTTAAGTACTTTTGTTGTGGCTTCTTATTATGTCATAACTCATAAGGTGTGTTATATAACCTTAGTGCTTCCCAGAAATTAATTTACACATTTAAACCGTAATAGTAGGTACAACCTATTACATACGACTCCGGTCTTTATTATTAATTGTTCTTACCATTATCCGGCAATTCCATTCAATACAAAAGCACTGTAATGCTAACTAATACCATTTCGAGTTCATTTAATTGGATACAATTTCCTCTCCATCATCACAACATAAGTTAGGAATAATTCTCAGACTTAACTTAACTTTACAACATAACCATTCCCGAAACATAACAAAAACATCTGGTCTATCGCAAAAAACACAACTCAGTTTTTGTTTTCAATAGGCTCAAGTGTCGTAGTCGTAACTCATCTGTGAGCACTTTAAATGTCTACTTTTAACATAATTTTTGTTTTCAATTTGTCAATTGCCAACCAAGCTTGAATTTCCATAAATACAAGATTCACACAATTTTCCGTAAGGCACAATATTATTATTTGCTATCACTATTAGAAAAAAAGTTCATTAAATATTTAATCCAAAAATACAATTTGCCTATATTGCCTCACATTTCGTTTCACAATAAATCATAATTGTTATTATTATTTACATACATGTTACCTATGGATATCTTCCTATGTATCTACATACCTATGTACCTATAGTACTACCAATTCATAACTTACAGTGAAGTGTTGCAAGTGTTACGCAAGCGTGAGTGATACCCAGAAAGACTTACGAAAGTGCTGACCGTGCGCGCATAACGTTCTCATGGGAATCGATCGGAAATCAAGACAATCAATCTCGCTCGATCGCCGAAGCTAGAGGTTGTCTTTAGGTTAATTATTCATAAGTACCTAATGTAACTTTTATTTTAATTAAATATATGTAAAAGGACAAAATCGCCTTTTTTAAAACCTCCTACCAGCAGTCGCTAACGTAATTGGCGCAGTCGGTAGGATAGTCGAGTCAGTGCGCGTTATCAAACTTCGAGACCGCCTGATAGTCGTATCGTCGACGCGTCGACTATCTCTACGAATCTACGAGCAGCTGTTGGAGGAGCCCACAGAATCTTCTGTTCCTGAAACTCCACCCTCGTCTGAACATCGATGAGACTGGATATGCAGTATCTACTGTGAGTAATTTTAAGTTATGCAATTCCTAGAAATCGGTTGCTATTCCTGATCCTTTTCCATTACTTATTGTAAGTAGTCAAGATTTCTTTGACAAGGAGAAATAGGGATCGTGAGCCGAATCCGCGGCACACAACTATAGATAGATTAAGATTTGGTAGTATTACTGAGCTTTCAGAAATCGAAATGGCTCAATCTGATAATAGTGCTAAAATTGATGGCATATGGAAAGCCCTTAGATTAGTACCGGAATTCGATGGCAATTCCCACGTTTTAGTTAGATTTTTGCACATTTGTGATAAGTTAGTTTTAGAATATGTCCATCCTGATGAGCAACTTGTTAGTTCAGCTCTACTTAACGGCATTATTAATAAAATAACAGGTAAAGCCGCACGAACATTAGCTACCAATGGTATTCCAGACAACTGGCAAGGAATTAGAAACACTTTAGTTAATAGTTTCTCGGATCATAGAGATGAATGTTCACTTTACACAGATCTATCGCAACTTACCCAAGGTACCGATACGGCTAACGTTTTCTATGAGCGTGTGCAAAACATGCTTAGCACTATCATGGCCTATGTCCAACTACACGAGCAAATCGTAAGTACCATAGACGCTAAGAGACAGTTATATAATAAATTAGCACTAAAAACCTTCACTAGAGGACTACATGAACCTATTGGATCACGTGTTAGGTGCATGCGTCCAGAAACTTTAGAAAAGGCTCTGGAGTTTGCGCAAGAAGAAATTAATGTGTCTTATTTGCAGAACAAGAACTATCAAATAGAAAACTCTAGAAAACCTACTAGCTTTCAAAAACAATTTAATCCACCAAAATTTTTACCTCAATTACATAATCAGACTAGACATAATTTTATTCCCAACTCTTATAATGCTAATTTTGTACCACAGGCTTCACCTATGTTTAGACCTCAAGTTCAAGGTCCTTCTAGAACTCAACAGGCTATGAGAGCGTTACCTCGTGCAGACATGTCAACCGGATTTAGAATCCCACCTCGTAATAAGACTCAAAATGGTCCCGTTCCAATGAGTGGCATAAGTCACCCTGTAGCCCGCGACTTACCTTTGACTGGACAGACTGACCGTAGACAGGTTAACTTTAATGAGACCGATGACTATGATAACTATGACCAAACTAATGACATTGACTATTCCCAGTACTTACCTGAGGTATATTCATCCGAAAACGCACCTGAAATTATGGAGGAATATGACGGTGAAAATTTTCAGGAGGCCGAGGATATCAATTTCCCAGAATAGAACTGAACATACATAGCAAAAGACAACTCCCGTACATTCAGATAAAAAACCCCCCGCTAAAATTGCTCATTGACACAGGCGCTAATCAGTCTTTTATTAGTCCTGAAATAGTAGACAAATATTTCTCCCACTTACCAGTTTATGAAGACCCATTCATTGTTTCAAATATTCACGCGACTACTAGAAATGAATATTCGATAATCGTTCCGTGCTTTTCCGAATTTCAAGGTCATGATCCTATAAAGTTTTTCATCTACAAGTTCCACGATTACTTCGATGGTTTAATCGGATGGAACCTATTAGAACACTGGCAAGCAAAAATAGACCTTCAGACACGTACACTAAAGACTAAATTATCCTGTAATAAAATTCAAATGTATGACTCTAAAGCTGTTAACTTATTAGAGACAATTGTTCCTGCACAGTCCACTCGACTAATTAAGATGCCTATTAATATTTCGCAAGGTGATGTAATAATTAACCAGCAATCAATTAATGGCTGTAATATAACAGGATGTCTATCAACTGCTACAAATAGCAAATGCATTGTAGAAATTTATAACCCCACAAATAATGATATTATTTTTAGCCTTGATAAACCAATAACTGCACACATATTTAACGAACAGACATTAGTCGCTAACAGCAAAGACAATGTCCGGTTCCATGAAATTTCATCACGCTTACGTACAGACCACCTTAACGCTGAGGAACGCGCTAATTTATTATCATTATGCAAGGAATTTTCGGACATATTTTATTTAGAACATGAGCCTTTAACCTTCACGAATAAAATAAAACATAAAATTAATACTACTGATGAAATTCCTGTTCATTCTAAAACTTATAGGTATCCGTACATCCATAGAAAAGAAGTCCAAGACCAAATTAGGAAAATGCTAGAACAAGGTATTATTAGACCATCCACTTCAGCATGGAGTGCACCTATTTGGATAGTTCCGAAAAAACAGGACGCTTCTGGCAAAACCAAGTGGAGGCTTGTTATAGACTTCCGTAAATTAAATGAAAAAACTATCGATGATAAGTATCCTATCCCTAATATTACAGATATTCTCGATAAGTTGGGACGTTGTCAATATTTTACTACCCTAGACCTCGCTAGTGGGTTCTACCAAGTGGAACTTCACCCAGACGATATTCACAAGACAGGATTTAGTGTAGCCGACGGTAACGGACACTATGAATTCCTGCGAATGCCTATGGGTCTGAAAAACAGTCCCGCCACATTCCAACGCGTTATGGATAATATTCTTAGAGGCTTACAACATGAAATCTGTATCGTATACCAGGATGATATTCTATGCTTTTCAACGTCACTTCAAGAACACATTGTTAACTTGCGTAAAATATTTCAAAGGCTTAGGGAATCAAATTTCAAATTACAGCTAGATAAATCAGAATTTTTAAAACGCGAAACACCGTACTTAGGTCATGTCATTACAACGGAAGGTGTTAAGCCTAACCCCGATAAAATTTCAGCTATTCTGAAATACCCTATTCCTAAAACTCAAAAACAGATTAAAGCATTTCTAGGTCTAATTGGATACTATAGACGATTCATACCAAATTTCGCGCGTATTACAAAACCATTAACCACATGTTTAAAGAAGGGTGCAAAAGTCAATATTACCCCCGAATATATTAAGTGCTTTGAACATTGCAAAACCCTGTTAACAAATGATCCAATTTTGCAATACCCGGACTTTTCAAAAGACTTCATTCTCACGACAGACGCTTCTAATGTAGCGTTAGGAGCTATTCTGTCCCAAGGTCAAATAGGTACTGATAGACCAATAGCTTATGCCTCAAGAACACTAAACGACAGTGAAATTAACTATTCGACTATTGAGAAAGAGCTTTTGGCAATAGTTTGGGCGGTCAAATATTTTAGGCCGTACCTCTTTGGAAGGAACTTCATCATAGTTACAGATCATAAGCCACTACAATGGCTCATGAATCTCAAAGAACCCAGTTCACGCCTTACTAGATGGAAACTTAAATTGTCCGAATATAACTATAAAGTAGTATACAAAAAGGGAAAATCCAACACAAACGCCGATGCACTCTCACGGGTAGAAATCTATAATGAGGAATCTCCTTCCCTAATAGTCAATATTTCCGACTCAGAATCAACAGTTACAGCCCCTGATGAAAGACCTATAATTAGTGACTCTTCAACTGACACCGCACCCACTATAAGAGCTTTAAGTAGTCCAATCCCCGACTTAGACATGCATGACTCTGAAACAATACACACATCTCACGAAAGTCCTATCCTAGAAATACCTATCTCAGAAGAACCCTTAAATAAATTCAGACGGCAACTTATCATAAAATGCACCACTAAATCACTAAAAGCCAAACCTAAAATTACAGTTCCCTTTGAAACTTTCAGAAAGACAGTCGTAGAAGTTTCTGAGAATATTTTACAAGAAGAAATCGTATCCATAGTTCAAAAATTTATTGACCCCAAACTTCGCACAGCTATAATGGTACAGCCGATTGAAAAAATGTACACTATTGTTCCTGTAATTCAGCAAAACCTGAAAAGTTCTTCAGTTAAAATAATCTTAGTTAAACGTGAAATTCAAAACGTCTCAGACTATCTGGAACAACAAGACATAATATCGAAATATCACACCGGAAAAACCAATCATAGAGGAATTAATGAAACATACTTATCTTTATCACAAAGATACTTTTGGCCAAAATTAAAAGAACAAATAACATCATTCATTAATGAATGCGTCATATGCAATCAAGCTAAATACGACCGTGTTCCCCCACGTCCTGAATTTCAGATAGTTCCGCCACCTACAAAACCTTTTGCACTTGCTCACGCAGACGTCTTAACAATAGAACAGGAAAAATACTTGACTATTATCGATGCATTCTCAAAATACGCACATGCACACCGATTACCAGATTGTACTGCCCCCAATATAGTAAAAGCCCTCTTAAACTTTGGCACTCACCACGGTTTCCCAATCACCTTAACTACTGATAGGGGTACCGAATTCACAAATCAGGTTGTCCAAGAATTTTTCAAATTACATAAAATAGACCACCACCTCGTTGCTGCTGACGCACCACATGAAAACGGCATGATAGAACGTTTTCATAGCACCCTGTTAGAACACCTACGTTTATTGAAGTTACAACATAAAAATGTACTAGCGGAAAATCTAGTACCATACGCACTAATAGCATACAATAGTTCTGTACATAGTTTGACGAAATGCAGGCCATTCGAATTGATCACTGGACACTTTGACCCTAGAGACCCGACAGACTTAGACTTGACTCAGCAATTATTCCAACGATATCTGCAGGACCACCGCGATAAAATGGACGTAGTATATAAAATAATACATGACTCATCTTACCGCGAACGCAAGACCTTAATGGCTCACCGTAACCTTGACCGTGAACCTGAAACAGATTACGAGCCTGGACAAAATGTATACGTAAGGAATCCGATAGCGCAGAGACAAAAGCTCGCATCGCGTTACACTCAAGATAAAGTTATCACGAACTTACCTATACACATATACACATCTAAGAAATCTGGACCAGTTGCTAAAACTAGAATAAAACGATCCAAATTAATTAAAAAGTCGCCATTGTTGCAGGATCATAACCCTCATCATGACCCTGGACCGGGTACTAGCCGACAATCCGACGGACAAAACCATCCGACTTGACAACATATCTGACGGACCTGGAATATTACCCTTTAACCTAGGCAAAACTAGAATTGTTGCACATGATCATATCTTTTTACAAGAAATTAACATAGAGAAAATTCAACACCAAATTAACTTATTAAGAACTCAGCTAGACGAATTGACTGCTAGCCTATCCAAACAAAATGCATCTTCGTTCAAAAATCATATTCTGTACCTATATAAAAAGTTAGATGAGATAACATCCCACCTTGAAACCTTTGGCCCTAGCAAAAGATTAAAACGAGGTCTTATCGACCCCTTGGGTTCTTTAATAAAAAGTATTACAGGCAACTTAGACCATAGTGATGCTCTACGATTCGAACACGCTATTAAAATTTTGCAAAGCAATGATAAAAAGTTAACAGGCAGCTTTGATAAGCATGTCAGTCTATTTAAAGATATGACTGTTCAACAATCGCGAGTATTAGATACTTTGAGCTCTAACCAGCAGAAACTTACCAAAACGATTGCCTATCTATTGAATGTTACTAGCGATAATCATACAGCTAGATTCGTTCATTTATTTCAGATATTTAACGCATTAACTAATAATATTCAGGATATTTATTTAGAAATAAATAGGTTAGAGAATATTTTAGCGTTTAGTCGCACTAATTCTATGCATCATTCTATTATAAGTGTTCAGCAATTGAACAAGATGATAAGCAAATTAAAATCCTTATACAATTTGGATCAAATAATTCAATTAGATGCTAGGTACTACTATGATGTAATTAGCATAGGATCATATTACACTAGCAATAAGATAGTGATTGTCCTCAAGTTTCCTATTCTGTCACCTACAATCTATAGTCTATTCAGACTTTGTCCCGTTCCTAATGCAAAATCTCTAGTTATCCTGCCACCTTTTCCTTACATAGCAACTGACTCTAAGGAATTTGTATACATGGAGGCTGAATGCCCGAAGGTCGACACCTGGTACATCTGTGAACAAAAAGTCTCATACCAAGGGCGCACGCATCGAGATTGCATTCATCATCTTCTCTACCAAAAAGAAATAGGTGAACTTTGTCACCCAACTCCGGTTTCTCTCCTCAAGGAAGCACTTCTACAACTAGATAGCCAGCATTACCTCATCACGTTCCCAAAACCTACAAGGGTTCAGATTAATTGCGGACAGGAAGAACATCGACTATTGAATGGTAGCTATTTTGCAACAATCCCCAAGGATTGCTCCGTAAGGACCTTGGAGTTCACTATCGTTAACACAAACGACAAAGTACGTGGAAACGCCGTCGAGTTGATGTCCATTTCACAGGATACGCCATCCAGCCTTGATAATGAATCACCCCGTTACAACCTTAACACAATCGACTTAAACAAGCTCCACGACATCCAGCAGCAAATACTATTAGAAAAACCTGTAAAATTGGACACTACAGGCATTACAAGCACCTACCACATAGTTACACCGCTTTATGGCATAGCCTTATTAAGTGCAGGTGCACTAGTTATAGCCTACCTTATACGTCGCCGACGATCCTTAATGACAGCATCAGCCGCAGCGGAGACTACAACTACTACTACTGCTACTCCTAGCCTTCGGGAAGCCGCTCCAGAGGATCGCCAAGCCGCAATATTTGCGGTAAACATGCGCAAATAGTTGCTCGTCTGGAGGGGAAGGTGTTACCTATGGATATCTTCCTATGTATCTACATACCTATGTACCTATAGTACTACCAATTCATAACTTACAGTGAAGTGTTGCAAGTGTTACGCAAGCGTGAGTGATACCCAGAAAGACTTACGAAAGTGCTGACCGTGCGCGCATAACGTTCTCATGGGAATCGATCGGAAATCAAGACAATCAATCTCGCTCGATCGCCGAAGCTAGAGGTTGTCTTTAGGTTAATTATTCATAAGTACCTAATGTAACTTTTATTTTAATTAAATATATGTAAAAGGACAAAATCGCCTTTTTTAAAACCTCCTACCAGCAGTCGCTAACGTAATTTACATTTGCTAATTAAAGCGTTTATAAAATGCAGACAATCGTCAATAAGAATATTCAAAGACTTACCCTTTATACCGGTTTAACATCTTTGAACACAATGACTTCGCCGTTTTATCAAAAACTACGGTCATTCCTGCTTGCTGCACTTTTCTTACCCATATGGGATCTCGCAGAAAAATACATTCTGGAGCATACCTGGAACGTCCATCTTAAAGGTAACCGGCAGATCTCTTTCCTTCGTTGCGTGTATAAACGCGCCATCATGACTGGCCCGTCACGAAGGCAAATCCAGACGTATTTTCATCTTGTGGTTCTGGTTTTGAATTAACCATATGCACCGTTATATTGTTCCTTCTTTTGTTTTCCATGGCTTTACCATTTCTTGGGTTCTTGAACGGTTTCATTGACTTTTACTTTTGTTTACGATCTTTTGAGACTGTGTGACTTATGGCCTCGAAATTGCAGCCTGAAGTACTAGACTTAGAGACCTTCACTTTGTAAGTTTGATTTTATGATCGAATAATCTCGTTTTCACAAACGATGGTATTATATTATCTTTAGTAAATTGTCATTCAGTCTCGATTGCGGTGACAATAGTACTTTGTCTATTCACTAAAGTCATGAAAAAGATTTATACCTTTTTTTTTTATTTTTAACTTCTTTGACTTTGACCTTTTTCAATGAAACAGCTACGTCGCACTTCAGCACATATTTTCGTCGGAACTTCACTATCGACAATGTTCAGTACTTCAAGTTCACTTAATAATTTTCGATATTCGAAATGTCTACACACTTTACTTATTTCAATCAAAATGTTCATATTTCTCATTTTAATTTTAAACAGTGTTATTCATTTTTATTTGTTTCACTAGACGCACAACTCGTTTTTTTTATTTAGTGTCCAATAATTATTTTCACTTTGGCTTAGCGCTCTGGGCCCATAACCTGTTGGGGTTATTAAGGTGGACACCAAAGAAAATACCGGTTTAGGGGTTTGAATAATAACAGTTTAATTACCCTTTGTTTTATATATCGGAAAGGTGTGTGTAGGACATGTGGTCCTTACTATGGTTGACGGAATACAGTCCCGTAACCAGCTAGCATTTCAGTTTCAAGTGTTGACAAGGGCTCAAATAATAAAATATATGATTTATGGTTTAGACAGAGAAGGCGCTATAGTGTTGAATAGTATTGATTTATTTTTGATAAACTCCAACATTAGGATGTATTATGTGGGGACACAGGTTAGTGGTTCCGGAAGCGTGTAGAAGTAAAGTGCTATTAATGTTGCATGAACCACACATGGGCATCGTGAAATCAAAAGCTTTGGCACGTAGCTATGTATGGTGGCCCGGGGTAGATGAAGCAGTGGAAACCATGTGTCGGGCGTGCGGAGTTTGTGCAGCCCAGGCGGACGCGCCACCTCGGCAGGCGCCGCGCATGTGGCCCTGGCCAAACCGACCGTGGAGTCGCATACATATCGACTATATGGGACCGATAGGAGGTAGAACATACCTAGTTGTAGTGGATGCCACATCAAAATGGTTGGAGGTTTTCAATGTTTCAATGACAGGCTGAATCTGTCCAGGGAGCGAATAGGAGCATTGGGGGTGAAGGGGAAGAGGTATGGTACCGTCAATACTTAAAAGGGGAAAGGTGGATTCCCGGTCGAGTAATAGATAGTCGGGGTCCTAGCGACTACCGAGTCCAGGGTCAAAGTGGGGAAATAGTCCATAGGCATATTGATCAATTACGTAGGAGAACTGGGAACAGGTTATCCCTAGTATGTAGTGGTCCCAGTAGTAAGGAGCGATCGGATACAGATTCTCAGACGACTGAAAAGGAGGATGACGGCAGTGGTAGTGGTGAGCGGCCTCAGTCGGAGGGGTCGCCGGCTCGCGTCGTGTCGCCGCGCGGAGTGGCGTCACCGGCTCAGCCGATTAATGATGCACCTGTAGTGGTACAGACGCCAGCCGAGAGTCAGGTTGCCTTGCCTCAAGTGTCACAGACTCCACAACGTGCTGTTAGGCAGTGTAGGGTTAAGGTTTGTAATTATAAGGTTTAGAATAATAAGTATTGTTATTGTAATTACGCTAGTTGTAAGTTGTTAGTTGATAAGTGTACCTAGTATTAATTTAGTAAGGAGGAGTGTAATGTAGGTACATTAATATTGATTAGTTTGTAAGTATGTAGGTAGATTTAAGTTGTACATGTTTCAGTGTGAATATAGCTCTGCAATGGAACACTTGACTTTTATTATAGCCCTCATACATTACACATTCTTAATAACAATATATTATAT
Source organism: Orthosia cruda (assembly GCA_964057195.1). NCBI lineage: Eukaryota > Metazoa > Arthropoda > Insecta > Lepidoptera > Noctuidae > Orthosia > Orthosia cruda. Next base: position 9,259,048 of record OZ059834.1, read on the forward strand.
CGGTATACACTAGAACAAGAAGACGATAATGCAATAGTAGTTTATGAAACTGTTGCATAATGAGGGGTATTAAAACATGAGTGTGTGTTTAAAAACCGAGCCGTAGGCGAGGTTTTTAATAGTTTTCACACGAATGTTTTAATACCTAGTTATGTGCAGTTTCATACACTACTTTATCTACACTCATAAATTGGGATTGAACCTACTAAATACCTCTTTTTGTATTTTCCATGCCATAAAATCGTGATAGCATTTGTCACGTACTTTTCTCAACTTTGCTGGTAATAAATAAAGAGCAATTTCCTTTGCCGCATCTAAAATATCGGGCGGAGTCAAATTTTCTTCACATTCACACATACATTCATATCAGACATTTTAAACAATAATTTAAATAACACATAAAATTCAGTACAGCAAAACTTGCAAAACGTATGAATGGCGCCAAAACCCAGCACATCACCGCATTAACCGCGCATGCGCTAAGGCTTAGCACGCACTGCGATCTTTATTCCCGCGATTTTTTTTTGCCCATAGAATTGTATGAAGTTGTTCGCATTGCGGTAAAGAAATCGTGCGGAAATAATACCGCAAGAAATCCGTGTTTTGCCACAGAATCCACCGCACCACGGCGCGAATTTTTTTCGCCCGATTATTTTGAGCTCTATGAACAGGTAGAAGGAAATAAAATTCGCGCGAATAAAAATCGCAGTGCGTGCTAAGTCTAAAGCGGGCATTGTCATAGACAATTTAAAATTGGAATCAAATCTTTTTATAATAGGTACTATAAAATGGCATTACAAAAAAATAATTGATGGAAACTCCTTAGTGATTAACTTCTTGGATTTTTCCTGTATCGTAATAGAAAAATAGTAGTTTATGAAACTGTTGCATAATGAGGGGTATTAAAACATGAGTGTGTGTTTAAAAACCGAGCCGTAGGCGAGGTTTTTAATAGCTTTCACACGAATGTTTTAATACCTAGTTATGTGCAGTTTCATACACTACTTTATCTACACTCATAAATTGTGATTGAACCTACTAAATACCTCTTTTTGCATTTTCCATGTCATAAAATCGTGATAGCATTTGTCATATACTTTTCTCGACTTTGCTGGTAATAAATTAAGAGTAATTTCCTTCGCCGCATCTAAAATATCAGGCGGAGTCAAATTTTCTTCACATTCACTGATATCAGATATTTCACACACAATAATTTAAATAACTCATGAAATTCAGTACAGCAAAACTTCCAAAACGTATGAATGGCGCCAAAACCCAGCACATCACCGCATTAACCGCGCATGCGCTAAGGCTTAGCACGCACTGCGATCTTTATTCGCGCGATTTTTTTCCGCCCATTCTGCGACCTATGTAATTGTATGAAGTTGTTCGCATCGGTAACGAAATCGTGCGGAAATAATTCCGCAAGAAATCCGTGTTTTGCCACAGAATCCACCGCACCACGGCGCGAATTTTATTCGCCCGAATATTTTGAGCTCAATGAACAGGTAGAAGGAAACAAAATTCGCGCGAATAAAAATCACAGTGCGTGCTACGTCTAAAGCGGGCATTGTCATAGACAATTTAAAATTGGAATCAAATCTTTTTATAATAGGTACTATAAAATGGCATTACAAAAAAAAAATTGATGGAAACTCCTTAGTGATTAACTTCTTGGATTTGTCCTGTATCGTAATAGAAAAAAAATTGTTTTATAGCATTATTTTGTTAGAGAAATAGTGTTATAATAAGATTCTATTTTTAAATTTCGGTATTGTGTTTATAAAGTATGCCAATATAAACTCGTTTTGAATTTTATAATTCGAATATTACGATATGAGAGTAGATAAAATTGTTTTATAGCATTAATTTGTTTGAGAAATAGTGTTATAATAAGATTCTATTTTTAAATTTCGGTATTGTGTTTATAAAGTATGCCAATATAAACTCGAATTGAATTTTATAATTCGAATATTACGATATGAGAGTAGATAAAATTATTAATACCTTTACAAGAAAGACCAAACATACTAAAGGCATATCATGATGATCCAACAGCTGGCCATTTGGGAGTGGAACGAACAGTTCAATGAATCACAGATAAACTCTACTGGAAAGGTTTAAGAAAGGATGTGATTAAGTATGTGAAGACTTGTGTAGAATGTCATAAATATAAACCAGCAAATAAAAAACCAGCGGGTTTATATCAATCAACTGCAAATAATCACAGATTCGAAGTACTATCTATTGATCTATTTGGTCCCTTACCAAAAGCAACAACAGGAGAAAAATGGATTTTTATTATTGAAGACACAGCTTCTCGATGGGTTGAACTTTTTGCTATAACAGAAGCCACAGCTGAAACCTGTGCACTCACTCTTCTACATGAAATATTTCTGCGCTATGGTTTACCAAGGAAAATTGTAAGTGATAATGGAGTACAATTCATATCAGCAATAATGCAAAAACTTACTTACTGTCTACAAATTCAACACATCCTGACACCAGTATATCACCCAGAACCTAATATTGTGGAAAGGAAAAATAGACACATGAAGACTCAAATCGCTATTATGGTGAAGAATCAACACCAGAAATGGCCAAATACACTGCCTGCTATCAGATTTGCAATAAACTCGGCTGTATGTCAAACAACGGGATTTTCACCGTCCTACTTGACTTTCGGACGTGAATTAAGAAATCCCTATGATCTTACACATGACTTCAGCACAATTTTAACACAAGAAAAATTTATATCACAAATTACACCCACTTTGAAGCAGTTAGCTGAAGATTTGTTAATTGCTAGAGAAAACATAGAAACCATGCAAGACAGTAATAGGCAACGTACAAATCAAAAAAGAAGACCAGATCCATGCTATAAAATAGGAGATTTAGTATCGGTTGAGACACATCCAGTAAGCAGTAATGAAAAACAGTTCACAGCAAAATTTGCACCACGCAGAGATGGTCCTTATGTTGTCATAAAGAAACATGGAGCATCCACATATGAAGTAGCAAATCCAAAGTCACCAGAACAATCCATGGGAAAATATCATACTTCAGCAATATGTAAATTTAAACAAAGAGATGACAATGTGCCCAAACCATTAATTACCAGACAAACAGACGAACAGACGAACGGACGAACGGACGAACGGACGAACAGACGAACGGACGAACGGACGAACGGACGAACGGACGAACGGACGAACGGACGAACGGACGAACGGACGAACAGACGAACAGACGAACAGACGAACAGACGAACAGACGAACAGACGAACAGACGAACAGACGAACAGACGAACAGACGAACAGACGAACAGACGAACAGACGAACAGACGAACCGACGAACAGACGAACAGACGAACAGACGAACAGACGAACAGACGAACAGACGAACAGACGAACAGACGAACAGACGAACAGACGAACAGACGAACAGACGAACAGACGAACAGACGAACAGACGAACAGACGAACAGACGAACAGACGAACAGACGAACAGACGAACAGACGAACAGACGAACAGACAAACAGACAAAAGATGCACGGTTCGGGTTGGTCGTTTCCTATGGAGAAGAACCGGCAAGAAACTCCATGGTTACTCTTTCAAAATGGTTTGGTTTTACAATATGTCCATGTGACAGCATTGGTACTTAGATATGGGGGGACAACGTAGGCCCTACAATAAGTAGTACGAAAAAAAAAAAAAAGATTATATATTATATAAAAAGAGTTAACAAATGTTAACTTGCATCTAGAAGGCCACTGTTGGCCAATGTTCACAAATTCACAAAACAATCGGTAAAAGAATCTATACAAAGGTAAAAAAAAAGAAGTATAACAAGACTAAATTTAAGATTTTGAAGATTACCGCTCGTTGTTTTGAGTTGTCACGTTCAACTTGTCTGCAAAATACAATAGTCCGTTTCAAATTGCAACTGAAAAGAATTGCAGTGTTATGTAACGTTATGAGAAGGCGTTATGGGTTATTGTTGTTTAGTCTAAGTTATCTTTCTTTTTATTTTTTTTTATATGTGTGTTGTGTGCTCTGGCTTGTGTCAAATAAATGTGTTTTCTTTCTTTACTTTCAATATATTTATCACAACACGGTGTTTGTCTAGACTAACATTGTTTGGAAGTAATTTCTGGATGTAGGTACAGTTCGTGCCACAATAAATGAGACTTGAATGCGTATTAGACGATTTAAGTTCTCTAGCGGTATTAGTTCTGAGTGCGGGAAAGAGACGGGGCGTCATCGGGGCGGAGCGGCGGCGGACAGAGCGCGGGAGACGCGGTCAAGTCGCATCTTTCGTGGCACACACTGTACTGATCCCATTACTAAGATAAACCCATTCAAGTAGGCTAGGCCACGAAAGCTAAGCAATGGGAAAAGCTTGTGCCTGTACAAAGTATAAACAAATATAGGTACCCTGTAATAGCCCTCCAGCAGAGGGAAAGCCTTGTAGTTAAAAGTAAAATTAAAAGAATCTTGAAGATAATGTCAAGGATTGTAGAACTTAGTAAACAAGCGTAGGAGGACGGTCAGTGTGTAATTTAATACACTAAGTGGGTGCGCGGCTAAATGCACCGCAGAAATTGCGATAAGCTGGTTATTCGACAAGGGGAAAAGAAACGGATGTGGACGATTTGGATGGCGACCCGCTTGACCAAGATTGAAAAGATTGCACAGTACCTTGCGTTGTAGGTATCAGATAGGTAGGTATAGAGAAGATCCTTCGATGTGACTGCTTGATTAGCAGAGATTGCGAAGAGTACTGGCTTACCCGAATTGTACACGTCTATATTCGACTTAAACGTGGACTGCATCTTTGCGCGGTGACGATTTTAACAGCAGTGAGCCTCCTTCGAAGCACCAGCGAACCCGTCGCTGGGTGGTCCTCTGGACATGGCGTGTTGCGAGCGCGAGTCTAAACCCGCGCTCCCTATGTGCAAGGAACAATGCAAGGAAGCATTGAGGTGCAAGGGACAATGGCAAGGTATACTCGTATAGCCTGCATGTCTCGCTACCCTCAGTCTCGAAATATATTGAAGATAAGTACCTTTCTCGCTCACACCCGATGCGATGGCACTGTGCAGGAATTGAAAGGAGAGAGGGATCGAACACCAGCTTACTACATATTTCCATCTACCCACACATACTTAGGAAAGATTAAAAATCCTGTGTCCTCCTCCAACAAACTTTATTTCTTGTTTTAACATTGCGTACAATAAAACATTTAGTCCAGTAGCTAATAAACAACAACATTGTCTAGTACCTACGTTTTGACTTTAGTTTTACCATTTTCTAACAATGAAACAAGATCATTTGGTTTTAGTACTTCATTTCGGAAAATAAACGCCGAGATAAGAAGCCTTACCTACCTCGAAGATATAAAAAATAAATAAATAGTTTCTATTGGTTTGGCTTATCACAGAAACGCGTATCTCGCCATATACTTTTAATATTATGACTATATAGGACAAAATTGCAAAACAAGTAGAATCCTATAGAACGCAACAATGTAGTAAACTATTGACATAAATTATTATAAACTATAAATTTCGTTAAAGACATTGTTGAGATTAAGGTCGCCGACTAAATAATTAGGCAAGTCTGAGTAGACTTTATTGAAATTATTTTACTCAACAACAATTTACAGCAATACAGTTTGGTTTGGTAGCGAGCGACGCGAGACGCGATGCTTGTTGCGCGTACACATGCGCCCTCTTCTAGTGACACGAGCAGACTGCGCTGGCGTGTGGCAGGCGGTGAATCGACGTCTCGACGACACAACGCGCCAAGCGGCTCTCCTGCCCCGCGTCCCGCGGGCTCCTCGCGCCGTTGACAATGTGTGCGTGTGCGCGTTAACAGACATAAAAATATAATCATACCCATCCCATCATCTTTTGTACTCAGTGTAATTTATTTTTTAAATATAGACGATTTTCAGTCCATTTCTTGTTAGTAACAAATACTCATAAAACTAGTATTAGTAAAAGGTACATTCCAAATCAAATAAACATTTACAAAATATTGGCAAATTGGACGAGAAATTGACTAAAAACAAATTGTCAATTGATTCAATCTAAAGTTATAATTAACCAAATATACGCAAATAAAAATCAAAAATAAAAAGTTTGCTTTAATAAGTTTTTTTATGCACCTGCCATGTTGTCTCTCCACCACCCTTGATTGACTGGTAGAGCATGCCTCAGGTATTATTATCGCCTATGTACCTTGTTTGTTGCACAAACAAGGTACATAGGTGGTAATAAGATTATATAAAATCGGATTAAAGGTACGATCTCCGGCAACCAATGTAAAAATGTCCACCCCTTTTTAAAATTGACTCAATTCTGGTACCAACTTTGGAGTGTTTTGTAAAAATTATCATCATCATCTTCTTTTTTTGATTAGTATATATATATGTATATTTTATATATATATAAATATTTGTGTACACATTTAGTATTTTGTTTTATGCTCCTGCCATGTTATCTCTAAACCACCCTTGGTTGACTGGTAGAGAATGCCTCAGGCATTAAGTCTACCTATGTTCTTGTATGTTGCATGAAGTTTAAATAAATAAATAAATTATAGTGGGAAAGCGTCCTCTACTCTTAGCATCTACAGCAGCCATTTGGGTGGCTAGCAAAAATATTATTACAATATGTCATGCAGACGATTTTTTTTTATTTATGCTTTTGTTTTTTTTTTTGTCTTTTGTGTACACAATAGCAAACAAATCTTGGTAATATAGCATTATTTTCGGTCTTCACGCGGGCACAGATTACATAATACTACGCGGGCGAAACCACTGTCAAACCACTACCAAAAGGTAAGTAATCTTTATCTTACAAATGGGCTAAAAGACACGCTATATATATAATTTTAATTGGCTCGCAAATGACTTCCCCTTCATTGTACATGCATGTACATGTTTACGAAGAAAATCTCAACAGCTTGCCTTGGTTTATAATGAGACGCACTCGACAAGATTCCCTAAGGATCCGAAGAGACGTATTGAAAAATACACGAAAGACTTATAAATCATATATTTATAGACTACAGCAAAGGGAGGCGGTAGCAAGGTTATTTTTAGTTTCCTTCACCGATATTATGGTGAAAATGTACGAGCAAATGTGGCGTGTACCCCTAGAGGCTTGAAGGGGTATTGAATATCTCGGAAGGACCATACTTAAATGTATTAGTTTCAACTTAAAGTTCTTGATGCGCTTCGAAAAGTACTATTATCAAACCTGGAAGGATGTAGAAACTTCGTTACTCTTCGTACACAGTTTGCAGTATATCAGTCACATTACGTAGGATACCTTAGTAAAACGCAAGTGGTAAATAAGAAACTTAACTTAATTGTATCTTGTGAGTCAACAAAGGCGGATAAAATAGATCGTAGGATGAATCCTGCAGAGGAAAAAACAAACTTATAGTCGTGACAAAAGAAGTCGAATTTGACAGCTATAAAAATACGTTATAAAAGTTAAACTTGATGGTTACGAATGGAGTTCGTTGTTATAGAGTATGCGTAACATAGTAATTAATTAGGATTATGAATTTGGTTTTTCGTAGACGTTCATACAAAGCAACAGCAGCAGCATGCAAAATGAGAAACGTCAAAGGACTTCTTAGATTGTCACGATTATAGCTTTACCAGAGTCTCTTGGTTTATGGAGTTTCTTGTGCGTTCTTCTCCATAACAAGCTACTTTCCGAATGCACGGTAGAATAAATTTTTATTCCCTGTAAATTTTAATGTATTCTAACGTTCAAAAGTGCCGCTTTGTGGCCTAGTTGAAATAAAATATCTTTGTCTTTGTCTTTGTCTTTGTCTCTACTTCTTATCACCTATCATCATCAAAAGTATATTTTAACCTCGCTCGTTCCATTGTAGACCTCTTCCATTGCTTTTCATTGAAGATCGATACCAAAAGCAGCCTCATAGTCGACACAAGTATAATTTAAATCTTAGTAAACACGCTTCGATTGACAATCCATCGAAACACGTAATTATAACACGTAATTATACACGTAATTATATACGAACTTGCGAAGAGTAAAATGCGTATAACTTATGATCAAATTATTCGATTTTCATCAAACATAGCTAAGATCTTTCTCAATAAAGTCACCTTTCATACAAAAAAAGCTAAATCAAAGGGTTCATCTGTTTGGGGGCTATGATGCCACAGACAGATAGACAAATACACAAAAAGATCCATTGGGGGTTAAAAAAATCGATATTACAGTCCACCAGTATCGATTATTATCGATAATGGGCCCATCACTATGACATACTTAATAACAATATTGTACACATTTTCGTGAAAAATAAATGAATTCTCGTAATACTAATTACACCAGAAACCCTTTGACAGTCATTAATTTAGTACACGACGATAATAAACCCTTTAATTACACCATTTTAATTAATATTTTACAAAACAGTCCCTTTTAACATAGCAAAGCTGTACTTCTAGAATATATGAATAATAACATGTTTTAATACAGTGTGGATATGAGCTCGATATCAAAGATACAGACTGATACAGAAGGTCAGCTCTCTACAAGCAACGCGGCAACGAGGGGAAACTGCTGCGCACACATATGAAGTGTACGTATGGCGATCTCAAATTATTTCAAGCTTGCTTTTGGCTCACACGAAAATCAAAAATAGAGATGTTTCCTGGGTACAAAAATGATAATTCTATTTAGTCCGTCAGTGAGATTATCAAATAATATTGGACCCGAATAACCACTGAAGATTCATGTTCGGAATAGATTACCCTTAAGTTGTAACCCTACTTTCTTTTTCGTTTTGCCCAGACATAATTCTTTGTCCATCTTACTTTAACAAGAAAATGATAAAGACAAACTAAGATAAATTGACTATTTGCTGCTATTCGTAAAACCTTGACAGGTAGTCAAGATTTTACGAATAGCAGCATAGACTATTATCCCGGACTGTTTATCATTCTACTGAAGTCATAAGTCTCTTTTGTTAAGAAAAAGGATTGCTTTCGTTGTATCGGAGATGGTAACAATTTATTTCTTGTTGGTTGGACGTCGTTTGAAAAATATTTCAGTAAAAAGATATTCTTGATTTTTTGTATAACATTTACGGTATCATCGAATATACGTGTTGTGGATTCGATTTTAGTGACGTTTAAATATTATTACCACCCACTTATAAAGTAAGAGACAGATACATTTCCGGGATGTTTCTTGGGTAGAAAAATAATAATTCTATTTAGTCTGTCCGTGAGATTATCAAATAATGCTTGACACTTATTTATTAAATAAAGAACAATTGACAAAGATTTAGCGCATGATTGTTCAGGAGTGAGGGCTTGTGGCGTCACTTTGTCGGTAAAAAGTGTTGCACATCGTGACGTCACTCGATATTTCAACGCACGGTATCGTCGTAATTTTTTGTTTACGTGGCAAAAGAAAAAGACGTCTCCAATATTTTTTATTAATCTACCTGACGGACAAAAAACAAATTTAGTTGACTACACTATTATTGCCCGGAAATACTACCGGGATTAAAGTATATTTAGATTACACTTCATTTGTGTGTAATCCAGGTTATATGTGCGCTCGTCTAAATCCGTTCAGCCGGTCTAAATCAGGTTTTATTTCATGGTTTTATTTTACCACTTTGTTGGCATGATTCACAATATTCTCTGAGCTAAACTGCGGACGGGCGGACAAACAGACGGACATAGCGTAACTATAGGAGTTCCCTGTCGATTACAGAACACTAAAAACTATTTCTGCCATCGAAACGCTATGAAGAAGTACGAATAGAAAGAAGGGTAGTAAGAATGATTATCATGTGTATGCGTCCGTGCGTTTTCGTGCTTTGTAATGAGCTGACCTTCTGTACTTACCACTCATTGGCCAAGGGCCACAATGACGTGGAAAAGCCTCGGTGACATCATAAAAGACTGCCTTTCGGAAAGATTTTCGCGGCTCCCACAGCAACAAGTCGCACGAACTTTATTTGTGCCTCCATCTTATGAGATTTTAATTGCTCATTTGTACCTTTGCATTAAGTTGCAGTTAACGGGTAAATTGTTTGGGTTTCAGTGGTAAATTAATTAATAAAATTTTATTACATGTAGGTAATTGATTTTCGAGAAATGTTTACATATCAAAATGTCGTGTTGATGTTTTGTCAGCATGGATACTAGTTTTGATATCTAGGATGGATATCAAATTTATCTAGACCAGGTCGGCCAACAGCATATTTTACACCAAGTATACTTAAATCTTATTGATACAAAAATTCCACCAGGAAATTGACGGCAGCAATCCAGAGACCGGCTTTGTGCCCGCTTGATGGCAAAAGACGTCTTGTCCCCTATTAAATAAGACTTAAACATAACTGCTAGTGAAAACAGTTTATAAATACTATTCTCTATCTTTGGTATCCCAAGCGTGAAATATTGTATGATTATAAAAAAAAACTAACACTAAACCTATTTGTGGAAGTTCTTTGAAGCGCAAAACGTAGCTGAGTAGTAAATATACTACCAGATTATAACCGACTCAATGAATTTCAGTAGTTGGCTACATCTAAAAGGGTGCCTTTTGCGCCGATTTTTCATGAACATAGAAAGAGATTCGATCATAAAATATCACAACATAAAATTTTGTACCTAAACCTCTTACGAGCTTTTTCATTAGTAAGCTCTGAAATTCGATTTTTGAAAGCCGATTACTATCAGAGTGGGTTCTAAAACATTTAAGTACATTTTCAGGTCGCAAAGGGAATAAAAATATGTTTATCTAAGCCCGTAGGTATGGGTTCGTATTTTTCTAGGAATAAAACTATAAAATGACTCAAACCATATTAAAAATCTAATGCGTATTCTTGCAGCCAATTTTTCTACTATCGGATACGAATTCAGTTGAAAATCAGTAGGGAACACATAACATCACGCATGTATTGCCTGAGGTGATAGGCAGAGGTGCTTATGTAATCAGAAGATAATGATCAATCAATCCCGTTAGGTAGGCCCAACTACTAGAAAGAGGTCAACCGTCGAATTCGACTCGGCTGGGCAGTGTTCGGGAAATTGCGCGGTATCTTCTGGTCCAACTTACCACAGTGTTTCAAGACGAAAGTCTATGACCTGTGTGTGTTACCTGTGATAACCTATGGCTCTGAGACGTGGTCGCTCACAGTGGGCATCATTAGAAAGCTTGCAATCACCCAAAGGGCACTGGAGAGGGCTATGCTCGGAGTTCCCTTGCGTGATCGAATCAGAAATGTAGAGATCCGCAAGAGAAAGTGTCAAACTTAAGTGGCAGTGGGCTGGGCACATTTCTCGCAGAACGGATGGCCGATGGGGAAGAAAAGTTTTAGAGTGACTTTTTTTTTTTTTATCTATTATAGGCTCGCGCTTGACCACTATCTCACCTGATAGTAAGCGATGATGTGGTCGATGGTGGAGCACGCTTGCCTAGAAGTAACCTATTCACTCTTGACTTAAAGACCTAGATTGTAGCTATCGGGAAACACAGACTCCGGCAGGGAATTCCACTCCTTAGCTGTACGCATAATAAAAGTATTCCCAAAACGTTTAGTGCGTATGGGTGGGATGTCCACCATATATCGATGACGCATCGCCGTACGTCTGGTAGTCCGATGATGGAACGGGCTGGGTGGAATTAAATCATGCAATTCCATCGCACACTCCCCGAAATGTAACCGATAAAAAACCGACAAGCTGGCAACTCGGCGACGATGTTCAAGGCTCTGGAGCTTTGACTTAACCAGTGCCTCATCGCTGATGAGTCTCTTGGCCCGCTTTTTGATCGACTCCAGTGCATCAAGCTGGTATTTGGCAGATCCGTCCCAGAGATGAGAACAGTACTCCATGCATGATCGAACTTGCGCTTGATACAAGCTGAGCAGCTGTTCTGGTGTGAATTACCTTCTCACCTTTGCAAGGATCCCCAGCTTTTTGGCGGCCAGCTGAGCCTTTGCCTCAATGTATGGCCCAAAATTGAGAGTCGATGTCAACGTAACGCCAAGAAGCTCAAGATGGTCAGCTATTGGCACGGTCACATCTCGGAAAGTTGGAGCCGGGTGAAATTGACTCTTTTTTGCGGAAAAAAGACACGCCTGGGTTTTAGCAGCATTAAACCTGACCAGATTGGCATAGCCCCATTCGGAGACTGCCTGCAAGGACAGGTTTAAGCGCTCCACCATGGCCTCCCGGAGAGACTGGATCTGAGGCCCGGTAGCACGAGAGTGACGACTGCGAACCGAAAGACGTTGCGTTGGAAGGCCTCCCACCAGGTGGACTGATGACCTTGTGAAGATTGCGGGGATCCGCTGGGTGCGGGACGCACGGGACAGTTCAATGTGGTGACGCTTGGGGGAGGCCTTTGTCTAGCAGTGGACGTCTTTTGGCTGATATGATGATGATGATGAATCAGAAAAGAAACTCTGGCCAGTAATCGGGCACAAATCCAGATGATTAAGGATTGCCAAACGGAATAATCAATAAAACTGCCCGGTCCGGGAATCAAACTATAATCATCATGCTCAACAGTAAACAAACCAAGAAAGAAAAGTGTTCAATTGTCAGACAACTAGGATGCCAAACAAAAGCTAGATTTTGTATGCAAAAAACTACTTGTGTTCTGCCTGCTACTTCCAATTATTTCATCGCTAACTAAGATATTGATCTTCTTGGGAACGATAAACTTTGCCTAAATGTCGGTCTGAGACGCCTATGTCACACGTGGCAGTGGCGGTTCGTGACTAAATATTTCGAGCATATTAGGTATTTAACATAGCCGAAATAACAACAGCTTTTAATTTGATTTAAATAACGTGCGAATTTATGGATGCGTTAATAAAAAAAAGTTAGTAAGTAGCATATATTTTTTTGGTCCAGTAAGGCGTTAACGCATTACACGTCCGTGTCCGTGATTCGTGTCCGTGATTTGAGTTCCGAGTTCTAAATATTCTGAATTATGACAGATTATGACGGAGAGAGTTCGGATGTAGTGCGTAAGCTTCCCTACAAGAAGTACTGCGGCTACTTCGGAACCTCACGGACACGGATCGGATGTAGTGCGTGACCACTCTATCATCAAAACATTTTTTTTTGTGGCACGTTTTAGTCACATTAAAAAAATAAAAAATATTGTCTCGTTTTCTAATATTGCCATCCCTGGACTAGGTACATATGAATGTATCTGTCTATTCTGGGTTTTACACTCCAGTGCTTGCAGTCTGAATTGCAACAGAAGTTCTTAATCTATGTGTATCATTGCAAACAATTGTGTTTTTGAGTTTGTTTTGTCTGTTATGGAGATTTAAGGTCGGTATTTTAGATGATCATGCTCAAATCAAACTGGCAATTGACACTTGTGATTAGTTGGTTTGTTTTTATTTGACATTAACGTGCTCAAGTTAAAGATCCAAGACACCCCAAAAGTTACCGAAATCTTTTAACACTAAATCAGTGGAATTGAGTATTATTATCATGTACTTGGAACGTACTCGTACTTGCTAACTTAGACTTTCATTTTCATTCAATACCTAACACTTTTTGTGTAGAAAGAATTCAGTATCGTCTGGGCTCTTGCTCTATTGAGGACTATGAATTATGTCAAGCTAAAGAATCATAAGCTAAACTCGAGAGTTGTGATTGGTTGGAAGTTGATTGGTAGGTGTGGACAATTTTGACTTTGAGTCGAGTATGAAACATCAGAAATACGGGCCTAAGCTCACCATGTCTAGCTTTTCCCAAAAAATTTAGGGCCGGCTTCCATTCCAACCGGATGCATCTGACTGCCAGTATTTTACATAAAGTTACTTTTATCTGAACTCCACAATACAGTAATTGACTAATACGATACGCCTGAGAAGACGGTTGACACGATAGACTAAACGTTTTTTGTCTACCCGTAACGAGTATCAAAGACCTGCGAATGCCAGGCCCGAACATGTTAGTTAAGCCTTGATATGTAATGGACGATCACCCATCCATCAAAAGAAGTTGGTTAGCATTGCACGGGGTCCCAGCGCTAAGAAAGAAAATTTGGTCCAAATAAATATCACTAGATGGCGCGATATGCATAGATTTGTTTTTGAATTGTGTGTAAAATTAACATTTTCTAGAATTCATCATAAAAATTGTATGTTCTTCTTTAATCAACTCTCATAAGCACAAAATTTTATTTAATTTTGGGTTCTTAATTCACATTTCAAAGATTATTTGAACAAATAATTTAAAATTGATTCCAATAGATGCCGCGCCCATTCCCTCTTACAGAGAGCAGGGGGCCTACCCCCACCTTTTACAAAACAATACCAATTTGAGTACGCTTTGTTTCAAGCTCTTATTGAGACTTTTCATTATCGTACCCTCACCTTAGTTAAACGATATCAAATTGATGCCGATTAGTGTTGGGAATGAACGAATGATTTGAAATATTTATCTATTTCCCGATATAGAATTGCTAGCGAAGTAAAAAAAGGTTTTTGGAATGTCGTTTTTGCTATCACTAAAATTTAAAATAAAAATTATCATGAGATGTTTATTTCATATAAAAACCAAATAGAATTATATACCATACTAAACATTCATGTGAAACATTTACACTATTATTTTCTTAAGTGTATTTTACAACAATATAATAAATTTAAAGAAAAAATAAGTATTATTGAAATCAAAACCAATACCTGACACTGTAAAGCATCTCAAAAGACTGAGTATGATATAATTTATTACCTGTGGCTTGACTTTCCATATTATTATGATAACAAATTAAAGAGTGCAACAAATCTTACCATTTTACTTTGTAAGCTTGTATTTTTAAATTGGTCGGATTATTTATAACCTCCATTTTTTGTCGTATGAGCTCTGTTTACAAGCGTACCTTATTATTTTCGTTGTTTTAAAGTAATTTACAATAAAGTTGTTGTGTGTTTGTTGTGAGTTGTGTGACAAAAGGATTGCCATATATTCTATGAACAAAGAGACGCTTACATATATCTACAAACATGTCCAATAGTTGTGACCTAAAGATTGTTATCCAAAATTGCCGCTATCACAATGTTATCACGAATTTCTGTCTTCAAAACTCTCCGTGGTGACAAGGGGATGTATTATACCCTAGACGAATTGGACGATATGGAGCCAAGTCCATGTTTTTTATAAATAATGATTTGCCTACAATTTTATTTGGATGCTGTAAATCAAAATGATTTGTTGTCCAACTACAACAGAGCGGCACGTACAAATAATGAAGAAGCTGTAAATAAGTTAATCGCAACCGGAAAACCTTGACAGAGATGATAAAGTCCTCTGGCGTGAAAAATAATTAAATAACATTGTGCTCCTTTCCGCTAACTTGGCTTAAAGAAGGTAATCTATAATCTTATTCTTAAAAGATTGGTTATTTTGTAGAAAATAAAACAATATACTTACTAACTCATTAATTAAGTGCACCTGTTTTTGGTTAATACCTAACACAATATTCAAATTTTGTTATAGGATACACTCGTAGCAAAGTATGGCAGGACCAAACCATAATGATGTTCTGTTAAAGACCCCATCATAAAGACATATCCGCAGGATTAATAAATCTGCTATTACCTCCTTTTATTACATCAATGGCTATTACTGTGTATTGGTAAGTTTAGTTAATATTATTATGCTATTCTAAATGCAAAAACTTACTTTAACCCCTTGAGTGCTAATTAGCAGACACAATAATAGACAAACAAGTGCATTTTGGAAACTTTGGTTCCCAAGACAATCACCATAATATTTGATGTAATAGTTTACATCTTGTACCATTTAGCCTGGCCAGAGGCACAGATAATATAATACTGGTCTTGGGTTTCTTCTTCTGGGTGCCAACTGAAAACCAGTGCTGGGTGTCTGACGACCAGCAAATGCTGAGTTGGTAACCCTTTCGTTATGGCCAAGTTTATTGCAATTTGTCTCGGTATTTCATTACTGTCATTTACACTGTTGCTGGTGGGTTGTGACTGTCAAATAAACGTATCTTGTTTTTCAGCTATCACCTGCCTACTCTATAAAACTCAGGACTCATATTTCATTATTTGTCTACAGGATCAGATACTGGCTTTTTGAATGGAGGTGAGTTGAAAGGAAGAAGCCATCATCTTCACCATTCACCATTGATTATCACTCAGAAATGGATACCTACAAATATGAAAAATTGTTCATCAGTTCACCACAATTTTGGCAAACAAGAGCCCAACTCTGTTGTGGTTATATACAATGAAAAACCTTACCATTACTAAAAGTAAGAAAAAGTACCATTGTCCACTGGCAAAAAAAAAACTATGTAATAGGCCTGGTTTCTAGAGAACAGTCATGACATCATGTATATGTCATCAAAAACCAGAAATATTCTGAAATAATCAGTAAATTATTTAAGCACCTAATAGTAAGAAATGAAGAAAGTGAGACGATGAATTTGTATGTTTTTTTTGTGGCAAATAAACACTTTTTCTTTCTTTCTAAGTTACAGTTTTATCCTAATTTGCTAAAGAACTTAATAAAACCAGCGCTTTCTATTTTGGCCCCAGAACCGCCTTGAAATAAAACAGGTTAGCATGGGGTTAGACTACTACAAATGTTCTATGTTCCTTGGAGTGTAAGAAAACAATGATATGTGTCCAGCATGGAGCTCGTTGAAATATGTTAATTTAATTATGACTTATTCCCTTTATCTGTAATGCATTTTCTGTTCAAAGTAGACCTACCTAATAAATAATGTGTTTAAAAACAGTGTTATGTTTTATTTTATTGAAGTATTTGTAGTGTTTGATGTAATAAGACAGCATTAGTTGGTTTCGTCATGTTGACCAGATTTATTTATCAAAGGTAGTGGAGAGATAACATTAAGTAAAATGTGTACACATATATATATTGTTGCGGTGGCGGTAAGGTGCCTGGATGTTGTAAGTACCTATCCACGGTCGCCCCCGCTGGGACAGTATCCCACTTATGTTTGTCGTGCGTTCCCTACTTACTCAGCTGGTGGCACACGTCACCACGCACCCCTGAATGCGTATGTATGGTAGTACGAGAGGACAACCCAAGGATCCACGTTTTTGACTGAAGAAAGAACCAGAAATAATAGGCGGCTTTTCTTGAGAATTGGTTCCGCGGATTTCGGCTTTTCTCCTTCCGGCTGAGCTGCGACCAGTTTATAATAGTAATCTCTGGCTGCGACTGAATTCATCTGTCCAGTGGCCCGTCTCCCTTCTTATATATGGCCCGCTCAGACCAACAAAAAAAGAATGGCCCGTCATTCCCAAAGCGTAATCAAATTGAGCTTTCTTAAACGACGTCATGGTACGAAAACGTGAAACAAGGTCAAATTGATACCGTTCTAAGAGCTTGTGGTAACCCCCCTGGCCTGTGTCCCCGCAGTGGGAACATTAAAAAGGCTGATGATGATGATGAGATGCCGCGGTTTTAAACGTCTGAGGCATGTCATTTGTATTGTAACACATTTTGGTACAATGAAACCTTAAAACCGTGCAAAAATATTCTAACAGATCGTCACTGTAATTAAAGAAAATATAGTCACGAACCGAGTAAACCTTTTACTTTCAAGTCACCGCTAACCATCTACAAAATCAAATAAACCTTAGAGGTACTTTTGAACTGTCAAACTATATAGCCGTGGAACAGAACCGAACGAGATCAATGTACTTATAAAAAGAATCAGTTTATATAGACGAAAACGGTAGTTACGTCGGCCCGGTTTCTTTGTATGGGATGAGGCATCTGTATGCTAGTATTATATTATTTGTGGTGTTGCTTATTCTTGAAGATTGACCCGTGCCTTTTATTATTTGAGAGTCGGGACCCTAACACAGACTAAGCAATCGTGCCAATTATATAATTTTGGGCCAAACATCTAAGTGTATGCCATAAAAATGTAAACAAAATTACCTACATACAGATTATATATCTACATATATTAGTATAACAGAGCTGCCTACGTGACCAACCCATCACTTACCACCAGTAACTTATATTCTCCTTATCAATAACTTCGATTTGCAGTAACACGGAAAAAGTATGGCAAACAATATTCTCACTGTTTAATGATAAATGATTTTATTTCTGTAAGTTGGTTTATACAAACACTTTTACATGTCGAACATATTTTTTAAAACTAGATGAGGTCGGCGTTTCCTATCTGACTACTCTGAGAAGAAAGGCCGAAACAAACTCAGAGGTCACAGTCTCTTTTAAAGTCCAGACAAAATATTGGTTAGATCATGTGAAGACCATGTAGACTGATGTCTGAAATGGTCTTTTGAGGAAAGAACCAGCCAGATTGAGTGGACCTGTCCAGTCAGTGCACGCATTTGTCAATAACCGAGCAGCTCAACTCAGAATTTAAGGAGCTCAACGATTCGACGAACAATACCAAAGAAAGGACATTCGGGTAGGCCGCATAAACTACTCAAACTGCCAGATCATGATTAAAAACTAAGATAAATTTAAATTAAAATTAAAAAGAATGATCCACATAGTCTTCACACTCACAATAATTAATATAAAATAATATAATACTTTAAAAAGTAAATATTCTTGTCATTGCAAGAAAACCAAAAAAACAACAACAAAATTCACGGTGCAAAATATAATAAAAAAAAACAAAATTAATTGGAGCAGCTCAATCCCAAGCCTTTTTGTCTTCAAGGTAATCTTTAGTTGTATAAAACGCTTTCTGGCACAACTTACGTTTAATAAAAGATTTGAATTTATTAAGACTTAGATGTTGTACGTGGCTTGGAAGCTTATTATAAAAGCGTACACATTGACATCTAAACGAGCCACCTATTTTCTTGAGCCTTGTTGTAGGTACTACAAATTTGTGTTTATTCCTAGTATTTATGTTATGGATATCACTGTATTTTTTAAACAATTTTATATTTTTATGGGCATATATTTTCATAAATATACTGAGAAGGCACAGTCATTACATTAATCTCCTTAAATTTCTCTCTGAGAGAGTGTCTTGGGCTTAATTTATAAATTGACCGATTGACGGGGCAACAGGCACCAATTCATTGAATAGACTTTGATTCAACGAGGCAGTGATGTTATGATTTGTAGTTTCAAGATATTCAATCTGACTTTGAGCCTCATGTAGCTGCTGTTGTAGTAAATAATTGTGACTAAGAGCTTGTTCATACTCATTGCTACACTGGCTGAACCCGTCCACAACAACTTGGAGCCTGTCCCGGGCTGCTATGGCATCAGTGTGTTGAGTATATAACTGAGCCATTTCTGTTTTCAATTTGCTATTCCTGTCAAGGACACTAAGGAACTCTATTTCGTTTTCATCTTTTTCCCTTATCAGTTGGTCACAAAACTCCTGAGACGTCTTTAATTCGCTCAAAGCCTGACTGACTTTGGTCTCTTCTAGGCGAGCCCGCGCGCTGCGAGTCATAATCATGATTAAAGAGAAGAAAGAAGAGGTCTGAAAAGAGAAGTAGAATGAGTAACAGATGATTAGTTGAACGGAAAAATGAAATTTAGATCTTTAAGAAAGAAGTTCTGTCACCAAACTAATTAAGGTTATGTTTACGTTTTATAGGTCATTGGCATCAACTTGTAACCTTAATAAAAGTGATCCAATTAATTGTTAACAAAATATTAAAACGCAAACAATCCAAATTCAAGTAAAATATGTAGTATTGTACCTGATACCGAGGCGAAAAAATAACATTCGCTTGAGCCGGTAACTGTCAACGAAACACAATTAAATTTTAACACTTATTTTGCACTAGTAGTGTCTGTATTTAACACAAAACACTTAATTACGCTTTAAAACTAGTTAATAAATTGGAAATAGGCCTTATTATGAATGAAAACTAATATTTAAAATTAAAATTATTAGGACAAATTCAAATCAGCTGTTAGCTGTAGTGTTGCCACAGGAGGAAAAGTTTGTTCTTTTAGTATGTTTAGGTAAACTTATCGACTACATAGCTATACCTACTCACTGTCTTACTAACTCCCGGCTATGTTCTGATTTATTGCAAAATTATGCCACTTAAGGAAAAGGAAAATGGGGAGAGACTATGAGAGATATTTGTATAATATTAATATCGCAATACAAAAATACTCATATTACAAAATTGTGAGTATAAACTCACGACGAGTATTTTATAGGTAATGTTGGTTTGCTTTATATACACGTCTGCCTAACCTTTCGGCGACAGGCTCGATGTTATGTATTGTCAGATTCTGGTTTGTCACAACTTTATATCTGAATCGTAAATCATGTTTTTTCGTACCAACAGTATGGTACTACATAAAAAACTAGTTCGTTAAACGAAATCAGATTTTAATTCCCTAACCATCTCCACGCAATTGCCTATCATTGCCAATATCAAAGCTCGTATATATACACGTAATAAATATTACCTCGCGCCGCAACCCGACTCCTAAATCTTTTCCAAACATTAATAAGACCCTGCGAAAGCTTTACCTTATCGAGAGCCAGTTGGCTGAGCATTAGGACTTACGATTACTAACTTATACCAAAACATGCGGTCCAAGCCGGTAATTAATATAGTCCCTTACGTGACAATAAGAATATTCTCCTCCATTTTTGTATGGAGTTTTTACATTAGGACGCACAATAGATGAGGGATTTTCCCTTTGTTGGCCATACTTATACATTTTTCTTTAGTTATGTCTCTTGTCCCATTTGGGAGGGTTTAGGGTGAAAACAAGGACGATAAGTGCACTTCTATTTTGATGCTCACTTTCTTCGATTATATCCCGAGTTGTTTGGTCTTTTCTCGGGCTATTGTTCTGTGTTCAGGGGTCAGCTTTTAGATTTGATCTTGTATGCTCTTGGCAGAAAGGGATTATTATTATTAAAATACCTCTTCTATAACAAATTGAGCAAAAAACTCTATTCATAATGGAAAGACTTACGAACAATCAGGGGCATTCAATAGAAATCTAATAAAATGCCCTTTTCAGATAGACATCACATTGAAAGAGCTTTTCTACTAATCTAGTACAACTTACAAGTTTTTGTGTTCCCCACTTATAGAGATATGATTTAAAACTTTTGATAAAATAATGTTTTCTCTGCAAGATATTGTCTTGTCCTGTTGTATTGTGGTGTGTAATATTGTATTTAATTAATATCATGAGATCCTTAACCAATAAACTAACCAGACCCCATACTCCAGACCAATAACATCCGGTAAATTAAATAAGTTTAACAGCACTTTAATTGGTAAGTTATGTTATCAGGACCTCACAGTGAACGATGGTAATATTTTATACAAAAATGTTTTCTCAGTTGTTCAAACAGAATTCAATAACACTTTTAAGAAGAAAACTAAAACAATATGCCCTAAGATTTTGTTCAGTGACTGGGCGATTAAAGGAATCAGGAAAAGTAAGGCAATTATTTACGAGCTGTATGGCCTTAAGCCTTATATTAACACTGAAACTTTTAATAAGTATGTTGCTACTGACTCAATATTTTTTTTAAATACGTGTAAACTACAGGTCTAGCGCCTAACTGTGTCAGTTCCTGAGGTATGGGAGCGGTACGGGAGGGGTGACAAGTGACTTGAGATGACGTGTCCTAACTGTCTCGCAATACACGTGATACATTTTAATGCAGATATCTCTTACAATATGCTTATGATATTTACGAGCGTGTATCTAAGTCAAATTGATTAATATTTCGGCGTGTGACAATAAATTAAAAAAAAAAACGGATAAGTGCGAGTCGGACTCGCCTACCAAGGGTACAAATTTGTAGGTAAATATTATAAATAGGTAGTTCAGGAATCGAGTCTCGCAGTTTTCTCCAAGCTTATTGATAAGTACTAAAAAAACAAATAGTAAATAAATAAATAACGTGTGGCTATATAATAATATATTTTTTAATATAAATTAGATTAATCTGAATACATATCGCCGTCTGTACCCGAATCACTACATGTATGGCTCGAATCTCTTTCATTATCTGATTCCCGTAAATTTATAATAAATTGATCCATGATCTCGTCACTAAGATTGTCATCTTTATAGTACTCTGCCTCTACTTTCTTTGTGTGATTGACACATTTTTTCCATTTCTCCACAGAATACTTAGAAAATAGCTCTGCAAGAGCTTCTCAGTTAAATTTTAATTTATATGTTGTCGTGCCTGCTCACCCTTGATATCTCCCCATACCAATTCAATAGAGTTTAAATCCGCATAAAAGGGCGGCAAATAAAGTACTGTATGACCCTTTTCTTTCAATATGGCATCAATTTTGAATTGTTTTTCTGGTTTATTTCGTATATAAACTCTAGCAAATCCCTCTTTTTTCATCGCTTCAGTGTATTCAATAAGACGCCGCTTTAACCAATCCTGCATTTCATTTTTCATTTCAAGACTTCGGAAAATAATTAAATTGATGCAAAAAGCGCAAAATAACTATTTTATAAACACGTCAAAAAATAAATCAAAAGCATTTTGGCAAGTTATAAACAAAAATAAACCATTTAATGAACCTATTTCCCAAATAAAAATACATGATACCACAATCACTGATCCAACAGAGATTGCAAACGCTTTTAATAATAATTTTATAGATCAGACAAAAAATATTATGACCTCAAAACCCGACACAAGTAATCTGAAAAATAACCCTCACTCGATGTTTATGCATCCAGTGTTACCTCAAGATGTTATGAGAGCGATACATTCTTAAAAAATAAACTTAGTACTGGCTACGATGGCATTTCAACAAAGGTCGTAAAATTTGTTTCGAGTGACATTGCTTTGCATATTAGTCACATACTAAACTTGTGTATCAGTTCCGGGATATTTCCAAACAAGTTAAAAACCGTTATTGTAAAACCACTTTAAAAAAAAACTCTAAGGAAGATTTGGCAAATTATAGGCCAATCGCCTTAATCACAATTTTTTCTAAAATAATGGAAATAATAATTTGTGACGCGATAAATAAATTCTTATCTAAATATGATATTTTGAGTATAGAACAAAAGGGTTTTAGAAAAAATAAAGGTATTAAATACGGCCGTTTACGATTTAGTGAATATGATAATAAGAAACATCGATGGAAAAGTACCAGTTTGCGCAATTTTAACTGATATGACGAGGGCCTTCGACTGTGTTGACCATGAAACTCTGTTAGAAAAGTTAAACGTCATAGGCATCAGAGGAAATATGAATAATCTCTTAAGATCATATCTCAGCAACCGAAAACAGTACACAGAAATTTCAAAAATAAGTTTAAAAACTAAGCGTGAGGAAAAATATTTATCGGAGCTTAGACTTATTAGATATGGCGTACGCCATATCTAATAACCACAGGGCACTGTGTTGGGTCCTTTATTATTTTTAATTTATATTAACGACTTGCCTCGATGCATAAAACATCCTACGGTCTTATTCGTTGACGATAGTACGGCCTTGATTAAATGTACAGACCTAAAAACTTATGAACATGACATAAATAATACTTTAACGGGCATTATACACTGGCTTCATCAAAATAATCTAACAATTAATATATCTAAGACTAATGTTATGCACTTTTTTCAACGGATACCACCACTAACTTTAAATTTAAATTACAATGGACAAAAAGTAGACCAAGTGCAAGTTGCAAAGTTTTTGGGTATATTGATAGATAGGCAACTAACCTGGAAGCCACACGCAGAAGAAGTATGCAAAAAATTGAGTATAGCAGCGTATGTGCTTTTTAATCTATCCAGGAAAGTGAATATGCCCACCAGATTAGTTGCTTACCATGGCTTAGTGGCGTCAATTTTGAGATATGGGATAATATTTTGGGGAAATTGTAGTTTGAGAGAACAGGTATTCAAGGCTCAAAAACGATGCATAAGGGCAATATGTAACATGAAAGTTACAGATAGTTGCGTACCTGTATTCAAGTCCCTGAATTTGCTGACATTTCCATCACTTTACATTTTTGAAATGGCTGTTTATGTAAAATGTAATATGCATCTTTTTAATAAATTGTCTGACAATAGAACACGACCAGTTAGAAGGCAGTATACAAACATGCTACATGTTACTAGTTATAACACTGCATTATTAAGGAAAAGTGTTATATGTATGTGCCCAATTATCTTTAACAAAATACCCAATGAAATTAAAAACGAGTCCATTTCACTTTTTAAAAAGAAATTGTCAGTCTTTTTAATTGATAAATGCTATTACTCCATTTGTGAATTTATTAATGATAAAACTTTATAGTTTAAATTGTAATATTTTTTTTTGACATTACTGTATTTTATGCCGATTTTATGGTAAATTCTTTTATTTTGTATTTTTTGTTGCTATTTTGACATTTGACTAATTTTACACAGATATGACATATATTGATTTTATTTGACATTTGATATATTTTTTTGACACTTTATTTAATTTTATCTTGATTTGACACTTTATTTAATTTTATCTTGATTTGACATGCATATTTCTATTAGACATTTTGTTGATATTTGGAAATTATTAATATTATTCATCATTCCTATATTCTTAACTATTGTGTTTAAATTCCATTGTTGTAATTGATTAATATTATTTTAATATGAATATGTTTTAATTATTGTATCTAAATGGCGATTTATTTAATGATAACCTTTAAGTTCTTTACTGTAGGCATTATGTTGCGAATCATTCTATGTTTTACTGCTTTAAAAATATTGGTGTCTGTAATTAAATTAAACAATTTTGCATGTCGTGAGGCAAAATGTATCGGGCCTGTTCTACAAAAAAAAAACAACATCTTATCTGTATACCTACAATAAGCAAATAAACAATTTCATTTCATTTCATTTTCGCTGATGTTAAATTACGGAAAATAGATTATTTCACAAGAACAGACGATTTGTCTGTTTCTCTGAAGAGGATTAAAAACGTGACGTGTAGTATCTTTATTAATGTTATGTCGGCTTGTATTTTTTTTATTATGTATTACTATTACAAATGTGAAAGTTTGTACGTAAGGTAATTGTTAGGTACTCTTTCACGCAAAACAGATTTTAATGACATCATGGCATAAAATGTAGCTTAGACTTCAGATCAGACACTTAGTAATGTCTAAGCTATTTATTTATTTATTTTATTATTTATTTATATACACTTTATTGTACACCATAATAAACAAGAAAAAAGAAACTTAATACAAAAAAAAATACAATGGGTGGCCTTATCGCTTTCCGCGATCTCTTCCAGGCAACCTGGAATGGACAGAGATTACCTGGACATGACATGGGGTTGTCAGTGGTGCGACAATACCAACAATGAACATAATAAGCATACTACAATACTCACTAGTAACAAAAATACATACCCACATATGCTAAATAATATATACATAATATATAAGCAATGAAAAAAAAGAAGCAATACGACATTCATAGCACATTATATAAAAAAAAAACCAAGAGCACAATCACAGCGATAGGTAATGTTCTTTGACGAGTTTTTTAAATACTGGCAACGACTGAGCACGTTTTATTGAGTCAGACAATGCATTCCACAGACGAGCAGCCTAAACAGTAAAAGATTTATCCATAAAAGTTGTGGAATGCATTAGCATTTTAAGTCGTAAGTTATCTGATGACCTTAGAGATTTATGAAGATAGAGAGAGAGATTAATGAAGAACATCGGAGATATACAACAGAACTCTTCAATAAATAACGGCAAATCTCTCGGGATTGCTGCAATCGCATGTCTGTTTGTTGTTTATACCATTTCATAACATAACATCACGCCAGTTCGCTCTTAAGGGGTAAGCAGACCTCTCATTTCACCGGTTATGTTCAAGTTTCATGAAATCTATTCTGGCGAAATAGTTCCCTTACTAACTTGCCTATTAGGTACGTACAACTAAAAAGTGAAAAATAAAAAACTTTTTGCAAATAAATACTACCGACTTCCAAATACAAAACTACAAAGAGAGAAGAGAGTCGGTGTCCATAACGCAAAAAAAATGGTACCTACGAAAGACACCGACTTCAAAAAATTAAGTTATTTTTCACTTTGTAGTTTTGTATTTGGAAGTCGGTAGTATTTTTTTGCAAAAAGTTTTTTTTTTAATTTGTATTGCATGACAATTTGATTTATTGAATTATAACTAGACTGATATTATGAATTTTGTATGCCTCAACGGCGGGACATAGCAGATCTACCTGTAACGGACACAACATCTTATGAACCTATGTCCCACAATAAATTATTTGAATTTGTCACGTTGAGTTACTAGGTATACATATAATAGTTTATATACAGGTATACAAGTACAGTTTAAACTAGTACGGGGAACAGGATGAATCAGTTCCGTTTTTTTTCAACCTTTTAGAGCCTACCTACAAAACTGTTTAGAACTGTGCAAGGTTGCAACCTTATTATTAACCTAAGAAGCTTTGATAAATTGTGCAAGATTGTTTGTTGTTTTGGGAATTAATAGTATTTTTTTTACTTTATTTTTGCGCAGAGTGGCAATTAGGCAACCTTTATTTTTCAATTCCTTGGGGTATATTCTTTTAGTTAAAGCTCGATTTTCATAAATAATTAATCGAGGAAGTTGATCGAAAACATTCAATTATGAGTTTTATTATTTAACATCATCGGTACGCAATTTAGCTAGGCAATATAGTTACGCTCAATTTTCTATGTACCAATGTATATAATATTATATACCATATAATCCTTATCATCATTAAATAAAATATGAGGGTATATATTTCTTATACCGGATCTCGCACAATATTACTCATTCAAATCGAAATTTAAATAGGAATCTGGTTAGCAAATTCTTATTAATTAAATTAATTCTTAATTAATTCAAATTCTACAAAGATTTGAATTCCTGATCATTTAAGGTTTTTGACAAAATAAACACAACATACCGAAATATTTTATGGACTTTTGCATAAAATACTAAAGCTAACTAATCAAGGTATATCCCACCTCACTATGGATCTTCAACCAGGTACCTTCCCACTCAAAGTAATCCAAGTTAGCTCATCTTAGAGGAAAATCGTTTCTAGCAAACTTCCGAAGATTTCGAAGCGTTTGAACAAAAACACATAGTTTAACTGGTACCATTTTGCAATTAGCATTTATACAGTGTATAAAATACTTAAATAACTAAGACTACAAACATATACACTTTAATCAAAAACTTCTTACTAACTAAAATATAATAAACTAAAATATGGCGTCGAAAAACTCCTCCACTTCGATGCCCACTGGTAATGTACCCAAAAGGCTGGCAGCATTGCCACGTTGTATGGCAATGCTTAATCTCTGATCAAGGTAAAAGCCAGCCCTTGGGTCACGCGAAGTGTCAACTAGGCGTTTGGAAAGATCAGAATAATTGAACTAACCTTATGAGAATAATGGCCGGTTTCTGAAGTAACTAAGTATGTGCTTATCTCGATTTAAGCATCTGTCACCCTTGATCATCTGCCACTTTAAGTATTCTGCGATGCTGAGCAAGGTTTGAGTATACGTCGTCAAGTCATGCCAAAGTATACCTTATGTCATACAAAAAAACCTTAATTGACGTTCAATTGGGTTTCACAACTGAGAAAAACACATTTGATCATTCTCAAATTCTCAAACCGTTGTCAACGTTACATAATCAGTGTGGCCAGATTGGGCGACTTTTCGCCATTTAGGCTTAGACTCTGAAGGGAGGCCGAGGCGACCAATTTTTACGATCGGCGACTGATCGCCAATTAGGCTACCCTAAAAAACTGACCAAGTGCGAGTCGGACTCACGCACGAAGGGTTCCGTACCATTACTTAAAAAACGGCAAAAAAATCACGTTTGTTGTATGGGAGCCTCACTTAAATATTTATTTTATTCTGTTTTTAGTATTTGTTGTAATAGCGGCAACAGAAATACATCATCTGTGAAAATTTCAACTGTTTAGCTATAACGGTTCATGAGATACAGCTTTGTGACAGACGGACAGACAGACGGATCGTGGATTCTTAGTAATAGGGTCCCGTTTTCCCTTTGGGTACGGAACCCTAAAAACATGGGACTATTTTAGGCGATTTCGGAATAAGAATGTCTAATCCTCAGGAATGATGAAAATAACTGGAAATCAAAATGCTTTTTACAGTTCATCTCTTTTTTCATTATACTTCAGTCGTGACAACACAGGGAAAATAAAGAAATGCTTAAAAATGTTTTATGCGGAACCAATAATGATTATTGTGTCAAACGCATTAAAGTTGATATAAGATTCTAGGGTGTTCAAGGCAACCATGGAAATTTACGTTTCGTAAAATGTTTCGTGGTTTTAATGAATAGTGGTCGTCTTGAGTTTTTTATAAATGGAAAACGAAATTTTCGGCGACTTGGGACTCGTCAAATCTGGCTACACTGGTTACATTAGGCAGTTGATAGTTGACAACCCCTTGCTTAAACTTTAATCAAGAGAAATAAATACAAAATAATATATAAAAACTTATAAAACGAGTGATGAAGATACATCCTTGTCTTCCTTAGAGATGCCTCAACGAAGACCGATGCGTGGCAGAAGAGTGTTCGACCTGAATTATCGAAAACATTAGATTGGATGCAAATATTTCACGCCTGGTAGATCTCAGTCGCTCGAAGAACGGGTGGTCGATGGGGCTGAAAAGCCTCCCTCTACAGACCGATAACCAGGTTGAGGTCGTGGGCATTCAATGTATGAAAGACGCACAGCACCGGTTGATGTGGTGACGATGAATGCTGAGTGCCGGGAAGGCCTGTATCCAGCAGTCTTTCGGCAGAAATGATTATTATGATGAGTGAGATCCTCAACAAAAATATTTGAAAGTGCCAGTTTTTGTGTTTGTGGTTGCCAGTGGCTTTACCTGCGCGAAAACCGAGAGTTATCCTACAGGAACTATGTGAAAAGTGAAGATGGACCGGTCAACAGATTCGCGATAACCAAAGGAAATGGAGAAAAGCATCAAGATGAAGGCACAAAGTGTAAGCGATGGCGCGCTGTGGTATTGGCGAGTAGTTCATGAGAGACCCCAGTGGAAACTGTTAGTGGAGGCCTAAGCCAAGAGGCTCTTAGATTAGGAACTTTTTTATAAACTATAAAGATGTATTGTATAGACTACAGTTTTATATCTCTGATTTCAGAATAAAAGGCTTTGTTATTCCGTTTATTTATTATTATATCTATTTTTTATTATTAAATCATTTTATTATTAGTCATTGGGTAATTGTATTCCAAATGATATATTATCAAAAACTTTCAACCATTGATGTGTGATTAACCAATATCTAAACATACAGACTTTCATACCTATATAGAATATTAGTAGGATCCTTACGATAAGAAAAGGTTACAGCGATGAAAATGTGTACAGAATTTGGCTTTTGTATGATACGATTTTGGTATCAGTACCTACAATAAAGATGATAAAAACAGCATGATAAGTCTCATTTATTTATTATTTTACAAAATAAGTAGGCAAATAATGAATTGTTCGTTAACATATATTAAAACACATTCCTACTTCATCGGCACATATCTAATGGCACCGACCCTGGCTAATATTGTTTTCCTTCGGAGGCTCTTCAATGGCTAGAAAAGCCTTTGGTCTTGAATTGAAAACCCAGGTCACTCATTACAAATTTTATCACAAAAGTCCAAATTTGTTGGTAAATCACAATTGCAATCAGATTCCAATGAAGATGCACGAATTCTGTGTGTGTGTCGGTTCTCTTTCCACTTGAGAGATCTTATGAAATTCTGAGTAAAATATTCTGTAGTTCTATAAGGTATCACAAGAACCAGCAACTGCTCGCTCGGAACACATTCATTTTTAGTAATTATAAGCTTAAATTCTTGATTTTGGCAATAACAAACTATATTAGATATTATTTTCTTTCGATAAGACATCTTTGACAAAATAAATACGGTTGCTATGACAATCTTGAAGTAATTGACTAGTGCCTACGATCCATTTCATAGTTTCATAATAAGGTTGTATACATTTCAAATAGATATCTATTAAATTGCTTAATTATGAAAAATCAAGTAATTAAAGATTATAACACATTTAATAACTTGTTTTTTTTAATCTTGAATGAAGTAATATAATACTAACGTACTGTTTATAGCTTTATAATATTTATATTAGTAAATTTTATGCAATCTTGTGATGTCTCGGATTTCTTTTGTAAAATGGAACGTAAGGGTGAAAGAGAAAGTGAACGGATCTTTGACAGGTCCATACTTATGTAGGTACTTAGGTACTTACTTAACTGAGCTAGGTAGATACTCAATTGTGAAACGTAAAAAACTCAAACGGTTCCTAAATTATTTGACACTGATTTAACAATACTCAACTGATTATTGCTGCTTTACTCAAATCAGAAACCAGCCATAAGAAAATTTCAGGACGAAAAATGTAGACTAAGATCTGGTTTCTGAATTGAGTATTTGGACTTAAGAACGAGTCAAAGCGTTTTTTAATGCTAATGTGTCAAAGGTGTTCATGCTAAAATAGAATATGACAAATTCTTAATTCAGAAATCGGAGGCAAGATTCGGTGATCGGTGGCAGTTTCTAATTAAGTTACAAATTGGTTTATTTTGCTTTGTATAGTTAATGGCAAAATAAAGCAAATTGTAACTAACAAAAATGTGGACCAAAAGCTGGTTTCTGAATTGAGTATTTGGACTTAAGAATGAGTCAAACCCTATTTTAATGAAAAAGTATCAAAGGTTCATGCTAAAGTAGAGTTTGATAAAATCTTAATTCGGAAATTGGAGGTAAAAATAAATTTTAAGATTATTATCTGGAAGTTACTAATTAAGCTACAAATTGGTTTATTTTGTATTGTATGGTTGACGGGCAAAAGGGTTCCCATAGATTACACGGAACTAAACATAAGTGCACCAAAATGTTGGTGTATTAAAGGTACATCACAATTCAACCCTTCGGGGCAAAGACTACCCCCGCGCTTCCGAGCGTAATGTATATTTTGTGTTGTGTTTTTTTTTATATTATTCAACCCTCGTTACGATAATGCCACGCATCGGCTCTTCTTGAATTGAACAATATCAGCGACCATTTTATTTTTATTAATTTATTATGAAATAATCAATCAATTGTATGTTTGCCAACCATATAACTATAAAGTTTAACCTTATGTTTAAAAATCCCTACACAAAACCAGGACCATTTCAACAAATATAAGTCTGTGACTTCATAGCTAACAGGCATTGAGGCACGAACTACAATACATAGGTCACCGGTTTTCTTTGAAATCAACGCAATGTCAAACCCAGCGTTAGCAACTACCCTCTTTCCCGTGAAGCCATTAAAATGCTCCCTTTTATAGAAAAACTTCTGCAGCAATTTATAAGCACAAATATAGAACTTGTAAAGAAACTTGTTACTTCTTGAGCAATATTTTATTTGAAAGTGCTTGCAAGTATTCCAATTGTTAAGAATGAATGCGAAAGTATTCTGCTTTCAATTCAATTTGTGGGTAGTTGTGATTTTATTTAAGGCGATGAGAAAATTGTGACAAAGGATTCTACATTTGTTACTGAATCGTACTGTATGTTGAGCATTAAATAAAAACCGGCCAAGTGCGAGTCGGACTCGCGCACGAAGGGTTCCGTGCCATTATAGCAAAAAACGGCAAAGAATCACGTTTGTTTTATGGGAGCCGAACTTGAATATTAATGTTATTCTGTTTTAGTACATGTTGTTAAAGCGGCAAGAGAAATACATCATCTGTGAAAATCAACTATCTAGCTATCATGGTTCATGAGATACAGCCTGGTGACAGACAGACAAACAGACCGCGGAGTCTTAGTAATAGGGTCCCGTTTTTACCCTTTGGGTACGGAACCCTACAAATATATTTAAAAGGACCGGCATTAAAGGAAGAGTATTAATTTGTTTCTTTTATAGACTTTTTTGGAGAATTTTAGTGCACATAGAGAATAAAATATATTTGTAACTTTTGTCTAAAATGTATGAACCGCATGAAGCGGTCAGTTTTATGCAATTTGAACTTTTTGCAACTGTAGTGACACTTGTACTATCTAGAGTCCCAAATCGAAATGGTTTCGTTATTATAACACTCATTTAATGTTAAATTTATAAATCGCGTATTTTGTGCCATGTAATACAAAGAGCAACTGATTGATTTAAAATCAGCCATAAAATTTAGCTGATTCTTGTATCCCTTTTCAGACCATCCAAAAAGAAACAAGTGCATTAATCAACTACACAATACCTTTTACCATCCCGAACTCAACAGTGCCTATAGACAGACTGTCGAACGTCGCGTCAAGCCCTTCAATAAGGTCGAACAAAAGGCCTTCATAACGTGAACAAGGCCTGTCCTCGGCCAGTCACTTAATTAAACACTTTGGCTAACGAAAGGACGTAGGTACGTATCAATTTTGTTACAACCCGATACGGGGGAAAACCTTTCACAGACGTCAAGTAACAGCCTCTTGGATAATGAAAATGGTTTATAAAAAAGATGTTTGTTTTAGGCCTCTACTTATTTATAAGATTTATCGCTTGGCTTCGCTTCCTTATCCTATACCGCAGAAACCATGCACTTTTCCTTGATAAAATTTAGTCTATGACACACAGCGTTTATGTAGCTTTCAGCAGTTTACTTCCAGACATTACTCTTTAGAAACATATTATATTTGTCACAGCCATCTGGTTAAATTAGCCAGCTAATTGGACGCTTAGGCCGTTCATTTAACGCCGGTATCCAATAAAATGGCTAAAGGACAACTAGCCAAGTCATTGAGCGCAACGTTTGAAATTTTGAGCTAAGCGCAGAAAAACTGAACTAAACTTGAATCAGTGGAGTCTTGGTCAGTCATCTTCACAGGCCTGACTTTCAATAGGTACGTCATATTATTAAGCGTTGAATGATTCTAGTTCAATTAACTATCGATCTAAGCATCCAATTGGTTGGATGCCGGCGGTAGATGAACGACCTAGGCTTCCAATTAGCTGGCTAATTTAACCAGATGGCTGCGACTTACACATATAATTTTTCTCTTTATTATATTCATTTAGTTAAGATTAACATTTGCATCCTTGCTTGGGCAAGGACGCCAGTGAAAGTTAAAAATTATTCTAATGAGATAAAAAGTATCCTATGTCCTACCCCGTGTATGAAGTTTCATCCAAATCCGTTCAGCCGTTGAGCAGTGATTGATTAACAAACTCCACCAAATATACTCTTTTAAACTACAGAAAATAAGGAGGAAGGAAGTAGGATAGTTAATTGAATCTCATGTAAACCGTAATATGATAGCTTCAAGATCATTTTCTTAGAAACCTTCAATTAATTCCTTCTCATAATTAATTAAAACAACGTTTGTCAGTTTCTATGGCAACTATTATTTTGTTGATTAACTAACAAAACATGACTTTGAAATTAATTCTGTGTGAGGCGTATTTTTACGTACACTTACAGAATTACGATCACGAATAAATCCGCCACGCATGCAAATATTTTGTGAATGGAGAAATATTTTAAACTCATGTATTACACAAATTTATAACGTTGGAATTTATGACGTTCTGTAAATAATAATAATAAGCTCTTTGCCCCCAGCAATCTTCAGCTGATGGAGCTACTGAAGGTAACTGAAACTTTTAGTAGCGCCATCAGGATGGAGTTTGGTGTGGACAAATGTGCGGTCATGCATGTAAAGCGAGGGGAGATTTTGGAATCCGTAGGTATTCAACAAGCGGATTCCATAAACCTGAGATCCCTCTTTCCAAACGAAACCTATAAGTATTTGGGTATGTCGGAAGCGTTAGGTATCAGCACTACTGACATGAAGCAATCGTTGAGGGAACGCTTCTTTGGCCGTCTGAAGAAGGTATTCAATAGTCTTCTTTCAGGCGGAAACAAGGTGCGCGCCTTCAACGGTTGGGTCATGCCGGTATTGATGTACTCTTTCGGCATACTCAAATGGACTCAAACGGAACTCGACGCCCTGGATAGGCGAGTCCGTACACTGCTGACTGCATATCGAATGCATCATCCACGATCGTCGGTCATGAGATTGTATATCCCGCGGAAGTGTGGTGGCCGAGGCTTTTTAAATGCCAAAAATCTCCACAACCACGAGATATGCAATCTCAGGGAATATTTTCTACACACCGTCGTGGGTATGCATCGAGATGTAGTAGCAGTGGACAAGGGACTCACCCCGCTCTCCTTGGCGAATGAGAACTGGCGCAAGCCTGTAGTGCTTGATACTAACGACCGCAGGGAAGTATGGAAGAGTAAGGAGCTTCACGGACGCTTTCCGGGCCCTACATGGGTCCGATGTAGACCAAGCAGCGTCCGTAGCCTGGCTGCGTTTCGGTGACCTCTTTGGAGAAACCGAAGGTTTTGTCTGTGCAATTATGGACGAAGTTATCATGACGAATAACTACCGGAGATTTATTGTGAAGGATGGCACGGTTGCCATCTGTCGGGCATGTCACCGCCCGGGTGAATCAATCCGACACATTATCTCTGGATGTTCTCGTCTAGCTAACGAGGAGTACTTGCATAGGCACAACCTTGTAGCCAGGATCATCCACCAACAACTTGCTCTGAAATACACTCTTGTGGCATCGGAGGTACCGTACTACAAGTATGTGCCCGACCCAGTTCTCGAAAATGGCAATATCACATTGTACTGGGATCGGTCCATCATCACTGACAGGACTATTGTAGCCAATAAACCTGATATATTGCTGGTGGACCGAATTGAGAGGCGTGCAATGATTGTTGACATTACCGTCCCGCATGACGGGAACCTCGTGAATGCCGAGAAAGATAAGCAAATCAAGTATCTTGACTTGGCTCGCGAGGTTGTCGACATGTGGGATGTAGACACTGCGATCATTGTACCGATAGTCGTGTCAGCCAATGGCTTAACAGCCACGAGCCTCAACCAACATCTTAAGAGGCTCTTGTTAGGCGGCTGGGTCAAGAGCCTGATCCAGAAAGCAGTACTGCTGGACACGGCTCGCATTGTTAGGAGGTTCCTCTCTTTGGAGCCCTGACCGCCGGTAGCTTGGACCCTGTTCCCGATACCGGTGGGCCTCTATTTTCTATATTTTTAAATGTTTTTTTTTAATTTTGTGTTTTATAAAAATATTTAAAAATTTAGTTAATAAGAAAAGAAATTAAATAAAGGAAATAATAATAATAATCTTTATTCAGATAATAAAAAGGTAAAAACACTGTATGAATCTTAGATAACTAATGTAGGTATAATAATGGAAGATGCCTGTACTAGGTAATCCTGTATCACAGGCAGTAAGGAGCTGTATAAATATGCTTATGTTAGAACAACAGAATTTAAACTATATTGAACCCAAGAAATTCTTAAAATAGTAGCAAGACTAAATAAAATTGGAAAAATAAAACTAGTTTACTTAAACACTATAAACATAGAACAAAATTAATTAAATGTCTTATTTATCAATATTGTTAAACGTGCACTTTGTTTACACACAAATAAATTAGTTGCGTAAGCAGAATTGCAACAGCCAATATTGTAAAACTAAAACACATAATTTTTACGGTAAGTAGGTCACTGTGGTGTCAGCAGCAGACGTTCAACGCGTGTGACCTTGAGCATGATAAAAGAATATTATGTGACGCTTTTAGGTGCCCTCATAGTCTATGGAGTTAATGTAGTTGGTCTCTGCAAATTTTTTCGTGCTGGACAACTTAAATCACCAGTTGGATGGTCACATTTCCTCTTAAACCGCTTGCACGTCGCACATTGAGGGGAAGAAGATTTGCCGCTGCATTCCTTCAAGGAGTGTCCAGTTTCTCCACAGTGGCCGCACGTTGAACTGCTTTCAGGCAAAACTTGGCTGCGTGGCCAAACTGCTGGCAATTGAAGCACCTCGTGACTATGGTAAAGTCTCGCACAGGGCATGAAGTCCAGTTAATAAAAATTCGGCTTTGGTTTATAAGCACTTTTCTTATGCTAGCGGATAGTTCAACGATGTAGTTGCAGGTAGGAAGGCCCTTCTTTTCCGATTTGTGGCTCAACTTGATGTTCTCGAGGAAGGTCTCTCGACTTGTATTGGGCAATTTGTCTGACAGGTTTTGCTCGTAGATACAGTCAAATACCTCCTTCTCTGTAAGGGTTACGGGAACTCCAATGACTGCTACTCTAGGGCATCGTTTAGACGGCTCTTCTAAAATCAGGTCTGAGGTGACAATTTTCTCCGACTTTTTTAATTTTTCAATATCACCTTTGCTTTCCGTGCTAATCAGTACGCCCCCGTTTTTCACTTTCTTTAGGCCACGGACTTGGATCTTAAGTTGTTCGGGTGAAATCAACTTCTGAACGAGTGACTTGGTGAGAGTTCACCACGTTCTGCTGAAGTTGTAGGTGCTGGACGGTTCTGTGGCTCTGGATCATCTTCTGCTTCAGCGATTGGTAAAGGACTGCCATCTGAGAAGTTCCATTTGAGACCTTTCGACATAGAGTTGACACACGGAGTTTCTGTTCAGAGTTCATTTTACCATCACCGACAATAGTGCACACTTCGTTCAGAATGCTATCTATAGATCCTAACCATTTCTGGATATCTGGCGTGCTGATAACTTCACTCGGCAACTCATTCTCCGCTGGTGCTGGTGGGTTTGGGTTTCTCGGGGGCAATTGTTGGTTAGGCGTCAGCGGAGGACTTCGTATTTGGCAAAGACCAAACGGGCTCGATCCTGGGATAGACATACTACCCGCAACACTTTATATAATCTAGACAATAAAAAATATTTCACTACATCTTGCACATAAAAGTTGGAAAAAACTTACTAGTCATACGTGACACACTTAACTTTGGTTTTAACTGACGCCGCAAAATAATAATTTGTTGCAATTGTTTATAGATATTTCATTTTAGCGACTGTCAAATCAAATGTCAGTATAAATAACCTAGAAAGAACTGGCGAAGAATGTTTGTTTCGTAATCTCTTCAACATCATTATTTCAGCATATTCAATATCATCATCATCATATCAGCCGAAAAACGTCCACTGCTGAATTTTCCCGAATCATTTCCGTGCGTCTGGATCCGCGCAACCTTCACCAGGTCATCGGCTCACCTGGTGGGAGGCCAAAAAACGCAACGTCTTCCGGTTCCCAGTCACCACTCCAGAACTTTTCTGCCCTATCGGCCATCCGTTCTGCGAGCCATGTACTCTGCCCACTGCTACTTAGGTTTGGCAATTCTTCGGGCTATGTCGGTAACCCTGGTTCTCTTGTGGATCTCTACATTTCTGATTTGATCACGCAAGCAAACGCCGAGCAAAGCCCTCTTCATTGCCCTTTGGGTGACTGTAAGATTTCTGATGACGCCCATTTTGAGCGATCACGTCTCATAGCTTTAGGATATCACTGGCATGCCAAATGATGTCCACAGCAGGACATAGTTATCCCACAATCGTCACCAT
Organism: Orthosia cruda; assembly: GCA_964057195.1. Classification (NCBI taxonomy): domain Eukaryota; kingdom Metazoa; phylum Arthropoda; class Insecta; order Lepidoptera; family Noctuidae; genus Orthosia; species Orthosia cruda. The sequence goes on from OZ059834.1 coordinate 9,296,629, forward strand.
GTAAACCGATCGTGTTACCTAACTAGAGTTAACTTTGAAAGAAGAAATTACAAAAAGGACTCTGCTCAATCCGTCCTAAATACTCGTAGAACACAAAATAACATGCTACACTGGGCCTGTAGGCTTAAACAAGGCAGGTATAATATTTCATTCAAAAACGGATAAGCCCCGTTCAAACTAAAAAATATTTAGAAAACATTAGCCTAACAATCCGTTACACAAATGTACACAGCATAAGTTTCTTAATGCCGGATTCAACGTCAAAACTACGGAACTCAAGTTATGCGGCCCAATAAATCTGTTTATTGCGCCTATCTACGGAATAAATAAAGTTTTCCTTCAGAACATTCGATCGTTGTATCGAGGCCAAGTAATATTATGGAAGCTGTGAAGTGGTCTGTGTATAATCAGTTATGAAATTCAGATGGAAATGGAACTCTGTTTGCGGGAAGCCGATTTGCTCTTAAGCTTGCTATCTATTCTAGATTCGATTCCAAAATCTCGGTGCACTTGCTTCAATTTGGGCCAATGTTGGCCTCCAATGTCCGGTTCCCGTTTGACACGATCTCAGTCCACAGAGCACAGAACACCTCGCCGCTAATATCATTCGTGGGCCCACATTTGCGCTGAGCACTAGTTTCGACTGTATTAGCAAAAGTTAGAATTATCACGGGCCGTCGATATCTATGCGTAGCTTAACGGTGGCACTCACTGACACGCTTAATTTATGCAAACAGTTTCGACAAAGCCCTCTCTAACAATGACCGGTGCTCTGGCCTATTAATTTGTACTCTGCCCCCAAATGTTGGCCCCAATAGTTGTGGCCAGGCAGTTGCGGCCAAAGCGTGGTTATATGCACGTTGCTTCCGTTATTTTGGACTATTTGTTTGCAATCGGAATATGAACTACGATATTTCTTAGTCGCTTTTCAAATCGAAATGTAAGGATTTGCGGACGCGCTTGCGATGCGTTCTCTTAGAAAATATTTCTACAGTTATTTGCTCCGGATATATTTTATTCTATCTTGCAGCTTTGTGTATTTCCTTTCGTTTATTTTTGTTGCCTTTTACTAACCATAACAAACAATTTAATATAAATCAAACATTAATTCAGCATTGACAATCCACATTCAAATTTAAGTTTCATTTCAAATTTTAGTGTGGCAATAAACCACAAACACAAATTGCCATCTGCTCATAATAGCCCAAGCAACACAAATTGGCTGAATAATCATTGTATAAAAGCATTTCTGTTAACTTCAAGCTGATATAGTTGACTGATTAATGTCTGTATAAGCGCTTACACAGATGTTATTCAAGCAATTTGGGCACAAAATAAAGTGCTTTAATTTGTATAATAGCAATGTAATTGTCACATAGTAGCTGAATAAATGTAAAACAAGTTTAATATCGTCTGTAAAATCGCTGATCTACCTTTTTAACAGCTATTACAACTCTTTTAACCAGTTGAAAGTGTTCAAATTCAGTTAGTCAGTCATTATTCAGTATTTAGATTATTTTCGTACTTTTATGGAGATAATTATACAAATAAAATTTAATGTGACTTTCACCAACACATCATATTCTGCAATGATGTATATTATTGAATTTTGATAAGTAAACTTTTTCGAGTGTTTATGTTAATGGCGAGTGAATTATTACTGCGCATGTAACTTTATTGTGAATATACATATATCTTTACTGTATATTTTTAAAGCGCCTCAAGATAATGCTACCTTTCAAGAATTAAAAAAAGTTTTTTATAATAGGCTAGATATGAAGAGTGAAAATTTTTCAATGCTTTTGTGAATTTTTGTGTGCAAAAACAACGTGGCTCTATTAATAAAACGTAGTTTCATTTCAAACGCAGTTTTATGCCTCCCGTTGTTTGCCTGTTTTTTATGTATTTTTTTTTATATTTTTACACGGCGCCATTTTTACGTACAGTTATAACAGTCTTACCACTCTTCAATATCCAGTTATCTTCTGTATAAAAATCTTAATTTCATATTTATTAACGCTATAAGCTGTATATGATGGTAATAGTGCGCTAAGCGCTTTAAGTTAGTTAAAAGAGCTTACTCATTTTCTAATATAAAGCCTTCTGCTTTAAAAAAACTAAATATTACTCAAATATTCAGCTACTGAATAAGTGGTTATGATTGAAGTGCAATACAGCTTGAAGAGAACATAACATAGGTTATTCAGCATCAAGCAGTATAATGAAAATTGATACCAAAGTTATACAGATAAATGCTATCAAATCAGGTAAAATGTAGCATTCAGTGGTCTCGGATGCCTTAAACTGAATAGCGTATCTGTAATAGTTCTTTTCATGACCAATATTAAGCTTCAAAAAAGGAAATCAGTGTTATTAAGACTTTATTAAGCTAAAAGAGTAGTAATAGCCCAAAAACCATTCAATACAGCATAAGTCTGTCCCGTAAGCTTTAATAACTATGTAATAAAGCTTTATACTGCTTATTAGTACACTTTTACTCTATTATCTGGCTTATGTTTTGCTTGGGAGCGCCTAACATTAACAAAATAATAAAATTGACACGCTTTGACGTCTAGCAAATAAGGTACTCTGAGTATAAATAAGGAAAAGAGATCTTCTCAAACTTAAATGAAACACAGATAGATTAGTCTACGAGGCCGAAAGGTTCTGTAGTAGTGACCGTAAGAAAAGGCGTGGCGTAAGAACACCGACTTACACAAGTTGGATGAAATAATCACAGTTCTGGTTGATGTAGTTACGCCTGGGAGAGTCTTATGTCCAATAGTGGACGTCTTTCGGCTGAAATGATGATGCGAGACCGCTGTCTAGTTTAGGTACGACAGCAAAAAATAAAGCGCTCTACAGCCCTAATGTAGCAGAATGAAATTCTTGTATCGTTTTGTTTGAGAAGTCAATTAAAAAGGAATTTTATTACAGACGGTAAAACGAGTGGTTCACGGTTAATATTATCGTTACGAAATTAATTTGGATGTTATAGCTTGGGGCGATAAAAACAGCGGATGATTGGAGGATTCCCTTCGAGAATAATAAAAGAAAGCGAGAAATATCTTGTGACTAAAAAAAGTATGAATAGTTTTATGAGTATTTGTGTCAAAGCATTTCGTAATCTTTCGTTACATGGGATTTCTGCTGGGTAACATTGAGACGTTAAATAAGATATTTTTATAATCACCATGGATGTTAGACAGATATGTGATCCCAAAACCTATGTGTTTTTCGTGCGTATTTAAGATTACGTGACTAGACTTCAAATTCTTCAACGTTTGCGAGTCGGGGTTAACTATTCTTATACCTACCTAGATGTATATTGTAGTGAACAAGCTTAGCTATAAAACTTTTATCAGTAATCCCTAATCATCGGTTCGACTATCGTGCCCGTATATGTTGTCGTAACCAATATTAAAGATAGCTATTTGCCTTAAAACTTAAAAAAAGTTTTATCGTTAAAAGTTTGTTTAGCGCAGATAGGTATAACATTAGATCAACAGTGGATCAAGTAAAAAAGAAAGAAAAGTGTTTATGGTCAGACTTCTTTGGAAATCGCTTCGGTTTCGAGCGGTGCCGGAACATTGTTCCCAGCCCGCGGGTGCAGCACCGGGGCTCGCGCTGGGTGGTCCTCTAGACTCAGTTTCGTGCGAGCGCGAATTTCTAAAACTCGCGCTCGAGTTTATGGTCACAGAAAGTGATGTACCTTTATATACTCTCGACTATAATAGGTATAAGTAGTAGGTACTTAACGATGCGACGACGCGTTTTCATATAAAATGATAAAATATTAGGTCCTTACCTATGAAGTTGGCGTTTTGTCGTACTGGCCACTTTGATCTCAAATATCTCCTCTTTGGTTTGGAATTACAATTTTAAATTTATACAGCTATTTACTCATGCTTTTGTGTTTGGAAAACCGTAATTCAACTTTCTTTTTGTTTTTTCTTTGCGCCCGCCAGTCAGTTTACATAATGGAAAACTTGAAATATCGCGTTATTTACGAGTACGAGTTCCATCGTGGCACTAATGCTGCAGAAACGGCTCGAAGGATTAATGTTGTGTATGGCGACGGTGTCGCAAAAGAAAACGCGTTGTGCGTTTATGGTTCCAACGTTTTCGTTCTGGAAATTTCGACCTGCAAAACAAGCCCCGTGGACGGTGGTGGACCAAAGTTGGTAATGAAGATTTTAAGGCTATTGTGGAAGCGGATCCATCGCAAACCATGTCCGAGTTAGCTGCAGGCTGCGGTGTTAGTGATAAAACTGTTTAAATCCACTTGAGTGCAACAAACCGACAATCGCGCGACTGCTGCGTTACATTACTCAACCGGTAAAATTATGAAGGGATTTTAAATCGAATCATTACCTGTGATGAAAAATGGATCCTGTACGATAATCGGAAACGCTCATCGCAATGAACCCTGGCGAACCAGCCAAATCCTTCCCCAAGCGAAAATTTACTCAAAAAGAATTACTTGTGAGCGTTTGGTGGACTAGTGCCGGTGTCGTTCACTACAGCTTTATTAAATCTGGCACGACGATTACGGCGGATGTCTTTTGTCAGCAACTGCAAACCATGATGGAAAAGCTAGCAGCTAAACAGCCGTGGCTGGTCAATCGCTCTAGGTCACTGCTGCTTCAGGACAACGCTAGACCACACACCGCACAACAGACGGCTACCAACTTAGAGGAGCTTCAATTGGAATGTCTAAGACATCCACCGTAATTCCTGGACCTTGCTCCAACATATTGCCATTCTTTTCGAAATTTGGATAACTTCTTGGATTGTTTCCCACAATTCAACTCCGATGGGGCAGTCAAAAGCGCCTTCAAAGATTTTATTGAATCCCGTCAGAATGGCTTTTTTAGTAAAGGGATCAATGAACTACCTATGAGATGGCAAAAGTGCATGGATAGCAATGGTACATACTTTGATTAAATAAATATATTATATTAAAAAAAATACGACTTTATGTTCCTCCCTTACAAAACGCCAATTTCATATGTAATGAACTAATATATTTTATTGCACATCAAAATGGTAACACAATCCTTAATTTAAAATAATATAATTTTAGAAACATTCCTGATGAAATTGTATTGTAGCGTCTCATTCGTTTTCGAAACTCTTAAAATAAGATTGAGATATTTCTTCTAATGGTCGCTCACAACCCCAGTGGAACGAAATAATCCAGTTTAACCTTTAAACTTATAAAAAAAAAACTCAAATTTCGTTTTTGTACTTTTTGATTAGATCCAATTTATTATTAGAAATTCAATCAAGCATTTCAACTTAACCGTGATCCTCTTTTTTCGTATCTTTTGCTTTAACAAGATTAATTCGGTCAATAATTTATTACATTACTATCTTTTCCTCTTGGCTTCACACCCGTGATCTATCCTACAGGAGCCATATGTTCTTCCGGCAAAAAAAAAAAAAAATCTTTAGACACTCAGCTTTCTAATAGCAAAATAATTTGATCACCTACAAAAAACTATCTTTATCATAATATTAGTTACTACTCTCCGTCCAACCTGTTATTTTCATTTGACGGACGCACGCTTAAAAGTTTCATAATTATTAAAAGGCAATAAAAATAGCTTTTTACAAAAAAATACATTCGACTTCCAAATAATGTTTTTATTTGGTGTTCCTGTTTTCGTTTCGTAATTTTTTGACACCAACTCCCAAAATTCCGTATGGTGCCGGACGTAAAGAATTTTACCATCCCATGTCTTCCCGTGGGTGTCGTAAGAGGCGACTAAGGGACAAACCAGAGAATGGGCAGCAGCGTTCTCTGTGCTTCTATAACAACCATACTGCGATCGCCAACCCGCCTGCCAAGCGTGGCGATTATGGCAAAACCCCCCCAATGAATAGCACAAATAAAAAATGGCCCCTGGTACCCGGCAGCTTGCCTACCCTCGACTACGGTAGCGGTCGAGGCTACGGCATGGCAAGGGGTGCTAAGAATCTCCGGACGAGATCCGGCTACCCCAACAATCACCGACGACTGGACCTGGCAACGTACAACACGCGCACACTTCGGACCGACGAGAAGGTCACCGAACTCGAGGAGGAACTGAGCAGGTTGCGATGGAGTATTATAGGGTTATCTGAAGTCCGAAGAGAGGGGGAGGACTCGATAATCCTCAAATCCGGTAACCTGCTCTATTTCCGAGAAGGTGACCGGCAGTCCCAGGGTGGTGTCGGGTTTATCGTCCACAAGTCCCTTGTGAACAACGTGGTGAAGATCGAGAGTGTGTCGACCAGGGTGGCGTACCTTATACTCAGAATATCCTCAAGATATTCGCTGAAGGTCATACAGGTCTACGCCCCAACCTCGGCACACCCCGACGATGAGGTAGAGACCATGTATGAGGATATCTCCAGAGCCATGCATCGTTTCAAAACTCACTTCACCGTTGTCATGGGGGACTTCAACGCGAAACTGGGCAAACGAGACGAGGATGAGCTGCAAGTGGGGCAATTTGGAGCTGGACAACGGAACCACCGGGGTCACCTACTGGCCAGTTTTATGGAGAAGGAGGGCCTCTATATGATGAACTCCTTCTTCAAAAAGCGTGAACACAGGAAGTGGACCTGGCAGAGCCCCGATGGTGCAACAAAAAATGAGATCGACTTCATCATGTCAACCAAGAAGCAAATGTTCAATGATGTCTCTGTGATCAATTCGGTAAAAACCGGGAGCGATCACCGCATGGTAAGAGGCACATTGAACATTAATATTAAGCTTGAAAGGTCTCGACTGATGAAGTCCACGCTCCGGCCAGCACAGATCCAAGTCCAAAACCCCGAGAGCTTTCAGCTCGAACTCCAGAATCGTTTCGAGTGCCTAGGGAGCTCCGTGGATGAATATAGCAACGGGTTCGTGGAAGCTGTCCATACGGTCGGGTCTAAGTTTTTCAAGACCCGTCGTAAAGATAGAAACAAAAAGCTCTCAGATCACACTCTCAAGCTTATGAAGGAGAGGCGTGAGATGATCCTGCAGTCTTCAGATGAGGCGTGCAAATACCGGCAGCTCAATAGACAGATCTCTAAATCCTTGAAAAGAGACCTCCGACGCTTCAATACCGAGCGTATTAAAGACGCTATCGAGCGAAATAAAGGCTCCAAGGTGTTCTCAAGGGATCTGGCTATTGGGCAGAGCCAACTCACGAAACTGAAGACCGACGATGGCAGGATCGTATCCGCCAAACCGGAGCTTCTCAGGGAGATCGAGACATTCTATGGGCAGTTGTACACTTCGATCAGCAAGCCCGTTGCGAGTCTAGCAAACGACCCAAGAGCTAGATTGACCCGACACTATACCGAAGATATCCCGGACGTCAGCCTGTACGAGATTAGGATGGCTCTGAAACAGCTCAAAAACAACAAGGCGCCGGGTGATGACGGAATTACGGCCGAACTCCTGAAGGCGGGTGGCTGAAGAACTATAGGCCCATCTCACTTCTTAGCCATGTCTACAAGTTGTTTTCAAGAGTCATCACGAATCGTCTCGCGCGCAGGTTTGACGATTTCCAGCCCCCCGAACAAGCCGGATTCCGAAAAGGCTTTAGCACCGTAGACCACATACATACGCTGCGGCAGGTTATACAGAAGACCGAAGAGTATAACCTGCCTCTCTGTCTAGCGTTTGTGGACTACGAGAAAGCCTTCGATTCGATAGAGACTTGGGCTGTACTGCAGTCTCTCCAACGGTGCCAGATCGACTACCGGTACATTGAGGTGTTGAAGTGTTTGTACAAAAACGCCACCATGTCAGTCCGTCTTCAGGATCAGACCTCGAAACCAATCCTTCTCCAGCGCGGCGTGAGACAGGGAGACGTCATTTCTCCGAAACTGTTCACTGCTGCGCTGGAGGATGTCTTCAAGGTTCTGGACTGGAGGGGGCTGGGCATCAACGTTAATGGCGAGTACATTACTCACCTTCGGTTTGCCGACGACATAGTGGTCATGGCTGAGACCATGGAGAGCCTCAGTAAAATGCTCGATGACCTCAGTAGAGCTTCCGAAAGAGTGGGTCTTAAAATGAACATGGACAAAACCAAGATCATGGTGAATGCCCATGTAACACCCACTCCTATCAAGGTCGGAGACTCTACTCTCGAAGTTGAAGACGATTATGTCTACCTGGGACAAACGGTCCAGTTGGGTAGGTCCAATTTCGAGAAAGAGGTCAACCGTCGAATCCGACTCGGCTGGGCGGCGTTCGGGAAGTTGCGTGGTATCTTCTCGTCCAATTTACCGCAGTGTCTCAAGACAAAAGTCTATGACCAGTGTGTGTTGCCAGTGATCACCTATGGGACCGAGACGTGGTCGCTCACAATGGGCCTTATCAGAAAGCTCAAAGTCACCCAAAGGGCAATGGAGAGGGCTATGCTCGGAATTTCCTTGCGTGATCACGTCAGGAATGATGATATCCGCAGGAGAACCAAAGTTACCGACATAGCCCGAAGAATTGCCAAACTTAAGTGGCAGTGGGCAGGGCACATTGCTCGCAGAACGGATGGCCGATGGGGCCGAAAGGTTCTGGAATGGCGACCGCGAACCGGAAGACGATACGTTGGAAGGCCTCCCACTAGGTGGACTGATGACCTGGTTAAGGTTGCGGGAAGGCGCTGGATGCGAGACGCACGGGATCGGTCAATATGGCGACGCCTGGGGGAGGCCTATGTCCAGCAGTGGACGTCTTTCGGCTGAAATGATGATGAATGATGATGATGAACTCCCAAAATTGTAGTTATTTTTCACTTTGTAGTACAGTTACATTTGGAAGTCGGTTGAATTTTTGTTTAAAAAAGTTTGTAGTATGTTTTCCTCTTTTCAGTTCTGGTGCATAATGGACCAGTTCTATAGGATAGGTAACTATAATGGCCAAATTGATGCCAGAATAGATTAACCCAATAACATGAAACTTAAAAAACAAAACCGGTGGAATGGGAGAATACCAGGGTAAACTGTTCACACCTGCGTTCCCCCTTTAGAGCATACCAGTGTGATGTTATGTTATGATATGGTGTAAACAATAAACAGACATGCGATTGCAGCTATCCCGAGTGAACTGCCGTCATTTATTGAAGAGTTTTGATGTATATCTCCGAAGTTCTTCATCAGATCGTGATGAAATTTAAATGGGACCATATGACAAGCATCAGATTTCATATAAAAAAGAATATTCAAAATCAGTTCACTTAGTAAAAAGATCTGAGGTAACACACATAAAAAAAGAACAGCCGAATTGATAACCTCCTCCTTTTTGGGTAGCCGGTTGAAATGCAATACTTTATGGACGCTTACAGTAGTCAAGCAACGTGCTTAATTCCGATAAATTAAAATTCACAGTTAAATCGAATTTACGAATTAATTTACTGCTAAATATCGCAGTGTAAAGGGGTGAAGGTAAAATATTGAAAAAAACTAATATTGGATAATTATAAACATAGACAGCTCATAAAAAAAATATTATGATGAATCGTTGGATTATTTTCCATATAAACTGTAATCATCACTTGAATCCTCAGTAACATTAATTATTATTAATTCTAGAATGCACAAATTTTGATATAGCAAAATAATACATGCATTGTTACTGTTATTCATATTTACCACCTGTATGTACATTATGGATGCAATGAAATTGATTTGATTTCAAACAATAAATAGTAAAGGAAAAATAAAATAACAATTTGTGTGTGTCGATAGACCACAGGGATTGTGCGTTTACCGTGATAAGAAGAAAATAGTTTATGACAAACAGTGGGTTTTATTGTTGTTTTTTATCAAGGAACGTTCTCACTGAGAGCGTGTAATGAGCATTCGATGTCAAATATTCGAGTGGTGTGGACGATGAGCCGAACGTTACAAAGCTTACACGCAAGTGCAAACTTCGGCCGGTGTGGACGTAGTAATTATATATAGATTTTCGCGGAAACGGCTCGCATTCGAATGTTCACGCAAATAAAAAGCTCGAAAGCGAGTACTCAGATAATGAAATAAATGAGTATATATGTAGGAATATTACTGGCCCTTTGTAAAGCAAGAAACAGTTCCTTGATCTTAAGTGTTTGTGACCTTCTTGGTCAATGGTATTATCGAATGAACGACATTTCGAGATCTATTCGAATGCTCCAAGCTCGCAAGGGAATGTTCGACTCGAATGTTCATAGTTTTGCTTGAACGTGAATGCTGGGCTCGCTGGGAAGCATTTGTTGCTCGCCTACGTTTACTATTATTGAATTTATTATCGAATTGATTTTATTCTCACGAAAGAATGCCCACAGTGAGGTCGCTACTAAATGTTATCGGAAGTTCCAGAATGTTTGCTTTTTATGATGGTAAAACACTCTAACAACCTTGCAGGGAAAGTTGAAAAAATGTTGAAAGAAGAAAAGAAGTTGTTTATGATGCTGGTAATAAAGCTCTGCAAGGTTATTAGTGTATTTACCGGTATATACAGTCTTATTTATAAAAATCTCGGAGAATCTTTCTATGGAGAATTTGAATAAAAATCTGCTAATTTGTTGCTAAACAGTTCAGAGATTTTTATAAATTGTTTGGTTCTTAGATTTACAATACCATCACGTATATTTTCAAATCATACTCGTTGAAAGTACCGTGAAATCTTCACATTGTCTCGGTCCAATGAATAATAAAACAAAACGGTTCAACTTGTTAAGGTCAACACATCGTAACCTTTGTCTGTCCCCGGTTGAAAGTGCTAAGTTTATCCGTTTCAATGAATATATGGATATTCTGCTGTCTCGTTACGTTGTTTGTGGGTGAATCGGAATATTGTGGGTGTAGCTTTGATTTCAATTCACAATTTAATATGCAACAGGCAAATTTCGAAGGCTACGCAGATTATGATCGTTAATTAATTTTATCTACATTCACATTTTTTTTTTTCAAGTGTGAACTTAATTTTTTTATATTAACACGTACTTTTTTTTCGTGCATAGGTAAAATTTAAAAAAGAAACCATTACAGTGCAACATTTTCCTTCGATTTTCAAACAACTGCATCATAAAATAACTTTTTAATTTTAATAGTACTTTTACTTCTTAATGTATTGGCGTATATGGGCTCTTTGACATAATATAGAAAAATAGTGTCATTGTCTGGGGATGCGCGCGCTGCGCAGTCATAAGAAATTATGAAAATCTTAATTTCCCTCCATACCACATATTTTTTTCCGTTTCTACTTTTGTTTTATTTCAACTGTATGAGTAAATATACAATAGTGTTGGGCATATAATTAGGTATTAAAACACTCGCGTGCTACTATTATCCCAAAGCCAAACTCGTGTTTTTATGACCCCTATTATATGACCGTTACTTAAACTACTATTACAACATCATTCAATCCTTCTTACATATTTAGAACACTCTAAACTTCATCGGTTTTATAATATCAGCCAAAAGACGTCAATAGCTGGACAAGGCTTCTCACAAGCTTCGCCACATCGATGGGTGTTTTGCTTCTCGCATTTAGCGGGTATGACCCTCACAAAATTAGTTGAACTAGTGAGATACCTTGCTATGCTGCCTCTTTCGGTACGCGGTTGCCGCACTTAATCCTCATCACAATCTAAAGTTATATTAATTTTTAGATTGAACCAATCTACTATCTAGGAGCAACACGACATCCAATGCTATTAATAGTAGCAATCTAGTTTCCAACATTACAGTTCAAGATAATATTAAACGTATTATTAACACTGACAAGTTTCTACCTCACAGCTTTATAACCCTATTACGCTTGATTTAACAAAGACGTAAGTAACACTACAATATAACTAACAATAAGCTTATTGTCTATGAAAACCAGTAGTTCAATTATATTAAGGTTTATAGTTACCGTCTAACCGCAAGTCTGGAATGCCTAATATCTACGAATCATATTATGTCTGTACGTAAGTTAATTAAACGGGAGCCGTAACTATATTACCGTAACAGAGATAGACAATTTAATTTATTTTTTAAGAGGTTATCTGAAAGTACAATTCCACTACGAAAAATTTTCACGGTAAAAAACTATACTAGTTTCATGTCGTTTATTTATATTTGTTCTTATTAAATTACATTTTCAATATAAAAATTAGAGGTCCAGCGGTATCGGGAACAGGGTCCAAGCTACCAGCGGTCAGGGAGATAGGAGCCTCCTAACAATACGAGCCATGTCCAGCAGTACTGCTTTCTGGATCAGGCCCTTGACCTAGCCGCCTAAAGAGAGCCTCTTAAGGTGTTGGTCGAGGCTCGTGGCTATTAAGTAATTGCCTGACACGACTATCGGTACAATAATCGCTGTGTCCGCATCGCACATGTCGACAACCTCGCGAGCCAAATCAAGATACTTGATTTGCTTAGCTTTCTCGGCTTTCACGAGGTTCCCGCCATGCGGGACGGTAATGTTAACAATCATTGCACGCCTCTTTCGATTCGGTCCACCACCATAATATCAGGCTTATTGGCTACAATAGTCCTGTCAGTGATGATGGACCGATCCCAGTACGACTGACGACTGACTTCCGTAGTTGTTTGGTCCAGGAAAGACAATTATATTATCTGTGACTATACTGTCACTGATTGAGTGCCATAGATTAGATTATTATCTCGAAGAAAACGCACAGTTCCTGTAGCATACGACATAGACATAAAGCCTTGGGAAAAGGCAAACGCTACTAACTTACAATTACCAATGAATAAAAACTACTCATTGTTTAAAAAAAATAACGACTTTAATATATTCGTACCCACATAGACAACCAATTGTGTGAAGTATCTAAATTTAAATGCCTTCGCAGAAAGACAATTTTCAGAACGTCCAATTCCCGCGGTAAAGGTTTCCAAGAATGTGTAAAACCGTTGTACATTTCACAAATTGGACATTCAGTACCTGCCAATTCTCAGAATGTCTGAAAACGGTTGGACCATATCTGAAACTAGACAATTTAATAGTGAACTCATTAGATTAGCGGATAATAATCTAATCTATGGCACTCAGTCAGTGACAGTATAGTAACAGACAATATAATACTCTGTCCTGGACCAAACAACTACAGGAAATCAGTCGTCAGTCCATCATCACTGACAGAACTATTGTAGCCAATAAGCCTGATATTGTGGTGGTGGACCAAATTGAGAGAGGCGTGCAATATTGTTGACTCGAACTCATATCAATCAATCGAAAAATCATAACTCGAAAACTATGAAATTCGTAGAACACACATGGCACCCCCATGTGTGTTCTGCGAATTTCATAGTTTTCAGATACCCCAAGATACGAGGATTTTTTTTTTGTATTCCGGCGAGCCTGTATAAGCTCGTAGGTAAGGGGCTAAACAGTGGCATTCCGTTCCGGAGTTTGTGGTTCCCGATACAACATAGAGGTATTTAATTCAATAGTGAATAGGTTACTTCTAGGCAAGCTTGCTTCACCGTCGGCCACACCATCGGTTACCATCAGGTGAGATAGTGGTCAAGCCCCAACCTATCAATAAAAAAGAAGATACTTAAAATAAAGAGGCAAACAATACTTGAAGCAGGAGTCGACTGTGGGACGTGTCGTTCATCAGTTAGTTGGGACTTACCCTAATGGGAGACTAGCGTAGCGTAACTACATTATGTATGCTAAAAACTTTCTTTTAAACCATACTATACTCCACTTGAAATAACATACAAAAATATTTTTTACAACTCCTTTTTACAGTCCGTACAACCGATTTTGAGTTCTATCCCGTAAATATAGGATAGCATAAAAAGCATAAACCTGTTACCAAAACTAACTGTTTAATACAGCTGTCATATCACCAACGCAATAGAAGTCAAAATCGGTTGAACAAGCTGTATAATGGAATTATTAAATCAAATTGAGTATATTTGATGATAAACGAATAACGATATCTAACTCTATTACATGTTTTTTTAAGGTTTTCTTCACCGTTCGTAATAAATGGGGGCCTATGGGATTTTCCGTCGACGAACAACAAACTTTCACGCCGTATTTAACCCCTTTAAGATGTGAATTTTCAAAATTCCTTTTTTCAGCGCTCACCTTCGACCCTTCTGATATTTTTTATGATATAGCTCAACCGATTCAGGCTATACTTTGTCTGTCAGTAAATTAATTAATTTAAGAATCTTATTAAGTACCTTGATTGAAACAATTGAAAACCTTAAAAGAGGTCATTGAAGTTAAGTTTGTTACCATTACGCCTCAGGAAAATATAAAAAAAAACAGAAAATCACCCATACAAATTTTGGTTAGCTGACGCTAATTTTGTATGAAAAAAATTTTTTTTGTTGGGAATTTAGCCTTTGATTTCCTTGGGGAAAGTTGTTCTTATACATGGGCAGAAGCAGTTTTTAAAATATAATCGCACCTTTCCGTTACACTTTGTATAATAATTATGAATATTATCAAAAATTGTGTACGTACAACTTTTTTCTTAATGTCCCTCGGCAATCATTGCATTTCCGAATACAAATGAATGCTAATTGCCATGTCCATCAATTATTATATTTATCCTGTATAATAATTTGGACTCCGAACAAAATTGTTGGTTCCTTTTGATTTCCGTGTGAAATATATAGAAAAAAAGCAGCTTTCCTAGGAAGGAAAGCTGCTTTTTTTATACTCTTTTAACATAATGTTTATTATTTTAAAAATGGGTTTTTAAAATAACAAACATTATGTTAAAAGAGTATAAACAAGTCTATATACTTCCAAGTTGATTGACAGCGTCCGGTCTGCACCAAGTGCAACTGATAGAAAGCCGACACCTGACGAAACACGAAGTTTGCCGAGGAACATTAAGAAATTGTTTGTACTGTACTTTGATATGCTTGGCTCTAGGACAAAGTCGTGTAACATTTATCGAATAATAAAGTAAGGTCCGCTACAATGAGAGAAATTGACGCGTTTATTTGTGCTTCAAATGTGTGCGAGAGCTTGAGAACAATGAGGTTTGATGATATTCTCTGGCGAAGATAATTCTGTGCCAAGAATTTTGAAAATAACACAAGGAAATAATACGTCTGTATTCCAAAAGGGTAGGCAGAAATGTACTTGTTGTACCTACACCCACATTATATTTTTTATTTTTTTTGCTGGCAACACTGGCCAAGTGACATGTAAAATTTGTGCTCCGTATTTAAAAATTTGATTTAATTAGTATTTATGTGAAATTAGGGTGTAATTTTAAGTAAAAATACAACAAAACGGCATAAATACTCAGGATTATTGTTTTCCTGCCGAAGTAACTAGTTAAATAAGAGTTTTGCCCGGCTGTCGACCGGTAACCTATCAAACAGCTGACGACCGAACTACGGTATTACATGGGGAGTATTGTTCACTTAAATTTTATAATTATAGCACACAATTTTCTCTTTAACTTTCTAACACGCTCTCCTTTAGATTTAACGTAAAATTTTTGCTGATTTAGCACTCTGTAGTGCATATAAATCGTTTCGTTGACAGCGTAGAAAACGAAACAAAACCAACATTCAAGTCCAGTTATTTAGTTCTATTAATTGATTCTTATCTTTCAATAACAAACTTTTACGATTTTTTGCATAATTAAACTATAAAACTGCAATAAATCGTACATTCATATTTTGGGCACCATACCCACATTAAATAAAAATTAAAGCTGTAAGACAATCAAAAGTAAAAAACACAATAATAGTTAGCTTTTCGAGCCAATTCAGCAGCCCACCTCGTTTTGCTACATATTTTTTTATTATTAATAATAATATACTAATACTTATTTCTTTTGTTTTTTTATTTTCTGTCCTCCATTTTAGACTTTTCTACTTTTTTTTCTGTTCTTTTGGTTCTCACCGTTTCTTTAATTTCTATTTTCAGTTAACATTCCTGAAACCATGCCTGTAATGACCCGTAAGGCTACTACTGAGGACTTGGAATTCAAACTAAGAACAACTCTCCAAGAACTAAAAGAATCGCAACATCAATGTCAGGAAATGTTGCAGGAGAGAGATGAATGTGAGGTAGAAGTACAGAATGTCATTTGTAAAAACACAAGCCTTAAGCGGGAGCTAGTGGTGCTGACTCAGCAATATCAAAATGTTGTTGATGAACGCGACCAACTGCGGGTAGTCACGGATGGTTTCCATAATTGCAGTGATCTATATGAGGAGGCTTTAGGTAAAGTTAGGGACCTAGAAGATGAATTGGCTCATGCTAATTTTCAAATTTTGAATTTGCAAAAAGAAAAGTCATGTACTCAGGTACAGGAAACGTGCCATTTATATAGTGAGTTAATAAAATCAAATTGTAAACCTTATTCCATTACTACTATTGACCTGACTGAAGATTCCTTATTAAATGAGACAAATAAATATAAAGTTAGTCATAAAAAATTGAAAAGTATGCAAAATTTAATAAAATAATTAAAAATTATACCCAGTACAGGAAACAACACAAACTTTTCTTTAAAAATATTCCACTCAGAAAAGAACGAGTTGACCTGCTTAATAAATTAAACAATTACCAGATTAAATTAGAGGACAGTCTAAAAATTTATGAAATTGACACACAGATCTTACAAAATGATATTAAGGTACTTGAAGACAAACTGGGCTCCCTTTACAAAAAATATGTTAGATCCCAGTTACAAATCAAGGAACACATTTTGGCCGCAAATGAGTTGGTGATGTGTCAATGCAATTGTCAGATAGTCTCTAACCTGAAGGCTGTCCAGCCTGAGGTAACGGAGAGCCCGGCCCAGGTTGAGAGGGTGCCTCAGGACGGTATCTTTGTCCAAGACCAAGACACACCTGATATTTCAAGGGAAGTGTCTCAAGTAAACCAGCCTGAGACTGCTACCTTTGCATCTAGTAATAGTAATCATGGGTCTCATTCGGTTATGTTTGCAGATGGTGTTGGAAGAGGTTTAGGTAAATTATTAAATAGCAATCAGAGTTATTCGACTATTAGTTATTGTGTGCCTGGGTCATCTTACAAGCATATCATGGAATCTGTAACAAACAATGTATATAAATCAGACACCAATGTAACTGTCTTTATAGGTAACAGTTTGGATGTAAAAAAAGACGACATCACTGAGTGTGTAACAAAGTTACTAAAATTAAATTGTGTAACACATCAAATTTCTATAAACATTGTTATACATGTTCAATGTAACCTACCACTAACGCCATCTGCGTATAAAGCTGTAAACTATTACCAACAAGTAAGCGTAGCCAACTAACTGTGTTAATATCATTGATTGTATTGTAAATAGTTCGCAAGATTGATACTAGATGTCGCTGTTCGCTTACCTCTGTTTTCTAAATCGCGGTGTTAAAAGTCACCACGAGTTTATGACCCTCGCTACAAAGACTGTTTTATTTAAGATTACTTCTAACCAAGTGCACCTATCACTCCATCCTACTTGGAAGAGTGCGTAAGACTCCCTGGCTAGTTAGTTTTCGTGCTTTTACCCTTTTTTGGTTTAGAGGTCATCTACCGCCTCCCTCGTCCAAGCGGGCGTAGTGAAGTTGGTGGAAGCCTAGTATAAATTCTGTATATCACTATTGTCTGTAATCATCCATAACTGTTGGAAATTACCCAATAAATCGTCCTGCCAAAACCCTGGTGTTTTCCTATCTGCCGGAACGAGTGACGTCCTCGACTTCCAGTCCACGCAACCCCCTTACAAACTGGCGATCAACGGTGGGCACGACTGCAAGCCGAAATACAGAACCCGCTCCGGCCGTATCACTACGACAACAGTGAAAAGGAGGCAAGCAGAGATGTCTGTCAACCTGTCCGACACGCAGTTTGAAGCACTTCTGGCAAGACTGTCACCTGGAAGACACGGTTCCTTTGCTTCCTGTAACGCTCAATATGATGGAGTGAAGAATCCGGAAGTGGTGGAAGCATTTTTGGCAGCGACAAGTGTTTTCAAAAAGATTGAAAACATAAGTGATTCAGAGGCACTCACTGGTGTACCACTTGTACTGAAGGGTGAAGCTGCAGTATGGTGGCAGGGAGTGAAACAGCAATTCACTACCTGGGAGGACTTCAAGGAGCGCCTCTGTTACGCGTTTGCCCCTAAAAAGCCCGCGTACATACTTTATCAAGAGATAGTACAAGTCAGGCAGGATTTTGCAATGCCTACTGAAAACTTCATTGCTCATAAACGCATGTTGTTGGCTCAGCTCCCAGGTCCTGAACTCACTGAGGAGCAACAGCTGGATTTGGTGTACGGACAGCTGAAGCACAGAATCCAGGAGAAAATTCCGCGATATTCCATAACCACTTTCGATGACCTACTTAAAGCAGCGCGAGCTATTGAGCAATTATGGTGCAGCATGTCAAAAGAAGGAGATCCTGCAACGTTTCCTAAGAAGTCCAGACAACCAAAACCAAAGTGTGGGTTTTGTCACTTCCCAGGACACAGCACAGAGCAGTGCCGAAAATTGCAGAAGAAGGAGAAGGAATCGGGCATTGTGGAGTTAGATCCAGGTCCACGAGCACAAATAAAAGGTACCCAGGCACCGTCACCATCGGCACCTAGAGTATCCTGCTATGGATGCGGTGCGTCCGGCGTTGTTCGTACCAGTCGCCCAACATGTTCAACGAAGAAAAGGGAGTCTGCAAAAACCGAAGTGGTTGGCCTAAGTTTCTGCCCAATTAACCTCCAATACGATATCAAGATGAGGCCCATTGTGTTTATTGAGGTCGATGAGATAAAGGGCACAGCTTTTATAGACACATGTGCGAAAGCTAATGTCGCCTCCTATCAACTATATAAGCAGTTAGTCAAGAAAGGCAGCAAGTTAGAAGAGGAAATGGTTCGTGTCACTTTGGCCGACGGCGTCGGAAAAACACAACGCGTCTTATCCACCACAGCCGTTGTCAAGCTGGAAGGGCGTACCTTTCCTACTCGCTTCATTGTACTTCCCGAGGCGAGAGACAATCGTACTCTGTTGGGGATCGCCTTTCTACAACAAGCGAAAATGGTATTGGACCTTGGACAGTTCACGTGGAACTATCCGGACAATGACTACAGAACATTTGAAATGTACGACGAAGATTTCGTACAATTCGAAAGTATTTATATATTTTTCCGTTTCCACTTTTGTTTTATTTCAACTGTATGAGTGAAGATAAAATAATATATGCAGCGGCATATAATTATGTATTAAAAAACTCGTGTGATACTATGATCACACTCGTGTTTTAATAACCCCTATTATATGACCGTTGCATAATCTACTATTATTATTTTTCTCTAAGTCTTGTATGGTACATTAGAAGGATAAGACAATACGACGAATACACAAGGGGGCGCGAATCTTGCATACTAATCAAAAGGTATGACGATTTCATAGAAGCACTTCTTAGCGACTTCGCAGAAGAGGACGACCCAAGAAGAAAGTGGTCGACAACAAGTCATCATCAGCTACACGACGAGGACGTGGAAGTCCTAAGAAACAATAACTCCTCTCAATCTAGTCCCTCTCGCCGAGACGTCTTTCGGAACTGAGGGGGAGACTGTAACACATCATATTGTTACGAGCTGGGGTTCAGGGATAAATTATTTAAACAGCAGACTTCAATTAATCACTGTTTATTACAAAAACACTTCTTAAACAATTCTATTACTTCGCACTATTTTCTGCTTTGATCGCTCTGTATCGCTTCTCAATCGAAACTGACTCACGACGAATATACGATCACTCTTTATATAGCACGGAAGAAGTTTCTGGAACGTTCCATACTGTTCTAGATAATTCGAGAAACTTCCAGAACAATCGACTTTCGAACACATTGTTCCCGAAGCGACTAGAAACTTCCAGAATGTTCGGTTCGAACCTTCTGGAAAATTCCATCCGACACGAGCTTTCGAGAACATTAGTTCCGGTATTCGATACTGGATGGCGCCACTAGTTACTACCTAGTTCTTCCTCTCGTTACTAGATGGCGTTGGCCTATCTTGTAACAATATTTCTATAAACATTGTTATACATGTTCAATGTAACCTACCACTAACGCCTTCTGCGTATAAAGCTGTAAACTATTACCAACAAGTAAGCGTAGCCAACTAAATGTGTTAATATCATTGATTGTATTGTAAATAGTTCGCAAGATTGATACTAGATGTCGCTGTTCGCTTACCTCTGTTTTCTAAATCGCGGTGTTAAAAGTCGCCCCGAGTTTATGACCCTCGCTACAAAGACTGTTTTATTTAAGATTACTTCTAACCAAATGCACCTATCACTTCTTCCTACTTGGAAGAGTGCGTAAGACTTCCTGGCTAGTTAGTTTTCGTGCTTTTACCCTTTTTTGGTTTAGAGGTCATCTACCGCCTCCCTCGTCCAAGCGGGCGTAGTGAAGTTGGTAGAAGCCTAGTATAAATTCTGTATATCACTATTGTCTGTAATCATCCATAACTGTTGGAAATTACCCAATAAATCGTCCTGCCAAAACCCTGGAGTTTTCCTATCTGCCGGAACGAGTGACGTCCTCGACTTCCAGTCCACGCAACCCCCTTACAATTGTAGGTTAGGTTAGGTTAGGTTAAGACGGGCTGGTGTCCGCAACTCCACGTCTAAGCGCGTATTTTGCGTAAAATAAAATACAATACAATACAATCCTTACAATTGTAATCCGCGCAATCTATAAAATGGGTCCTCGCGAGTCCCTCAGAGAAAAAATTAAAGAGATCGATATACTGACTCTACCTTCACTTTATATTTTGGAATGTATTTTGTATGTCCGTAAAAATCGGGGGCTTTTCAAAACTAGAAGCGACTTCCATAATTTAAATACACGCAGTAAGCACGAAATTGTAATACCCAAATTCAGATTAACGAAAACTAGCAAGTCTTTTCTTATAAACAGTATACGCTTTTATAACAAGTTGCCAAAGTCAGTTATAGAACTGACCGATGGAAGGTTCAAAAACTACATCAAACGTATCCTTGTTAAAAAAGCATATTATAAAATCAAGGACTACGTTGAAGATAAAAACATTTGGCCTTAGCTCCTTCTGCGCATGCAGCTTCCCTGGTAACTTGTAAACGGCACAAATATGTGGATGTCTCTAACTATTCTCAATCTCATTTTTCTTTCCTTCTTTTAATTAGACTTTTACAATCGTTTTCAAACATCTTTATAGCCCTTTGCTAAGAATAGTTACAGCACTGATAACAAAATTTGTGCCACATGTTAAATTTAGTCATGTAATACTATTTTTATTTACCTTTGTATAGATTCTTTCACCGATTGTTTTGTGAATGTGTGAACATTGTAGGCCTTCTAGATGCTAGTTAACATTTGTTAACTTTTTTATAAAATATATAATCCTTTTATTTTATTTTTTTAGTTTCTTACGACTTATTGTCATAAGTCGGGCCTACGTTGTCCCCCCATGTCTAAGTACTAATGCTGTAACATGGAAATATTGTAAAACCAAACCATTTTTAAAAGAGTAACCATGGAGTTTCTTGCCGGTTCTTCTCCATAGGAAACGACCAACCCGAACCATGCACCTTTTGTCGACGTTTTATAAGTGCCCATGTAGGCCTATGTGACATAAAAAAAAAATGATTTTGATTTTGAATTAAATAATATTGTGCGCTTTTAGACAAAATAATTATATTCACATGCTGAATAAACATGTTCCATTTCCTTGTCAGCCATTACAGTGACAAATTAGTTTTTTTTGACATCAACATTTTTGTTGATAAATTAAAGTCGACAGGCAATACAGTGTATCTGCCTATTAGGTTAGACGTCAAATAGCGAGGCTATTATCTTTTACTTTAAACTCAGACAAAAATAGTATGTCGAAGTCATGTACTGTAGTTGATATTAGTAGTAATACTAATTTACAGGTATCCAATAACATTAATAACGTTAGCAATTCTGCTATTAATATTTATAATTTAAACTAGTTTGTAGGACAAGGGAGGGTACCAATAACCAAATAGTTAGGAGTACATCCACCAACAAGAAGGTACCTTCTTGCTCTCACATAGTTTATTTAAAAAAAGGGGCTAAGCAGAATTCTTTAAAATTATTCCATCAAAACATTCAAGGTTTTTCTGCAAAGCAATTGGAAATAGAACTGTTTTTAGAAAAGACAATGTTTGAAATTATTTGTTTTACTGAGCATTGGCTGAAAGAACATTCAATGCTTATTAATTATGAAAATTATACTGTGGGCAGCTGTTTTAACAGAAATGTTATGTTACGTGGAGGTTCACTTATTTTAATCAAAAATGGTATTAAATCAAAATCTCGTAAAGATATTGTAGATCTATCAGTTGAACATAGTGTTGAACTTTCCTGTGTTGAGCTGGATAAGCATATTATAGTGTGCGTTTACAGACCCCCCAATTATAAAAACTACTGTATATTTGAGTCAGTGATGGAAGATGTTTTGGCAAAACTTACAACTGGTAATAAACTAGTCATAATCTGTGGTGACTTTAATATAAATATTTTAGAAAATAATTCAGATAGCAGTAGACTATTAAATCTCTTCAAATCATTCAATGTGTCGCATGTGTTTGAGGAACCAACCTGAACAACTCTGACTACTGCTACATGTATTGATAATGTTTTTTGTTGCTGCGACTACTTAAACAAAGCCATTATGAATTGTCTGCCTTCAGATCATAGTGGGCTACTGGTAACATTTGAGTCCAGCATACCAATACAGCAAGTGCAGATTCAATCCAGACCAATAACATTCGGCAAATTAAATAAATTTAACAGCGCTTTAATTGGTAAGTTAAGTTATCAGGACCTCACAGTGAACGATGGTAATATTTTATACAAAAAAGTTTTCTCAGTTGTTCAAACAGAATTCAATAACACTTTTAAGAAGAAAACTAAAACTATATGCCCTAAGTTTTTATTCAGTGACTGGGCGACTAAAGGAATCAGGAAAAGTAGGGAAAGACTTTACGAGCTGTATGGCCTTAAGCCTTATATAAACACTGAAACTTTTAATAAGTATGTTGCTACTTACTCAAGAATTTTTAAAAATTCATGTAAACTAGCTAAGGCTTTATACATTAGCAATAAGGTTAAATTCGCAGAAAATAAAATTAGGACGGTTTGGAAAATTATTAACAATGAAACAAACACGAACAAAAGAAATAATACTGATTACACGCTTGAGACTACACATGGACTTATTAGAGATAACAAAGAGGTTGCTCAAGAATTTGTAATTTCTTTACCAGCATCCCAATTAAAACTACTGAAACCTTATATTCTTCGCCGTCGCTCGCTTATGGTTTATTACACGCTAACGTTTCAGCATGCCCGACTGAATTTAACTTTTCACATATAAACCCAATAACAGTGATAAAAGCTTTTAAGCAAATAAAGATAAAACTGACAGAAGATCTATGGGGAATGTCCATCAAAGTTTGTACCTCCATTATTCAGACTATAGCGCCGTACTTAGCTTTAATTTTTAATTTGTGTATAGATCAAGGAGTCTTTCCGGATCTAATGAAATATAGTAAGGTTATACCACTTTTTAAATCCGGGGACAGTAAAGACACAAATAATTATAGACCAGTATCCGTGTTGCCGGTTTTCAGCAAGGTATTTGAAAAGATAATGCTAAATCAAATGCTCATTTATTTTAATACGAAAAACATCCTACACGAGAATAAATATGGTTTCACCAAAGGACGTTGTACAACCGACGCTGGTGTCACCTTAATAAAACACATCTTTGATGCGTGGGAGGAGGGACAAGATGCCATAGGTATCTTCTGCGACCTGTCGAAGGCGTTTAATTGCGTTGATCATGAAACATTGCTTTTGAAACTTGAGCATTACGGGCTAGGCCAATCAGCATTAAATTTAGTAAAATCGTATTTGAATGATAGACAGCAATTAGTTCAAATAAACGGTGTCAATTTGTCGGGGTTGAACGTGAAAATGGGGGTATCCCAGGGCTCAATTTTAGGTCCCTTCTTATTTTTAGTATACATTAACGATTTACCCCATCTATTGAAAAACAAACTGAACATGGTGTTATTTGCTGATGACACTTCTTTGATTTTTAATATAAATAGACGTACGAGTAACGTTGCCGACGTAAATAATGCATTGCGGCAAGTTCTAAATTGGTTCACTGCTAATAATTTAGTTTTGAATGCTAAAAAAACTAAGTGTGTAAAATTTACCTTGCCGAATGTCAAAAGTTATGATTGTGACATTATATTCAACAACGAGAAGCTAGAATTCGTCGACAAAACGGTTTTCCTGGGTATCACGCTAGACTCAAGGTTACAATGGGGTCCTCATTTAATATCACTTGCGGGGCGGTTAAGTTCGGCGGCTTATGCTGTTAGAAAAATTCGTCAATTTACTGATGTAGATACCGCGAGGCTGGTCTATTTTAGTTACTTTCATAGGATAATGTCTTACGGCATATTACTATGGGGAAGGGCTGCAGACATTCAGTCAATTTTTGTTCTGCAAAAACGAGCCATCAGAGCGATACACAATCTTCGCCGGCGCGATTCTCTAAGGGAACTGTTTAAGGACATTAACATCATGACGGTACCTTGTCAATATATTTACGAAAACATCATGTACGTTAGAAAGAATTTACATCTTTTTAGTAAAAACAGCGATAGACATAGTTATGTTACTAGAAATAGGGACCAATTAATTCAACCAGGTTTCAGGCTGGCTAAAGTAGCGTCATCTTTTAGGGGGTACTGTATAAAATGTTACAATAAAATACCGCCACATATTCTAGAATTGAATGAGACGAAATTTAAAACTTTTATAAAACGCACACTATGCAGGCAGGCATATTATAGGTTGGGGGATTACATCGCTGATAAAAATGCTTGGCCCAACGCTATTCCAGCTCCACAGCCACTAGGGCACAAAAACAAGTGATAAGCAGAAAAGTTCTGAAGTATTGTTGGACCTCCTGAAGACTACGAATAATTATAATGTATATTTGTGTTGTATAAACTCAATTTATTTTTTGGATTATATAACTGCACAGCATATATGTGAGTACTATGTACCATTACCTGTAAATCTACCATTTACTGTACCTATGTGTCTTTCGTTGACTTCAGTGTGCCCTGGCTGTTGAGTATGTCATGCTCTCTCTAATGTCTCTCTGATGTTGGCACATGTGTTGGATCATTCGGTTCCCTTCATGATGGTTGAGCTGAGTGGTGCCGATCCATGTGTCATGTTCGTGAACGGGCGCCATCAGTTGGGATTGGTCATATCTTAGCTGCCTCCGCCTGTTTTTAATTACCTATTTATTGTATTTTTAATTGTTTGTTTTACTCCAGACGCTTTTAAGTGCGTTTTTTTTTTACATCTTTCTCACATATATGTATTTTTCTACAAGATTATTGTAACCAAATACTTGTAAAACACATATTTTTTTTTTAAAGAGTAAGTTTGGAGTTTCTTGTCCGTTCTTCTCCATAACAAGCTACATTTCCGAATGGACGGTAGAATCAATTATTATTACATTTAATTTTTATTTTTGACGTTCGAAAGTGCCGCTTAATGGCCTAATTGAATAAAGAAATTTTGATTTGATTTGATTTGATTTGATTACACCAGTTAACACACACACATTACACCTATCAAGTAGGGAGCGAGCCATAAGATAGTTAAATATCATTTCAAATGAGGTAGATATATTTCACTGCAGACTGATGAAGTTCACAGGTACTCTGAAGTGCATTGAAAATGTTATGAAGTGATCTTAATTGTATTTTGATTGTATTTTTATTGTATTTCGATGGGTATGCTTAATTGTATTTTCGTCAATGTAAGTTAGATGTATGTGTATCTTTGCGGTAGTCACATTGCATTGGCGTTATAGCTGTTATGGTTAAAAATAAAATATTAATAAATGCACGAAGTTATCATGACGAATAACTACCGGAGATTTATTAAGAAGGATAGCATTGTTGACATACTTTAGACAAATAAAAACTTTCTTCTACATAAGTCAAAGGTTTCCCCACGCATTTTTCATCTCTTAGGGTAGTCACGAGTAAAGATAGCCTATTCTCTGCTAGCGAAAACTATATATCTAACCGAAAATGTGCCAGTGATAGTATATTGGACTTCATAAATTAACTTCAAGCCTGTTGGGCCGCCACGGGTTGGGCAGAAATTGTAATCTATTGGACGGGCATAGTTGAAACAATCTTCTAGATTACCTTTTTTTAACTTTCAAAAGGGCCACCTTATGAAGGTCACAACCTGGTATTTTCCCCAAAATTCCAGCCATCGAAGAAAATACCAGGTTGTGTGACATTTTTGTCCCACTAAAACTACTCCGGTGATCAACGTCATCATTTAGAAGGGGCTGTGATGTCTTAAAATACTATCCCGGTACCTACGTCCTCAGGGAAACACCTGTTAGGGCACATCCCTGAGAGTCTGAAAAGCGCTTCCTCTGAGCCTTAAAAATAAGTATATTTTTGTATAAATTACTAAAGAAGCTGAGGCTATTAATAACGATAATGTTCAGCAAAATTTACTAAAATGTATAGATATTTCTATGGAGAAATGAGTTAGCCCGAGGTCTCTAAACTCATTTAGTAATTAACACAGTTTACCCACAAATATTAATAGCGGCCTTATCTTTCAACGCAGTCGTCTGGTAATAGGCCTTTCTTAACGGCAATTCCCAAAGTATTAGGGGAAAAGGGACAATTTTTTTTATTTATTTGTTTATCACATTAAAAATTGTATCGCAAACGCAGCTGTGACCAACTGTTACTACTATAGGTACTGGTACTAATACATAACAGAATATAACTTACTTTCTTATTTTATTTGTTATTCAATTGTAATTTCATTCTTAGTTTTATCTCTTATTCAATTGTATTTATAATTTAATTTTAATTATTGTTAAATTTTAATTCAATTCTAGATTAGTATCAATCCAATTGTGATTAAATTTTGCTTAAAATATTTTTTTAAATATTAAATTAAGTTTGTAAACACAATGTGCACATCTCTAATTGATACAGGTACAGGATTATGTTACAAATCAATCATCAAATTATAACGAAATTCAAATATGCTATTGGTGTATCTTAATGAAATAAATAAATACTTTATTTTACACCAAAAAGTTACAATACGACTGTATAAACAGAAGCGTAAACCAGAGGTGCATCTACAATGTTTATTCAAGGTATCTATGGAATGAAATGTGTATGAAATCGTTATTATCCGATTATTATAGAATTGGATCATTGGGGAGCTTTTACATGATGGGCTTTTGAGGGGAGCATGAAAGTGGCATTTCCTTATAAGGGAGGAAAAACCGGTAAATAGGGTGTTAACATCGAATTCTGTAGTAACAGGATTCTTAGTATTTTTCATTCAATCGAGATGAGAACCGTTATTTGTTTTGATTACATTACCATAATGTTAGTACTAATTTTATTGCGCATTATGTCCGCCATTGATGGTCACTCGGAGAAAAACTTGATATAAAAAATAAACTGCTTAAAATATTGAAATAATTCTGAAATAATATTGTCGAAAAACCACAAGATTCGAATTTAGTCGTAAAGTCACAAACGTTTGTGAAATTTCTAATCAATCATTAATTTATATTAAATAATAAAGTGAGGACACAGCAGTATATAAAAATTGTTAATGCTTAGTATTGCAAGCGAAATTGGTGCGAAAATTTGCTTACCCAACGCCGTAAGCACTACTGTACCTTTTAAGGTTATATAAAAAGATCTAAGAGTCGTTACCCGCCCTAAAAAGGCAGTGTCGGAGTAATAAACGTCAATGTGATGGATGTTCTCACATTAAGCCTAATAGTCTCGACTATAGCTTACTTTGTCACGTTTTATTTTTACAGGCCTGAAGAAAACGCGGTACATAGTTTTTTGTCCAGAATAAAGTGAGAAAATTTGTAGAAAACAGCAGGCACATTTTCATACAAGTGGACGAAGTTGTGGCCCAGCGGTTACGGCGCCGGCTTACGAGGCTTTCCAACCCTGGTAGGCGCATTACCTTGATTAATTTATTTCATCACCACTGCTCTTAAAATGCTTAACACCGTGGGGAAACCGGTAAGACCCAGAAATAAACATTCGAAGATGTGTAACATATATCAACTCGCACTGAGGCCACGTTGCAGATTATGGCCTATTCCCTCTCACTGAGATGATGCCTGTGCCCCAGCAGTGGGAACATTATGCTATGCTATGCTATTTTACAATATTTGCCACATCAGTCGAGGCGGTAGTGGTAAAAAAGCTCTGTTTATAGTTATTGCACCATATTGGATTAATAGTAGATATGTTTAATTTAATATAAATTTTAAGCTGACATGGTCACAATCAGTAGAATTAATATTTGTTTCGGAATATTTACCATGGAAGAGGGTAGACAGATATGTCAGCTCGTAAGCAACACCCACCCGCAAAGAGTTTAGTCTCGTGGTCATGGCGCTTGTAACGGTGCCAAAATATCGAGCTCTCAACCAAAATCAAAATATACATGGTAAATATCTCGAAACAAATATTAATTTTAATGTTTAATTTACTTAGCTGTAGTGTAACTGTTAGTTGTGGTCCCAATCTCTAATTGACACAAATCAGTTAAAACATTTCTTAAAACCCTTGACTACCAAAAAACTGAGAATCTTTAGACGGGTCTCAAATAGATTTCCTTCTTTCCTTTCTCTCGTGGCTGATTTACACCTCATACTCGCTCTCGAACACTCTAACATACATTCATACACTCTAAAATGCGTGCATACAGGACACTACAAATTACGAGTTTCGTATGAACAGTTGTCAATTTATTTTTTAATATTTTAATTTTGTTTTTGTTTTTTTTTTCCTTTTGATATTAATTTTAACTTTTAACAGACTATCGTTTAGTCTTCTTGGTAAGAACTATTAATAATGTTCACATCGTCTTTTTGCTGTGGGTGCCCTGGTGACCTGTAACACCGGCTTTTTCAAAAACCTACTTCAGGCACCAGTCTCTTACAATGGTGGAATATAGCATTAGCCAAAAACATTGCTAATTTTAAGGTAACCCATGATTATAAAGAGAGAATAAATCAATAAATGAATTGAATTGAACTGTCTAATACATTTATGAAAAGTAGGTCAGACGTGTGTAAATTCACTGCATTGTGAACCTTAAGCACTACAAATAGAGCAAGTTTCTAAATGTGTTTTTAACCTACAGAAATAAAAAAAACTGAAACTTGTTTTTAATATAATAAAAAATTACTTACCCTAGATGCCTAATACGTACCTACTTTATATTCCTGTTAAACACACTCAGAAAATTATATTAATGCCCATTTTTCCTCACAAAATATCATTGAAAAACGTAATAACATTTCCATTTTCCATGTTATCGTTCATCAAATCATGCCGCCTTTCACAAAACTCGCGTACGTGTGCGAATATGTACGTACCTATATACGTAGGTACGAGATCTCAAATCACCTGCAATCAGCATGTAGTCTGAAATAGGAGGTTTTAATTAAGGTCCCTTCACCTATACGTAGTTGTAATTTAGTTACATTAATTAGTTATTTTAGGCACAAATTTTGTGTTGGTGGACCGATGACCGGCAGCCAAATGATAAAGAGTATGATGAATGGCCAATCACATGCGAGATAAAAACGCGATGTAGATTGCCGTCTATGTGATTCGTCTATTTGCTTTGCCGAATTCACTTACGGAATAAGGCTGCCGGAGTCTGGTAGATCGATCGATGTGACGACGTTTGAGAGATGACCTATGTCCTGCAGTTAACGTGTGGCTGAAATGATGATGATGATTATGATTTTCTACTTAAAAATACTAGCGGTAATACTGATAATGAAATATCGTAAGAATACCTATACAACCGTGTAAAAGACAGACGAAAAGATAGACAGAAATAAACGGCTTGGGTTTAGTAAGAGTCCCATTGGTACCCTTTCGTTGTGAAACCCTAAAAGCGATAAGGCCGTCCGTTATGTTTTAAGTTCTAAAATTTCCTTCTTATTTTGTATTATCTGGTGTAAAATCATGTAAAAACAGTATTAATAGAGGGAGCACCGCTGTTCAATGATACACCGAAGGATATAAAGCGAAGTAATAATATTAACCTATATTATGTAAGACTCAACTAAAAAAAACATGCATAACGTTCCCAAAAACCCAGAGGCAATTATTATATTATTATTTAGAAGTAACTCTGTATCTCATTATAAGTGAACTGATATTTAAAAGCTCTTATAGGCAATTAATATAATTAAACCTTAACTAAAACTTTTATACTAACAAATAGATAAACGGCACATCAATAAATTCAAGGGCTATGTATTTTTGAAAGTATTTTAATAGCTTTTCTACACAAAGTCACGACCTTCCTCAGTCAATGATCCTGTCAGAGACACATACTTACAAATACATGAGCAACATTATATCAACATTAGGTACCTATTTACCAACACTGTGAAATCTCAAATAGACTGTGTTAACATTCAATGTAATAACTGCCTTATTTGATACACCGCCTAACGGTGTTATTATCTGTGGTTGTAGGGTAATAAGATGTTATCTGTGCGCACTCTTCTAACTTGAACCGTTGATGTGTAACGACTGTGTGATCGTGCTAAGTGCTAATAATAAAGAAACCTAAGAAGACCTAGATTTTTTACTTCCAAAATAACCATTTTCATCAGGTTATGGGCCCAGTCCATATACCAATAAAAGTCTAGTTGAAAATACCGGAGAAAGAAAAATTGCAACACGTGAGGACATAGTTAGGTTACAGTTGAAAGTCAAGTTGCCGGGAAGGAAAAATTACTTGCTAGAATTGAGCTGCAAGGAAGGATTATTAGCAAGATTATAAAAGACACACGATGGACGGAAATAGTACAGTTACTAAACTGGAAGGAATCAAGAATTGGAACGTTTGGAAATTCCAGACAATGGTTTTACTGCGAGGTCAAAGTCTGATTGACATTGTTGAAGGCAGACTTAAAAAAGGAAAACATTTGGAAGAAAGAAGGACATGGGAGAAAAATGATGCTAAGGCGCAAACTATGTTGGTAACCAGGATGACCGAAGAAGTGATGCTACACATAATATCCTACACTACTTCTTCTCAGATGTGGCGAAAGTTAGCAAGTATTTTTTAACAAAAAAGCGAAACAAGTATTCACATAATCCAGCAAAGATTTTTTCAAAATAAATATGAAGAAGGAATGGAAATGTCGATATTTCTGTCGAAAATACAGGAGTTACAAAACCAGTTGAAACAAATGGGTGAAGAAATTTCGGAGAAGTTTGTCATAACGAAGGTTTTAATGTCGTTGCCGGATGTCTACAAACACTTCGTGTCTGCGTGGGAGTCTGCACCAAACGAAAAACAAACCTATGATAATCTAGTCGCTCGTTTGTTGGTGGAAGAAGAAAGAGGAGAAGGGTGAAATCGCCTCGTCATCGTCTGCGTTTATTTCAAAGAAAAATGGTCCAAATAAAAGAAATATCAAGTGTTTTAAGTGTAACAAGATTGGTCAAGCTCAATGTACGAAAAATGAGAACAGTAACAAACGAAATAACTCAAACATAAACAAAAGTGAGAAAAAGTGTATTTATTGTAACAAGATTGGGCACAACAAAAGTGATTGTTGGTTTAAAAAAGGGAAAGATAAAAATGCGTTCGTAGTGCAACAAAACCCCACAGAACCTCATCAACAGTCAAAGTGGTTGGTGGACACAGGTGCCAGTGAACATATGTGCCAAGATAAAAACCTATTTTCAACATTTTCGCCGTTATCATCACAAAAATCCGTTATAATTGGTGATGGTACTCAGATTAGTGTCATTGGTTGCGGACAGGTGGCGCTAGAAGTACATAATGGACATAAGTGGATTGAGTCGACCATAGACAATGTACTTTGTGTGCCCGACCTAAAAATAAATCTATTCTCGGTAAATTGCGCGGCAGATAGAGGGTATTTCATGATGACAGATCAAAAAGTTTGCAAGTTTTAAGAGAAAAACAAAGTTCGGGCGGTTGCAAATCGCGTCGGAAATATGTACATCATGGACGTACGTTATAAGTACGGCTTTGCAAATATAACAGAAGTTAAATCGAGTTTAAGCGAGTGGCATGAGAAACTTGTACATCAAAACATACAACACGTAAAAAATGTGTTAGCGAAAAATAACGTTAAAGTGTTTGACGAGCCTCTTGTGAAGTGCCAAGGCTGTCTAAGTGGTAAAGCACACCGTTTGCCATTTCATAACAGCGAAACAAAAGCGATGAAAACATGTGAGCTGATACATGTGGACCGATGGAGGAGATGTCTGTTGGAGGATCAAGGGCGAGGTATAGTACATCAAACATCTGTACCGTACACACCGCAGCAGAATGGCAAGGCGGAAAGGGAGATAAGAACCCTGACAGAAGCGGCAAGATCAATGATTTATGCCAGGAATCTTCCGAAGAAATTGTGGGCTGAAGCAGTGAATACCGCAGCATATGTACTAAACAGAACAAGTAGAAGTCATGACCCAGGTAAAACACCCTATAAAATATGGACAAATAATCAGTTTGACCTCAGTAACTTACATATCTTTGGTACACCTGTATCTGTCCATATACCAAAAGAAAAAAGAAGAAAATGGGATTCTAAAGGGGAGGCTGGTATTATGGTGGGTTATGGAGAAAATGTTAAAGGTTATAGGATATTTTATCCGAAAACAAATCAAGTTCAAGTGAAAAGGAACGTCATATTCTTGGAACCAACAATTGAAAAACAAGGAAGAGTAAACACAGACTATGCAACAGAATCAGCAAATAATGAGACATCAGTATCTGAACAAAACTCTGAAGAAGAGGTTATGATGGATTCAACCCTAACAAATGAGACTGCAGATGAAAACCAGCAGAGTTTATATGCACCTGAAGAAACAAGCGATGAGTATAGTGAATGTGAGAGTGATAACGCGTCGCAGCTAACTCCATCTCGTCGCATCACACGCAGCAGAAAACCAACACAATTCTATACGTGTCAAAACGTTTATACTGCAGAAACAGAACCAGGAAACTATAAAGAAGCTATGCAGAGAAGTGATGCCTTTCAGTGGAAGGAAGCTATCAACCAAGAACTTGAGACTCTAAAAGCAAACAATACATGGACAGTACAATTCTTTCCATCCGTTCGCGTGCGGCTGGCCAGGACGTGGCTGGAGTTAGATCACTGTGTTGCCCAATTTCTCACAGGGCATGGTAACTTTAAAAGTAAATTATTTTCCTTCAAGCTTGTTGCCTCGCCATTATGTCAGTGTTCTACATCTGACTGTGAATATGTACAATCTGCACATCATATCTTATGGGAGTGTATTCTTTGGCAGAATGAACGCAATACTATGTTGAATAATGTACAGGCTGTATCAGGAGCCGATTACTATACGGACCTTGTGGAATTTAGAACAAATTTCCATGCGTTCAAGCGCTTTTGCCATACCTATTATTGGGATCAAATATAACAGCTCACAATGTTAGGACCCATTAATATTAATGCTAATTTTTATCTGTGGTGCTAGGCAACTGGGCTTATCCCAGTTGTAAACGACCCTTTGTGCCTATTGGTCTTGTTTGTTCTGTCTCCTGCTTGATATGGAGGGAAGTGGAAATTTTTGTTTTTCTTACTCCTCCATTTTCTTTTCTGATTAATTTCGTTGCGGGATCCAAGACAGTTAAATTCATTCTCCGGGACTTCGTCGAGCTTCATTGCCTCGGCGCTTTTCTGGTGGTCGCCACTGTTGATTCTGGCTTTCAGGAGTTGCAGTGGTTTGGGAATAGTGCGGCGGGATTGTACCAAAAAAAAAAAAAAACATGGACAGTCTATCCAGTACCTGAAAATCAAAAGGTCATAAGCAGTAAGTGGGTTTTCAAAATTAAGAAACTTGATAATATTGTACAATATAAAGCTAGGTTGGTTGCCAGAGGTTTTGAACAGAATGATTCATTAGATGTGTATGAAATTTATTCCCCTGTTGCCAAATTGTCAACATTTAGATTGTTTATTTCAGTTGCTACTAAATTAAATTTAGCAATACACCAGATGGATGTCACTGGGGCCTTTTTATATGGGGATCTTAAAAAAAATGTATTTATTAAATTACCAGAAGGGGCATATAATGGGTGTGAGAATATTGTAAAACCAAATAAATCTTTGTACGGATTTAAAAAATCACCCAAATATTGCAATGAAAAATTTAACAGTGTAATAAGTAAGGTAAGTATGTAAAGTCAAAGAATGATCCATGTTTGTTTACTAAATGTAGCCAAGAAAACCAAACCTATGTGCTATTGTATGTCGATGACATTTTAATGTTTAGCAGTAATGAAGAACAGATAAGTGATCTTAAATCACACTTACAGAAAGTATTTAAAATGAAAGATTTGGGACTAATTTCAAATTTCCTTGGCATAAATGTTAAACAAAATTTGAAAGATAATGTGACTGAATTAAGTCAGAAATCTTATTTAGAAAATGTGTTGAATAGATTTAATATGGGAAATTGTAAACCTATATCTACTTCTATTGATCAAAACTTTAATGTAAAATCTTAGAAGTAAAAGAATGTAAGTCAGACAATAATATTGAAAACACATGTAGAAAAATTATTGGAAGTTTAATGTATGCAGTGTTGGGCACCAGACCAGATCTTTGTATTGCTGTATCTATACTGAGTAGGTACGAAAATAATGCTAGTGAGATACTGTTAACTCATTTAAAAAGAGTTTTAAGATATGTAAAACAAACCTTAGATTATTAGTTGGTTTACAAATGTAACGATGATGGGCTTGTGGGGCATTGCGATGCAGATTGGGGTGGTGACTTAAAAGACAGAAAGTCTACCACTGGCTACTGTTTTAAGTTTTCTAACTGTCTTATATCATGGTGTTCCAAGAAACAGTGCTCAGTAAGCCTATCATCAACTGAGGCTGAGTATGTTGCAGTCAGTATGGCGGCTAGTGAATCTTGTTGGCTAGCTAGTTTATTAAAAGATTTTAATATCATCAATGTGTATCCAATACCTATGTATTGTGACAATCAATCCGCCATTATGGTTGCAAATACAGATAATATTAAGAGATTAAAACATATTGATATAAGGTATCATTTTATTACGGATTTGATTATTAATGGTAAAATGTGTTTAATTTATGTAAAAACACAAGATCAAATCGCTGATATATTCACAAAGTCATTAAATAAAGAACTATTGTTTAGGTTTGTTACAAGGTGTGGTCTAAAGATTTCTTTTTTTTTTGTGTATATACATTGTTAAGTTATATATTTTTAAATATATGTATTACATTGAGCGGGGGTGTTAACATTCAATGTAATAACTGCTTTATTTGATACACCGCCTAACGGTGTTATTATCTGTGGTTGTAGGGTAATATGATGTTATCTGTGCGCACTCTTCTAACTTGAACCGTTGATGTGTAACGACTGTGTGATCGTGCTAAGTGCTAATAATAAAGAAACCTAAGAAGACCTAGATTTTTTACTTCCAAAATAACCATTTTCATCAGACTGTTTCAATTAAGCCGTATTGACACTCGGGGAGCCAAATGACAGTGTAGGTTGTATGATAGCTTCATTTGAACAGCACCCCAATTACTTTACACTGCCAATGAGCTTCACCCCGTGTGAATATGGCTTTTGTCTGAGTGAAAGGGATTTGCGCGAAACAAATACTGTTATGTTTGTGTAAATGTATTTTATAACGAGTTAAAATTGTTTGGTTATTTGTATGTTTGTAAAAAGTAATCTCTGTGAGTATTGACGCAAAGGCGAAATTTGATTCGCCAACTTACAATAACCCAAAGGGCAATGGAGAGGGCTTTGCTCGGAGTTTCCTTGCGTGATCAAATCAGAAATGTAGAGATCCGCAACCAACCGACATAGCCCGGAGAATTGCCAAACTTTAGTTCACTGACACTTAGTGGCATTGGCTAATTTTTGTCCCGGTAAAATATACAGTCCCTCTGGGACGGCGACACGGGCTTGAAGCCGCCGGAAAACTTACCGTATATAAGAAATTAGTATATTAGAGGCAGTTTCAAAGTGTGACAGAAAAGTTGAAATAAAACCGTTTGTTCTGGTATGGTCATGTGATGAGGCGGGATGAAACGCATGTTACTAAAAGAGTTATGAATATAAATGTGGATGGATGAAGAGGGAGAGGACGGCCGAAGAAAAGATGGATGGACTGTGTGAGCACCTGTAGCCAAATTGACAACCTACAATCGATAACGCTAGAGGAAAACGATTCGATACGAAACTTTTGTAACTTAGCTAGGAGTGGAGGAGTAATATGAAAGAAAAGGTTGTCAGTGATAGCGTGGCGGGGAAGATGAAGGAGTTATATGTCGCGCAAGACTTACCAAAGGAAATTTTAGAAAAGAGGAAGACACTCCTACCAAGGCTAATAGAAGAAAGAAATAAAGAAACCATTGCCTATAGAAACAAAGAAGCCAAAAATAGTCTATTGAATAACAGCCAACATATCTGACCTTCACAACCCAGTGACTGTGTACGATGTCCCTTGGGTAGACTGATAACCCGTAACGAAAGATCAAAGAACTACCAATAACAGCTGGGACTGGACTTAACGTGCTTCTGAGGTACAGCTCCCGTGCTAACTACCTAACAGATTTCTCCTTATTTCATCATCAGCCTTTTTGATGTTCGCACTGCTGCTGGGACACAGGCCTCCTCTCTGTGAGAGAGGCAATGGGCCGTAATCCACCACGCGGGCCAAGTGCGGGCTGGTGGATGTCACATGTCTTCGTATTTTTGGTTCTGGGACATGCCGATTTTCTAACGATGTTTTCCTTCACCGTTTTGAGAGCAGTGGTGATCCAATAATTTACACAAAGTAAAGCGCCTGGGTTCGAACTCACAAAGTACAACTTGTAAGTCGCGGCCGATACCACTAGGCCACCACTGCTCTCGCTCTTCTTATTTGTTGTCTTCATTACCGAAAGTCGTGCACAAGCTTTGAAGGATTCACTGAGCTGCTTCTAAGCCACTCTTTCTTCGGCTCTTATCAGGGCGGTGGTACCGTAAGTCCTGTGTTCATTTGCTGTTCACTTTTTCTACTGCAACCAATCTTTCCAGGTTGTCTGGTTGTCTCTGGGAGAAGTGGCCAAAGAAAACTAGAGTATCTACAAGAAAAACTAATAGAAATGCTTATTTAAATCGTATTTTATGTGAAGAATAACATTCTGTATGTAAATATAGGCAGTGGGAATATTAAAAGGCTGATGATGAAGCCACTTTTGTGGCAGTTAATTGAAAATATTCGTTCCATGCATCGAATGTCAAACCGTTGTATGATTGATTAGCGGTTGAGTATTTTGGGCAGTGGATGATGATATGGATAGGAATTTCAAACAGCCCCTTTGTTTGAAATTCCTATCCATATCATCATCCACTCTCTAATGTATTTTAATTGTTTGCCGTTATTATGTATCATTTGTATCCGAAGTCTGTATCTGAAAGATTTTAAATTGATGAGGGATGATTCATTTCATAAGTTTCAAATTTAAAATTAGGAGCCAATAAAAAAAAGTAATACTTGGTGTAGATTTGAACGTGTTTTATTATAAAAAAATAAAATCGAACTGTATCCTACTAAT
Source organism: Orthosia cruda (assembly GCA_964057195.1). Lineage (NCBI taxonomy): Eukaryota > Metazoa > Arthropoda > Insecta > Lepidoptera > Noctuidae > Orthosia > Orthosia cruda. The sequence continues at coordinate 9,334,379 of OZ059834.1, forward strand.
TCTGTCCTATTCCATAGAAATAATACTAAAATGTGAAAGTGTCCAGGTATGATTGGATATTTGTAAATCAATCACGCCATGAACAATAAAGGCACACTATACTAGTATGATCCCTGTGGTAGTTACTTACCCGAGTTTTTTTTTTAAATTTCCCTCGGTAGGATGAGCGAAACTAATAATATAATTTTATGGGGATATTCCTATTTTTCATTTATTATTTATTGTGTAAATTGTATTCTATTTATTAATTATTTCTAGCTTATATTTATGTATATATATATTATATATTTAAATCCATTCCTTATCGTGATTGCACCTACCACTATTTATCTCTGCATCACCCAAAGGTTGACTCGTAGAAAATGCCTAAGGCATTAAGTCTGCCTCAGTACATTTGTGTGCTCAAAGTATTAAATAAATAAATAAACTATTTAAAAGTAAATTTTAACAAAGCCAGTTTTAGTAAAAAGTTAATTTAATTTATCACTGATCAAGAACTTTTGGCTGTTTGGATCAGGGTACGCGGGGTCAGGTAGGCCCTCCACCATTGCAAGCGCAAAGGTGGTACCTGACATTGAGGTTGGACTCGCGGTGGTCTATGTGGTGGTTGCAGAGGAGTGGCATGTTGTCTGCTCGGCTATGTGTGGGCCGAGCGTCATTCCTCGCGCGCAACAAGTGTCTGAAGTTACCGGCCCAAGGCAAAGGGCCACCTGGTGGTCAGACGCGGGGTTCGTGAGTAACCCTCAAGCAAGTGAGCTCCTGTGAGCGAGCTGCATCTCCGGTACTTTCCTGGATAGAAAGAAGAGGACTACCCGTTGGATTAGTTTTCCGGCAACCCAGCTGTAGGCATTGGGTAGATGCGATGATTTGTATTCGAGAGGTGAGCGTGCTTACAGCTCCGGGACCATTCTGGAGAAATGGGAGCCAGCTTCTCTGGCGTCCTTAACGGGGATTGAATCCGCTAGCACCAACTGCGCTGGTGCTGGTGCTTGCACTAGTGCTGGCGTGCTGGGGTGCGTGTGGTGAGCGGTTTTATTGCTCCGGTACCATTCTGGACAAATGGTAGTGAGTAATCACGGTGCAACTCACATTTTCTCTTGAGTACCAGGGGCGAGTGCTCTCGGAGGCGTGACCTACCGAAGATGGTCCCAGACACCTCGTAAGGGGTTGCCTGGTATAGTGTGCCGCTTTCCATAACGTAAGGTTGGTGAAGGAGGCCACTATAGGAAAACTCAGTAGACAAATAGGGTACGTGATCAAGAACTTTGTTGTTTAAATTTTATTTAAATACGCTTATATCTACAAAATTACTTAATTATTTTGCCTTGTTTGTATAAACTTCAAACACAATGAAAATGACATAACTGTCCAAAATTTAAACAAACTAATTTTAAAACGAATTAAAGTTAGCTCACAATGATTTAAACTTTAAACATTTCTAGGTTTTAAATGAAATCGTTTGTTTTGGTCAGCTACAGCATTTTTATCAAGGTGGAAGGGGAACAGGGGAACCAACAACTTATGAATTAATCACAAAGTTCGAAGGCGGGTACATTTTTTTGTGCCTATATCTTTTACTACAAAAATTTTCAATAATGGAACTGGAGGTATTAGCTATTTATGCAACTGTTACGTTATGGACGGTCTTTTAATACGAGTGCCATTTTTCGGTACAAGCGTAGCGCGTACCGAAATAGGTGGGCATGAGTTATTAAAAGACCAATAACGTACAGTTGCATACAAGATTTTATCTACGAAGGAAGGAATAAAACACAGATATAGACAAATAAGTATTTCAGGAAGTGTTTAAGTGTTTCATTTCTCATATACTCGTTCATGTCGTGATTTTTCTGGTAGTAAATTATTTGTAGCCGCAACTGCTCTATTTGTTATATCTGGTGGTGTATTTTCAATATCACTTGATGTTGAAGACATTTTTAATAAAATTTGAAACAAAATTTCACTCAGAATTATTTTCTGGCGTCCATTTTTTATTTAGTCATTATTAGGTATAAGGCAAAGATCTTGTAGCCGCAACAGCCAAATAGTATACGATACTCTTGTTCTAAACTTGTTCCATTTTTAAAAACATCATTTACATTGTCTCGATTTCGAAGTAATATTATAGGTACCTGGCTGTATGATCAGAATGTCTTTGCTTGTGTTTAAGAATTTATGACGATTCACATAATGCAACCCGATGTCGTTATGGGTATCATAATGAAACCTCTGTCAATTTTATAATTCGAATTTAACGAAACCGGAGTAGATAAAGTATTAAATAGCTTGTGTCTATAATTATGACAATTTGTTTATTCAATGTTAAAACGAAATACTAGGGTTTAATAAATTATGAAAAACGACGGTGATTTATTCAAGTCATATAGTATTCACCTACTGTAATTTAAAATATAGTTTCCGATACTGAATATTTTATTTACAAACATTAATTATTTGATGTACTTAATATGAGTTTAATCGTTTGTATTCCCCCTTACGTCGTTCATATACGAAAATAGATGATGTCCTCGTAGGTAAAAATAACCATTCAGCAGGTCGAAAGATCGATATACTAGACTGCCTAGAAAGGCTATACTAGACTACTTAGAAATACTATAATAGACTGCTCAGAAAAACTATACATACATACATAACATCATCTGATGACGAAATCCAATTAAACATTGCTTGATTGACCGCAAGAAAACTGCTTAGTAATGTTTAAATTATTAATTAAAGCCATATAAACTTCAAAGTTAATAAAAATCTTTTTAACAAAAAAATTAAACCGACTTCCGGAGCAAAATACTACAAAGCGAAAAATAACTTTGTTTGCCGAAATCGGTGTCTGTTGTACCTAGTTTTTTGTTTCACTTTTTTTAGTTTTGGTACCTCATTTATTTATTTTATTATTACCATGAAAATAATGTATAGCCAGAGTACATCTTATTTCGATTTCAATAAGCCCAAACACGACTGGGATACTTTTTTTTATTACGGAGTTCCAGTGTCTACCTTCCGGCTTCATCATCAGATCAGTTCGATGGAACCATTTTCATCAGTAGATACCATTTATTTATATGTATTTGCTTGTTTGTAGTCGCTTATTGATTCGATATATCGTATACCTATTTAATTCTATTGAGTTTTAGTAAAATGAGAATATATTCAAGTTCACATTATCACACCAAGATCAAAATGAAATTACCATTGCGTACAAAATTCTGACAAACAACACTAAAGTTACGTAAGCAAGCTTTTCTATTTTTCTTATGTTGCTAGGTTGCGACACCAGCAACTGCGGAGTAGTTTCGAGTTGTTTGAGATGAGTTAGCGCCTCTTTGTGAAATAGTCTCAAACCGAAATGAGTGTTTGATTTGTTGGAAAGAGAATATCAACAGTCGAAAAGATTGCTAAGGGCAGCTGAGAAACACTTGGTGGGCACTTGTCCCACGACGACCACCAGCGAGTAGCGAGTAAAGCTAGAAACTAAAACGAGTTGGCGAGCAGCAAGATCCGAGTAGTTTCAATAGATTTGTCGCTCGGCTATAAGCGATTGTTCTTGTGCTCGAAAACACGGACCACTCGCTTGGGGTGGCCGGCCGCACTTTATGGTAATATATATTATGGTAAAAATTACCGCTGGTTAGTCTCTCGGCATGCGTTTTGACCGACAAGCGAGCAAGCGATCATCGCTGAGCGAGTACAACTTTGATAGCTCTTGTCGCTGCGACAAACTTTTAGTGAGAGAGTACTCGCCGGTAGTGTGAAAAGCCAGTGATCAGCTATTAATATATATGTCTCTTTTATTTACATTTCTGCAGCGAGAAAATAGTCGATAGCTAATCGCTTATTCGTCGGCGGTGGGACAAGAGCTTAAGTAATTGCAAACATAAATATTTATGAAAAGTCCTGACTAACTTCAGTCATATTGATTGTCAACCAATTTCGGTGGCGACTAGCCATCGTTATGGGTAATATTATAATGCATACTTGTGCATATACGCAGGTGTAGACTACACCACTTTCTTCACACGGTTACCAACTTAGGGATTTTGTCCCTAAATTTAGGGACTCTAAGTGTTAAAAGGGACTTTTTTAGGGACTGGATTTTTTTGGGGATTTTTTTAGGGATTTCAAACAAAACTTGCAAAATCGAAAACAAAGCGTGTGTTTTCAGTTTCGTGCGTAGAAAGGAACGTACGATATGTCATTCATATCCCTAAAATGGTACTGAGTATCATGATGGTATGATTTTCCTTATATAGGGATTATTAAGGATCGTGAGTAAAACTTGATCATACTGTGGACACGATCAAGAACTTCATCGTACGTATGTATGTATGACTTTAAAAATGACACGTCAAACGATAACGAGCAACAGGATGATGATGCGGTTCTGGAAATAATCAACAACATGATTGTATTTTTATACTAATATTATAAAGGGGAAAGATTTTTATTTTTGTATGTAACGAATAAACGAAATATATTCGTGCTTGGCGAATATCAACGTAATATGTAACGTTTTATTTTATGACCTACGAAATTATTTCGGTACTAAAATAAGTATGTAGGTATAACACATATAAAATTCTATTTAGGGACTTTTAGGGAAATTCAGAAAAATATTGGGGAATTTTTTTGGTGATGGTTGGTAACACTGTTTCTTCACTTTCATACTCCAATGCTATGGAAATCTGATATGATGACCGGGGACTGGTTCAGGCGTACGATTTCCATGAATTCAGATCGATTTAAATGAATGAAATATTAGTGAAAATGCTATTTAATTTAGCCTCTATTTTCCCCCTTAAATAGTACTTAAATGAAACGTTTGCTTTAAGAATAAAATTATTACAGAATTGTTAGTAAAGTCAAACCGTTATAAGAAAGCACCCGTAGTTACTGGCAAAAAATGCCAGACAAAAGTCAAATGAAGCACTACCCCTTAACGACTATAGTAATCTTGCGAAATAAAAACCCGTTAAAGAAAAATAACGACCTAATCATTTTATTAAAACGTGACTGTTGTCACCTTCAAGAACAAGTGTAAGCAATTTAAAGCTTTGCTCGCCCGCATTTCACATCAACCTTCGGTTTCGCAAACAGAAAATAAACTGTTACTCCTTCACACTTTTATTGCTTCCTAAAATATTTTTCCAACCTCAGCCCCAATTGGGGACAGAGAAATAGGGTTAGAAATCTTGAAAGACATTACATTTACAATCGGGGCGCAATAAAAGGTAGCATCGTTAAATAAGACAAGCAATTTAACGCGTGAGAGGCCACGTGCTATTCGCTGATTGGTCTTCGTTTCTAAGGCCTTTTTAGGATTCCGTAGGCAAAATTCTAAAACTTAAAGCGCGAGCCTTTAACTTAACCAGTTAAAGGCTTGCGCTTTACGACTGTCACACCTGATGGTAAGCGATGATGTGGTCGATGGTGAAGGACGCTTGCCTAGAAGTAACCTATTCACTTTGATTTAAAGACCCCTAGGCTGTCATCATCATTTTAGTCCACTGCTGAACAGTGGCCGGTCCCATGTGTCATTTTTTAACCTTTTTACCCGACTGCCGAAGGAGGGTAATGTGTTTATCAGTCTATGTATGTATGTTTGTTTATTACTATGTGGCGTTCTAGAGACCAAACGCGTTAGCCGATTTTGATGATTCTTACGTCAATCGATTCGTCTTAACTCTGTGAGTGTCACTGGCTACATTAAAATTGGAAAAGAAAAATTGGCGGATTTTGGGCGCCATTAAGTTGGGCAAGAAATTCCCATCGTGTGGGGTTCAAAAATAAAGGGTTTTAACAGGTGATTTCAAAAATATATTACACTTATATGGTAAAATGTATCTAATCAAAAAAAAAAAAAATACTTAAAAGATGTAAATAAAAAAAGTTTATTAAAAAAATCAAAAAACCCGACTGCTTAAAAAGCGAACTAAAAAGACGTAAACAAGAAGAAAATCATGCTGTGCAGTCGGAGGATACATCTGGTTTTGGTCAGCCAGCTCGCGAATATGTATTTTTAATTAACCTTTTTTATTTACAAGTTTTTTTTTAACATGCAATGTATGTATGTTCGGGTCAAATCTTGCAACTGAATTTTAAAGCTGTTATCCTCAACCGATAAAGATGAAATGTTGCATACACGTTTGGTTTAAATAACAATGCATGGTAAGCTAAAAGCTTGTTTAAAAAGTATTTTTTTTATTCGATATTTTTTATCAACAAACGAGGTATAGAATTATCGTATCAGCTGCCGGTCAGTAGGTCCTGCCTATTCTGCCTTCGATAAAATCAACACTTAATGCGTAAATATTGGTAACAACTACGGAACCCTTTGCTGTGCTACGCGTCACTTCTAAGTCAGGTCTTGATTGAGGCCTCTGAATGACGGCGTCAGCAATAGGCATTTTTTTTAAGGGATAAGGTGTTACATGAGGGACGTGCTTGAGTGTCGGCCATGTTTATGGATGCGGGCGAAGAGTGTTTGAGTAGGGCTAACGAGTAAGGTGATATTACGTTTACGTGTATTATTAAGGAATAATGTTATAATTAATAGTATTAATAATATCTACATTTTGAAACTTATTTCGATAAAAAAAGCTGATAAATTTATCAGCTTTTTTCGCTTGCGGCTTCTTTGTTTCGCCGTCACCCAGTCGACACAGGCTATCGCTAAAAACCAGCGCTGTGGCTCCTCTGCCTTGCACACGAGTCCTAGCATTATGCTGAGCGATGACCGATTTGCGTGGTTGTGACACATCAAATTCAATTTCATTTCAATCAATTTCTTTTTTTCAAAAAGAAAAAAAAAGAAACATACTCAGTATTTGTATTTAAGTTTTTCCTTTGTTTTTTTTTAAGGTTTGCGTCGTGCCTGGCGCAAATAAACGCTTTTTCTTTCTATCAAAGCGTTTTTTTAAATTAAATATGTTTTGACCAGAGTTCAGCCATGAAATCACTATAACTTGCTAATAATAGGTTATTTATTTGGTTTGTTGTTAGTGTCATCTCAACTTTTAGTTTATTAAATAATTATTATCATTCAAAAGAAGTGAAGAAGTTTTTGTGTTGCCTTTCGTGTGTACATAGGACGTACAATTAAAAGTTAGCTTTTTATTCATATGCCTGTCTCGCCAAGTCGTAAAAAAACTGGCCGAGTGCGAGTCAGACTCGCGCACGAAGGGTTCCGTACCATTATCGCAAAAAACGGCATAAAAACACGTTAGTTGTATGGGAGCCCCACTTAGATATTTATTTTATTCTGTTTTTAGTATTTGTTGTTATAGCGGCAGCAGAAATACATCATCTGTGAAAATTTCATTTGTGTAGCTACCACGGTTCATAAGATACAGCCTGGTGACAGGCAGACAGACAGGCAGACAGACAGACGGACCGCGGAGTCTTAGTAATAGGGTCCCACCATCAGTTTTTAGGGTTCCGTACCCAAAGGTTTACCCTTTGGGTACGGTACCCTAAAGGTACAAACTGATGCACTTTTAACATCAAGTTGGTAAGGTTTACAACAACTAATATTTTCATTTAAATAAAAGTATGAGTTTATTTGTTCACTGTTACAAAGTAAGTCTTAGAGCTATTACATAATTATCTGGTCTGTAACTATTAAAACAATCAGTTTGTACGGATGGTGAACCCCAAACTAGGAAGGACCTATAATATCTTGGGACCTGTACCTTCACCGTTGCCAGTAAAATTGTGAAATATATAATTGTTATTCTAAAATTAAAAAAAAAGAAATAAAAAAATTATGTTATATTATAGATGTTTGTTCTGTATGTTTTTTTTTTGTGGTGTACAATAAAGTATTTTTTATTTGTTATGAGTTTGCTCTTGTCTCTAGTCTAGGTCAGAGGTGACAGAGACCGAGTCGAGAATGGAGCGAGCTTACACAGAAGAAGCCTATTCAACCTAATAAAATATTAAATTTAAAAAAAAAAAAATGAAGAGTTTCGGGTCGAATGCGTTAAATAAATAAATAAATATTATAACTTTTTATACCTTTGCAGGCAGTTACTTCATGTTAAATAAATAAATATTTAACAAAACACAGCTTTGGGATGAAGATTTAAAAAACTAGTTGTATAACCGTCTGGGAAGGTTTTTCTTCATTACGGATCCTGAAACACTGCTGTTTTCTAAAAACGAATTCCTATCCTAACGCCAAAGACGAAAAGAGAGACATAAGGTCTCTTATACCGCCTTTAACTCCTCTGGTTAACTATATTGCATTACTTGTGACCGGATATATAAAACCAAATTCGGTCTGGCGAGCCATAATAGAGCACACGCAAGGTAATAATTTCATGGCATCGCCGTCATCGAAATCGATCATCATCATCAACTTTTTAATGTTCCCACTGCTGGGACACATGCCTCGTCTCTGTGAGAGAGAATGGGCCGTAGTGGATACTGCGCGGGCCCAGTGCGGCTAATGTCACATGTCTTCAAATGTTTGGTTTTAGGACATGCCGGTTTCCTCACGACGTTTTCCTTCTCCGTTTTGAGAGCAGTGATGATGAAATAATTTACATAAAGTAAAACCAGCCACCGGGCCACCATTATTTTCGAAATCGATAGAGTTTTATATATTCCTATCGTAGTTTAATACACTATTTCTGAAAGCCAATATGTGTGAGTGTCCACCGTATCCAGTATAGTATGGATTCGTCCATATGGCGCTAGCTTTGACTAATTACAGAACACCAAACTCAAACGACGCATGTCGGCCTTTAGATTGTCAAACATACGTGTGTTTGGACCTAAAATTAAGTAGACAGGTGTTGGCAGATATTGGAAACGTTCCCTGGCAACTGTATTGTAACATAAAACAGTCTTAAAATAAAAGGAATAGTTTAATTTCAGAATAAGTTTTTGCCTCCTTTGCTAAACCAAAACTAAACACATAATCTATTCTCAACTAGGTACCTACTATTCAAAAGATTTCACATAATTAAAAGATCTTATTTAATTTCAAAATAATTCCTTTATCAAGTCACGACACATACTTAGTATGTTTTGAAGCTACAACACTAAATAGCCTTTTTTTTTGTTTGAATGGTAAACCTTCAAAAGGCGCTTGGACAATTTGTTGTGTGTACTGTATTGTATGATACCTATCTATATATATGAGCAAATAAAAATAAAAATTGAATTTGGACTTAAGGGAAAAAGAACAGGGGTTGTGGGATTTTACCTCACTAAAACACCGGGTGATGACCATCAGCAACCTGGAAGGGGCCCCGTCACCTCTTAAAAGACCACCACAGAACCCCCTCTGTACAACGCCTGTTAGGGCACATCCCTAGGGAGGCTAAAAGAATCAACTGCCCCAAGCCTCGCTGTGCACGACAGCACGTAATCACTGTGCTGTTGACTTTCCTGAAGTCACTTGAGTCAGAGTCCTAGTGCATATAAAACTATAGTTAATCACATGGAAATAAATATCAATGTTTTGTTTGATTAACTGTCTGTGTCACATTTATAATTAGCAACTGAGAGTCATTATGTGACATGAGTATAATGACGATAATGATTTGAAGATTCCCTCACGTAACAAACCTTTATTTTGCCTACAGATAGTTGTTTCGGATCTAGGTGTCTTGTGTATGTGAGTTTAAATGATTGTAAACGCAACCACAATACAGACAGAATTCCTAGCGAGGGGCAACGTGTCAAAAATAAAAAATAAGGTCGCCCCCTTTTACAGATCTGGCAAATTTTGGGTGTTCTATATGTAAACCTGTGCCCATCCCTTCGGCTATTACAGGGGTGGTGCTATGTTATGTTATGATTCGACGATGCTGTAAAACAGATTATATCATGCAAAAGCATACATAAACAGACCTTTGTGGGCAAAAAGTGACATATCTTGTTTACTGTTTCTATACCATTAATTTCTATTTACTGAGCAAAAAATAGAAATTAATCGGACTTTTCTGTCAATATACTCGTATATAGACAGTATGACGTCTGTTCGTTCAAGGCGAAACGTTAAGCAACATTATGGTAACCTGATCCGCCGCTAAGTGTTTGCAATGTCGAACAAATCATCCGGTTCGTTTGAGCAGCTATCTTTGGATGTGTTGTTATAACAAGGTCGTGTTGTAGGTAACTTTCTTTGTGGTATGTAGGAATAAAATAGCATATTAATAGTAATAATTACTTCGAAATCGACGACCTTCGTTGACATCGACTCTCAATTTTGGTCCATACATTAAAGCAAAGGCTCAGCTGGCTGCCAACAAGTTGGGGATCCTTGCGAAGATGAGAAGGTAATACACGCCGGAACAGCTGCACAAAGTTCGATCATGCATGGAGTACTGTTCTCATCTCTGGGACGGATCTGCCAAATACCAGCTTGATGCAGAGTCGATAGAAAAGTGGGCCAAGAGACTCATCGGCAATGAGGCACTGGTCAAGTCAAAGCTCCAGAGCCTTGAACATCGTCGTCGAGTTGCCAGCTTGTCGGTTTTTAATCGGATTCATTTCGGGGAGTGTGCGATGGAATTGCATGATCTAATTCCGCCCAGCCCGTTCCATCATCGGACTACCAGACGTACGGCGATGTGTCATCAGTACATTGTGGATATCGCACCCTTACGCATAATACGTTTTGGGGACTCTTTTATTATGCGTACAGCTAAGGAGTGGAATGCCCTGCCGAAGTCTGTGTTTCCCGATAGCTACAATCTAGGGCTCTTTAAGTCAAGAGTGAATAGGTTTTTTCTAGGCAAGCGTTCTTCACCGTGACCACATCATCGCTTGCCATCAGGTGAGATAGTGGTCAAGCGCAAGCCTACAGAAGATACAAAAAAAAACTTCGGTTAGAAATAAAATAGTTAATCTTTGTCGAGTGCTAGTCAATGTCGATTTTTTTGTAATTTAATTTTGTTATTATTTTTAGGCTCGACCGATAGGATAACAGAAAATTTATAAAATATATGTGCCTTTCATCTTCTCTTACAAATGTAACCAGACTTATTTTTGTCTTGTGTAAATCCTGACGGATACCCTCTGCCCTGAGGCGAGGAAGGGGTCTATCAGACCCTTACTGACCAAAACTACACGGTGTTCTTCAACTACCTCCGTGCCGTAAAGTACTAAAAATTGAATTCTCTATCATAAAGCCATATTTCAACTTTTAATTGTGAAATTGTAAAAGTATGGACATGTCCACAATAAATTTCAGCTAACGTCCTGAATTTCATTACTCGTGGGCCGTAATTATGAAATATGAGCGGAACGTGGACGGCCGAATGTGACAATATTTATTTTTTTGCGACGGAAACATTACGTTATGGAATTATAGTTCTTTTCATTGTAATATTTATGTATTAGTTTGTCAAATATAGTTATTTTCATAATAATTACGAGAAGGTATTTGTTACATAACACAGCACCAGAATCAGAATCTTATATAAGGGATGACACCAAAGTCACTTTACTAGTGTTAGTTGATTTCTCGAACGCCTTCAATAGTGTCAATCACGAAATCCTGTTAGCCATTCTGTCCTATTTGATGGTCTCCCCCAAAGCACTGGAATGGTTCACCACTTACCTTCAGGGGCGTCAGCAGTCGGTTCGCGTTGGAGATTCTTCATCTCGTTGGTGTGATTTGAAAACTGGCGTTCCTCAAGGCGGCATTCTATCTCTTCTTCTGTATTCTATTTTTATTAACCTCTTTACTTCCGAACTTCAGTGAGCGTATCATCTGTATGCAGATGACCTTCAGTTGTATTGTCAAGGAAGTGTCGACGAACTACCGGATGTTATCGGCAAGTTAAATGGGGACTTAATGGCGATAAAAGCGTGGTCTGATAGGTTTGGCGTTGCTGTAAACCACAATAAGTGCCAGGCGATTATCATTGTGAGTCCTCGCAGCATCGCTAAGGTGGATGGTGTAACTATGTCACTTGTTCTGTTCAACGGTACGATTGTTCCATTTAGCACTGACGTGAAGGCTTGCGCATCGATAGTACCCTTATCTGGCGTTCTCAAGTTGCTAGTGTCAGTCAGAAGGTCACTGGAACTCTGCGGGCTCTGTATCGTTTATTTTTTTTTTTGCCTTCGAACACGAAGACAATGCTTGTGCAGGCCCTAATTTTTCCTACCATCGATTATGTTGACGTGTGCTATTATGACCTGAATGCAGATATCCTCAACAAACATGACCGTCATCAATATTACTGCATTCAATTCGTTTTCAATCTGCGTAAATATGATCATGTCTCTGCGCATCGGTCACTTCTAAAGTGGTTGCCCATACGTCAACGCAGAGAACTCAGGGCACTAACTACCTTGTTTTCATTTCTTACCTCTTCCAATACCCCTAGTTATCTAGCCCCTCACTTTCAATATACTTGCGCCAACCACAACAAAAATCTTTGCTCTTCACATAACCATCTCCATAACCACTCATCGCACTGACTTCATTCACTGTTCATTCTTCGTTCAGTCTATCTCTCTGTGGAATGCGCTCCCCCACGAAATCAGGATGGCATCCAACCGATTGGCATTCAAAGTGAAAGCTCGCGAGCACGTTCGTAAGAAGTTGGCAGTAGTATCGTCACAGAGATAATGTTTTCCAAATATCTGCTACTACTAACTGTTCATGTATATTCGTATATTTAGTATATTTGTTTAAATATATATTGTAATTATTTTATAGTATGTATGTATATCTTTGTATTTGAACAAACCCTATATTGAAAGTAAATCTAAGTAAATTGCACCTACCACTATTTGTCTCTGCATCACCCAAAGGTTGACTGGTAAAAAAGGCCTAAGGCTTAAGTCCGCCTCTGTACGTTTGTGTGCATAAAGTATTAAATAAATAAATCTTTATTTGTAACCATAGGTAGTTCACCAGTAATACCTTCTTCTTTTCGTATGAGGATGTGGCCACCTCTGGTGTCAGAGTAATTAAGCCTCCTCTGAGAACCCCAGCCTGGGATCACCAGTTTCACTAAAGTCCCATGTATTAAGATCAAGCTTATTTGTCAGGAACCGAGCAATAATGCAAAATCCGAAAAGCTATTAATTTTAAATTCTAGATGAAAAAACACAATGCCACAATTATCAAATGTATCATCGAAACAGAAAAGAATCCTAAGCGGTAGTAATAGGGATGGGCGAAAAATGACAATTATATTTAAGTCCGAGATTATCAAATAATATTGGACACGTATTAGTTGCTTTATAAATTAAAAAAAAATAGAAATACAAAGCGCATCAAAGTTCAGGAGTAAAGTTCATTATAAAGTCTAGCACGGCGTGACGTCACATGATATTTCAACGCACTGTTATGTTTTGTCTACGTGGTAAAAGAAAAATACGTGTCCAATACTTTTAGGTAAACGGCACCGTTACTGACGGACAAAATTGTTTTTTTTTGTCATCATCATCATTATTTCAACAAGTTCAACGAGACAGCGCGTGGACCCACGTATAGTAAACTAGCTTTTCCCCGCGCCTTCGCTCCTGGGGCCTATCCCTCAGGAACCGTACATTTTTTCGGGTAAAAAGTAACATATGATTTTCAACGATAGTGTTACTATATCACTGAAATAATTTCCATAATTGGTTCAGAACTTTCAGAGATTTCGTCAAACTAACATTGAAGCAATTTTATATTTTTGTAATATTGGATCGTTCAAATAAATGAACCAAATGTTCCCCATCTTCCCATGCTAGCTGTTAAATTCAATTAAAATAAACGGTTTGCTTAACGATCTACGTGGGCCGTAATTATCGATAAATTACTGAATCATTATAATAGTCACCTCATTAGAGAAAACACTTCTTAGGTTCTAAGTGCAAAACTTTGATAAATGCTTTTACTTTGACCTTAATATAGCCAAAACCGTTTTAAACGACATTTAAGGAACCGTTCAAATGCCTTCGTTATAGCCAATAGTCGTTATAAAAATTAATATTTACTGTTACGTCGTTGATACAGAACTTTTACATTTCATCGTCATACCTAGTACGTTTTTAAATTCATCTGTGTTTTATAACTATTTCAAAGGTAATTGTTGAGTAATATAGGGATTGCCTTCTAGTCTAATCTGATACAGCTGGATACAGATAGTTCAGCTTTGCGCGCGGCTATATGTGTGCGTAAGAATGTGTGGGTGGTTATTTGCACTGCCGCGTCACTGCCACAGAAATTAAAGCTTTGTAAATCCACAGCTTTAATGTGAATGTGCGCTATTATAAGTTGAACTATCTATTTCACATTAAGTCTAGGTATGTAGAATGGTCATAAAAACCATAAACAGACCCATAATCTTCCTTATTTTTTTTTTCAAAATTCCTTCACCAACCGGGCATCCCCGGTCGCCCTTGGGTGCACTTGCGTAGTGCATACAGGGATAATCGCCGGTGTCACATTTCCTGACACAAGCCTAACAAGGCTTCTGCGAGTTGCCTTCGGCCCCTCGCACGAATATAAAATATTAAATTGAATATTCAGAGATTATAAACATGTGTTGGCAGATGGTCTTTGGGCTTAAAGCCACCCAAAGAGAAAATGGAGAGGGCTATGCTCGGCGTTTACTTGCGTGATCGAATCAGAAATGAAGACATCCGCAAGAGAACTAGGGTAACCGACATAGCCCGAAGAATTGCCTAACTTATGTCGCTGTGGGCAGGACACATTGCTCGCAGAACGGATGGTTGTTGGGGCTGAAAATTTCTGGAGTGGCGACCGCGTATCGGGAGACGTAGCGTTGGAAGGCTTTTCTCTAGTTGGAGCGATGACCTGGTCAAGGTGGATGCAAAACGCACAGAACCGATGTTATGCCTATGTTCAGCAGTGGACGTCTTTCGGCTGAGATGATGATGATGACACACGGAGGTGTTCAATTTATTTGTGCAATAAATAAAAAAACCTGAGTTTGAAACACTTCATCAGTTAAAAGTGCTCGGAATACTTATTAGGTTCTTACTGCGAAACTTTGCTACATACCATATATTATGACCTAACTACTTTCACTACTGTCATCATAAATAATTTATTGGCCGATGGAGACTGTAAATTACTTTGAGCAATAAATTTAAAACTATTAATGGCTACAAAAAATAAACTACAAGTACACTGAGCAATTTATTTTCCCTAATGTGTTTAATGGCGCAACTTCTACAATACCTTCCAATGTTTCAGATCCCCTTAAAAGTATTTATACATTATTTTAATTTATAACAAACTCGAAAACAGCTGAAGAGACTGTTTTGTTCACAAACACAATTTAATTTATTCCTACAAAGCATAAGTAAAGAGCAAACTATCTCAAGTCTCAGGGTTCAATAAACTACAAGAAATTTAGAGTATCAGACAATATTAACTGAAAAGCGTTGCTATGAAAGCCCGAAACGCGGAGTGAAAAGGACCACGAAATCTAATAATGTATTTAAACAGACCCAATATATATTGTCGATTTTCGTAGAAACTCTCTCATACAAAAACATACCCTACCACTGTTAGTAAAAACGGGCCGGTAAATTAACGGACGGTAAAAATAGCTGGCTTGTGAATCTTCGAATGGGAAAAATTTACATTTAGGTACATAAAAGGGATACAGGAAAGAGCGGAGAGTTTCAAATCAGTCTCAATTTAAGTATACATTTAAGTCAATTGAGCGTTCAAGTTGGGTTTCCATTGAAATATTACGGAATATGGCACCACGTCATGGCGGATCGTCTTTTAAAACGCTTGATATGGAGACGAGAAATGCTACGTTGGCCGATATTAAAAATATTAATACAACAAAAGATATCTATGATTGTAAAGGCGTAGCAAACGCCAACACTGCTATCGAGCTTCGTAGCCAATAAGTGCTACAAAACTTTGCTACCATAGCCGATGATATTATGCGTAAGTAAACACACCAATATGACAAATAAAAGATCATAATCAAGTTTAGCTTTCGATTTACACTGTTCATAAATTTCTAACAATATCTTGCGTAAACACCAACTGAACTCTACACTTTTCCAATGTTAGAAAACAAAAACTAAGTCAACTCATTCCGAATCATCAATTACAAAGAATGTCCCAATATCGTTTCACAGCTTAATTGAAAACAACAGGCGAACGAAAAACAAGTTCCATGAACTTTGGCAATGATAGATGGTGTCTGTTGATTTTGTTATAGACCTTTTTATTAGCTAAGAACTTTATTGAACGATCGCCGATCGTTCGATCAGCGGATTCCTCGCCATTTATTATAGCCTTATCTTAAGAAGCCTTCCACTCACGTTGGAGAGAAACTGTAAAAGCTCGAGATTAAGAGATCCTCTCTAAAGATATTTTTCTTGAATGAAGTGGCGAAGTGCTGGCTTTTTCGGGTTTTTATGTTTCAGCTAGAGGATGATTTATGTGGTGCCTCAATCATTGGCTCACTGAATTAATATTTTGATCTAATTATCGTTTATTTCTATTACAGCTATGTTTTTTTTTCACTTGCATTATTTATAGAAATAATTTAATTTTGAAATTATAATAATATCTATGCCGTTTTAAGAATCCTCTACCAATAAATGACCTTTTTTGAATGAGGATTTGGCTTGTGGGGTGTTGTATTCAAATCTGCATTAAATCACATAATGTGCAATTCACACGTGTTAGAAGTAAAACCTTAAAATTATGTTCCATCTCATTCTCTCACATGTTAAATCCTATAGATTTATGTGTTTGTCTCTTTTTAATGTCGCTTTTTCTTTATATCGTCGTAGTTTCAAATCACAACAAGGCTAAATAAGTTTTCACTTCATAAACAAGTAAGATCTTTCAACTCAGTGTGTATGAGAATGTATGAAACACCCAAGAAATGTGATTAAATAATCAAGATCAAATAATTTTCATCTATACACTTGTGGACCCTACTTTAATTTTCATCAAGTTCTCGGGTCTAAACTAAGCTCTAAAAGACAGACCTAAAATAAAAATAAACGACAATCAGCCTTAAGCTGACAGTCGTTTAAAAAAAACGAGGGTAATAACAATATTGTATTCCAACAACCTTTGAATCCATATATTTATGTAGTTCTACGTAAAATTGGATAAATATAATTAGAATAGAAAAAAATATTCGGCTTTCAAGCCATATTTCTTTCCATAGCTTTTTTTTTGCTGATGATGGTAAGCGACGATGTGGTCTACCATGTAACACGCTTGCTTAGAAGAAACCAATTCACTCTTGACTTAAAAACCCCGAGGTTGTAGCTATCGGGAAACACAGACTCCGGCAGGGAATTCCACTCCTAAGCAATTTTTTTTTTTTTTCAATAGGCTCGCGCTTGACCACTATCTCACCTGATGGAAAGCGATGATGTGGTCGACGGTGATGCACGCTTGCATAGTAAAAACCCATTCACTCTTGACTTAAAGACCCCTAGATTGTAGCTATCGGGAAACACAGACTCCGGCAGGGAATTCCACTCCTTAGCTGTACGCATAATAAAAGTGTCCCCAAAACGTTTTGTGCGTATGTGTGGGATGTCTACCATGTAGCGATGACGCATCGCCGTGCGTCTGGTACGCATAATGAAAGTATTTTCAAAACGTTTAGTGCGTATGGGTGGGATGTCCACCATGTACCGATGGCGTATCGCTGTACGTCTTGTAGTCCGATGATGAAACGGGTTAGTTGGAATTAGATCATGCAATTCTATCGCACACTCCCCGAAATGTAACCGATAAAAAACCGACAAACTGGCAACTCGGCGACGATGTTCCAGGCTCTGGAGCTTTGTATCAACCAGTGCCTCATTGCCAATGAGCCTCTTGGCCCGTTTTACGATCGACTCTAGTGCATCAAGCTGGTATTTGGCAGATCCATCTCAGCATGCAAGATCGAACCTGCGCTTGATACAACTTAAGCAGCTGTTCTGGCGTGAAGTACCATCTCACCTTCGCAAGGATCCCCAACTTTTTGGCAGCCAGTTGAGCTTTTTCCTCAATGTATGGGCCAACATTGAGTATCGATGTCAACGTTACGCCAAGAAGCTCAAAATGGTCCGTTATCGGCACGGTCACGCCTTGGAAAGATGGAGCCGGGTGGAATTGGCTCCGTTTAGCGGAAAATAGACACGCCTGGGTCTTAGTAGCATTGAACCTGACCAGATTGGCATCGCCCCATTTGGAGACTGCCTTCAAGGCCAGATTCAAGCGCCCAACCATGGCCTCCCGGAGAGACCGGATCAGAGATCCAGTAGCACGCGCGATGGACACGTATCTCCCAGCAACAGTGCTGTCGTCTGCATACGCAAAGGTAGTTTTAGCAGATCGTTTATATGCAGCAAGAACAATTTTGCAGAGAGTACCGACCCCTGAAGGACCCCGGCATTAATACCCAGTTGATCAGACGAGCGGTCATCAATAACCACTCGAATGGACCGGGCCCTCAGGAAGTCTGCGATCCAATCGCACAGTGGTGGTCCATCACTGGGCAGACCGAATGAAGGAAGCTTACCAATAAGGCATTCATGCCAGACCCTGTCAAAAGCCTTCGAGATGTCGAGGGAGACGGCAAGCGCTTCCCCGTGCTTCTCAATGGCCTCACTCCAGATGTGAATGGCATACGCTAGAAGATCCCTAGTTGACTGATTTTGGCGAAAGCCATATTGGCGGTCACTGAGGATGTCGTTAGCTTCTAGGTATGCCAGGAGCTTGGAGTTGAGCACTCGTTCCATACTCTTGCAGAGGATGGAGGTTATTAATATGGGTCTGTAGTTGGCCGGGTCAGCCCGACTGCCCTTCTTGGGCACAGGCTGAACGTTAGCTTAAGCTATCCCTTTTTTGATATAAATCATTATAAAATCTAAGATATTTTCCTAAAATGAAAATTAAGGCCGATTGTTGGCTGAAAATCGGCAATTTCGGTCTAATTTGATAAATTCTACGTTATAATTTTTCGTGGAAAGAATTTCAGAATAATTACGCTAAAACTTCGTCTATCCAAGTGATGTGAAGCTTCATTTTGTTTTTCGTAAAACAATTTACAGGACAGAAAGTTTACGGTAATCTAAGACAAAATGTTGTTTTAAATAAACTTCTTCTTATGTAAACAAGCAGGTTAACATAACGTAAAAGCCATACAAATTGAATAAAACGATTATTCATGGCTGGAAGCTTATCGTGCGGGAAAGTTATCGGGCGCTTATAACAACTAAGACACAACTAAAACTGTAACTTAAACTGTAACTTATACTGTGGACAGTTTTGTTTATATGTGCTCTAATATCAATAAAGACGGCAGCTGTGCCCCAGAAATAAAACGACGGATAGTTATGGCTAATGATGCTATGATACGTCTCCAGAACATCTGAAAAATCGGGGTATAAGTTTTAAAACCAAAGCCCGATTGGTCAGAGCACTAGATTTTTCCAAATTTTCTCTTGAGATGTGGACAATCCGAGCAAGAAAAAGGGAGAAGATATGCGCATTTGAAATGTGATGCTGGAGCCGGGTGCTCCGAATACCTTGGACAGCTGTGACAAATGTGCCTGTCCTTTCCCAAAGTCAAGATCATACCTCATCATAAGATCATGCTTTGATCATTCATTGTCTACAGTATACCTACAGCGTATCCTAACCTATTTTGGCCCTATAATGTGAAGGTGAGATAGCAGTAACGAAAAGCTGTTCATTGTTGACATTGGATCAATGGAGAGATATTGTCCGCTTCTGGGGATCTAGTGATCAGAAGAAGTGAAAACGACTCCTGCTATCCTCACGAGAGTCGAGTGACGGCAAATCTTCGTAACACGTAAAAGCATTGATTAAATACGAGTATATTGATAAATAAATTATGATTCACTCTTTATTTAAATAATGGGTACAACAAATTATATTTAAATTGATCGCTTTAAAACCCGGGATTATCCGAAACGTTACCTTGCTCTTCTTGATTATGTGCTTAAATTTTGCTTTAAAAGGGGAATCAATCAGCAAAGTTGCTATTCCAAATATGTGCTCTGTAACGTTCAGCTGTGTTACGTTGCCTTTCAGGCTTTTAAGGTACAGGTTCCATACCTTGTTATAAATTAATAAACCGCTTAATAATGAGTTTATGAGATATGTGTTAGTAGTTCTTCGTTAAACAATAATATTCTCCAAAGTTTGTTTAGACTTAGAAGATTAACTCTTAATCTTGGGCACCTTTTTATAACCTATTCTCATGAACACTATAAATAGCTAACCAAACATCATCAACCTAGCCAATCAACAGACTTCTAAACTAAGTTCCCAAGCAATTACCACTACTGGACAAGCAAGGAACATAAGTACTTAGCGATGACGTCAATCCACATGAAGACTGACATCGTCCACCAAGTTAGATTATGTTGACGCAGCTCTAGACTCAATTAGATTATGATCAGATGTTTAATTGCCATTCACCTTGACATTTTGGTTTCCCTTAGTTGGCAGAGTTTACGAAGTTGTTTGGTAGAGAAAATGTCTAAGGTATTATGTCTGGGAAATGGACAGCAGTGTCCACTTGAATGGCGATAGCTCTTTGATAAATGGCAGTTTTATGTCACTATAGTAAATTGGTGTGGTTTGAATCTTAGGCGATTAATCTTGTCTCTGTTTTTTATCAAAGTAAACAAGATTATCATTTCCTTACTATCGTTTAATTCCTTATAAGTTTTTAATATGAAGATACTCTCTCTGAAGATACACTCTTACTTAGCTATATTTTATGTAAGAATTGCAAAATAAAAGTGAGCCGGAGATAAAATTTATTTTACCAAATTGTATACATAAGACATGTGGAAATGCCACAAGAAGAGGTATCAATGAGTTTTTTTTTTGTTTTAGAAATTAATTTTTATTGAAGTGATATTTGTTTGGTGAAACCGTTTTGTACTCCTGTTAGGTTTCCTTTATAATTATTGATGTTTTTAACAGAAAACGTTAACGGCCGAGATAGACGCTGTAGCACTAATTTTTATCCAAACATGCACAAGCGACGGACTAAGCTGTAATTACCCCAAATAGCAGAACTCTAAACATTTTGATTGCAACGAACAAGCCCGAATGACTCCGAAGCAAAACCTGAATGGACGCCATGATTCGAAGCCATACGAACGCGTTGCCAAAACGCAGTGATTGCTCGGTTCTGGTTTGTAGGTTGTCACTTGTCACCCAGATTACCCGGTACTGCGGCCTTTGTTTATACTGCCCGGTTAATCTGTGTATAGGATCGGCTATTCACTGGTTTTGTGCTCTTTTTGAGTATAGTATCTGTGTACTGTGTTACTGTGGGCTTTCAACTGGACTTTGGAGATGAAATTGGCACTGTTTTTGAGCAGAAATATGTTCGTTGGCGTTGGTCTAACTATCTATCGATTTTGTATTGTGGGTGCTTTATTATACGGAAATTTTACACACAATACAAAGTTTGTTTCTATATTATACTCGTAAATGGTAAATGTTTTTGTATTTTTGTGATGTTTTCAGATGCTTTGTAAACGGCTTAGTGCCAGGTTCAAAGGCGAGGTTTTTTTTAAGCATTCTTCGGCAGTTCTTTCCCGATTACCAAAAACTGTCCGCTTGCCTACTACAAATATTAGTTACTAGCACTCCGCCCGCGACTTCGTTCGCATGATTTCGTATTTTATTCAACTAAATTATGTGCAGTTAGTGAAGGCGACCAAAAATAAGCTATTGTTAAAACAATAATAAATGGGATAATAATAAAAGGAATCGTAGATATCTACGGTACAAGTTTGGATTTAGAGGACATAGAACCTCCTCCTTTTTGGAAAGTCGGTTAAAAATCTTATTCCTTGGGCAATAATAAATTGCCATCATTAGTTTTTCAGAATTACCCCCAGAAGATGTTTTAGGTGTGTCAACGGTTTTTTGAAGAATCTTACGGCACTAAGACGACCTCTTCCTCGATTTGGAACTACAAACACAGTGTTGTTTGACGGAGATATCGGCGAATATACACAAAAAACAATTAAGTGCCAAAAGGCAAATTGCTTATTAGGTACACCTAAAAAGTGAATAACACTACAAACACTACCGACACTGAAATCTAACTAAAAACACTACAAAGTGGTAAATAACTTTATTTTTCGAAGTCATTAATGAAAATAAAATGTACCTACCAAAGACACCGACTTCGAAAAAGAAATTTATTTTTCACTTTGTAGTGTTTTTAGTTTGAAAACGGCATTTTTTTTTTTGTAAAAATATTTTTATACAACTAAATGTCTCTTTAAAGGTTGAATTTCCAAAAATCCCTCCTTAGTGCTCCCATGCAGCATAAAAAGAAACTATGTGCAATAAAATACTTCAAAAATCTTGAACACCCCCTAAATGGTATTTTGGGGATAGTTCCGAAAAACTAATAACAACCTACATTATTTATTAAGGTTAGTATTTGTGCCAAATTTCAAGTTTATTAACCCAAGATCATCAACACCCCCCTAATCATCTTTTAGGGGTTGTTTCGAAAAACTAATAATGATATCCTTTATTATTTACTTAGGTTAGTAATTGTCCCAAGTTTGAAGTGTATTAATCCAAGAAATGAGATTTTTTATACAAACTTTCACATCCCTTAAATCGTTTTTTGGGGTCCGAAAAATTAACGTTACCTTTATTATTTTGCCCAAGGAATTAGAATTCATTCCAACAAATGTCTCTGGTTTGCTCACCTACATCAAAAAAAAGAAGCCTTGTGCAATAAAATTCTTCAAAAATCTTTAACACACCCATTTCGTATTATAGGAGTAGTTTATAAAAACTTGTAATGACAACCTTTACTTTAAAAACAATAAAAAATAAAAAATGTCAGCTGTTAGTATTTATACCAAGTTTCAAATATATAAGCCCAACAAATTGCCACCTTTAACCTCCATTAGGGATAGAATTGCCGGAAATCAATAAACTCATTATTTTTTATTAATCAAGAGCGTAAACCTACTATTTCATATATTTTACCTTCCAAACCAAAGAAATTTCATATGAAGTTTCAACCCCTACTTTATTCCCATTAGGGGTAGAATTTCTAAAACCTAATAAATACATGTATTCTTTTTATCATCCAAGAGCGTTAATCTAAAATTTCACGTGTCCAACTTACAAACTGTAGAAATTACATACAAACTTTAAACCCCCTTTTTACCTCCGTTACGGGTGGCATTTCCGGAAATAATTAAACTCATTGTTTTTTTATTTATCAGCAGCATAAACCTACAATTTTAGGTGTTTTACCTTCCAAACCGAAGAAATTTCATATAAAGTTTCAACCCCTATTTTATCCCCATAGGGGAAGAATTTCCAAAAACTAATTAATACATTTTTTTTTATCTACCTAAGATTAAATCTAAAATTTCACGTGTCCAGCTTTCAAACTATAGAAATTACATACAAACTTTCAACCCCCTTTTTACGCCCGTCAGGGGTGGCATTTCCGGAAATAATTAAACTCATTGTTTTTTTATTAATCAGCAGCGTAAACCTACAATTTTAGATGTTTTACCTTCCAAATCGAAGAAATTTCATATAAAGTTTCAACCCCTATTTCATCCCCATAGGGGTAGAATTTCCAAAAAATTATAAATATAATTTTTTTTTATGTACCTAGGGATTAAATCTAAAATTTCACGTGTACAGCTTTCAAACTATAGAAATAACATACAAACTTTGAACCCCCTTTTTACGCCCTTAGGGATCAAATTTCCAGAAACCAATAAATATATTAATTCTTTTTATGAACCAAAAGCGTGAATCTAAAATTTCACGTGCCCAACTTACAAATTGTAGAAATTACATACAAACTTTCAACTCTCTTTTTACCCCATTAGGGGTGGAATTTTCAAAAAACAATGAATACATTAATTCTTTTTATCAACTAAAAACGTAAATGTGGAATTTCAAGAGTCCAATTTACAAACTGTAAAAATTGCATACAAACTTTCAACCCCCTTTAGGGATCGAATTTCCAAAAAAAAAAAAAAAATATTACTTCTTTTTATTAAGCACGGGCGTAAATCTATAATTTCACGTGTCCGTCTTACAAACTGTAGAAATTACATACAAACTTTCAACCCTCTTTTTACCCCCTAAGGGTTGGAATTTTCAGAAACCAATAAACACATTAATTAAATAAAACCAAGAGCGTAATGTAAAATACTATGTGTCCAATTTGCAAACTGTAAAAACTTCATACAAACTTTGAACGCCCTTTTTACCCCCTTAAGGGCCGAATTTCCAAAAACAATAAATACATTAATTCTTTTTATCAAGCTAGAGCGTAAATCTAAAATTTCATGTGCCCAACTTACAAACTGTATAAATTACATACAAACTTTCAACTCCCTTTTTACCCCCTTTGGGGTGGAATTTCCAAAAATCCTTTCTTAGTGCTCACTTACGCCACTTGAGGAACCTTTCTGCTAAATTTCATGCTTCTAGGCTTAGCGGTTTAGGCTGTGCGTTGATCGATCAGTCAGTCAGTCAGTCAGTTTCTTCTTTTATATATATAGACTAGCACTCCGCCCGCGACTTCGTTCGCATGATTTCGTATTTTATTCAACTAACTTATGTGCAGTTAGTGAAGGCGACCAAAAATAAACTATTGTTAAAACAATAATAAATGGGATACTAATAAAAGGAATCGTAGATATCTACGGTTCAAGTTTGGATTTAGAGGACATAGAACCTCCTCCTTTTTGGAAAGTCGGTTAAAAATCTTATTCCTTTGGCAATAATAAATTGCCATCATTCGATTTTGAGAATTACCCCCAGAAGATGTTTTAGGTGTGTCAAAGGTTTTTTGAAGAATCTTACGGCACTAAGACGACCTGTTCCTCGATTTGGAACTACAAACATAGTGTTGTTTGACGGAGATATCGGCGGACATACATAAAAAACAATTAAGTGCCAAAAGGCAAATTGCCTAAAAATTAAAAACACTACAAACACTACCGACACTGAAATCCAACTAAAAACACTACAAAGTGAAAAATAACTTTCAAAAATTGTACCTACCAAAGACACCGACTTCGTAAAAGAAATTTATTTTTCACTTTGTAGTGTTTTAGTTGGAAAACGGTATTTTTTTTTTGTAAAAATGTTTTTATACAAAAAATGTCTCTTTAAAGGTTGAATTTCCAAAAATCCCTCCTTAGTGCTACCCTACGGCATAAAAAGAAGCTATGTGCAAATAAAATACTTCAAAAATCTTGAACACCCATAAATGGTATTTTGGGGATAGTTCCGAAAAAATCTACATTATTTATTAAGGTTAGCATTTGTGCCAAATTTCAAGTTTATTAACCCAAGATTTTCAACAACCCCCTAATCATCTTTTAGGGTAGTTTCGAAAAACTAATAAAACCTTTATTATTTACTTAGGTTAGTATTTGTCCCAAGTTTCAAGTTTATTAATCCAAGAAATGAGATTTTCCATACAAACTTTAACAACCCTTAAATCGTCTTTTGGGGGTAGTTCCGAAAAAGTAACGTTACCTTTATTATTTTGCCCAAGGAATTAGAATTCATTCCAACAAATATTTCTCGTTTGCTCCCCTACATCATAAAAAGAAGCCTTGTGCAATAAAATTCTTTAAGAATCTTTAACACACCCTGAATCGTATTATAGGAGTAGTTTTGAAAAACTTGTAATGACAGCCTTTACTTTAAAAACAATATAAAATATCACCTGTTAGTATTTATGCCAAGATTCAAATATATAAGCCCAAAAAATTGCCATCTTTAACCTCCATTACGGGTAAAATTTTCGGAAATCAATAAACTCATTACTTTTTTTATTAATCAAGAGCGTAAACCTACTATTTCAGATATTTTACCTTCCAAACCAAATAAATTTCATTTGAAGTTTCAACCCCTACTTTATTCCTATTAGGTGTAGAATTTCTAAAACCTAATAAATACATGAATTTTTTTTATCAACCAAGAGCGTAAATCTTAAATTTCACGTGTCCAACTTACAAACTGTAGAAATTACATACAAACTTTCAACCCCCCAAAAACTAATAAATAGATATTTTTTTTATCTACCTAGACATTCAATCTAAAATTTCACGTGTACAGCTTTCAAACTATAGAAATTACATACAAACCTTGAACCCCCTTTTTACCCCCTTAGGGATCAAATTTCCAGAAACCAACAAATATATTTATTCTTTTTATGAACCAAAAGCGTGAATCTAAAATTTCACGTGCCCAACTTACAAACTGTAGAAATTACATACAAACTTTCAACCCTCTTTTTAATGGAATTGGAATTTTTAGTGGAATTTTCAAAAACCAATTAATACATTAATTCTTTTTATCAACTAAGAACGTAAATGTAAAATTTCAAGTGTCCAATTGCCAAACTGTAAAAAATTCATACAAACTTTCAACCCCCTTTTTAACCCCTTAGGGGTCGAATTTTCAAAAACTAATAAATACATTACTTCTTTTTATCAACTAAGAGCGTAAATCTAAAATTTTACTTGTCCGTCTTACAATATGTAGATATAACATACAAACTTTCAACCCCCTTTTTACCCCCTAAGGGTTGGAATTTTCAAAAACCAATAAACACATTAATTATTTTTATCAAACAAGAACGTAATGTAAAATTGCTTATGTCCAATTTACAAACTGTAAAAACTTCATACAAACTTTCAACCCCCTTTTTACCCCCTTAGGGGTCGAATTTCGAAAAACTAATAAATAATTGAATTTTTTTTATCAAGCAAGAGCGTAAATCTAAAATTTCATGTGCCCAACTTACAAACTGTAGAAATTACATACAAACTTTCAATCCCCTTTTTACCCCCTATGGGGTGGAATTTCCAAAAATCCTTTCTTAGTGCTCACTTACGCCACTTGAGGAACCTTTCTGCCAAATTTCATGCTTCTAGGCCTAGCGGTTTAGGCTGTGCTGTCAGTTTCTTCTTTTATATATATAGATTAGCACGATTTAGGTACCAGACCATAGACAATGGTCCCTATATTGACACTACAAAATACGTTTGATTTACTAATACACTCGCGATCATTCTATTTGTCAGTTCCTCGCAAATGAAGCGCGGTGTTATACAAAGACGAGTAAGCACTTTTCGCTGCCGTTCTATTTACTTCCTTCCACGCATCGCTGCACTCCATCGGCTGTTAATCGTATGGGATGCGAAGAGCACACGTATAAATACATCCTGTATGTGTAGCTGCTTTTTATATTGTTTGAAACTGCCTTCAAACAATAATAGTAATATTTTAAAGGTGTCTTTACCATTTGATGTCGATTTCCGCTGGGTTCTGAAGATTGAAATTTTAGGATGTTCGACTAAGAGCCGTTCTCCACGTAGTTGAGCAAAGGCTATTCATATTGATTGAGTTACTTACACAACAACGGTGAGATACAAGGAAAAATACATTAAAAATCACTCGCTTTTGGGTATTGTTGTTTGAGCAAGTAGTTGCTTGTTGTGTCGATAGATGGCGTTGTTTACTTTTGGCCGAATCCTGAATCGCGGTGTTAAGATTCTCCAAAGATTAGCCTACATAAATTAGTTTCTTTGTGTCATTCTCCACGTACGTATTTTCCGAACGGATGGTAGAATCACATAATCAAGATCCAGTTCTATTGTCACCCAGCGACGCCGAGCCGAGGTTCGTATCCCAAAGGGGATAGCCCTCAGCGTGGTTGCTTAGGTTAAGTTCTTGTGCCTGGCTGGCGATTCAGGTTTAGTCTCCACATGGAAAGTCCGGTTAAGCAGTAGTCATCATTTGGTTGAACTGCGAGACGCTACTCATAAAAAAAAAAGAAGTATGTATGTTTTTAATACATATACAAAAGTAAGGGTTGTTCTATTTAGTATCACACCAGATAAGACAAGTTTGTGCTGCAGTGTCTGTAACACCCTAGTGTTTGGTGTAGTGGCGTTAACTGGATTTTTAATTTATATGGGGCAGGGCAGGGTTCAATAAAGGATGAAAGTTTGTATGGAAATTCATTACTTCTGCCAGATTTCATTTAAAAGTATGAATGAAATCGGCGCAAAACATCACAAACACAAATTTTATAAGTCCTAGAGATAACATTCGCAAATTAGATTACCTACACCTACAGCCTACAGTATTGTATCAAAGAATATATAATGAGGACCTTTATTTATCAAAATAAGGACAGACCGTCTCAGTCTAGTTACAAACTTGACACGTTGACACCTTTTTATGAAATCCATTCACAAAACTTCTTCGCAAGACATTTATATCGATCGCGGGATTCTGTAGAATACATAGTACCTATTTTTATATCGCTTTTATTCCTAATGTTCTAGAAAAAACCCTTTTTGCCAATTTTATAGAGTTATTTTGTAGGACACTGGAAGGAATACTAATTCTGGTTTATGTTATACCAGCGACTTATTTCGAGACTGTACAAACTTTTTGTTTCTACAAAACAAAAAACGGAAAGAAACGAAAAAGTATTAAGCCCGGTTGAATTTTCGTTTTATTTATTGTCACATTTTAGAGGAGAGGGATGTTTTAAATAAATCTACATTTTTAACCGACTTGCCGAAAAGGAGGTGATTCTATGCTAGACTTTATTTTCCTACGCTTTTACGGTGATTCTACAAACGGTACAAAGTTAACAAATATACAAGATACATGCCTTTCGTCTGCTTTCGTGACATACAACATTTAAACTGGGGGTCTACTCCCTATCTCCGTCAACGAAGTTACGGGCCCCACCATAAAGTATTCCGAAATTTCGGCATGTAAAACAAAAAACAGTGGGTAAAAACACATCGGGAGTAGATAACATAGGTATTGCAATAATAGGGTTGTTATGTTCTGGGGCCTTACTCAGACGTGTCAAAACTGTCATGGTTTCACTGTGAAATAGGGACGGAGCTATACAGGACGAAGACCATTACATGGGGTCCCAGTGCTAATAAAGAAAATTTGGTTCAAATAAATGTCACTAGATGGCGCGATATGCATAGATTTGTTATTAAATTAAGTGTAAAATTAACATTTTCTAGAATTGATCATAAAACTTTTATGTTTTGGTTTAATCAACTCTCCTAAGCACAATATTATGAAAAATTGGGCTCTTAATTCATATTTCAAATGCATCATTTAAAATTGCTTCCAATAGATGGCGCGGTTTTAAATATCTGAAGCATGTCAATCTATTTTTAAATTTGTATTGTAACACATTTTGGTATGAATGGTAATGGAACTGTAAGCTGTAAAAAAATACTATAAAACAAATCGTCACTGTATTTAAAGAGAAGAATAATCACGAACCTAGAAAACCCTTTTATTTGAAAGTCGCTACTAATACCATCTATAGTCGTGGAACGGAACCGAACGCGGTCGAATAACTTATAAAAATAATCATCTTAATTAGACGAAAAACGCTAGTTACGTCGGCACGGTTTCTTTGTATGGGATGAGGCATCTGAATACTAATATAATATTATCTATGACCATTATTACTTTTTACTGCAGAATCACAATGGCGTTAACACATTATTGTACGGCCCTGGGGGCCTACTCCCGAAGCTCGAAGTTCGTAGTTTCGACCTTAGTTACGGGCGTTTCCTACTCCCTAACACCTACGGACGGATGATTCGTTCGGGGCCCGAACGAAGAATGAATGACAACACAATTTGACAGTTTTACCTACTCCCGATGCGTTTTTATCCGTTCGAAAAATTGAATTTGACACTTGTTATAACGGATCGTCCGTCAAGATAAGACGACATCAAAATAGTTATCGTGCGGTCGACGAAACTTATAATTCCCAACGATGGCTGCTTTTTTAATGCTCGCAGAAGATCTACTGGAAGAGCGGAGGCAACGTCGATGACATTTGCGCCAAAACTTCCAGTTGGCAAGTATTCCCGACGTTGAGTTCATAGGGAACTATAAGCTCACTCGGGAATTATTTGAGGACTTGTGTGAGGAGCTAAACCTCTTTTGCCTCAACACTTACGACAAAGTGGTGTTGATCCGAGAATGAAGGTAAGGTTAGATTAAATATACTGGTAACTTATTGAGCTGTATTACCAATCCCACCCATTTACATTTGTTGTTTTTGTTTAATTTCAGATCCTAGCTGCTCTTAATTTTTATGCCCGGGGGAGTCACCAATGTGCAGTGGACCTTAGCAGTGATGTTCCAATGGCACAAGAGACAGTGTCATGCTGTCTGCGCCACGTCATAAATGCACTGAACAGACCCTCATTAATAAAAAAGTACATAAGGTATCCACATAATTTGGCTGGGAAAATTCTTATAATAAGAAAGTAATTTTAAAAGCTTGTACCATTTTTCTAAAACAAATATCTATAGGTATTTAATAAAATATACCTAGCCTGCCATTTGAACAATGACTACCTATGCTTTGAAGAGTGTTTATGAAAAATATGGCCTGACAAGTGTAGTGTTACAGGGAATTTTGGGTACCCACTTCGGGGATTCATGATGAGAATGTAGACAATGCTGTAGAAGACCCCAATAGACAAAAACATGCTCGGTCCAATAAACAGCGTATGTTTAGCATTTAAAAAACCGATTAAGATGCCTCATAGCAGCAAGAGAGCTGCATTATGCACCAGTCAGTTGGTATTTGTCGCAATTTATACTAGGTATGGCTATGTTTTTCTAATAACACATTGAACAGTTGAACAATATCTTTTTCATCTATTTATGAGCATATTTTAATAATTTTTCAGGTACAATTGTCATTGCCTGCTGTGTTTTATACAATATGTTTAATGAGGCGGACTTAGAAGCACCTTCCCTCAGCGAGAAGATCTTCAAATTGAGTGCAGTAGACAGGGAGAAGTGTCTACAAATATAATATCTGCCCATCAAGCTCTTCAGCAAGCGCAAAGAGCGAGAGACAGATTAGTGCAATTGCTGGAAAGAAATATATACTTATGCAGTCTCACAAGAAAACTTTACTAATAAAGCCAATATAAATGCATTGGTATGTGTATGACTAGATGTATGAATGTGAGTGAAGCAAAAGCAGTATGTAAGGATCGTAGCAGGTGGCATTCTGTAGTTTCTGCCTACCCCCATGGGAAAAAGGCGTGAGTTTATGTATGTATTATTGACTTCACAATAAAAGGTTTTTTTTTTATTATACATTTATTTTTATTTTTCACCATTCAAATCTGAATAAATTTAACAATTAACAACATACTATACAATAACTACAAAAATAGAATATACTTTATAGTACACCATAAAATTATACACATTTACAAGAAAACTTATTTATACGGGTACAAAGGCGTCTTATCGCTGACAGATATCTACTAGACAACCTTTGGATGGACTGAAAAAACTTAGAATTAAAAAGACTACCCAAGTCTGCAGTGTACTGTTGTTAGATTAAAACATATATATATACAAGATTATATTACTGTAATAAATACTATACAAAAACCAAAAAATATTTATTTGTGACCCGCACAGGAGACACGAGAAATAAGCAACAAATTTAACAATAATAAAAATACAACCCCAAGCGAGACCCAAAAATATCACAGCATGTGCAGCGTTACCCAAAAAGGAAATAATGCAGCGCTGATATTCTAATAATTTATATTGACACTTCAATGTGGTTTTCCTTTTACTAATCAGTCTTAAATTATTGCTAGGACCTTAATTTCTCTTACTTGTCTACTTGAGTCTCAAATACCTAATAATCAGAATAAAATTAACACTTAACACACTATAACAATCAAAACATAGATTTTCCTTTATTTATCAGTCTTAAATTATTGCTAGGAACTTAAGTTTTTCAAGAATATTCCAGCTTTACTTCATCGAGCATCTTATTTCTTCTAGTTTTTATTATAAGCCTTTGCACTTCCACTTTCGGCAGGTGTGTCTTACTGATGGACCCTGTACAACAAAAACTGAATATCATTGACGGATAAAATACAAAATATATGATTGTGTGTCTGTAATTTATTAATATTTTGCAAAAAAAAATAGTCTACTACCAAAAATTATAAATTTTGTTAAGTATTACCGTTGGAATAGCTGGTTGGACTCTTGACTAGGTTTGTTGCTCCTCAAAACCCTCTTCTATAATTGATAGTATCTTTAACTCCATTTGGGAGCAGGTTGGTGCTACCAATGGACCATGCTGACCGTCTGACAGCACCAACAGCGTTCTTGGCCAAATGTTTTTAACAGCCCGCACCTAAAATTTGGATATTTCGTTAATTTTAATTGCATGAAATGTATAATATATAAAAACACTATACTCGTAAGTACTCCTGCAGATATTAACCCAGTCAGTAAATAATCAAAAATGCCTTTGCCACAGCCGGGTTAGGTTAGCTCTGCTAGCTAACCCCTACTGACTGGGTTAAAGTATTTGCAAGAATACTGACTATGATTGTGTGCACTTTACTGAGGACAAGCCCTTAAAATCATATTAATATTGACGAGTAATGTATTAAACTCACCGTTTGCCACTGCTCCACGGAATTAGTGCAACTTTCCATTGAATTAAGTTGCTCAGGTTTTCCCACAGCCGTTTTGAGCGAACTTATGAAGACGACAAGGGCCTCAATTTGTGCGTAAGTTGCTGCTTAAGCGGTTGGGCCATTTTAATGAATTATTAATGAAAAGGAAAACTAAATTCCTCCAAGGTATTTATTATTTATTTCTTGACAATTGACAATTCTTTTGAAAGTTGCTGTCATAAGACATAAAGAAAAAAAAGCAAAGGTATCAATAGGATAATGCCGCTTTCCAGACAATAATGACAAAAGTAATTCATTTCTATATTTAAATATTTTATTTTTTGTATAGTAAGCTTGAAACCACAAACTAGGAAAACCGGTAATGGACCGATAAAATAGTGCAACTCTAACGTCATCCATCGTTCGTTCACGAAAATTGTCTATGATCCCGTTCGAAGCTCAATAATCCGAAATCGTTAGGGGGTAGGGTTCACTCCGAAGTTTCGAAATACTTTCGAACGGCTCGTAACTTCGTCGACGAAGATCGGGAGTAGGCCCCCTGGTCATGATTCCCATGATTTTCTCATGAAAGTTCTATCATCAGTGTAACCATAGTCAATAGAAGTTTTCTCAGTACTCCAAATAATGTTACACAAAACCTTTTTAAGGGTATGCCTATATAAGTTTACATTGTATGTTGTACCTTTCCACTTTTCTTTCTCGCGATTAAATTCGATACGGATTCCGAGCCGGTTTTTCTTCCAAGGACACTGTTAACGTATTATCTTCTAGAATTCTCTGGTATTTTATACCGACATTTTAGTCCTTATACAAGGACAAAGTCTGGCGCGTACATAATATAAATTAACCGCATTATAATGTGTTGTAACACACACATGGCTATTATAATTTGTGAAAATGTTGTTACATTAAGGTATTAGTTATTTTGAGGAGTTGGTTAATTGAAATGTTGGTATTTTTGGACTCACACTACAAAAGTAATTTATAACACCAGTGTAGTAGGGTAATAAACTTTTCGTTAACTATTTAACAAGTTATGATACACGTGCCGTGTCGTATTTGTATAAAACATAACATAGATAATATTACGCCCATATTCACCGAAGGGTTATACAGAGATCTACCTATATAACAACGCTAAAGCATCGCTGTTAAAGGGAAAACATCGTGAGGAAACCTGGACTTATAGTGAGTTTATTACAAGATTGTGATCCATTGGAGTAATTGCTGCAACGCGTTCCAGTGCGAGGATAAACAAATAAAATAAATAAATAAAATAACACACACAAATTGCCAGTTATGTTTAAGTCACCGTAGAATAGAATAGAATAATAATTTATTTGCACAGAATGTAGGTACAAAATATTTGCAGATGTTTTATAGTTTGAGATCATTCTACCTTAAATTAGGCATGCAATTATTTAGTACAAGTGCTCAATAGTTTAAAATATTGTCAATATACAAAATCTTATAATATGATCTGTGCATATTGTTAAAATTTATTTAAATAATTTTAAGAAAATAAAATAAAGTATTCAAGATGTCAGGTATAATAAGGTAATTATAGAGATGTATCATTCAGAAATTCATAAATGGAGTAATAACATTAATCAATTAATAGAGTTCCGTTCCCAAAGGGTAAAAACGGGACCCTATTACTCAGACTCCGCGGTCCGTCTGTCTGTCTTTCACCAGCCTGTATCTCATGAACAGTGTTGAAATTTTCACAGATGATATTGTATTTCTGTTGCCGCTATAACAACATAAACTAAAAACCAGGGACCGAAAACCCTTATAAATTACGGTACCGGTATCGAAGAATTTTGGTAACCTCTACGATTTAGGTAACCGCTATCTGGGTAACCCAAGAAGAAGAAACAGGTTACCTTTATTTAGGTTACCGTTTTTATACCGGTTACCTAAAAAGGACCTTGATTAGAAAGAAACAGAATATCGCAATGCCGACAATTTGTTGGCATTAGAAAATACATTACCAGGGAGATCGTCGTGTGTGCTGTAGTACGTGTGTGTGCGTCTGTACGCAAGTCCTGTTTACGTTAATTTAGTACGCCTTTTTGCGGCGTATTTGAGTTAAAGTAAAAAAGGAAATAGACAAAGGTTAAGATAGTCAGATAATATTACATTGTAAATTGGTAAATGGGGGTTATCTTTTTCTCTCATCATAGAAATCAACTCGGTAGTTTGTTTATTTAACTTGCGGAGAAACGTACACGCCCGTTTTTCGAATAGTGGGCAGCACTTCCTCGTAAACAAAGCGCTTATCTTTTTGCTTGAAATTTGTTTGAGCGCGCTAGCAGAGTACCTACACTTTTTGTATTAAAACATTATCATGAAGTGTTCGAACATTTCATGAAATGATTGTATCATGATGTGGTCAGCATAGGCACCCTAATTGCGTAATACACGATCAATCATAATCTGTTTCATTTCGACAGTTCAAAAATTTTATTTATCGTAAAATAAAATACATAGATTACCCGCCAGTAGAGGAGTTGATGTCGATTTGTTTTTTTTGTGCTTCATGGCGGCGGTATGAACCAAATCAAACAAAGTAGGGTGACCACGTAAAAAAGTCGATAGACTTTTATTGGATTTCCAAATATGATAATTGTTATGGAAAGCGACTAATTTGGAAGTAACACTCGCTCGGCGCACGCGCGGGTGGTTACACTTCTTATCTAACCCATTTGGTCGGGGTGCCACAGGCGACGTGTTTTTTTTTAAATCATATTTTAAGTGTTATGTTGCATTTCACGGAGCACATGGCACCCCAACCAAATGGGTTAGGTTACGGTTTTTTGTGAATACATACAGTGCGTCCATTATCACTTGTCCCGTGAAGCGATTGGTATCACTGTTAATATTAATATAAATAGTTTAAATATTGAAACTAAGGCGTCAAACTGACGAGCAGCACTTTGTGTCGACTAAGCGAACTTCAACAGTCGACAGAGGCAACCGCAGCTGTTGACAGAAGCAACTGCTACTGTCGATAAAAGCACCTGCTATAATCTGTCTAAGCTTGGAAAGCCATGGTGCCAACGTGAAGGCAAGGGAAAAGTAAGGCTTAGCACGCACTGCGATTTTTATTCGCGCGAATTATTTTCCGCCCATTCTGTGTCCTATGGAAATGTATGAAGCTGCACGCACTGCGGAAAAAAAAACGCCCTCAAATAGTACTAAAAAATTCGCGCGGAAAATAATTAACGCGAATAAAAATCGCAGTGCGTGCTAAGCCTTATAGTGCACAGTCTGAACTACGAGGATAGTATTGCCAAATAACGCCAACAAAAAAAAAGTGTGACTCCGGTTATACGAAAACTAATGTTATTTTGTTATCCATTCTGCTGATGAATTAAAGAATATGGAAACTTCAAATAAACCACTGATGCAGATATCTACTACTTTGGAGTTTGGATCCAGATGCATCTACTCCAATTAAATTCAAATTGCTCTGCCCCAGATTTATCTTCTGATAATTCATCAAAACAAATGAAAGATAACGGAAACGTGCCAAACTCAGTAAAACAAAGTATGGAAGATGACAAGATGGCGAAACCTTTGTGCAAATTAGTCATAATATGATTATTATTACAGGACTTCTGGCCAAATATTCAAACGCCACTTGATGTCGAGATGCCGCTGAAGCCCTATTTATACGAAGTTTATTGCTACAGGCAATAAACTTGCATCTTATAAATAGGGCTTAAGTCTCGTGGTAATACAGTCACTTTGACTTAGAGTGATAGAGACAGCAAGAGACTTAACTTAAAATTGAGTAGCGTTTTAATATTTGGGCATTAGGTGCCAAAGCTTGACAAAACTAAATAAAAAAGTACTATATGATTTCTGATCTTCTTCATCATGTCAACCAGGAAGCAAATGTTCAATAATGTCAGATACAAGATCAATTCGGTGAAAACCGGTCGCGATCATCGCATGGTACATGGCACATTGAACATCAATATCAAGCTTGAAAGGTCTCGACTGATGAAGTCTACGCTCCGTCCAGCACAGATCCAGATCCAAATACCCGACACCTTTCAGCTCAAACTCCAGAATCGCTTCAAGTGCCTAGGGAGCTCCGTGGACGATACAGCGATAGTTTTGTGTAAGCTGTCCATGCGGTCGGGTCTAAGTTTTCTAGGCCCGCCGTACAGATAGGAACAAAATGCTCTCTGATACTACTCTTAAGCTCATGAAAGAGAGGCATGAGATGATCTTGCAGTCTTTAGACGATGCGTTGAAATACCGGCAGCTAAATAGACGGATCTCAAAGTCCTTGAAAAACGACCTCCACCGCTTTCATGCCGAAAGTATTAGAGACGAGATTGAGCGGCATAAGGGCTCCAAGGTCTATGCATGAGATCTGTCTACTGGGCAATTGGGCAGCGCCAGCTTACGAAACTGAAAACCGATGATTGCAGTATCGTATCCGCCAAACTGGAGCTTCTGAGGAAGATCGAGAGATTCTATGGGCAGTTGTACACGTCAACCAGTAAACCCGTCGCGAATCTAGCAAATGACCCTAGAGCTAGATTGACCCGATACTATCCAAAGACGTTACGGACGTCAGCCTATATGAGATAAGGATGGCTCCGAAACAGCTTAAGAACAACATGGCACCGGGTGATGACGGAATTACGGCCGAACTCCTGAAGGCGAGTGGAGAACCAGTAGTAGGCCCTTCAGAAGCTGTTTGATTCCTTCATACTTGGGGGGAAAACGCCACAGGTATGGTGCTGGGGTGTGATGGTACTCTTCTTCAAGAAGGACGACAATGCCCTACTGAAAAACTATAGGCACATCTCACTTCTTAGTCATGTCTACAAGCTGTTTTCAAGAGCCATTACGAATCGTCTCAAGCGCAAGTTTGACGATTTCCAGCCTCCCGAACCAGCCGGATGCCGCAAAGGCTTCAGCACCATAGACCACATACATACGCTGCGGCAGGTAATACTTAAGGCCGAAGAGTACAACCTGCCTCTTTGTTTAGCGTTTGTGGACTACGAGAAAGCCTTCGAAATGATCGAGACTTGGACTGTATTTCAGTCTCTCCAACGGTGCCAAATTGACTACCGGTACATCGAAGTGTTTGTACAAAAACGCCACCATGTCAGTTCGAGTTCAGGATCAGACCTCGAAACCCATCCTTCTGAGGCGAGGTGTTAGACAGGGACATGTCATATCTCCGAAAATATTCACCGCTGCACTGGAGGATGTCCTCAAGGTTCTGGACTTGAGAGGGCTAGGCATCAACGTCAATGCTGAGTACATCACACACCTTCGGTTTGCCGACGATTTAGTGGTTATGGCTGAGACCATGGAGGACTTCAGTACAATGCTCGATGACCTCAGTAGAGCTTCCAAAATAGTGGGTCTTAGGATGAACATGGACAAAACCAAGGTGATGTTGAATGCCCTATCAAGACCGGAAAATTAATTAAGATCACGAATATTTAGCCGAATCATGAAGTATTCGTGCGTCTAACTACATCATGAGCGTTCGATGTTCTATTTCATGAAATGGCCGAACATCTTCATAAAATGATCAATTCTAAGATCTGGCCACGCTCTGTGTTCTGTTTGACTACCTTCATTTGCCCGAAAGCATAAATTAAAACAATTTAATTAAATTTAATTAAACGTTAGCCACAGCCACAGACAAAATAAAAAAAAACAAGACACAGCGCTGCGAACGATACAGTGAAGAATGCCAAATCTACGCGCGCGATTCGTTCAACTAAACTCAGTTTATGCAAATACAGCGTTCAGATTGGTAGTTTCTCAGCGGTACCAACCAATCAGAACGCTAAACGCGAAATTTGTATTTATTTATTATTGTAGGGAAAACTAACAGTAGTATACTAAAAATATACAAAGTGTCTTAAACATATGAATTAACAAATATACTACCCACTACATTTTCCACAGATTACTATTTACACAAGTAAAACAAACTGATTAGCAAAAGTTATTATAGTCAGGGCATGTAGAAACATTAGAAGCTACTGTTCATCCATAAATATTTAGATTATGTTAGTTCTAAAGGTTTATTTTTTGCTCCTCCCTTCTATGTATAAATAATAAAAAACCCAAAACAACTGCCCAGAAAACGTTATCCAGGGTGAATTACGAGGAACTTGACATCAACATGAGAAACACAGATTTTACCCCCCTTTTCCTTATGTCTGACCCTAATGATGCTATAGACAAACTTACACAAATGACAAAAAATGCTATAAGCGAATGCACGACAATTGTCAAAGTCCCAGCAAGTAAAATTACTCTGAAACCGTGGATTACGCCAGGCTTGCTGCGGATCCGGAACCGAGACTCCCTGCACAAGAAAGTCAAACAATCTCCAGGCAATGAAACGTTAAAAATCACATACAAACGATACAGAAATTTTTGTACAAACTTATTGAGAAAAATAAAAAGAAAATACGATTCTGAGGAATTAAATAAGGCATCTCAAAATCCTAAAAAACTATGGGACACTATAAAAACAATCACAAATACACAAAAAAAGAAAACCCTTCCAAACAACTTCTAAATCACTCTTATTCGCCTGGTCAGTCTTGCAATGCGGTAAATGAATTCTTTGTCAGCATTGGGAAAAACTCGCAGAAAATATTCGGAATGTCCAAAACCATACACCTCCCACACATACCTCAACATCTAGTAAATCTTTTGTCTTAGAACAAACAGATCCTGATGAAGTTATAAGTACCATTAACCAGCCGAGGGTCAATGCGGCCGCTGGATGGGATGGCATACCTCAAACCTTCTTAAAAAGATATGCTCCGACTCTCGCACCCGTACTAAGCCACATTTTTAACCGTTGTTTTGAATCTGCTACCTTCCCCACTTCTCTTGAAAAGGCAATTATTCATCCCATCTTCAAGGGTGGTGACGGGAGCTTGCCAAACAATTATCGCCCAATAGCGGTTCTTGGTGCCTTGTCTAAGGTGCTTGAACGCCTCTTAAACAGGCGCCTGGACCACAGCAGTTTGGCTTCCGCAGGAATAAATCCACTTGTGATGCTGGATCTCTTCAAGAGCTATCTTACCAACCGCTCACAATTTGTTACTATAGGGAATCACAAAAGTGTTGAGCTACCTATTCAGTACGGAGTGCCTCAGGGAAGCATTTTGGGGCCCACCCTGTTTCTTGTTTTTATTAACGACCTCTGCAACCTTCAAATTTCAAATGCCTCAATAGTTTCATTTGCAGATGATACTGCCATCACTTTCGCCGCAAACTCTTGGTCGGTCCTCCAAGCAACTGCACAAGATGGCTTTAATTCTGCCCTGAAATGGCTTTCCCGTCACTCTCTGACTCTTAATGCCAATAAAACTAATTTCGTTACTTTTTCTATCACAAACACTTCCCAACCAAAAACCTCGATCTGTATACAAGCCCATTCTTGTTTCACACAATCTCAACTTAATTGTCAGTGTCCTACTATAACCTCAGTGGAACAAGTTAAATATCTTGGAGTAGTTCTGGACAAAAACCTTAATTTCAGGTCACACATTAACATCCTTACTGGTCGCGTACGCAAGCTTATTTATATTTTTAAAACTTTGCGTCATGTAGCCAACCCTTTTATTATTAGAAATGTATACTTTGCACTTTGCCAGTCAATCCTCATTTATTGTATGTCTTGCTGGGGTGGTGCCGCAAAGACCATACTCAAGCCTCTGGAGACAGCCCACAGAGCTATTCTAAAAGTGGCTACGTTCAGACCGATTATCTTCCCAACCGCAGAACTCTATAAAGCATGCGAACTACTGAATGTTAGACAACAATACTTCTTGCAAACAATCCTACTACAACACAAGAGAACACCTTTTAAGAAAATTTCTAAACGCCGAAAAGACCTCATCTGCACAATCCCACCACCAACCACAACATTTTTCAAAAAATTCGCACTCTATCTTGGTCCATCAATTTACAATAAAATTAATGCAATAGTCCCAATTTACGGATTAAGATGTCGTATTTGCAAAAAGACTGTTCGCTCCTACTTACTGAACCTAAACTACAATGAAACAGAAGAACTCCTAAAGAAGTGATCACACTAACACAAACATGCATCACACAACATAGAAAACTAACACACACTACAATAACACAAACACACACAACACACACAAACATACTGAACATATATTTTTTATAATTTTTGTTGATTTGATTATTATTATTTCCTATTTTGACTTTCGATTTAGTACAATTTTAATTTCTATTGTTTTTAAAGTATTTTTTTGTTTCTTTTTGTATTTGATTGATTTTAACAATGTAATTTTGACAACATGTTCTTGCTAAAAGTCAACCCGTATTTTTTACGAAAGGGGATAGCAACTGATTCTTTTAAACACAGGTGACTTTGTCACCTATCTAGAAGAACAGTACTGCACCCATTAACTAGATTAAGATCTCTAATGCCTATGTCACTTAACCATGCAATGTATCTAGTCCTTAGTTCATGAATAAATTTATTTTATTATTATTATTGCCATTTATTCATGATATGTACATATTTTTACATTTTTAAATATTATTCTATAAAAAAATAAAATAAAAAAAACATTTAAAAATACAAAAATAGTAGCCCACCGGTATCGGGAACAGGGTCCAAGCTACCGGTGGTCAGGGCTCCTGAGAGAGGAACCTCCTAACGATACGCTCCGTGTCCAGGAGTACTGCTTTCTGGATCAAGCCCTTGATCC
The DNA here is from genome assembly GCA_964057195.1 of Orthosia cruda. Lineage (NCBI taxonomy): Eukaryota > Metazoa > Arthropoda > Insecta > Lepidoptera > Noctuidae > Orthosia > Orthosia cruda. Next base: position 9,375,673 of record OZ059834.1, read on the forward strand.
AACTGCCCAACGAGAGCCTCCTCAGATGTTCGTCGAGGCTCTTGGCTATTATGCCATTGGCCGTAACGACTATCGGCACAATGATCGCTGTATTCACGTCCCACATGTCGACAACCTCGCGAGCCAGATCAAGATACTTGCTTTTCTTATCTCTCTCAGCCTTCACGAGGTTCTCGTCATGTGGGACCGCTATATCAACAATCATTGCGCGACGCTCTAGTCGGTCTATCACCACTATGTCAGGCTTATTGGCAACAATAGTCATGTCAGTGATGATAGACCGATCCCAATACAACGTGACATTGCCATTTTCGAGAACTGGGTCGGGCACATATTTATAGTAAGGCACTTCTGACTCCACAAGATTGTATTTAAGAGCAAGTTGCTGATGGATAATCCTGGCTACAAGGTTGTGTCTATGCAAATAGTCTCCGTTAGCCAGACTAGAACAACCGGAGATAATGTGACGGATTGATTCACCCAGCCGGTGACATGCCCGACAGATGTCAACCGTGCCGTCCTTCACAATGTATTTCCGGTAGTTGTTCGTCATCATAACTTCGTCCATAATCGCAAAGACAAAACCTTCGGTTTCCCCGAAAAGGTCACCAAATCGTAGCCAGGCCACGGACGCTAAAAGATCTACATCGGGCCCATGTAGGACCCGGTAGAAGCGTCCGTGAAGCTCCTTGCTCTGCCATGCCTCGCTGCGGTCATTAGTATCTAATACTATAGGTTTGCGCCAGTTCTCGTTAGCCAAGGAGAGCGGGGTAAGGCCCTTGTCCACCGCTACCACATCTCGATGCATACCCACGTCAGCGGCCTGGAAGTATTCCCTAAGACTGCATACCTCGCGGTTGTGTAGGGTCTTAGCATTTAAAAAGCCACGATCCCCGCACTTCCGAGGGATATACAGTCTCATAACCGATGAACGTGGGTGATGCATACGATTTGCGGTAAGCAGCGTGCGGACCCTCCTATCCAGGGCGTCAAGTTCAGTCTGAGTCCATTTGAGTATGCCGAAATGAATACCGGCATGACCCAGCCGTTGAAGGCGCGCACCTTGTTACCGCCCGATAAAAGACTATTTAGTACTCTTTTCAGGCGGCCAAAGAAGCGCTCCTTCAACGACTGTTTCACGTCAGTAGCATTGATGCCTAGTGCTTCCGACATACCCAAATACTTGTAAGTTTCGGTTGAGGAAAGGGATCGAAGGTGTATGGAATCCGAGAGTTGTATTCCCACGGATTCCATAATCTCCCCTCGCTTTACATGCATGACTGCACATTTGTCCACACCAAATTCCATACGGATGGCGTCACTGAAGGTTTCTGTTACCTTCAGTAGCTTCATCAGTTGCAAGTTGTGGGGGGCAAAGAGCTTCAGATCATCCATGTAAAGGAGGTGTGATATGACCTGACCACCTCTCCTCAACCGATAGCCCAGACCTGAACCCTCCAGCAGTGTACTGAGAGGGTTCAGGGCTAAACAAAACCACAGAGGACTCAGACTGTCGCCCTGAAATATTCCGCGCTCGATCCTTATAGGTTCGCCGTTTTCCTGAATCTGTCGACATCCTGGATAGTGAAGGACCGTCCTCCACTGCCCCATACATGACGTCAGGAAGGCGCGCAGAGTTGCATCAATTTTACACAACTCCAGCACCCTCATGAGCCATGTATGTGGCACTGAGTCATAGGCCTTCTTGTAATCTATCCAACATATCGCCAGATCCTTGCGGGAACGGTGAACCTGTTGGCTAATGGCAATGTCTATGAGGAGCAGCTCCTTAGTACCGCGGGACCCGTTCCTACATCCATTCTGAGAAGCAGTCATGATGGCGTTATTGTCAATATGTTGATTAATTTTCGCTCTCAGAATGGATGTAAGAACTTTATAGACCGTCGGTAAGCACGTTATCGGTCTATAATTTTTAGGATCCGCAGTACTACCTGATTTGTGGAGCAGGTGGGTTATTCCTGTCGTTAGGAACTGGGGCAGCGATCCTGACTCTAAGGTAGACTGGAACTGAGTTGCCAAACGAGCGTGCGACCTTTGGAACCATTTAATCCAAAAGTTGTGCAGTCCGTCCGGCCCTGGAGATTTCCAGTTAGGCAACGGACGGACTGCACGAGCCACATCTTGGGGGCTGATGGTAATTGCCTCCATTTGTGCTATCGGATCGCACGCTCGTTCGACCTCCCGAGTCCAGTCACCCTCGGTGTGACTGACAGGCACCGACCAGATATCGCGCCAGAAGGAACACATGGCGTCATTATCCGGTAGGCGCATATCAGTCACACCTTGGTTGGGTTGCTCCCAAGCCCTATAAACCCACCTTTCGTTGCTCTGGAATCTGCGATTCTGAGTGTATCGCTCCACTCGCCGCTTGTACCGACGAATACGGTTTGCCCATGAATAGATCTTCTGCTTCAAGAAGTCAATACGCTCTGTGACGCGGGACATATAATCTCGAAAACTGATATCACAGTCCCTGAGAACGCCCGCCTCACAAAGCGCATCACTCTAGGGCGAGTGATGCCCTCCCTGAAGCAGATAAGCTTGCCGATGAGTGCTCTAGCCTCACCGATACGACGCTCAATCCTGCACTGCCATGCTGGTATAGCTGGTCGTGTAGCTCTGTCAGTTTTGGGAAACTTGACGTTAGCTACACGACATGTTGCTGCAGCCGCACAGTACAAGATCGAGTGGGTGTCGGCAAGGTCTTTGCTGCTATCAAAAACATTTGATAGCTGCGAATCCAGAGCACACACCAGCGCCCTATTTTTCTTATGCATGGGCAAACGAGGTAGTCGAGGTCTAAGCTCAGGCGGTGTGGAGCGATACTCGCTGAATGCACATTCCAAAGCGCTCCTCAAACGTGCATTGCATTGGGTACTCACAGATATAGCCCCGTCGTCGTCATCCTCGCCAACATGGTCGGGTCGCGGTGAAACACTGGGTTGCAGTTGCACCGCGGCCGGTGGCAAGGCAGACGAGACACGGCTACTCTGTGATTCCTCACGCAGTCTATCAAGTACGGCGTCATCCAGCATACGGTTACGTTGGATGACCCGCACCTGATCCGATAGACGTTGGGCCGAAACGTTGACAGCTGGCTCAAGCACCTGAAACAGAGAGAGCATCCGACCACGGTACGCAGTCAGGTTACTTCCCCCCTCTGTAGCCCCAAAGTATGCGCGCATGACGTTTTCGTTAATCGATTGCGTCCATCGCATGCGCTGCACACTTCCACCGGGAGCGGGGACCCTGTCAGAGGCCGATGGGCCTCGAGATCCCTGGCTGTCCGGCGGCCGGCGTCCTCCCCGTCGACGCGCAGGTGGTGGTGTCGTCGGCGGAGAGAAGTATTCGTCGCTCGAGCTCGACGCAACTGCAGTGTCCGGGATCGCTTGACTTACGATTGTAGATGGTCCCGGCGGCTGCGAGGCGGAGCTGAGCGACGAACCCGAAGATGTTGGGCGTGTGTTCTTGTCACGGGCCTGGCTTTGTGTGAACATATTTTCATTCTCTCAGCTTGTCATATAATTTTTCATGTTGATTTTGTCGGGTGATATTGTAACTATTGTAGTTTTACATTATCTTTTTTTTTGTCTTTGTTTTAGTGTGTTTAGTCATTTTTCTATTGCATTATTCTATATTAATATTGTATTAGTTTAAATTGAAAATTTTATGTGTCACCTTGACACGTCAGGCCACAGATCTTATTATTATTATTATTATATTTGCTTACAAATAATATGACAATTGCACAAAATAGCTTATTTATGTATCGACTAAACGGTGTGTGACACATTTTTTTTTGCTTACTGCCCATTTCTAAGTATATTAATATTAAGTTTAATCTATAATTTACCAAGCCAACAAAACTTTTTTTTTTTTTTTTTTTTTTTTTTTTTTATTATCAATAGGCTCGCGCTTGACCACTATCTCACCTGATGGAAAGCGATGATGTGGTCGACGGTGAAGCACGCTTGCCTAGAAAAAACCTATTCACTCTTGACTTAAAGACCCCTAGATTGTAGCTATCGGGAAACACAGACTCCGGCAGGGAATTCCACTCCTTAGCTGTACGCATAATAAAAGTGTCCCCAAAACGTTTTGTGCGTATGGGTGGGATGTCCACCATGTACCGATGACGCATCACCGTGCGTCTGGTTGTCCGATGATGGAACGGGCTGGGCGGAATTAAATCATGCAATTCCATCGCACACTCCCCGAAATGTAACCGATAAAATACCGACAAGCTGGCAACTCGGCGACGATGTTCAAGGCTCTGGAGCTTTGATTTGACCAGTGCTTCATCGCCGATGAGTCTCTTGGCCCGCTTTTCGATCGACTCTAGTGCATCTAGCTGATATTTGGCAGATCCGTCCCAGAGATGAGAACAGTACTCCATGCTCGATCGAACTTGCGCTTGATACAAGTTGAGCAGCTGTTCCGGCGTGAAGTACTTTCGCACCTTCGCCAACACAAACAACACCCGCTTCGCTAGCAAACTGAGAGACACGTCGCCGTGCCAGCCAGAGCCGTGATTGGTCGGCGTTCACCGGCGCGCGCGGGTAGACTCGACTCTTTGACACACACACAGGCGATGCGCGCCCTTCAATATTTTGACTAATGCCGACGGACGGCACGTGTAAGATAGAGGTAATTTTTATTTCGGTAACCGGTATTAATAAAGGTTGTTTTTAATATTTAAAAATTAAGGTTACCTTTTAAAATACCTGTAACTAACCGAAACATACCGATATAATTCATACCGGTTTCGGTCCCTGCTAAAAACAAAATAAAATAAATTTTATTTATAAGTAGGGCTGCCATACAAGAAACGTGATTTTTATGCCATTTTTTGCGATGATGGTACGGTACCCTTCGTGCGCAAGACCAAGCCGTACTTTGCCGGTTTTTAACAGTGGAATTGGCTCATTTTTTATTTCATCGGGTATTTTGTTGAAGATAATTGGGTTTGGTGTGTAGGTTGGCACCATGTAATAGGTTCTGGGTTCAATCACTTAGTGGCAGCCCAGAGGCAGTTACTTATATTGATATTTAAGAACACAGCTAAAGATTTTAGCCAACAATCAGCCAAAACTAATAAAAGCAAATAAAGGCCTAACACATACACCACTATTTTCTTTTGGGTTGGGCAATTATCCAATGACTTCTCCCGCTCTGGGTAAAGCGGAAGGGCGTGTATCCCACCTCTGTTCCTTCAGACACACCAAGCAATCAAACTTCATATATTTTATATTAGGTCAAGGAAAAATCTCTTTGACTAAAGTAACCAAGCCAATTATCAACACCACTGCCCAAGCCAAAATGAGCCAGAATTAACTCACAGACTTTACAGTCGCCATTAAGACAATCGCAAAACATCACATAAGGCCTCGGAGGACCAAGTTCAAGTCGACCAAAAGAGGCCTGAGGGAACTCGTAACTGAATTTATAGAGACAGTGAAGGATTAGCGTTGTAGGGGGGCAAGGGGGTCTGTAGTTACATGTGGGTATTTGAGTGATACGCTTTTGTTTTTATGACGTAATTGTGAGGGTCGACGGAGACTGAGAACTTTGTTGAAAAGTTGCAAGTTTGCTGATTTGTTATTGCAAGCTTTTGTTCTTACTTTACATAATGTATTGTATTTTTTACTTATCACTTATGTAATGTCGAAGTTGTTTGAAATAAAATAAGATTTTTATTTTCTCGTTGGTTTTTTTCCCGTGGTCTCACTTCTGTGGCCTTTCGCACAAGAAAAGAAAGTAGAATATAATATATGACAATCAGCGGTAGTGCAACTTTCTTTCAATGAAATAATAGTCGTAAACAGATCAGTACATTTAAAGATTAATAATCAAGATATTTTAATAATACTTAATTAATTTAAATGTACTTTGTGTACAGGGATAACAGTCATGAACTTTGAACACCAAACAACACAATATTTATGTACCTATATATCAGGCAAATTTTTCATAAAGTTCGCAAAATATTGGTACGATTTCCTATTAACCCCATTTTCTGAGTACTTGTTGGAAAGGGCTCAAATCAATATCTCGCATCGCTAAAATTTTACGATCCCTCGATTGCCAGCAAATCTTGACAATTTATTGCCACTACGGGAATAACACACAACGATGGTAAAATTGTTAGCTCGTAATTCTAACTATGATGCGAATGTGCAACTAGCTTCATCCTTTGCTTGACAGAAGTTTTTCTACGTATGTAATTACACCGGTGTCCCGTTCTGACGATAAAAGTAAATGGTCACGTTATAAAACATAAAAAGTCAAGTCTGAACAAATGAAGCTACTATAAAAGAACATAGTCACAAAGTACACAGTCTTCAAGTCTTTGCAGAATGTCAAGGCCTTGTTCAGGAGACCTTACCCTGTTACTTTAATGTAATCCAAATCGATTTCATTTGACATTTGAAAAGTCAAGTCATACCGATTAAAGTCTCAAGTTACGTAATTTTATTTATATTTCTTCCAACTATGCTTTAATTTCATCACAATCACACTAAAAACTCAGCACAAAGCGAGTCTTTAATGCTCTAGAGCAATAAAAATGTATGAAATTTCATTATTGCACAGTTTATTTTTTAATCGCACCAAAAGGTGCCAATCTCAATGGATTAGCTCTATTCAGCCAGCCGATATCAATACTTTTTTTTTACGTACGTATTATTCGTTTCTATCCTACTTGTTCCAAATTTAAAAAATGATTGCTGCTAACTCTGATTTAAAAATGAAAGAAATTTAAAAAAGTGATTTGGCGGGTACTTTGTTAATTTTGCTTGACAATATTTTTGGAAACGATAAAGTGTGATACTATCTGATTTTGAGTGCTTCGGCTTCGAATTAAAATGGAATCATCTAGCGACACATTAACTCCCGAAAACATTCTAAATGAAGCCGACAGTGTTATAGAAAATCTTTTAATTTCAATAATTAAACTTCTATTTTAACTGATTGATATGAGTTTCTTTTATCTACTATTCCTATAGGTAATAGTTGAAAGAAAAGCAGATTATGCACCTCGCCTTAAGTAATTTATTTTACCCTCGTGCCTGTTAGATTAGAGCCCTCGCTGACGCTCGGGCTCTAAATCAGGCACTCGGTGCAATAATAAATTACTTTGTGCTCGATGCAATAATCTACTATTGCGACACCCTTATTTTCTTTGGTATTATCTGATATTAAGTTTTAAGTGGTTACAGAAATTATGTTACCTATCTATACTCTATACTAATATTATAACGAGGACATATTTGTATTTTTAACCGACTTCCCAAAAAGGAGGAGGTTCTATGTTCGACTTCAGGTTTGTTTTTTTTTATGTTTACCGATTTCTCCGTCAATTGTGAACCGATTTTGAAAATTCTTTTTTTGTTTGAAAAAGTATGTTCCGAAATTGGTCCCATTTTTACAACAGAACTCTTCAATAAATAACGGCAAATCTCTCGGGATTGCTGCAATCGCATGTCTGTTTGTTGTTTATAACATTTCATAACATAACATCACGCCAGTTCGCTCTTAAGGGGTAAGCAGATCTCTCATTTCACCGGTTATGTTCAAGTTTCATGAAATCTATTCTGGCAAAATAGTTCCCTTACTAACTTGCCTATTAGGTACGTACAACTAAAAAGTGAAAAATAAAAAAAAACTTTTTGCAAAAAAATACTACCGACTTCCAAATACAAAACTACAAAGTGAAAAATAACTTAATTTTTTGAAGTCGGTGTCCATAACGCAAAAAATGGTACCTACGTAAGACATCGACTTCAAAAAATTAAGTTATTTTTCACTTTGTAGTTTTGTATTTGGAAGTCGGTAGTATTTTTTGCAAAAAGTTTTTTTTTGTATATAACGAATAAACTTAAAAACTACTAGACCGATTTCAAAAATTCTTTTCCCGTTGGGAAGCCACACTATTCCCGGGTGACATAGGCTACTTTTTATTCCTGTATTTCCACGTAAACGTGAACTACGCGGGTGAAACTGCGAGGCGTCCGCTAGTTGTTGATAGAGTGCATGGCAAAAAATATGAATAGGAGGGTTTATCAGGCAAAATTGTGTGTATCAATGTATCAGTAATTTTTAAACCGACTTAACAAAAGGAGGAGGTTCTCAATTCGACTATATTTTTTTTATTAGGTGAACCGATTTTGATGATTCTTTTTTTAATTGAAAGTGTTGTTTTTCATGTGGTACCATTTAAATTTGATCAAAATCTGATTTAGAACTTCGGAGATATACAACAGAACTCTTCAATAAATGCCTTCATCACGCTGGTAAGCGCAGATGTGTACAGTTCACCCTGGTACACTCTAATTTCACCGATTATGTTCTAGTTTCAGGTTATTCAGGTAATCTATTCTGGCGAACTCAAACGGTGCGAGAAAAATGTTCACATTTCCATTTTAAATTGGAGATCAAACTTGGTTGTTCCACACCGTCAGATCTCATGATCAGGATTCCTGAACTTTCTTCTTACAGTCGCAGTCTTCTACATATAGTCATAGAAAAAACAGATTCGTCAGCTTCTCCTGTTGGTCTGTTTTTGTTTACACCGGTCACGATAGAATATGCATTATTGTTTTACCGACTCAATATTGTCACAGTTTCAATAAAATAGAATGGGATTCAGCTACTAATTCAAATTGGACACTGACATTTTAATTAAACAGTTTTGAACAATGATATTCTAGTTAAATGTATATTGCATAAGTGGCCAGTGCATTGAAATAGTTTTAGTTGATGTCAATTTGATGAAAAGTGCTACATTGACGTTTGGTTTTAATTATTTAATATGGTTTTCAATGCAGCAGTCTGCTCAGTGTTCGGTAGCTTCAAAAGGAACTAAATGTTCTGACTTGACAAAGAAAAGAATTGAAAAACTGACGAAGGTATAAATGACTCGACTGTATTTATTCTTTTCTATAAGATTGCTGATTTGAGTTTCATTAGAAAACCTCTCTCGATGCATTAGTTGTTATGCCAAGTCGTGTCGTGCCAACTTTTCGTTTGGTGCACGGTTGACTTGAAGTTAGTGCTTACTGAACTTAAGCTGCATGAAAGTGGGATTTGGAAATACAATATCTGTATTTTTCTGGTTTTTATTTGCTAAACACGACTTTCTTTTTCTGTACTTTGGAGAGATCAGACCAGCATTTAATACCAATTTATTTCAAATAGGTTTCATATGTAAAAATCTCTTTTACCTCCTAAGTAAAGAGAGAAAAATAAGTAGTGTGTACTATCAAATTTTAACGAGAAAAATAGTTAAATGTATTTAAATGTTACGATTAAGTAACTTATTAAATCCTATGTCACACGGAGTAGCGGTACTTCCTTCATCATCAGCCTTAAAATGTTCCCACTGTTGAGACACAGGCATCCTCTCTGTGAGAGAGTTGGGAGGCTTAATCCACCACGTCGGACCAGTGCGGGTTGTTGGATGTCACATGTCTTCGAATTATTGGTTCTAGGACATGCCGGTTTCCTCACAATGTTTTCCTTCACCGTTTTAAGAGCAGTGGTGATGCAATAATTTACACAAAGTAAAGCGCCTGCCTGTCGAATTCACGATCTACGACACGTAAGTCGGGGCCGTTACCACTGGGCCACCACTGCTCTACTGTCACTGTTCTACTTTATTATGAGAAATTGTCTTCAAAATCTGTGCTCAACGAATTGCATGAGAGGCTAGACATATTTCGTGCAATTTGAATGAATTCGCAGTGATAATTAAAATTTAGATGTGTAATGATTTATTTTATATTAGTTTAGAAGATTTTAATAGTGTTAGAGTTTTAGGTGTATACATTTACGTAAAAAAACTGATTTTAGATTAAGATTTTAACCACTCTATTGTATTGGGTTCAACCTGTAAGATAGTTTGTGTAAGTTAAATAAATAAAAAAATAAAAATAAAAAAATGTCAAAAAGGATGAGAATTTAACAATCTTTTAATTTCAATTTCCAATTAGAAAACTGTTTTCGATTTTAGAATCATAATAACTGCAAATACTGTTTTTACGCAGTTTAAAAATGTGTTCAAGATACCCTATGAGGTTTAATGCACAGAAACGTGACGAAAATGTAAGAGTTGCACTTAAATTGATTTAGCAGTACTAGAGGAAAATGGCACCAATTTACTGGTAGCTGGCACGGTTTACCTTCTTCGAACGGAAAAGGTTCACGCTTGACTTATTCTTTAATCTATTGGAACGAACAATTATGGCCCATTACTTGCATGCATGTTTGTGTTTTTCAAAATAATTTAGATTTATCGCGTAAACAAACGCGTTTGGCGCCATGGCGTCATCTCGAGTCGGAAAACTTTTTATCGTCGTTCGTGTTAATTTTAACAAATTTAGATCCTCTTCTGATTGTATATCGTAGTGAACTTCTTTTCTGAAGTGTACATAAGATAGTTTTAAAATACAATAATAAGACAACAGTTAACTGTCCAAGCACGGGGTCCCGACGCTAAGAAAGAAAATTTGGTTCAAATAAATATCACTAAATGGCGCGATATGCATTGATTTGTTATTGAATTGTGTGTAAAATTAACATCTTCTAGAATTGATCATAAAAATTGTATGTTCCTGTTTGATCAACCCTCCTGAGCACTTGCCTTTGGTAAAAGCTCTTTTTTATGTATGTATGAATGTACGTCATCTGTTCAAACTCGATTTGAACGAAGTTCTAATGACCAAAGTTGTGTTCTTTTGGGAAAGATTTGACAAAAACCGAGCCATGTTTTGATATTATTTGAAGTGATGTTAAATTTATTAATGGCTCTTTAGTTGTTTCAATTCATCCCAAGGGTGTCGTGAAAGGGATCATATTAGATGGTTGGGCAATGAATGTGTTTGCAGAGAATCTGTGAAGCACCAGAAATTGATTAGTTTAGTTAAGTGTTAGTGTGGTGATAAAACGGAAGAATGGTAGATGAAACTACACTGTATCCATTTAAGATTCAACTGAATAGCTTTTATAAGGCTATAAAGAGATCTCTGTACATTTAGTGAGATTTAAAACTGTTTTGCTGCAAGACCAAATAAAATAAACAAAGATTTGAAAACTAGCTTTAATTTACCACAAATAAAATTATTATCTAATTAGCTTAAAAATACTTTGAAGTTTGTAATATCTATACTAATATTATAAATTCGAAAGTAACTCTGTCTCACGCCTAAACCACTGAACGGAATTCGATGAATATTAGTACAGAGTTAATGGCATCCTGAGGAAGGACATAGGCTAACACAGAACAGATAAAATGCCTTCTACAGTTCTCTTTCTGTGTAGGATACATTTCGGAAAAAAAAATGTTGTTAGGTAGGTAGGGTTGGGTAGATAGGGTACGGTAGGCTAGGTAGGTAGGTAGGTAGGATAGTTAGGTAGGTAGGTAGGTAGATAAGGTAAGTAGGTAGGTAGGTAGGTTTGAAGGTAGTGTAGGTAGGAAGGTAGGTAGGATAGGTAGGGTAGAGAGATAGGTAGGCAGGGTAGGTAGGTAGGAAGGTAGGGTTGGTATGTAGGACTCGGTCCCAGTTGACGAGAGCGAAGCCGCGGGGGACAGCTAGTTAGTTTATAAGTATACTTTGAATTCTTAGTAGTGAAATAGGTTTGAATACAATCCAAGATATCAGTCAATATAATTCATTTCAAATAATGATATCGCAATCAATAAATCAAAAAGCGAGCTATCCGGCTAATAGAGTTGAGGCAGCAAATAGTCCTATCAATGTGAATCACATAGTAGACCGAGCATCCGTTATCAATAATATACTGAATGACCCAGTAATACTTGAGATGGGTGGCGCTTCATGGCGTTCCGTAAGGGTGCTTTTCGACCACAGATGTGCGAGGTAGTTTAGCGGTGCAAAGATTTATAGCAGCGCTGTGTAAATACGTGATTGTTTCCACATAAGCTGTGTGAACAGCTTGCACGGTGCAAGAATGTGGTTTCTTTTCAGCAATGCTGCTCTGTAAAAATTTCACCATGAAAACTCAGGTAGCCGTCAACCCACAGCTTTAAGTGGAATGACAGTTCCCTTCAGGCTCAACTAAGTTAACACAGTGACATTTTAACAGAAAAGGCTGGCAGTTTTTATCGCGTTCCTGACACATATTCCTCGCTGGCATCCCTCTCACCATCTCTTGCCATTTTTTAACTCTCTAAGGAAAAAGAGGGGTGTAAAGTTTGACGTGTGTACCTGTGTGTCTATGACATCATAGCTCCTAAACGGAAGAACCGATTTTGATTTCGTTTTTTGTTTGAAAGGTGACTTTATCGGAATTGTTCTTAGCTATGTTTGGTGTGCCGGTTCAGCCGTTTAAAAGTTATGGGCATTTTACTGTTTGAATCGAGGTGTTTTCGTAAGATATCGTGCCATAATTACATGTCCAATTGATTGTCGATCGAAGCGATCTAGATAAATATGTACCATGAAGTATAAATGAGATGACTGTAATTTTTTTCTAATATTTTTCTTTTTTATATACAAAACGGTACGCGCTTCTACCTAAGCTGAACTAAGCCAGGCTAGGAAAATGAAGTGGTCCCATCATTGAATTTATCTTTGTGGACCACCTAGCTACCTTGCACATCTCGAGTGGAAACGCACCCTAATGCTCTGTGGCGCAGCGAGGGACGTGACGCGGCGTTGTGGCGCCAAACAAATCCTTTTGTAGAATAGACGGTAATCGTATCTCTAATTGAAAGTGATTAATTTAATATTGTTTTGCAAGTAAAACAAGGATAAAAAGTAAACATTAAACGGATAATGAACAAGTTTTAAATAAGTAAAACTTCAAAATTTAAAAAACCCCCGACACATTTATCTTGCGAAAACACCCCGATTCAAATAGTAAAAGACCCATAACTTTTGAACGGCTGAACCGATTTTATTTAATCATAGCTAAGAACACTCTCGACAAACTGAATCAAAATCGGTTCATCCGTTTAGGAGCTATGATGCCACAGACAGACACACATATACACAGCAGCACACGTCAAACTTATAACACCCCTATTTTTTCGACGGGGGTTAAAAAACCATATTTAGAGAATTACTCAGGGCCATGTACTCATGAGTTAATTCTATTCTTAGTCTGTATCAATGAAAACATAAAAACAAAGTTTTTAAAAAAAGTCCTAAAATGATCGTAGCTACAAATCCGGCAGCTAGCAGAAAGTACAACATTATTGATTGTAAAAGAAAAAATCAAGGAAGAGCGATTCGTAGGTCTCACAGATCAACGCTAGAGGAAGGTTAAAATCAAGATCGCCAAGAATCATCATTAACGATCCAATACTCAAACTTTAACTGAGTCAGAACTAGCAATTTAGAATAAATGATTATGACGTCAACAAACCTCCACTACTATCTATCACAAACAAACAGAAAACTCCGAACAACAAACTCAAAGGAATAAAAAAAACAATTGCTACTTTTAAACATACATACAGTACAGTGTAAAGCAAGCAATTCCTAGCAGTGAATACTTGTTTAAACCACTCTTAATCGTCTCGAAAAGAACAGACTCGCAACTGGCATGACACGTGGAAACTGGAGCATCGTCCCATCCTCCCGTCCTCTAGTCCCCCATCCTGTCCTCCGCTGACAAAGGCATCCCCCACTTTATTCCAAACGTCAACTCAAGAATAGCTTGAAAAACTGTGTCAATGTAAATTAGAGTGCCGCGGTTGAGTTGGATGGGGTTCGTAATGGGGTCGCATTAGGGTAGTAATTTTACTATCCTATTTCCTACTAATAGAAGAAATGTGAAGGTTTGTGAGTATGGATCTTTGTTACACTTTCACGCAAAAACTACTGGACGGATTTTCATGAAACTTTATATAGTAACTAGCTGGTCCACGCGGCTTTGCTACCTACCTACCCTACATACATGATTGTTGCGTAACTTAAACCGTTTACGCAGCGCACGCAACGGAAGCTCTCAAAAAGGAATACTTTTGACCGTTTTTGTAACATTTTTAATTTATGCTCCGCTCCAATAGGACCAATAGGTCGTAGCGTGATGTAATATAGCCTTCCTCGATAAATGGACTAGCTAACACATAAATAATTTTTCAATCCCAACCAGTAGTTCCTGAGATTAGCCCGTTCAAACAAACAAACAAACTCTACAGCTTTATAATATTATTATATAAGTATAGATAAAGCTTTAGATTAACACACAGGCTATAATTTACAAAGATATTGGGGAAGTACCCATTTCATGCGGGCATAGTCGCGGGCGGCAGCTAGTTTGAAATAATATTACTTGTAAAATTAAAAGCCAATTCTTTAAAAAGATAACCATTTTATTGACCAAAATTCACTATGAAAAATGCTAAGCAAGAAATAAGCATCCAAACATGGAAGTATCAGTTAGTTAGGTATACGAAGCGAGAATAAATAACGTGTGACTTTAGCACCACATAGAAACTTAGGCAAAAAAGACAAGTATCAAAAATATCTTTATTAATTTATTCACAATCTTGTGTGGAAAATATCCTTCTCCACCTATAACAAATCAAATCAAAACTTCTTTATTTCAATTAGGCCACTACGAAGGTCAAAAATTTAAATGTAATAATAATATTTGATTCTAACGTCCATTTGGAAAAGTAACTTGTTATGGTATGTATATACTATACCACAATCTAAAAGATGGATAATATGAAGTGGCAGTAAAGAAATATAATTGCCGAAATATTTAGAGAAATACTCCACCAATTTTCAGTCAACCTCCCCTGAACAAGCACATTAAATCTGGAGTTAATAGAATCATAAACCATGGTTTATTTGCTCTCTTCTTTAAATCACGATCCAAAAACAACTTAATTTTTTTACTCAAAACATCCAAATTAAATCATTGAAACCCAATTTATTTTAAACAAATCAAATCTCATCAGGGCTACTCGGTTTCGATGTCATACAGACCCGCTTTAGAATACGCCTCGCTGGTTTCGTATAAAACTTTCATACATAATTTCGTGTAGGGTCCAAAGTTGGGGTGTTGAGGCGTCAAAGTTACGGGACCCTGAACGAATCCGTCGGCCTTTCGAATTTCGCGTTTCGTGCAAAAGTGCCCGAAGGGTAAGTACTCGTAGTAGCTTCTTCGTAATTTATTTGGATCTTTACATGTTATCAGTGACCAATATTAGGGACAGTGTTTGTAGTGCAAGGTTTTGTGTTAAGGTGTTTGCTGTTCCCTTGTTTTTTTGGTCCTTGTAGTGAAAAGAACCGATCCCAAGCAATTAGCCGGTAATGTGCTATTATAAACCTTTTATTTTGAAACTTGCGGGATTGTGGGGTGGTATACATCTTTGATTTTTTCTGGTTATCCGTAGCGTAGTTACGAAGTTATCACGATTAACTCTTTCATTAAAGAGTCAAGCAGTATTTTAGTTTTAGTTGTTAACATCATCATCATATCAGCCGAAAGACGTCCACTGCTGGACATAGGCCTCCCCCAAGCGTCGCCACTTTGACCGGTCCCGTGCGTCTCGCAACCAGCGGATCCCCGCAACCTTCAACCTTAGTTGTTATGAAATCTTTTTATTACCATTTTGAGGTCCTGTCTGAAATAACTGTGACATTCTAAATAATTCTGCCTTTAATACATATCTATACTATTCCTAAGATCGAGGATCAATTCCTTATTAATTATGAATGTTCACAGGCCATTTCTTCGCAATATCTATCTATAGGTTTCTTTTCAAAATCAAAATCAAAATCAATTTTTTTATTTCACATAGGCCTACATGGGCACTTATAAAACGTCGACAAAAGGTGCACGGTTCGGGTTGTTCGTTTCCTATGGAGAAGAACCGGCAAGGAACTCCATGGTTACTCTTTTAAAAATGGTTTGGTTTTACAATATTTCCATGTTACAGCATTAGTACTTAGACATGGGGGGACAACGTAGGCCCGACTTATGACAATAAGTCGTAAGAAACTAAAAAAAAAAAAAAAAAAGGATTATATATTTTATAAAAAAGTTAACAAATGTTAACTAGCATCTAGAAGACCTACAATGTTCACACATTCACAAAACAATCGGTAAAAGAATCTATACAAAGGTAAATAAAAATAGTATTACATGACTAAATTTAACATGTGGCACAAATTTTGTTATCAGTGCTGTAACTATTCTTAGCAAAGGGCTATAAAGATGTTTGAAAACCATTGTAAAAGTCTAATTAAAAGAAGGAAAGAAAAATGAGATTGAGAATAGTTAGAGACATCCACATATTTGTGCCGTTTACAAGTTACCAGGGAAGCTGCATACGCAGAAGGAGCTAAGGCCAAATGTTTTTATCTTCAACGTAGTCCTTGATTTTATAATATGCTTTTTTAATAAGGATACGTTTGATGTAGTTTTTGAACCTTCCATCGGTCAGTTCTATAACTGACTTTGGCAACTTGTTATAAAAGCGTATACTGTTTATAAGAAAAGACTTGCTAGTTTTCGTTAATCTGAATTTGGGTATTACAATTTCGTGCTTACTGATTGTATTTAAATTATGGAAGTCGCTACTAGTTTTAAAAAGCCCCCGATTTTTACGGACATACAAAATACATTCCAAAATATAAAGTGAAGGTAGAGTCAGTATATCGATCTCTTTAAATTTTTCTCTGAGGGACTCGCGAGGACCCATTTTATAGATTGCGCGGATTGCCCTCTTTTGTAGGATGAAAATTGAGTCAACGTCTGCTGCTGATCCCCACAGCAGAATGCCATAAGACATAATACTGTGGAAATAAGCATAGTATACTAACCTAGCTGTAGCTACATCGGTTAGCTGCCTTATTTTCCTTACTGCATATGCAGCCAAACTTAACCTACCCGAAAGAGTTCTAATGTGCGCGCCCCACTGCAATTTTGAATCGATAGTAATCCCTAAGAATACAGTTTCCGTTATAACTTCAAGATTTTTGCCGTCAAGATTTAAGTTTAGGTCATGTTGTGGTACATTTGGTAAAGAGAACTTTAGACATTTTGTTTTTTTCGCATTCAGTAAAAGATTGTTAGCTGCGAACCATTTTGAGAGAACAATTAGACTTTCGTTGACATTTAAAACATCCGTATTTTGCCTATCTATTTTAAAAATTAGCGAAGTATCATCAGCAAAGAGAATAATATCCGATAATTTGGCCATCATAAAAGGGAGATCATTAATATAAACAAGAAAAAGGAAAGGGCCGAGAATTGAACCTTGGGGCACGCCCATCTTGACTAGAGACCCGGAGGACGTCGCCCCATTAACATTTACTTTTTGCTGTCTGTTTGATAAATAGGAAAGCACGAGATCAGCAGATTTTCCACGAATTACGTAGTGGTGTAATTTACAGATCAGTGTGTTGTCGTCGACGCAGTCGAAAGCTTTTGAGAGATCACAGAAAATGCCAATGGCATCCTGGGACCTCTCCCAAGCCTTCAAGATGTGGCTGATGAGTTTTACTCCCGCGTCCGTTGTCGACCTATCTTTCGTGAAACCAAACTGTTGACTATGCAGGATCCCATTTGAATTGAAGTGAGACAATATCTGTTCCAGCATGATTTTTTCATAGATTTTACTCAATGCTGGAAGCACGGATATAGGTCTATAATTAGAAGGATCGCTCTTACAGCCTGATTTGAAAATTGGTACTACTTTACTGTGTTTCATTAAGTCAGGAAAAGTGCCGCTGTCCAAACATTGATTGAATATGCCTGTTAGGACAGGAGCAATTGAGTCAATAATATCTCCAAGAACCCTAACGGATATCCCCCACAAGTCTTCAGTATTCTTTATATTGAGACTTTTGAACGCGTTTTTAATTGTATCAATACATATTGGTTTAAATTTAAAGATTGGTATGTCCTTAGTAAAGTTTTCTTTAAGAAGAGCTTCAGCTAATTTAGATGAGGAAGGAAGAGACTTCGTAACCTCTAACGGAATGTTTCGATTTTTTACACCCAAAACGGGTGTTTTGTTAGGGTACAGTAATAAAAAACTAGTAACCTTTATTTCATTTTATTCGCTTTTTTGCGCATAAACAAAAGCCTTGCCCAGCTAACTTTTTATAGTAACTTAATATGTAAATTTTGACGTTGTACTATAAAAAGTATCTATACTTATAATATGCCATAAAGGCGATGGTATATCAAAACGTTTCCGGTAAATAATAATGTGATCATTCGTTAATTGCACAAATACATTTTAAATAAATGTTCACTATGCACGGGCATTGGAAACAGGGTCTAACCCACCGGTTTTTAGTATTTCAAAGAAAATATTTGTTTTAAACCTAAGTTAATATTTTCTCATGCAGCTGGAAGATAATAACGGTGGATGTAACACAAAAAGAACCACTAAAATCAACATTAAAATGTGAAATGACATTCCATTTTGCATATTTAAGTTTAATATCACCGAAATGATTCCGTACAATTCTTAAAGCTGTAAAACTTAAGTGTTCTACTACTGTCCTACTCTGAAATGCATTACGTTCACCATAAAACACCACAATGCTATTGTCAGTGCTTGGTCGCTTTTCTGACCCAATTAATGTTGTATTTGAATGGATTACACCAAAATATCGTAGGTACACTCTCGTAACTTATTTATGTGTATACATATCGCTAGGAGGTTAAGAAGATCAGAAAATCAAGGTAAATAATTACGCATATTTCAATTGAAATCTCTTCCAGGATCTGCGATAGGAATAGACAAATATTTATCTATATAGAAAAAAGTGTATTAAAGAGAAATATAAAGTTTATATATAAAACTACTAGCTTCTGCCAGCAGCTTCGCCCGCGTGAAAGTCGTAAATTATCCCAAGTGAACATATTTCCGGGATAAAAAGTATCCTATATACTATTCCAGACTATAACCTATCTCTGTGCCAAATTTCATACAGATCAGTTCGGTAGTTTTTGCGTGAAAGAGTAACAAACAGACAAACACACACACTCACAAACTTTCGCCTTTATAATATTAGTAGGATAGGATTATAGTGTGATGTGAAAGTGTGATTCAGAAGTAAACATAATAAATTCCTCCTAAAGTAAGTAAAAAACTTTACTGATTATAAATTATATTACCAAACACAGGTATAAGAATTGTATCCTATTCCCATTTCTACATTTGAAAAGATACTCTACGAGAAAATCGCTTTAGAAATCCTAAGTTCAGTGTATTCATCTCGACGCTCCTGAATGCACGAGAATTTTTGCTTAGATACACAAATCCTAAGCCCCTACGCGTAGCAAATGCACAGCTGCAAGTGATCCTTCCTAGCTCGACACTGTAGTGGTACTTGCAAACAAGGGCGGATTTAGGGGGGGGCAGGGGGGCACGTGCCCCCCCCAGACGGTATTTTGTGTACTGTGGAGATTCCAGTAATAGTAGTAGTAGGGACACCCTTTTCCGCACTTAGACTCCCATTCCGTACGTTGTCCTTGGGGGTACTGGCTAACATAGCCAGCCTACCTCCATCCAAAAGCACAGCTTCCTGGAAGCTACACAGGCTTCACGGAGCGACCTCATTGTTCCGAGGATTTCTTCGCGCTGAGATGCCACGGCCTCGCATTCCAGGATTACGTGGGCGGCTGATTCTTCGGCGTTAAAACAGCCGCTGCAAAGTGGGCTGTCTGTGGCGCCTATGTGGAATAAATGTTTGTTAAGAAGGGTATAGCCCGTTATTGTCCCTATAATTATTTTGAGGTTATTTCTACTCAGGCTGAGGAGTTTTTTTAGTAAGACGTGAGTGTACGTTTGGCAAAGCCATTTTCGACTGTCTAAAGTCTGTGTCCGTGACCATATGTTATTGTGTAGTTCTGTTGATCTTTGACGAATCCACGCCCGAAATTGCGAGAAAGGCAAGGGGATAAGTGGGTACGGGCCTAGCACTAACATCTCGGAGCCCCTTCTCGCAAGTTTATCTGCGGCATCATAGCCTAGGGATACACTGTGCCCCCTGATCCATTGGATGGTGATTCGATTGGATTTCGATATAATCTCCAGGGCAAGGTGGCACTCAAAGATAAGTTTGTTGTTAGTTAGTTTGTTTTCTAAATCTTTGAGCACAGCCTGACTGTCAGATAGGAATCTGATACCGTAGATCTGGATGCCCATACGCTTTACGGTTTTTGCGGCTTGTGTTAAGGCAACACATTCACATTGGAATATCGAACTGTGTGTGCCTAGTGGTATGTGAAAGTTAATATTGAGGACAAGGGAGTGTACGCCAGTACCTGAACCGTTATTTGTTTTCGAGCCATCTGTGTAGATTCGTACTTCATTGGCTCCTGACTGATCCCTTTCTTCCTCTATTGTTTGTATGTTATAGTTTTTGTTGAACATAGGTTGTTTTTGTATTCTATCACATGGAGCAACGATGAGAGGTTGATACTCAATCATCCGGTCCAGGATTTTAGCGTGTGGACTGGTAAGGTTTTTGCCCCATATGCCTAGATGCATTAGCCTGATGGCAGCTAGCGCCACCTCTTGCTGTATGTATAGGTCCAGGGGAGTTATTTGTAGGGCTATTTCCAATGCTACTGTTGGGGTGGTTCTCATGCAGCCTGTGATAGCTGAACATGGCTGTCGCTGGAACCGTTGGAGCCGGGTGATGGTGGTCGAGAGTTCTGTCCTCATCCACCAAACCAGAGTGCCATGAGCCAACATTGGCCTGATCACCGCTGTGTATAGCCACAGACTAATCTTTGGAGAGAGTCCCCATGTGTTTCCTAATATTTTTTTACACTGGTAGAGTGCGATCGTGCATTTGTTAAGTTTGTATTCAAGATGCTTGTTCCAGAGCAATTTGCTATCAAGGATCACTCCCAAGTACTTGACCTCTGTGGAAATCAAATTTTCAGAGAAAAAAAGTCATGTGGCACTCGGGGACTGCCGCGGTAAAGCTATTGCATAGCATTTATTCTAGATCCAGTCCTGGAAAATGCGTCAAAAAAATTAAAAACGTTAAGAACTCGAAAACGTAGCGAGCCAAACCCGCATTTATTTACGATTAATAAAACTCTAAAAAACAAAACAAAAATACCCTTATTCACATTGAAATAAGGTCGCTTTTCTTTGATAAGCAAAAGTGACCCTTATTCTCATTAGCATAAGGTCCACATTGATCACCATTGTCACAGAAACAGCTCAGAGAGACCGATAAAAGGCAAAAAAATTACGACCAACAAAAATTTTAAAACCCTCATATCTCAGAAACGGTTGGAGTTAGCGCATTTCTGATAAAAAAAATTGCCCCCCTGCCGCCCGCTACTTCATCCAGGAAAACAAGATAGGATTCCCCCCCCCCCCCTTAACCGTTTACCTCCCACCGCAAAAAAATTTTTCATTCTAAAAATACCAACACGGAAAACGAAAACACGTGCAAAAAACCAAACCAAACTACTAGTATATCTCTAGCCCAGTTTATTGAGGCACTTCGATTGCAACGCAGTTTTCCTCAACTTTCGTTCAATTTTTTGGTTGGTTAATTTTTTTAGGGTTCCGTACCTCAAAAGGTAAAAAGGCAACCTTTATAGGATCACTTTGTTGTCCGTCTGTCTGTCAAGACCCTTTATTTCGGGGATGCGTGGATGTATCGAGTTGAAATTAATATTGTATATTCAAGTTTGCAACCCCGCATAAAATCAAAGTTCTAGAACAACGCAATCAAGAGATACAGCCGTTTATGACGCATATTACTCGCAAGGGATCAAAATCATGAAATTTGGCAAGAAGCAATGCCTTATAGCAGAGGTAAAGGAAAAAAGCCCAAAACCGTAAATTTGTACCTTCATCAAAAAAACAAAGATTACTAACTTATTTGCAGTTGGCAAACTGACCGCTACTTTTGTCGATATTTATGGGGACTACAGTTTTCCAACGGCAAAGTTATTTTTGTGCTTCAACTCTGTTTATCTTATTGTTATAGCAATGTTCGGTGTCCTCATAGTTTATGAACTTCAGTAATGTTATTTAATTATTTTGGTGAATATAGCTGTTTATACGGAACCCTCAGTGCGCGAGTTCGACTCACACTTGGCCAGTTTTTATTATTATTGATATACTCGCGTTTGCCCACTATCTAACCTGATGGTAAGTGACGATGCGGTCGACAGTGAATCACCGCTAATTAGAAGTAATCTATTCACTCTTGACTTAATAACCCCAGGTTGTAGCTATCAGGAAACACAGGTTCCAGCATGGAATTCCATTCCTTAGCTGCACGCACAATGCAAGTATGTATTTCCAAAACGCTTATAATCTATATATTATGAGCAATTCCTCATGTACCGATAGCGGTCACCTGTTGGTTTAGAAAAGTAATGAATTTATGTGAAAATATCTGTGGAATTTCAGGTCAGGTAAATCAGTTATAACGAAGCCATCTAGACTCTCCAGAGTAATAAATTTCGGGCAAGATGGAGAGAGTTAACTTTATTAAGGCAATTAAGTGTTTGAAACAGAGGAAAGATCCATGGTTAGAAATGGTCCATAGTTGCTCCATTCCTTTCTAAAGATAGTTGAAGCTGAAATAAAAAAAGCTCTTTTGCTTTTGACAGTACAACGAGACTTTAAATTATTTCACCTTTCAAGTACACGAGTAAGTAAACTTTTCTTAATAACCAAAAGTCCTCAAAGTGCCGTAGAAACGTCCCACTAAAACGCTCATCTCAAACAATAAATTTGAGACCCTTATTTTATTTCTAAATAACGTACTAAATTGTCCGCTTAGGAGGACTAACAAATAGAGACTAAACAATAGAGGTATTGTTTTCCTCCAAATAAGTTGTTCGGCAATAAAAGCTACTTCAGAAATTACGCGTACATAATACACTACCAATTTTTATCGTTTATGGTCGGGCAAATCTTTTGTTCTCTGGATCTGGCTTTTCTCACTTCACTCCGCGCACTCGCATTGGTTAGCGGTGATCTGTTCGCTCCCTGTTTTTAATTGCAATTGTCGTGTTCCGAAATTTATTTCCGGCTTGTGATTTGCTATCAATTGTGTATCATTGTAATAAGTGCTGGTATCGTAAGTTTTTAAACGTGTTTACGTCCGTTATTTAGTTGCAATTAGTTAATTTCGTCAGCTATCGGTGAGTACATTTACTTTTCTTGACGTGTGGGTATATCGAAATAATTGTATCTTCCGTTAATCTTTCACTTTTTACGTTCTAATACGCTTATTAGTTTAATTTCCATAAGTAATTATGTTATCTAACAATGATGACCCACCTGATCGTGGTGGGGAAATATTATTCCGCCAAATAAATAAACCAAGGTCGCTGACGACTTCCGCTAATGCTAAGCTTTCATTTAGTGAAATGTCTCCTTCTTACATTTCACCCGAAGATAGATCTAAGCGAATGCTAACATCAGAGTCAACAGTAAGGTCTTCGCCGATATTAAATGTCACTAATGAAAGCAATGACGACTTTTGTGATTTGGTTACTCAGGCGTCTGCGTACCTGTCTAAAATTAAAGATCTTGTCAATGACCAAGGAGCCCGCATTAATGTTGCAAATAAATCCGCAATTATGGACATGATTCAGCGCATAACGGCTATTTTCTCATTGCTAGCCATAAAATCATCCGCCAACGAGACTAAGTTGGCCAATACGGAACGCGAATTAGAAAAAATAAAACATTATACCGGTGTCGATATTGCCAAGTCTGATGTCAATAATGCCTCATATGCTGACAAATTAAAACTTCGTTTACCTAAAGTAGTTCCACAAGTAAATGCCCCTGCCAAACTTCCGTGTCTTGTGGCCTACCCCACTGATGAGCATTCAACAGATTTCGCAACTTCTTCCGCGACTAAACAAGCGCTCATGAAAGCAATAGATCCTAGTGACGGCTTTCAAAATGTAGGTGTCAAGAAGGCTGCGAAGTCTGGCGTCGTGTTACGTGTCGCTAACGATTTACAAATCAAAAAGCTACAATCGGTCGATGCCATTAGGTCCGCTGGCTTGCGACTTGAAAAACCAAAAGGCCGTAAGCCTCGTATTTTAGTTAAAGACGTCCCATCCTCAATGGAGGACAGTGCCTTTTTGCATGCGTTGTACTGTCAAAATATTAAAGACGAGTTGTCATTAAAAGAAGACGAATTTATTTAATCAACAAAAATCATACATAGGCGTTCGTTAGACAACGGTCGGAAATGGATAGGCATTGAAGTCGAGTCCGCGGTCCGGCAACATTTAGTCTCGACCAAGGATAAATTGTTTATTGATTGGGCGACTTTCATTGATGATGTCGATGTAGTACGTTGTGCACATTGTCAACAGTTCGGTCATGTTAAGAAACACTGCACTATTAAATCACCTACCTGCGCTAATTGCTCTGAGACACATGTAACCAAAGACTGTCCGCATAAAGACAAATTATATTATATACCGTCTTGCGTGGCGTGTAAACGCTCTAAGAAACCGTCTGACCATCGATGTGGATCAGATGGGTGTGCCACTTATAAACTTAAACTCGAACAACTTATCCAAATGATAGCCAAATGGGCGAATCTTGTATTGACGTCACACTTTCTAGTGCAGACGTACGCTTGGATAGGTGGCGTGTCCTAACGGACGCGTCTTGTAGTGATCATCGCTTGATCGTGTACGAATTTGTTCCAGTTTTTACTCAGGGTACGTCACATGTCATTGGTAACTTTAGGTATAAATGTAAGGGTGCGAATTGGGAATTCTTTAGCTCACTTGTTGCGTCTCACGCCAAAGACTTCACTCGTGATTGCCTTTTAGCTGAGGAAAGTGCTGAAATTATGTCAGACACCTTCACTTACTGTGCTGACATTGCCATTGGTCGTGGATCTTTGACCAATATACGTAGATGTGATTGGTGGTGTGACTACCTAACTGAACAGCGTAAAAATTATCGCCGAGCGCGTAAACATCTTAACAAGCTTAAAAAACGTAAGGTTACCGGTGACCCTCTTTCCATTGCGTTAAATACGTTTAGAGTTGCCAGGTCCCGCTACAGAGCATCCGTGGAAAAATCAAAGGGTAATTTATTGCGTAAAGTAGTAGAAAAATTAGATAAAGAAGGTCCGTGGTCTCCTTTATATCATGAGTTTAAAGCCAATCGATCAGTCGACCTCGCGTTTGTTCAGAATATTAAAGTAAATAATAAACACACTACCGGTATTGAGGAAACAACTGAAGTTTTGCTGAATACTCTTAAACCTGATGACGTACTAGCTAATGACAACGAATACCATCAACAGATCAGAGCGTGGGCAGCTGTACCACCTGAATCGCCAGCGTCAGACCTTCCATCCACTGACGAATTTATTAACGTTGTCAAGAGGTTACCACTCAACAAGTCATCAGGTGAAGATAAAATATCTAATCGGATGATTATAGAAGCGTGTAAAACAGCCGGTGATGCGATTTTAACCGTTTACAACCATTGTATTGCGGAGGGCGTATTTCCTCGTATTTGGCGACGCGGATTTATACGAATAATCCCGAAAAGTGGCAACAAACCCCCGGACGACCCGAAGTCGTACCGGCCCATAACATTACTTCCATCTTTGGGAAAACTCTTGGAGCGCCTTATCGATCCACGGGTGCTACCAGACGGACCAAAATTTCATAATAATCAATTCGGTTTCACTATTGGAAAATCTACCGTAGACGCGGCCCTTACTGTTAGGAAAATAGTTAATACATCTGAACATAAGTATGTAATTGGGATTTTTCTAGATATTTCTGGGGCTTTTGATAACGCATGGTGGCCAATGCTATTACTTAAAATGAAAAATCGAGGCTGCTATAGAAATATATACAATTTAGTTTACTCTTACTTTTTAAATGGTTCCGCGAAACTCAAACTCGGCCATCATTCCATGTCGAAGTCTCTCACCATGGGATGTCCTCAGGGTTCGGTTATTGGTCCACCTTTATGGAATTTAGGCTTTGATGATTTCCTCGCGATTCCGCTTCCAAGCGGCTGTTCATTAACCGGTTACGCGGACGACGGTCTTCTGCTCATTCAATCAAGTACTCGAGCTGGACTCGAGAACTTGGCTGACACTTGCCTACGATTAATATCTCAGTGGGGCGATCGTAACCGCCTGACCTTTGCTCCGCATAAAACTTATCAGCTCATTTTGAAAGGTAATCTTAAATCGTGTCCTACTATTAAATTTAATAACGTTCCGGTAAAAAGGAAGCAGTCCGTGTGCTATCTTGGTCTTGTGTTAGAAAGGAATTTTGCATTTATAGAGCTTATTAAAATTGTCGGTGAAATAGCAAAAAAGAACTTCTATGTCTTAACGAGAATATCTAAATCTACGTGGGGTCTGTCTTTTTTGACTTTAAAGACTATTTATGGGGCTACTTACTTGGTTTGTATCTGCTATGGGGCGCCTGTTTGGGCTGATAGGGCCACAATAGGGGCGGTACGACGTAAATTACTTCAGAGTCAGCGTTTGGCTTTGATATTCTTATGCAAAGCATAAAGGACGGTTAGTACTGAGGCCTTACCGGTACTTGCTGGCGTACTTCCGGTCGACCTTGAAGTGCAGCGACGTGCTGCAATGTACTATTCCGCAAAAGAGACCATGGACGCGGACTTTTTAACGCGGAGTGACCGTGCCAAAATCTCTAGATTATTTAAACCACATATTGACGTCTGGGAGGAACTTTTATCCGAATGGCAATGTAGGTGGGATAATTCCATCAAGGGCCGACACCTCCACCAATTCTTTCCATCCGTTCGCGTGCGGCTGGCCAGGACGTGGCTGGAGGTGGATCACTGTGTTGCCCAATTTCTCACAGGACATGGTAACTCTAAAAGTAAATTATTTTCCTTCAAGCTTGTTGCCTCGCCATTATGTCAGTATTCAACATCTGACTGTGAATATGTACAATCTGCACACCATATCTTATGGGAGTGTATTCTGTGGCAGAATGAACGCAATACTATGTTGAATAATGTACAGGCTGTATCAGGAGCTGTTTACTATACGGACCTTGTGGAAACTAGAACAAATTTCCGTGCGTTCAAGCGCTTTTGCCATACTTATTATTGGAATCAAATATAACAGCTCACAATGTTAGGACCCATTAATATTAATGCTAATTTTTATCCGTGGTGCTAGGCAACTGGGCTTATCCCAGGTGTAAACGACCCTTGGTGCCTATTGGTCTTGTTTGTTCTGTCTCCTGCTTGATATGGAGGGAAGTAGAAATTTGTATTTTTCTTACTCCTCCATTTTCTTTTCTGATTAATTTCGTTGCGGGATCCGAGACAGTTAAATTCATTCTACGGGACTTCGTCGAGCTTCATCGCCTCGGCCCTTTTCTGGTGGCCGCCACTGTTGATTCTGGCTTTCAGGAGTTGCAGTGGTTTGGGAATAGTGCGGTGGGATTGTCCCAAAAAAAAAAGGACCTGGCTTTTGCGACGGAAATATATTTTCTTTCATAACTTTTATGTTGATCTTGGGTCTAACGATTTCTGTGTTTTGTTTACCTCGCCTAAAGCTATTGGTTTATATAATGTGTAAAACAGATAAAGTCGAAGAATAAATACTTAAAGGTCTACCGGGTTTGTTTTTTAGGAACCCGCCTGAATCCTTTTTTTTCTTTTTATTAATCCTTATATGTTTCGACGAGTTTTTAAAAGAGAATAAACGGAAATAATAACAGATGCTTTTTAGATTATCCTAATGAAAAGTAAATACCATTTTGTACTTATATAAAAAACCAACAGCTTCCACCAGATTCCAGAGTATTTCGGTATCTTGGGGCCGATTTATGAGTTAAGTAAAGCAGCAATAATCAGTTGAGTATTGTCAAATAATTTAGGAAGCGTTTGAGTATTTTACGTTTCACAATTGAGAATCTATCTAGATCAGATACGTAAGTATTTACATAAGTATGGATGTGTCAAAGTCCCATTCACTTTCTCTTTCATGCTTACGTTCCATTTTACAAAAGAAATCTAAGACATCACAAGATTGCATAAAATTAACTAATATAAATGTTATACAGCTATAAAAAGTACGTTAGTATTATAATACTTCATTCAAGATTAAAAAAATCAAGTTATTAAAGATGTTATAATCTTTAATAACTTGATTTTTCATATTTAAGCAATTTAATACTATACAGTTATTTAGAAAAATATAATATTTTGGTAGACGAAAAGAAAGGCTTTCTCAAGGGGCAATCAATAAATATGACAAATTATGACCTTCTATAAAATATTTTGGGCGCCATTGACAACAAAATACCAACATGTGCTATCTTTATGGATATGAGTAAAGCCTCTGACCGAGTTGACCATAGGATACTAATGCAAAAATTAAACATGTATGGCATAAGAGGTAAAGCGCTAGATCTCATCTATTAATTGTCAGAAAACACGAACTAAGATTAAATATAGGTCAAACTCGAAAACTATAAAAATGGGAGTACCACAAGGAAGTGTTCTAGGCCCTTTATTGCTCTTGTTATCAATGATCTCCCTAACCATATCAATCAACCAATGGTACTATTTGCAGATGATCGCACATTCATAATAAAAAACAACAAAGAAAATTATTATGAGCACGTAGTCAACCAAACATTAAATAGGATAATTCAATGATTCACCGAAAATAATCTTAAAATAAATATGAACAAAACGAAAATAATACACTTTCACCAGAGAACCCAACTGACAAATATAAACGTTTACTTATCAAGGCGAAATAGTACATCCTGTGATATATACAAAGTTTTTGGGAATTAATATTGATGATAGACTGACATGGAAAACACATTCAGAAAATGTCTGCAAAGGAATTAATAAATCCTCATTTGCTCTTATAAACTATCAAAATGCTGATCATGGACTTGTGGCAGCTGTTCTAAGATATGGTATTATATCTTGGGGCAACTCAGTCAATAAGGAAGCTGTATTTAAAGATCAAAAGAAATGCATTAGAGCAATGTGTAATGTAGACAAAACTACCAGCTGACAATCCTATTTCAAAAGCTTAAAAAATCTGACAATGCCTTCGTTATACATATATGATCTAAATGTTTTGTGAAATCAAACCCTAATTATTATAAGACTGATTTTAAAAGCTACTATAGACAATTACGTGATAAAAAAAGATAAGACATTGAAATAACATATGGAAAAACAGCACTAATCAATAAAAGTATTCTTGTTATGTGATCATTGATTTACAACAAATTGCCTGACGATGTCAAAAAGGTAACTTTTTGACATCGTCAGGCAATTTTTATATTGATAAAATAACACACACACTCACAAACTTTCGCCTTTTGTGATGATTAAGTAGGAATCATCACTATCCCAGCTATGTTTACACTATCAAATTAATTGGATGCCTCGCGTAGTTAGCATTGTTTCGATTCATGTAATTGTATCGCGTGTCTGTCACGTGTCAGCGAATGCAATCGTATGTGCGTGCCACTCAAATTGTCCAAATTCTTAGTTTGGAAATATTCACCGCTTGAATTTTGGGCTGTTTGATACGATCAGAACTCGTGAAGGACGGGCTCGTAGCTAAATAATTACAGCCGCACTGGTCGATCATCAAGGTTAAGCAACGCTTGACGAGCTCGGTCCTTGGATGGGTGATCATTTCAACATACTGGGTTTCCTCAGTGGCTCGGAAAGCACGTGCCGTTGGTCCCGGCTGTAATTTGAAAATCTTTGACAATCTTTACGGGTAGACAGAAGCTTGAGATCTGACACCAGTCATGCCAAGGGGTACCGTGTTACCCAGTTACTGCATGTAAAACACTGGTACTTAGCTGAATCCGGTAAGACTTGAACCGACCCCAATGTAGTTGGGAAAAAGGCTAGGCAGATTGATTGATGTGATCAGAACTAGGGATGGTAAATACCAAGGACCTCGTGATATAAATGGTGATATAGATAGTATAAGACTCGGGGGGGGGGGGCTGGATTGACCCAACGCGAATGTATACATACATCCGTGGTGGGGGGTGGGGCTTCTCATGCAACCGAGCGGGTGGGCAGGTTGCGGATAGCCCGACTCCAGCTGCGGGACCGACCACTGACTGCTGCATCACTGCCAGTAAGAGGTCCCGCGGTCGGGGCATCTCCCAAAGAGATCCCGGACAAGAGAAGTTCCCGAAAGCCAATATCCCAGGCTTAGGGAAACCCATATACCTTCATCCTATATGCCCATCTGCCAACAAAGCCATCCCTCCCTATCCGTACAGATCCCGTCAAATACCTAGCCTAGAGTGACACCCAAGAAACCCACACCCACATCCATAAAATTCCTTCCCTCCTATCCCTCAGTCCCGTCGCTCCCAGAGGAAGGGTAA
Source organism: Orthosia cruda (assembly GCA_964057195.1). Taxonomy (NCBI): domain Eukaryota; kingdom Metazoa; phylum Arthropoda; class Insecta; order Lepidoptera; family Noctuidae; genus Orthosia; species Orthosia cruda. The sequence continues at coordinate 9,406,060 of OZ059834.1, forward strand.
CCTCGGTTCCAAAAAAGCCCACCCCCCAACTAAATGAAAATGCAGAATGACAATACTACTACCCAGGTGGGTCCCGGCCAAGCCGAGGAATCCCACACCGCTTCGGTGGTTAGCTCCCATCGTAGTATGGGGGGAGCACCAATCTGCAACGTACAGTCCCTGGTCTTCATGGTCCTCGGAACGCGCCACCGCCGGGTTCCCAAATAACGGTAGGAGGGGTTTACATCGGCGTCGGGTCGACGATGAAGTACCTGGGACTCGTCCTCGACAGTCGGTGGAATTTCGTGGAGCATTTCCGACGTTTGGTTCCCAGACTGGAGCGGGCCGGGCCTGCCCTCAAGCGACTCCTGCCCAATCTAGGGGGTCCAAACGCCTCCTTCCGGAGGCTCTACGCGGGGGTCGTGCGGTCTATGGCTCTTTACGGTGCACTGGTGTGGGCGCGTTCCCTTAGGTGGCGACCAGCCCGCTCGTTGAACGCGTCCCAAAGGGTCATGGCCATCCGGCTGGTCTGGGGATACCGCACTGTCTCCGGTGAGGCGGCGAGCCTCCATGCCGGATTACCGTAATGGGATCTGGAGGCAAAAGTCCTCGCGCACATTTGGGAGTGGCGTGAGGAGGCGAAACGCCGGGGCGAAACTCCGCTGCCACGACAAATCGCGGCTCGGCGGACAGAGCTCCGGCAGGATCTCATGGCGACATGGAGAGAGCGACTGTCGCAACCCAGTGCTGGACACGCCACAATTGCGGCGATAAGGCCCCTCTTTGAAGAGTGGCTTGAGAGGCGACACGGCGTCCTCACCTTCCGCCTGACGCAGGTCCTCACCGGACATGGCTTTTTCGGGAGGTTCCTGTTCAGGATAAGGCGGGAGGAAATGCCCGGGTGTCACCATTGTATGGATCGCCCGGAGGACACGGTGGAGCATACGGTGGAGGTCTGCCCCGCTTGGGCGGAGCACCGCCGTGTCCTCGTGGAGGCGATCAGCGGTGGCGACCTCTCGCGTCCGGCCCTGCTTCGGGCCATGGTACGGAGTGAGAGGGCATGGGAAGCTGTCACCTCCTTCTGTGAAGCAGTAATGCTCACAAAGGAGGAGGCGGAACGCGTGAGGGAGACGCATCGGAGACGCCCTCACGCCCCAAGCTACCGCAGGAGACGCCCTGGGCGTCGGGAATCGCAAGCCGATTCACGGCCACCGTAGGCGCGGGCTTGCGGACGGCGAGTAATGGGTAGCTCGCCATCTGATAAGGACCAGCCCCGAGTCGACGGCGCGTAGTGTTCCACGCGCGCCTCAAAGAGATGTCAGCAAAATTGACGGGGTCCATTAGGGCCGATGCCTGTCTGGGTCGCGGATAAATTTGAAAAAGAGTTACCGCGGCCCTGGCACAAGCAACTGAAGGAACACGGGTGGGTTTTAATCAGTTAAAGTCTGACACGCCCTTCCGCTTCACCCAGAGCGGGAGAAGTCATTTGATGATTTCCCACCCAAAAAAAAAAAAAGTTGGTCCCGGCCAAGCCGGGGAATCCCACACCGCTTCGGTGGTTAGCTCCCATCGTAGTATGGGGGGAGCACCAATTTGCAATGTACAGTCCCTGATGCCGCGCTTCTCTGCGCGGATGGCAGCTGATTTAGCGCCCAATCCACAGGCTGCGAATAACTCGCCCACAAACCCAACCCTGGCTGCGACTAACGCGCCCTTAAACCCAACTCCAGCTGCGACCAACGCGCCAATACCCACGACACGGGGCATGCCTCCCGCGAACCTCTGGCAACAGAGCGTCGTGCGGAGCAGCTCCACCCGCACAGACAATGACCCAGACCGACACAAAAAGACTGACACAGGGAAAGAAGACAGACCTGGCAACTCTACCACTCTCACGGCTGTAGTCGATGAAGTACGCCTGGAAAAGCGCGGAAAAATCCCAGCCCGAGAACTGGAAGTAGGCGACCGAAAACTACAAAAGAGCTACGCTCTCGCTCTTGCCAGAACTTCCGGTGGATATTATCTTTGAGGACTTCAAGAGTCTGATGCTAATGGACTTAGACTAATGAAATCTTACCGGCCATTGAAAGCACTGGTAATGCAGACCTTAGAATTTTTGTTGTGGTTCGTGCAGTAAGCGCCGTTGCTCAATCCTGTTGGAACCACATGTTCACCAGTTCCAATTTATTCCATTTAAGGATAGAGAAAGACGTTGATCATGGCTCTGTGACCTCGTCGACCACAGTAGTCGTTTGGTGGCCCGATGACGCCTCCAGTGTAAACAACACACCATGCAGTAACTTTGAGCGGATGTGACTCTTCCTGGATTATTCGCAGATTTTCGGTGCCACAGAAGTGATCATTTTGCTTATTCACATATTCACAGAGCTTGCTCGTGATGATTTTCGATGGAAAATTTCCTTCCTCGTGGTCTCGATTTAGAATGGCTTGACGTAGATTACACGCGCTTGGAGGTTACCAGCTATATTTTTTTAACGGATTTTCAAAAAAAGAGGAGGTTCTATATTCGGCTGTATGTTTGTTTTTTTTGTGTATGTTCACCGATTTTTCCGCCAATTGTAGACCGATTTTGCAAATTCTTTTTTTGTTTGAAATTGTATATTCCCAAATGAGTCCCATTCAAATTTGTTGAAGATCTGATGAAAAACTGACCGTTTATTGTTTACGCCATTTCATAACATAACATCACGCCAGTACGCTTTTAAGGGTTACGCAGTGGGGTATCCCTATAATGAAGAAACAAAAACAGGCACAAAGACTGCCGAAATTAAAGTTATTTTCATTTTGTATTATTTTTATTTGGAAGTCAATTCATTCTTTTTTTAATTTGTAATAACATTATTTGCATCAGTTTACTTCACAAGTGCCGAAACAGAACTGAATTTTTTCCGCCATATGCAAAAATTGTAGCATCTGCCGATAGAGCAATGAGTTTTGCACGATCCTGTACAGTCTAGATATGGTTACTCCAATTTACTCACGCTAACAAAGTCGTCATTAGGAAGTTAGAATTTAATTAAGCACTTCTTTGTATACCCCATTGGTGGTTTTTCTGTCTAGTGCCGAAATGATCAGGCTGCTATTAGTACTTACTCTGGAACAGGCAAAGTAGATTTGCCCGTGTGAGAAGTAATTTCTTTTAAAACGTTGCCTTAATGACTGACTCTGAGTTTCATTTATGGTCATTGCAAAGCAGACCTCGATTGTAATAGTTTAAAGTCAAAGACATAGTCAGAGGGTACCAGTGGTATTCGTGGTAATAAAACTGATTCCCTCGAGCACATTCAGTAATCACAGTGGCCTCTATAATATTTATGTGCAGTATTTTGATAAAAAACAATTTATTTTTCATTCAAACTTTAACACCCCTTTAAGGGATGAAATTCCAGAAATCCTTGAAAACGTATTTGTTTAATTGTATAGAAGAGCAGAAATGCTAAATTTCTAGTAATTTTGATAATAAATAATTGATTTGTCATACAAACTTTAAAACCCCTTTAAGGGATGAAATTCATAAAATCCTTTCATACGTGTTTCTTTAATTGTATTGAAGAGCATAAATACTATATTTCAAGTAATTTTGATAATAAACAATTTATTTTTCATATAAACTTTAACACCCCTTTTTACCCCTTTAAGGGATGAAATTCAAAAAATCCTTTCATACGTGTTTCTTTAATTATATTGAAGAGCATAAATACTAAATGTCAAGTCATTTTGATAATAAACAATTTATTTTTCATACAAACTTTAACACCCCCATTTAACCCTTTAAGGGACGAAATTCAAAAAATCCTGATAGACGTATTTTATTATTTTAAACGAAGACTCTAAATAACAAATCTCATTGATTTCAAATTAAAAATGACAGAGATTCATACAAACTTTAAACCCCTATTTTACCCCTTTAGGGGATGAATTTAGAAAAATCCGTTCTTAAATGACGCCTCCAATATAAACTCAACATCCTCCCAAAATTTCAAACTTCTATCATTAGTGGTTTAGGCTAGGCGTTGATATGTCAGTCGGGACATTGCCTTTTATATATATAGATTAATTAAATATATATATTTTTATAATAAATTAAATTATAACACATGCAAAAAATAAATAAAGAACGACGCAAAAAATATGATTGACATCTACTCGTTGTAAATCTTACTTGCACATATGAAAACACTTACTAATAAATATATTAAAATTAAACAAATCAAAATTAAATTAAAATAAATCAACCTTAAAATTAAATTAAAATAATCCAAAATAAATCAACATTAGAATTAAATTATAATAAAAAAAGTAAATTGAATTCGACATTGCGTAAATTATAATAGAAAATATTTGAATACGGCAATGAATCAACCTGTTGCTTTGCATATTTTGTATCAACGTTAAAATTTTCCATCATACATTTTATATCTCCGTTATGTCATATATTTTATGTGACATAACGGAGGAGATCACTGGCCCCTGAAACACAGGTGCTGTTACCTAGCTCAGGGGTCAGGGTTTCATGATAATTGTACATTTTGAAGCTGATAAATAATTTATTATTTATTATTATTTGCATTACGTTCTGCTTTTTGTTACTACTGCTGACTATGAGGTCCATGGTGGTACCAAGGACCTCATAGTGAGCAGCTTTCGTGGGTCGGGTAAAATGTTGTTCAATTTATACACCTGGGGCAGCTACTACTGGTGCAGAAAACCTCAAACGGCGCAAGTACAACAACCTTATTGAAAGCTTTATATTTGATCCGTTTGGAGATGAAACATTAGTTCCATGGGGTCCGAGTGCTCATCGACTATTTCGAGATGTAAGCAAACGGTTAGTGGACTCTTCACGTGACCAGAGGGCCGGGCTTGAATCAGCATTGCCATCCAACATGGCAATGCCGCCAGTGTTCTGGGCACCTTTCACGTTGACAGCGATGTGGACAAATTTTTTGAAGCCCAATGACCCCTGCCCTTTCTATACGCGTTCCTAGTTTTTTTTTATGTAGGTGTATATATAGGTAGTTATTGTTAATTAAGTATTTTATACTATGTCATATTTTTTTATTCCTTTTTGTATTTGTTAACGAAGAATACAATAAAATAAAATTTACATCTAGAATCTCTCACAGCAGCCCGGAGTCTCAATTTGTGCCCGGTCTATGACAATAGGGTCCCCCAATATTATACGGGACTTGAACATAATTGGCGAAAAGTGAGTGTGCTATTGATATGCACCCCAGTTTAACTCCGGAGAGTCAGTATTCTCGCCAGTGCGTGCTGTTATGTTATGTACTTTTTACCCGACTACGGCGAAGCAGTGGTAGCCCAGTGGTATCGACCGCGACTTACAAGTTGTAAGTCGTGGTTTCGAGCCAAGACAGGTGCTTCAGGATTTCATCATCTCTCAAAACGGTAAAGGAAAACATCGTGATTAAACGACATATCCTAGAACCAAGAATTCGAAGACATTTGACATCCACCAAACCGCACTGGACCCGCGTGGTGGATTACGGCCCATTCCCTCTTACAGAGAGGAGGCTTGTGACCCAGTAGTGGGAACATTAATAGGCTGATGATGATGAAGATGACGGCGAAACCAAAAGGAAGGGTTATGATTTCAGCATTATTTGTAATTACGTATGTTCCTCCGTAGCATCTAAACTATTCATCCGATTTTGATGAATAAGATGTCAATTGATTCGTTGTTATAGCACGGGAAACATAGGCAAAAAAATAAAATCCGTTTTAAATAAACTTTTTTCCTTTAGTATTGAGTTGCCAATTAGTCTAAACTTGTTTGGATTAACAGCTATAAATAGAAATGTGTGGGTATGTGAGTTAAATTAAAGTCCGTCACTTGACCGAAGGGTCGTTGGGTACAAACCCAACCCGGTGCTAAGTGGATTAGCTAGCATTTACTGACACTGTGCATTTGAACAGTATTTGTTGGACATTTCAACCGTTTTCAATAAATTGGAGGTTCTCAATCCGACTGAATGTTTTTTTTATGGCTTATTTAGGTAGATATAAGAGGGCCACTAACATTTTTTACTAATCAATCAATCATATATTTTGTAAAACATAGGTATGGTTACAGTTGGTATAAAGTTAAAATATGTGCACTATGTTTTATCAATATCTGGCGTACAAAATTAACATAAGCAAGCAACAATAAATAATAAATAAAATATTATAATTAAGGTGGCATGTCAATAGATTACATTAAAAAATAAATCAATTTAAAATATGTCAATTAGGTAAAGTCATTACAGTTTTAGATAAATAAACACATTCATTCATAATCAATCAAAAAAATCATAAGTGTTTAATTGGCAATTCGGAATCGTCATATCTCTGTTTATCATTGTAAACTCAGTGATGGAGTAGTAACATCTATCTACAAGGAATTTAAACAAAGACTTCTTAAATGATCCCAGGCACTCTTTATTTCAAATAGCTGCTGGTATACTATTATATATTTTTCGGCAAAAGTGTCATCATGTTACCTCTAACATGAATAGTATTCTGGTAACGGCGAGACGGCAGTTTTCAAATAAATGCTAATCTTATGAAAAAGAGTGTATCTTTCGGTTTCTACATCAGGAATTAATCATTAGGATCTTAATTAATGAAGGTTAAATCTGTGCTCTTTTGTCTTTAAGTCAAGAGTGACTGGGTTTCATCTAGGCAAGCCTGCTACACCGTCGACCACATCATCGCTTACCATCAGATGAGATAGCGGTCAAGCATGCGCCTATACATAAATAAAAGAAGAAAAAGAAGTTCGGAGCTTTCAGCGTAGTCATTAGTGTTCTATTTAATTTATTTGAAAAATAAACAAAAGACCTGACTGGATTTGGTTTAGTTGGATTTGACATGAATATATTTGTATTAAGTTACTAAACAGTCTCTATACTTAATCCAGTCTTAACAACAACACAACTGTGTTGTCTGTGACTGTGTCTTAACACAGTCTTAGTGTTGTTTCCAATTTCGGCAAAATTCTTATTTCTTTTAGTCCCTTGTAAAGTCTTATTCTGCCCGTCCTGATTAATGTTAAGTTCTGCCTGTATTAAGTGTCTCTATTCCTCGCAATACATAAATTAAGCTACCGCCGTACTTAGCTCGAATGGAACGTCTACGATAAATCTTGTATTGGGCCTGAATTCTAATGTTCCAGCTTAATCCTGAAATCCTGGTAGGCATACTTGAATAGAAGGACCTACATACATTCACATAAAGCATTTTAATCCAAATGGTAAATGGAATTAATATTATAGTCTAACTAGCTTCTTCCAAGTACTTCGCCCGCGTCAAAGTCGTCAAATTCCCAGGATAAAAAGTATCCTATGTGCAATTCCAGACTATAATCTATCTCTGTGCCAAATTTCATCTAGATCCATTCAGCCGTTCTGACGTGATTGAGTAACCAACATACACACTTCCAAACTTTCGCATTTATAATATTAGTAAGATAAGATGAGGCTTTAATGTCCTTACCATTTACTTAGGTGTAATATTTCGTTTGCCATTGCTTACCCTTTAGGATTAACAATACAAGCTTGATGGTATATCAAATATCTTGATTTCTAATAGGTACTTCATAAGGTTTAACGTAAAACGAGGCTTAAATTTTAAATTTTTATTGCCATCGTGTGAGTTTAATATTAAGAATAATCCGTTACATATCCAATTTGAAAGCTGGAAGTAAAGGTTATATTGAATTATATAATAATAATGCTCATCGATCTTAGAAACCAAAATTTAAAAACATGGCCAACCACTAATCTGTAACGAGTCCGCGTGGTGGATTATGACCCACTCCATTTCAACTATGTATTTTAGGGTCGACTTCCATGCAGTGGGAAGCGGCTGAGTACCATTATCTTAAATGGGGTTTATCTGACCTCCTTCACAACCCATTAATACATATCCCTTGGCAGATAGACTGATGCATCAACGGGCAGTAAAATACCCATTCCAATCTGTTTCGTTAATATAAATTACAAAACAAAACACCATCAGTGTTTTCGTAAACTCGTCACGTCATTGAGATAAACCATTTAAAGCCAGACAGCCAAACATAACAGGATTCCATTGTCACCAAGGGCCTTAGATAACTCTATAAACCATTCCATTCTCCCATCACGTACAATTATGGGAAATCACTCAAGGTGATAATTGGTGACAGAATTCCGTACTCAGGAGCGAATGCTGCAGTCTGCGAATGGGTTTAAATCCTGTTATTCAATACAGTTGTATCGAAACAGATGTCTATGCCCTGTGAGTTTAATAGGATTAGTCTCTGTATCTATCTGTGCTATTCAAGAGGTATCAATAGGGTTATATGGGGTTGCCTATTTCCCCAAAGCGCAGATTATATCTTTGTCGCAGGGTAAAAGCTGGATAGCAACTTTTTTTGAAATCATCTTATTTCTCAGTACAAAACTTTTAAAAGTTTGTAAAACTGGCCGGTACTTTAATTTTTATCTACAAATTTTACATTCTACATTGTTTATATAATACTAGCTGTTGCCCGCGACTTCGTCCGCGTGGTTATGAAGATATAAAGTATAATGATATTTAACACAAACAATTTTTATATTTCAGTCAACAGAAAATGCCTATCACACTAAGCAACATTTTTTAAAGCACCAATTAGAAAAAAATATGGGGGTTTTATTTTTACAAAACCTCTCTATACACCAATTTTTAGTTTTATTTTCAGCCTGCTGTATATATAAACTATCAGGCGAACTTACTCTAGAACAGGCCACATACAACTGACCGTGAGAGAAGCAATCGTTTCTTTGATCTATGCCAGCTATTTAACATTTGGCCCTGGGCCTTATTAATAGTCATGGCATAACACAATATCACCGGAAATTGGAGGCGCTTAAATTGAATTTGGTAATCCGATGGTATTAAAGGGATCCGCGGTATAAAAAAATAATTTCGCCTTGATTCACGCCAGTGAAAATGCATGCCTCAATTACTAGATTACTAGTAGAGTCTTTATTTGAAGTCTAGTCCCATTACACAATTTAGGTGGGTTTAGATTCCGTAGCAAAATTATCGGCGCATCTACTTTTAGGTACAAAATATGAGGTGGAAACCAGGTGGCTCGAGACTATGGAGGAACTCTACAGGATAATGTACAGTATCATCGACTTCTAATACAGAGTCCACTGATTCATATTTCACTTTAGCACCGGGCAATTTCGCAAGTAAATCTAGGTTAATGCTATGGCTGTATCATTTTTGGGGTTTAGGATTGCTCTTTCCCTTAGCCACGAACTATTACTATTTTCTGCGACTTGATATATGCTGAGGTATATTGTATCAGTTAAAGTGTTTAAATCTTTTACAATAGTACCAAGACTGTAAAGGATGTTTATTTTTCCTTCCACTTCAGAAATCTTTCCATCTCCAATGTCAAGTAATAATTTTGAAAATTCTTCTGCTTCTGAATCTTGTCGTAAATGAACACGCATATTAATTCACAACATTTTTTTTTTAACTTTAGGTCATAAAAATCAAGATTTTAAGCACGCTTGGATTTCGTCTGCACGTGTCCCGCGTGGTATGACAGGCAATGTTTGTCTAAAGTCCCCGGCTAATAAAACTGTAATTCCAACCATAAGTCTATTGCAATTCGTTATATCCTGAAGTGTTCGATCTAGAGCCTCTACACCTTTTTTATGGGCCATAGTAGATTCATCCCAAACTATTTATTTTGATTTTCGTAGAACTTCTACCAAGTAACTTTGTTTTGGTATATTACACATAGTAATTTCGGAATAATTGAGATTTAAGGGCAACTTAAATGCAGAGTGTGCCGTTTTACCTCCGTCAATCAAAGTTGAAGCGATTCTTGAAGAAGCAACTGAAATGGCAAAAACTTTAAAGAAAAAATCAAACCGACTTCCAGAACAAAAAACTACAAAGCAATAAATAAATTTCTTTTCCGAAGTCGGTGTCTTTTGTGCCTACCCATTCGGAAGTCGGTTTGATTTTTTGTTAAAAAGTTTTTATTTTTCTGTTTTTAGTTTTGGTAGGTACCTCCAATTAACATGATTATTATTTATAGCTAAAGTACATCTCATGGCGATTCCAATAAGCCCAAACACGACTAGGACACATTGTTTTATATTAGAGTTCCAGTGCCTACCTTCCGGCTTCATCATCAGATCAGTTCGAGGGTGTCATTTTCACCAGAACCATTTATTTATAAGTATTTGCTTCATTATAGTCGGTTAACTATTCGAGATATCTTATGCCCGTAACATATTTAGCATTTAGGAGATCCAGTGGCCATCTGTGATCTTCTTCATCAGTTCCACTTCACCAAATGATAATTTCTGAGTTTAAATGATTGCATTGTTGATGAAAATACCAAAATCACTTTATGTTTGCCTATAATATTTGAGGAGTTCCCTCGATTTCTCTAGGATTCCATCATCAGATCCTGACTTGATGATTATGGGACCAACAAGGAAGTATACCCTTTCAAACAAAAGAAGAATTTTTGAAATCGGTCCAGGCGTCTTTGAGTAATCGGGGAACATACATAAAAAAAAAAAAAAGATTCCGACGAATTGAGAACCTCCTCCTTTTTTTGAAGTCGGTTAAAAATTCTGGTCACTTCTTACCGTTGCTAATAGCAAATTTATTAAAAATGTCTTACCCCGTACCACCTGGAGCGTGGACTTCTACTAACTATAAACTACTTCCCTGCCAAATTTCAAATTTGTAGCACAAATAATGAAGGACTTTCATACAAACTTGCGAGAGCCCTTAGACCTCTATAATCCGGCCCTGTTGCAAAATCCGTTCTTAGCTGACATCTACTAACTATAATCTACTTCCATGCCAAATTTCAAGTTTGTAGTACAAAAAATGAAGGAGTTTCATTACAAACTTGCGAGAGCCCTTAGACCTCCATAATCCGGCCCTGTCGCAAAATCCGTTCTTAGCTGACATCTACTAACTATAATCTACTTACATGCCAAATTTCAAGTTTGTAGCACAACAAATGAAGGAGTTTCATACAAACTTGCAAGAGCCCTTAGACCTCTATAATCCGGCCCTATTGAATAAAACCGTTCTTAGCTGACATCTACTAAGTATAATCTACTTCCATGCCAAATTTCAAGTTTATAGCACAAAAAATGAATGACTTTCATACAAAATTGCGAAAGCCCTTAGACCCCCTAAATCCGGCACTGTCGTAAAATCCGTTCTTAGTGGACGTCTGCTAGCTATAAACTACCTCCCTGCCAAATTTTAAGTTTGCAGCTAAAAAAAAATTGTACTTTCATACAAACTTGCGAGAGCCCTTAGACCCCCTAAATCCGGCTCTATCGTAAAATTCGTTCTTAACGGACGTCTACTAACTCTAAACTACCTCCCTGCCAAATTTTAAGTTTGCTGCTCAAAAAATGAAGGACTTTCATACAAACTTGCGAGAGCCCTTAGACCCGTATATATATATAGATGTACATACATATGTATCTAAGTACATATTTATTATTCCTTTTTTTCTCTATTCACCTCATCATTTAGTTGCACCTGCTTTGTTTTATCTCTGCACCAAACTACGGTCGACTGGTAGAAAATGCTAAAGCAGTAAGTCCGCCTTTGTACTTATGCATAAAGTTTTAATAAAATAAACAAATCTTAGTAAAGTAAAAAAATATTACCTTTAATATTTCCAGACTATTAGGGATTCTTGAGGACTTCCATATTTTGGGCGATCTATCCCACATAGTGGATAGATGCCTAATCTATGTAAATTACCTTTAGGATAGAATAATGTTTCCCACCATGGGAAACAGGATATCTATCCCCAAAAATTTTGGTTGAATTTTGCCATCCCATGCAATCGTACAAAGACATGAGATACGGTCAACTTAGTGGTAGTTGGAGAATCATTCGATATATTAATAAAATAACATGCGCTTCATCCGTGGAACTAGAGTAATTCCAATAGGGGCAACTATCCTGGTTTCACCCTATTTTGCAATATATTAACGACGATAGTTAGACGAGTCACTTTACAACCTGTTGAGGTTGTAAAGTGAAGGTGTGATCATATTGAATATTGTGGTGGACCAGTGGCTAAGACCTCGCCTCTCGAGCTTCATGCGTCTTTTTCAATTCAAATGACATTTCTAATTTTATCTTGGAAATCGCTGACAACGGTGAAGGAAAAACATCGTGAGAAAACCTGGACTTATTATTAGTATTTGTAAGTTTGCGCTCCATTGGTGTAAGTGATGCAAGGCGTTCCAGAGCGTAGGTAAAATAAATTGCTTAGGTAATGGCCATGTAAATGAATAAATTTCTTCAAGGTAATAGTGAATTTTCAAAAAAAAATTGTGTCTCCCATACAAATTTTGGTCTGCTAGCGACAATTTATTGTACATAAAATTCAATAATTTTTGTGGGATTTCCTTAGGACTTTCTTGAAGAAAGTTGTTAATTTTCATGGGCTTCCGCAATTTTCAAAATATGATCATACCTTTGCTTGACACCCTGTATAGCTTATCCATTTGAACAATTAATTAATTTATTAATTTTACCTTTCAAATAGTATCTTATCTTATCTTATCTTGTGGAGGGGCCGAGAAACAACTCGGACACTTCGACCCATTGGGATCTATTGTGGTCCCCTAGATACCTTACTCCTCCCCAATCTCGTTGAAAACTCTTTTCATGAATTTTACAACGAGACTGGGAGATATGAGCCTATAGTCTTCTGGTCTTGGATATCCAGCCCCTAGGAGACTCATTCGCTTACCAGCCAGTGCATCGCATGTGCAAAGAAGGTGCTCCATGCGCTCCGTATGTTCCCCACACAACCTGCAGATGGGTGTCGCGGTTATACCCATCTTCATGAGCATGTCGTTGGTTCCAAAGTGCCCAGTAAAGGCCCCAAGCAGGTAGCGGATTTGCCCCCTGCTCATATTCCAAATGCATTCCCGGGCTTTGAACGTAGAGCCTAGGAATTTCTTGGAGTGTTGTAGACCGGTGCTAAATAGCCAATGAGTTCGCTGTCTGTGATCTGCAAACTCCCTAAATGCGGCTTTTACGAGGCACGTCGAGATGCCTACACATGGTTCTGGACCCACGAAGTCATTTGCTGAGCCCTCTCTTGCCAGTTCATCTGCCATTTCGTTGCCATGGATTCCTTTGTGCCCAGGGACCCACATCAGTCTTACCCTGTTGTGCTTCCCAAGCCTGTTTAGGGTTTGGACAGCATCCAGAATAAGTCCGGAGTCCACTTTGTAGGATGCCATGGCTTTGATTGCAGCCTGACTGTCACTAAGAATATATATGGATTTACCTCTGGTTCCTCTATCTATATTCTCTTGAGCACAGGTTATTATGGCATAAGTTTCCGCTTGGAATACAGTTGCCATTTTCCCTAGGCTTTTGCTACATTTGTAACCTTTTGCGTATATTCCCGCCCCTGTACCTGATTCCATTTTGGATCCATCAGTGTACCACACCAGACTGTCTTGTTCTGGTGGATCGATTCCCTTCGTCCAGTCCTCTATTGTAGGGATTTGGACCTTGAAAGACCTTTCAAACACAAACATAGTTTGCATTTTATCGGATAACATGCTTGTTACCCGATCCAGGCCTTCATTCCCGTCAAACTTTGTATGGTTGGTCCTTGGCTTAGAGGCATCCCATAGTCCAGCCACAGCAAGTCGATGTAATGTCTTCCTTGCCTCGAATTCAACCATCATATGCAGAGGAGGGATATTGAGGTATCTCTCAATCGCTGCCGTAGGTGTTGTCCTGAAAGCGCCCGTGATGCCTAGACACACTGTTCTTTGTAATCTGGTGAGTGGCGCTTTGCACGAGGCAAGCTTTGTTCTGGGCCACCACACTATGCTGCCGTATGTGATAATAGGTATTATCATTGTTCGGTACAGCCATCGTATCACTTTGGGCTTTAACCCCCAAGTTTTACCGTAGGTGGAACGACACATGCCGAACACTCGTAGGGCTTTCGTCGTAATATTTTCCACATGAGTTTTCCACCTGAGTTCTTTATCAAGCGTTACACCCAGATATTTAACTTCGGTAGACCAGGGCAGCTTTATTCCATTGAGGGAGAGCTCTCCTAGGTTTCCTAGTTGTCTCTTCCTCGTGAATGGAACAATGACTGCTTTGCTTGGGTTGATAGAGAGGTGGTTCTTTGTACACCATTCCTCTGTCATCCTCAATGCCTGTTGTAATAATCCAGAGACTATGTTCGGGAATTTACCATTAACCATTATGGCTATGTCATCTGCATAGCCTACTGTGTAGAATGGTCCAGTATTGAGCTTGGTAAGTAGCGAGTCTACTACCAAGCACCATAATAATGGTGACAGCACTCCACCCTGCGGACAACCTCTTGTTGTTTTTGCACTAAGTCTGTCTCCCATCAGTTCCGATCTGACTATTCTGCTTCTCAGCATATAGTCAATCCAGTTACACGTGGTATCATTGATGCCATGTTCCTTTGCAGCGATGCGTATGGACTCAAATGTTGTCTTGTCGAAGGCTCCCTCTATGTCTAGGAAAGCCCCGACACAGATCTCTTGTCCCTCTAGCGCAGCCTCGGCTCGACTCGCAACATAATGCAATGCCGTTTCCGTAGATTTGCCAGGGCTGTAGGCGCACTGTAGTTTATGTAGAGGGAAGATTTTAAGTGGTCCCTCTCTTAGGTACCTGTCTACCAGTTTCTCCAGAGCTTTTAAGAGAAAGGATGATAGACTAATTGGCCTGTAAGCTTTAGCTTCTTCGTAAGTCGGTCTACCTACCTTCGGTATAAAAGTGACTTTGACTTCCCTCCATGCCTTGGGTACGTACCCAAAGGCTACGCAGGCTCTGTAGAGCTTACTCAAATGAGGTATCAAAACAGATGCCCCTTCTTGCAATAGTATTGGGTAGATGCCATCCGGACCAGGGGATTTGAGAGGCTGGAAGCCCGCTATGGCAAGCTTCAGTTTATTCTCATCTACCACTTTCTTTGCCGTGAGCCAGTTATTTTTGGACGTTTGCCTTGTGAGCTCGTCCCTTGTGACTGGTTCCTCTTCATCGCTATCGCGCAGTATACATTCCGGGAAGTGAGTTCTAAACATCACGCCCAGAGTGTCCTGTCCAGTTTCCGTTAGATACCCATTCTCATCCTTTACAGATGATAGTGGGTTTGTCTTAGTCATGGACATTGCTTTGCACAACCTCATTCCATTTGGCAGAGCTTCGATGGAGGTGCAATGCTGCCGCCAACTAGTTCTTTTGGCCTTGCGTACCGCCGTCTTATACCTCGTCAGCATGCTATGATAGTCAGAGAAATCTTTCCTGGCTTTTGCATCATTAAAGGCCTGTCGTGTTTCCTGACGTATTTTAGCTAGTTCAGGAGTCCACCATGGTACCTTTTTGCAAAAGGCCTTTTTCTCTGGGCAGTTATCTACCCATGCACCGATGGTGCCCATCTTGATTCTATCAGCTTCAAATTCTATATCTAGTATGGAATTAAGCTTACCTTTAGGGCTCCCTAGATTTACTTTTAGGTCCCTCCTGTACGAGTCCCAATTTGTATGTCTTGGGTTTCTCCTTCGTCTAGTTTCGGCTTCTCCCGCCGTCCTAAACCTAAAGCATATATAATTATGGTCAGACAGAGAGATTTCGTCCGATACATGCCAATTTTCGATGTAAGCGCTGGCCTTGTTTGAAGCCAGTGTCAGGTCAATAACTTCAGTTCTCGCCGAGGTCCTGAAAGTAGGTTTATTGCCTGCGTTAAGGATTTGTAAAGAAGAGCTTACCACAAAGTCCAACAAATCCTCCCCTCGTTTGTTGACATCCGAGCTGCCCCAAACGACATGGTGTGCATTCGCATCGCAGCCAAGTATCAGGTCGAGGTTTTCTTGGTTGCCGTAGTCAACCAGTCTTCTGATTAGTGGTGTTACTGGTTCCTTTTGTTCATATGGGAGGTAGGCAGAGGCAAGGATAATTTTCCTTTTCTCTGTGCCCATCCCCACCTGGATCAAAGTTGTTGTGAGATCCCTGTAACAGAAAGTACGTAAGGGCATTGCCTCTATACCGCCCCTGATATAGATGCAAGTCCTCGCGTCATTAGTTGGACAGTCATAGAGCACCGTGCCTCCTGTCCCACCTAAGCCTTTTATAGTCCCCTTATATAGATAAGGTTCCTGTATCAAGGCAACGTCATATGTGTTAAGCTTCAGTTGCCGAGCCAGAAGGGCTGTAGCGGCTCTGCAATGATGCAAATTAATTTGTACACACCTTAGTCCCTCCATCTTGGATGATTTTGATGGGCCTGTGTTAATATAGGAGGGCCTTAGTTTTGAGGCTCCTCCTCCATCGCCTGGGTCTCCTCGAGAGCAATCGGCGACTCAATCCCCAGGGTGTCGAACTCCCCGAGGATGTCATCCTCGTGGTCTGCCTCTGACGCCCTGGTCCCAATCTCTGCCTCCTGCGCTGCGCCGTAAGCAGAGATTTCCTCGATGGCCTCCTCACGTCGGTGTAGTCCATCCTCGGAGGGTTCCGCCTCTGCTTCCGCAGTGGGTGCCTCTCCCTTATCTTCTTCCAGGAGTTTGAACGAATACCGTTCAATTCCTCCTGGAAGAGAGTAGCCCGCGGCCTTGATGACCCCAGCGGACACCCCGTCCATGAGGACGATACGACGGATGCCGGTCTGCTCAGTGAGAGTATTCACGACCTTCCAGTCGCTCGTCCTCAAGGCAGGGTTAAGCCGCTGGAGCAATCGAATGGCCCGGGCAGAGTCCTGCAACGCCAAGTTGCGACTCTTCCATGCCATTTTGACTGGCTTTGGAAGGTCCCTGGCGTCAACAACCTTGAGTTTCAAGGGGCCGAGTTCCACATTGTGGATGGCCCCCCGAAACCAGCTAGCTGCGTCAGAGTTGTCGCAGGATACATGAACTGCACCCGCGACAACTCCGGGAGCAACCGTTAAAACAGGCAGAGGATCCGGCGCCACTTCCAGTTTCTCAATTATGAGCTCCTGGATTGGCACCAAGTCCTCCGCCCTCAAGTACTCTTCCGGGTACCTGACTGTGACGACAGCGAGTTTCACAGCCGCCACCGCATCCCTAAAGGATCCGGTTGAGGATGATTGCCCTTGGGTCTTCATCCTCTTGGCCGCCATGTCCCCGCTGTCGCCGCTGAGAGCAGCACGCGGTCTCTTTGATGGGCCCTCCGTAGGAGTCCCCTCTAGAGCCGCCTGCTGTCTCAGCTTTTGGCGCTTTTTCCTGCGCGCCCCAGATCGTCCAACCGGAAGCCAGCCTGGTTCATGCCGGCCGCCGGGAGACGACGAGGTGCTGTTTTTGCCGGTCGCGTCCGGGGCCCCAAGGTCCGAGGTCATTCGACCTCCGACACAAGGGTCACGTGTCGCGCCAGTTTTGGCAGCACCTTTGTGCCCGGTGGGCTGGTTTGCAGTTCCGCCCTTAGGTGGTCCCGCAGCAGTGCCGGCCCTCGGCAGTGCCGCAACAGTACCGTCATTTGACAGTCCCGCCGCAGCCCCACCTCGAGACGACCCCACTGCAGTCTCGCCGCCGGGCGTTCCTGCTACGGAAAAAGCAGTCCCGGCTTGCGCCGGTCCCGCCGTCTGGTGTGCAGTTCCGTCCTTCAACGGTCCCACAGCAGTGCCGACCCTCGGCAGTGCCGCAGCAGTACCGTCATTTGGCAGTCCCGCCGCAGCCCCACCTCGAGACGATCCCACTGCAGTCTCGCCTCTGGACGTTCCTGCTAAGGAAAATGCAGTCCCGGCTTGCACCGGTCCCGCCGTCTGGTGTGCAGTCCCAGCTTTCGCCGGTCCCGCCTTTTGGAGCGCAGTCCCAACTTTCGCCGGTCCTTTCGCCTTGTGGTTTTTTTTTGAATTTAAATCCATTTAAAATCCCGATATAAATTTCATCCCTCGACTATCCCCACCCTCCATGGAGTGCTCAAGTGGCGATGCTACGGTAGCACCAGGGATTAGCCGAGGGATATAGCCCCCCCCCATTAGTTGCTCACGAGACTGCACGACACCAACTCACACCACTACCACTAGCCATGCGAGCGAGCGCCGCCGTCTGCAAGCCCCCAATGGGAGTGAACTCGCCTGGGGGCCGTCTGACCGGACCCCGCAGCCGATTGGCCGTAGCTGGCTAGGCTACGGCCTCCCGTGTCGGAAGAAATCCGGGCCAAAGTGATGTGTTGTGTGCAACCTGCTCCACTCAATCACCAGGATCCCTTCATCCCTCCATACGGGTCCCCGCGCACGGCACAAACACGCGGGAGGTCATTGCTATCCAACATTTTATTTGTTCAATGGTGGACACCCAGGGGCATGACCTCGCCACCCCTGTGATACGTCGCCCGGTGATTTCAGTTACGTCTATTTCAGAGGGAATTAGACCAATAACAGGGCGGCAACCACGAGAAGGAAAATCACCGCACTTGCCTTGAGGATCTACACGACCGTAGCGCTCTCCCTCAAGACCACGCCACCTTGCCGGCTCTGAAGGAGCCAGGCAAGGTAGGACTGCATCGACAAAGCCAAGCCCTACAGAGCTTGTCGCTGACAGCTCAAAGCGTAAGTTTGCTAACACAGACCCGCCCCACAAATTTTCAAATAGTAAAATGATTTTTCAAACAGGCCCAGTGTGTTTAATAGGATTAGTCTGTACATCTGTTCTATTGATCAGGGGTATCAATGGGATTATATAGGGTTGGAATAGGATGTGTAAATCATATATGTTTGTTGTATTAAGCAATTCATTAACTACGCGACGATAGTTACACGAGTATACAGACGGATAAGCTATAAAGGGTTTAACGAAAGGATGTGATCGTATAAAAAAATACCTTTAAAGAAAAAAAAAAATATTGACATCCAAAACAAAACACTATAAAGCGAAAAATAATATTATTTTCCGAAGTCAGTGTCTTAAGAACTTAGAGCTTTTTTATTTTTCTCTACCTTTTTTTAGTACCTCAAATCACCATGAAAATAATTTATAGCCCAATAACACAACATTTCGATACCAATAAGTCCAAACACGACTAGGATACATAGATTTATTTCGGAGTTCCAGTGCCTACCTTCCAGCTTTATCATCCGATCAGTTCGACCGTATCATTTTCATCAGTACTATTTATTTATAAGTATTTGCTTCTGTTTATAAATTAGCTGATTGATATTTAACACTATTTAGTTCTTAAACTGTTTATTTCTTGTTAATTAGAAGATTACAAAATAAATACAACATTGCTTTCTCGTGTGCAAGCCCGGAAGGGAGGAAGAGAGTGTTGCCTGGATTCAAAATATAAATGTACCACAGAGTATTATAAACAACACGCCTCCTTACATTTATATTTTACTTACCTATATATTAACTTAACATACGATAATAAACTTTAACAAAGCATTTAAACTATTTATTTACCTATCCATGCTAACACATGTACACATAAGAATGTATTCACATATTTATCTTAACTCTTAAACACCTATTCTTTCTTTGTATACTATTTATATCAACTAGTAGTTTGCACACCATGTATCCTATATACTAACAAATTATAAAAATAAACTTAGAACTTTCTTCTTATTTATTTATTACTATAACTTTTCACAATCAAGTTTTACATAACTGACTTTTTATTCTAATTTCAGCTTTTCTCTAAACTTCAGAAATTTAATTTTTCCCAAAGATTTGGTAAGTATGTCTGCAACATTTGAATCTGAATCAATTTTTACAATTTCAATAACTTTATTCTTATAGTTCTCATGAACATAGTGATATTGTACTTCTATGTGCTTAGATTTTTTTGTAAAATTACCATATTTTGCTATAGCAAGAGCTCCAGAGTTATCTTCATGAATTCTAATTGGTCTACAAATCTTTATAAACATATCACTTATTACATTTTTAAATAAAATTATCTCAGTTACAGCATCAGATAATGCAACATATTCTGCAAAGGTAGATGACTTAGTTACACAACTTTGTTTCTTAGATTTCCAATAAATTGGATTTCCAAATAGTTCAATAATAAAACCTGTCGTTGACTTCCTATCAGTGATATATCCTGCCCAATCTGCATCTACATAACAATTTACAATATTATCAGTTTTAAGACTCTGTCTGTAAGTTAATTTCAGATCTTTTGTTAAATACAAATACTTAAGAACTCTTAAGGCATATTTAAAATGTGTCTCATTATAGCAATTTTGGAATCTACTTAAATAGTTTACACTGTATGATATGTCAGGTCTAGTACCATGACTGATATACAAGAGTGCACCTATTAAATTTCTATATTTAACATCCTCATTTATATTAGATTTACTTAGTTTTAAGTTAAGTTCCTTTGGCGTTTTATACAACTTAGAATTTTTAATATTATACTTTTCTGCTAAAGAATTTATCTAGTTTTTCTGGCACAATGTTAAGACATTAATAGAGTTACTATAATTGGTAGCGCCATCTCTTGTAAATGTCATAAATCAATGACCAAAAACACATAGACAAACGCATTTGAGATTTCGCGGGCGATCGATATCCTAATTATCTCGTTCCTTCCTCATTCCTTTTCCCTTTATGTACGCCTTAATGACAGGTCGCCAGAACGAACCGAAACTTCAACGTGAACGGGCCTCGTATCTCAACCGCCAGCTTTCCAAGCCACCTGGCTGGAGACTGATGCATCTAATTAGTTAGATTGCTGAGAACCTTGTGAACCGTGTCTATTCACCCGCCTCGCGGATATAAAACAATTGTGTGAAGTGTGTGGATCCTGAAGGTCGCCAGTTTGGAGTAGAAGAACACCAGCTCGCTGCCACACGTGGGCTGGCATCGACCACTACAAGGTAAGGCGTACTACTTCCCTCATTTCCATACTAGATCGCCCGAATTGATCCGTGAATATTTTCCCGCTTATTTTCAACGCACTATTGCCAGAACCCTTCAAATACAGTCCACTTTTCATGATAGACACAAGGATGAAGAGGTTTCTCAAACCGCTAATAATTATAATCAATATCTATACCAATATAGTTTTTCACTTTATTTAAATCCTTCATTTTAAATTTATTATGCAGATGTTTCTTAATTTCATTAATTACTTTTACATCTCTACAACAAATTAGTAAATCGTCAACAAACACAAGTATGTAGATTGTTACATTGTTTTCCCTTTTTATATAAAGACAATAATAATATTTACTTCTATAGAAACCTAGTTTTTTAATAAAATCATTAAAACTTTCGTACCAAGCTCTTGGACTTTCTTTTAAACCATACAATGCTTTATCTAATTTTTAAACTTTATTTGGAACATCATTATAGCCTGGTGGCTGTTTAACATAAACTTCTGATACTACTTTACCATTTATTAATGCTGTTTCTACATCCATTTTATGAATATGAAAACTATACTGACAAGAATAAGATAATAACAGTTTTAATGTTTGCATTTTGGCAACAGGTGAGTATGTATCATCAATATTATCCTTTTGTTGAAAACCTCTTACTATTAAGCGAGCTTTAAAAAATTTACCTGGTTTTCTCTTGTACACCCACTTCACATCTAGAATCTCTTTGTGCTCTGGTCTACTCACTAGTGTCCATGTATTATTTTTAACAAGACTGGTCATCTCACGGTCCATTGCTTCTTTCCATTGGTTGGCCTCATCACATTGTATCGCCTCCTGAAATGTACCTGGAATCAAAGCGTCACAAAAATTTGCACAAATACAATAATATCCGAATTCATCATCAAATCTGACTGGACGTTTGGTTTGTCTCTTTGTTCTTTTCGGTTCCTTATCTTCTTTGTCATTATCATACTCATCACAACTTAGATCAATCATTTGAGTTTCTTCTGGTAAGTTATTTTCAATCATTTCTTCTTCTTGTCTTTCCTGCTTTGAATCTGTATCATCATTGTTGCCCATACACATAACATCTTCTTCTACAATATCAACATGTCTGGCAACTATAATTCTATTATTTATTAATACTTTATAACCAACTTCAGCATATCCAAGTAATATTCCAAATTCTGCCTTTTTATCCCATTTTGATCTTCTGTTTACTTCTGGTATTCTGACATAAACTTTGCTTCCATATAATTTCAATTCTTTTAGTGATGGTTTCTTATTGAAAAATATCTCATAGGGTGTTTTTTTAACTATAGTATTTGCCAAACTCCTGTTTTTTAGATAAGCTGCTGCTTTAATCACTTCTGGCCAATAGCATCTATTTACTTTTGCTTCTGCTAGTAAACATCTAGCCATATCCATTATTGTCCTGTTATATCTCTCTGTAGTTCCGTTCAACTCGTGTACATACGGTGGGCATGCCTTTATCATTATTCCTTTTTCTCTTGCAAAATTATACATCTTATTGTTCATATATTCTTTCCCATTGTCACATCTTAATTCTTTTATCATTTTTCCAGTTAAATTTTGAACTGCATTTACATATTCTATAAAGCAATCTGCAACTTGATTCTTTGACTTAATGCAATAAACTTTTGCCAATTTGCTATAATCATCTATGAAGGTCACAAAGTATTTTTCACCACCGTATCCTGTTGTGTTATGTGGCCCATTGACATCTGTATGAACAATTTCTAATATGTCCTCAGCTCTTCTTCTATTATTCTTAAAAGGTAAGTTATGCATTTTGTTCTCAATACATATAGCACACTTCATATACTCTGATTCTATTTCTTTAGGTATTCCTTCAAGAAACTGATTTTTACACATAATATCCAAATATTTAAAGTTGACATGTTCAAGTGTACGATGTAATTTTTCCTTCACTGACAACGTACTTTTACTTACATTTGCATGCATCTTACTATTTTCAATGTAACCAATCACTCTGTATAACCTTTCCTCTTTTTGTGCTATTGCCATTAATTTGCCATTTGGAGTGTATATTTTTGCCCAATGTCCTTTTGATACAACAGTGTTACTGTTATCTGTGATCCCTGCATAACTCAATAAATTTGCCTTCATATCTTTTACATAAAACACATTTCTCACATTTTACATATGATCTTGAACCATAAACAGGAAAATATAGTTTGATATCACCAACCTTTGTAGCTTCTAGCATTCTGCCATCACCAACTTTGACTTTAACTGGATTCTTCAATATAACTGACCTTTCAAAATACTCATCACTGTTTATAATGTGGTCAGTGCATCCACTATCCAATAACCATGAAATTTCATTCTTACTTGACTTATTTTCATTCGAACTTGATGTAATGTTGATTTGTATAACTGTGGTATGGAAATTACTGTGTTCATTCGGTGTATTTGATGCATTTTGATTAAAGTTTCTTCCTCGACCATGATTATTGAATCCACGACCACGTACCCTATGAGTTGAATGACTTTGACCTCTTCCTCTAACATAATTTGTACCTCTATTTTGTTGTCCTCGATTGTACCAACAGTTACGTTTTATATGGCCTGGTTTCCCACAAATAAAGCACAGATTTGAGTTTGGGGCTGACTTTGTTTCAGTCTTAAATGCGTTTGACTTATCTATTACTGGAGCTTCTGACTTTTCTTGTGTTGTATTTTGTTTCTCTGCCAAATATTTTATTTTTATTTTGCTCATTAAGTATTCTACTGTTCTGTCTTCTTTTGGTAGTACATCTACCAAGTCACCAATGTGACTATATTCATTTGGCAATGCTCTCAACATGTAATTTAATTTCTCACTTTCACTAATAGTAGCACCAGCCTGTTTTAATTCGTTTACTGATCTTTCAAATTCGTCGAAAAATAAATTCAGTTCAGCATAGTTTTTTAATTTGATATTTTCAAGGTTGTTTCGGTAAACAATTTGTAGTGATGTCGACGCCTTCAAGTACATTGAATCGAATTTGCAAATTATGTCATAAGCCGACTCACATTCTGCTATGTATTCCAGCTGTTTATTGGTTATCGCCCCATAAATATAATTAGTTGCTTGCACATCTTTTTCTAGCCAATTTTCCTTTAATTTGACATCAGCAGCACTGTCAATTTTGTTAGTTATAACCTCGTTGCATTTTTTAAATTGTAAAAATTTTATCATACGTATTTTCCAATTGGCATATTCCTTCCCGTCGAATACTGGTATCATAATTTGGTTGTTTGCTTGCTGCATTTTTGATCAAAATAATTTTCACTTGACTTTGTACGTAACTTTTAACCTCTCTCAAACTTTTGTAATCTTTGTTTTATTTTTATAAACCACGTTCTGCTACCATGTTTATAAATTAGCTGATTGATATTAAACACTATTTAGTTCTTAAACTGTTTATTTCTTGTTAATTAGAAGATTACAAAATAAATACAACATTGCTTTCTCGTGTGCAAGCCCGGAAGGGAGGAAGAGAGTGTTGCCTGGATTCAAAATATAAATGTACCACAGAGTATTATAAACAACAGCTTCATCATAGTCGGTATACTATTCGCGTTATCTTATTCCCGTGACATAGTTAGCATTAAGTGCCAGTGGCCATCTGTGGTCTTCTGCATCAGTTCCACTTCATCAAATGATACTTTCTGACTGCAAATTATTGCATTGTTAATGAAAATACCAAAATCGCTACATGTATGCCTATAATATTTGAGGAGTTTTCTCGATTTCCATAGGATCCCATCATCAGATTCTGACTTGGGCCACCTCAGGAGTAGTCACTTTCAAACGCAACCAGAATTATTTAAATCGGTCCACAATTGACGGAGCAATCGGTGAAAAAAAAACATTCAAGCAGTCGAACATAGAACCTCCTCCTTTTTGGGAAGTCGGTAAAAAACTGTGAACTTGTAAATAAACAACTTTTCCCAATAAAGAGCAATACTCGAAATTTTCGCCCTCGTGAAAAGTGTTTTATTATCCCAAGGGATCATTTTACCGAGTTTATAATGTAAAAGTTTTCTATGTATTAATCCAGATTATAAGCTATCTGTGAGCAAGCCACTATAGGCGTGGGCTTGTGGACGGCGAGTGCTCGTGTGTGAGTGAGGTAGCTCGCCGTCCGATAAAGACCAGACCCGATTGGCCGTTGCGTAGTGTTCCACGCGCGCCTTAAAAAGATGACGGCAAAACTGAAGGGGTCCGATGTCTGGGTCACGGATAAATTTGAAAGAGAGTTACTGCGGCCCTGGCATAAGCAACTGAAGGAAAACGGATGGGTTTTAGTTAGTAAAAGTCTGATATGCCCTCCCGTTTCACCCAGAGCGGGCGATGTCATTGGATGATAACTCAGCCAAAAAAAAAACAGATTGGTACACCTACAGGTATTCCTAAAGGAATAAAAAATATATGGGAAAGTAAAGCTTTATAGTTTAAGTAGTTGGTTATCCGGGACTTATAGTTTAGTACGGCCATTATTACAAATGCGTACAGTATGGCTATGTTTGCACCAATTGAGCCTGGTACCTATGAGATACCTAAGACCTCACTGACTACAAACCTAGCCCTATAACAATTACCTAGCACCCTAGTTATCCTAATGCCCTACCCTATCATACAAACCACACCAAATGTAGATTACGTTAATTTTAAGTGCGGGAAGTCTGTTACAAGGAGACTTACGGTAACAGAAGGAATTTAGGTAGGAATAGGGGTTTGTGTACGTCGTGTATTGTACACAGGAAATAGTTTTCTTACTGTCGATCCCACAGACTCACAGGATCGTTAAAGGCTAAGGGTGTCTTAGCCACAGTAAGAGGAGTGACGGAGAGATGAATAAAACTCGACTCCAGCTTGATGACTAATTTATTACAATAATTACTTAATTATTTACAAATTTTTGTGGTCAATACACATTGATACCTATTTCCTTGTGTGTTGTATGTGTATTTGGCCGCTGAAGCGAAGATCTCAGTAGGTCACTTTTTAGCGCTGACGGTTTGACGGTGTAGCCGGCTCGTGGACCGAAAGTATGTCGCTGATGCTGTAATATTATGGTTGGCGCGTGTATCTATGACCTGTTAATGGTTGGACAGTAGTAGTAAGTAGGTATACAGACTACTTAAACTCTATATATGCTAGTTAGAATAATCGCAGATATGTCCTCAACCTTACAAAATCTTATCTCGAACAATTCTTTGCCACCCGTCATCAAAGCCGACGCCCATCACAATGCCATTACAGGTGTATAATGAAAGCATAAAGTTGTCACTAGCCCTTCGTCACGCCAACGCTGAACTTTCATTACCTAATGACGTCAGTCATGCGCCCCCTTTTCAAAGACTTTCAATTAGCCGGAGTGACAGTGTGAAGAGACCGGGGCGACGTTTTGCAAGCCTCGTGGGCGAACGGCGTTAAGGTTCCTGCAGACAGGCGAGACGTGACAACAATGAGCCAAACATTGTTCATAGAAATTCTTCGACGGGGAATAATCTGTAGATCAATTTCTAGTAACATGAAGTTAAAATCTAAAACGCGACTGCGGGAAAAATTATGATTTTTATTCAGAATTGTCGATGGATCGCGTTAGAACTATTTATAAACGCATTTTATTTTACTCAGAATTTTCTACTATTTTATTTGAATTCACTCGCAACGACAGGAAATAAAAACAGCACCCTCAATTTTTTGGGTGATCTATCCGCCACATTACCCGGACCGTCATAATTAATCGGTTTTCATTCATCAAAAGCTGTTTAGTTGTTTAGGCGCTACGGTGGAACATTTGTAAAAACATACATAAATAGACTGCTTAAATCATACCTCCTTCTATTGTCTTTATCGCAGTCGAGTATATAGGTTGTCGTATCATTGCGCTGGGCCTGTCTACCAGAGTCTTTATACCAAGGAATGTAAATAGGTTGGACGAAGGAGTCGCGTGGTCTCGACTATGCATTGTGTTGACATGTATTGTGTTAAGGGTTCATTTTGTTTTTCTTTTCGAAATAAAAAATGTTTTGTTCTCATGAATTATTCGGTGCTATTATTATTATATTACGGTTAGGCAGCTATATTTATTCGAAAGTTACAATAAGTATTCGCTTCCAGAGATACCTAAATTTGCAACAAAAGTAAGTTTCCTAATGACCATAGTACAGAAGAACAAATTAACAAAAAAAATAACTTATCAACGGAACTGATAAATTGTTTAGAGCCTCAGAATACTAATATATTTTTATTCGAGTATTAAATAAAACTGAATTAGGGCGAATCGGAACAAAGTTAACCTAGTTCAAGCCTTATCTCCTATGAATAAATTTAAATTTTTTGAAGATACTTCCATATAAATTAATGTCCGTCCTCAATTTTATTGGGGGTTCAGGAAACCGAACATTTTCATGTTACACAGAAGTGTCAGAAGTTAGCATTTAGGTAGGTAGGTAACCTGTGATCTGTTTCTTCGTAGTTGTTGTGAACAGACTTTAACTTATGGCATAGTGAAACCGTCCAGGATTTTGAATTGAGAATCTGGCGCTAACGTATCTAATCCTACCGGAATGGCTAAACTAGCCAAACTGACAGGTTTACTGGCTAAAGAATTACTGAATTACAAATTCTTAATTCAGAAATCGGGAGTTCATAAGTGAAATAATACAACTTCCTTTTCTAAGGTGTAAACGAAAAATATCGTCGAGTAACTCCATTAAAATAACAACGATTTTAATAACTGTGCCCTACACGTGGGACGACGGTGACAATCAAAAGCCGGCCGTGCCGTAATGAGTGTGTGGAGCGACCCTAACGTGAGAGGTTAAATTGTTTCGTACATGTTGCAGGTGCTTTTGAAAATTGACTCTGCTTCTGTGTCGTGCTGCTGCACGACTGCAACACATCATTATCCTATCAGCGATAGATCAGTCACGTGAAATTTCGATAGCGCTAGACAATACCACACATTTTTATTCATATTTCCAAATAAAATTTTGTTTTTGATATGATTTCGTTTGTCTCTAGCCTCTGGAGCATCTTAGGTAATTTCTGATTTAATTTGTTATATTTTCAGGTTAAAAAAGTTTGACAATTAATCAACTACAGACACTCAAAAATTGGGGTTAAAGTTCAAAAGTACCTTCAATTAAAAACTTTCTTCCAACTTCCATTTCTAAGGTATAAACTGTAAACAAAAGAAAGAAGGGTCAGCAATCGGATTTTATTCTATTTAGAAAAAATCCAAGCAGACGAAATCGCGGACAACAGATAGTAATATCACCAACATCATCACCACATATCATCATTATGTTGTATTTTTTCGGTTTAATATTGGTGCCACTAATTTTTGCAACTAACTGGGCGTCAACGACCTACCACTCAATTAAGAAATATGTATGTCGCATCAAGGTTGGCCGATAGATGTAAACCATCGGATAGTCAGGATGTATGCCCTAAGGTTATGATATCGTGTGTGGGCAGGTTGGTGGGTATAATCGTGCAAATTAAATCACAGAAATTATTCGATACACTGGGTTTATTTAAATAGTCACAGTTACAATCTTGCTTACTAATATTACGGATCGACACTGATTCTACAACATCTTAGCTCTAAAGCTGTCAGTACTCAACTGCCCTATTCCCCACCACGCAAGCGCTTATAAAAAGCATGCCAATGCGTAGTTGTTCTTGATTGCCGCCAGAGGCGTGCTAGTGTTTAGTTTGACGTCCGTACTATTGACTAAACCCGACAAGTAGTATAAATATTCAAGAGAGACTAGAGATGCACAAAGCTATCAATTACTTGAGAAATTATTAGTTCAACATAACTACATAACTTCCATTCCCCTGTTCACGCTCTCAAATAAGATTTCCTTAATAAAATACTATCATACGTCCATTCCAGGTTCTCAAACTATCTCCATACCAAATTTCATCTAAATCGGTTCAGCGATTTGCGTGATAAGGTAACAGATTTCCTTTGGTATTTATAATATTAGTGTGGATACTAAGAAAAATGTAACAGATTATTCAATCCTTAAATATTTCTCAAACAGATTGAAACATTACTTATTACGCGTCCTAATAATCCACATTTCTAATAACGGAAACAGTCGAGATCGCACATGACAGATTATGACGTATGTCTGCAACGTACAATTCCCGTCTTTGACTAGCTGAGCGGTAAACTAATGAGTGAAAATGATTGAGCGATGAGCGAAACGTGTTAACGAGAGTATATATGACCCATTAATGATAAATAAGTCACTTTTTCCCGCGGCTTCGCTGCTGTGGTGACAGAAACCGAGTATTTTTCGGGATTAAAATCAATGCGGTGCGTTAATACGGTAGTGTTACTTTCTAATAGTGAAATAAAGAAAAAACGTCGAAAATAATTCTGCTGCACTAACACAAAATAGACTTCCCCGCGCGCATGCGCCTTACGGACCGGTACTGCCAACGACTCCACCTTTTCCAATGCGTAATTCGAGCTTAAACATTTTATAATCTAGAAATCATTATTATTAAGGATGTTATGATTTTATTCTTGTACATTTTTACATGGTTCATAAACTTATATTTATTATCTTTTTTCTTTTTTTTTTATCTAATATAGGCTCGCGCTTGACCACTATCTCACCTGATAGTAAGCGATGATGTGGTCGATGGTGAAGCACGCTTGCCTAAAAATAACCTATTCACTCTTGACTTAAAGACCCCTAGATTGTATCTATCGGGAAACACAGACTCCGGCAGGGAATTCCACTCCTTAGCTGTACGCATAATAAAAGTATTCCCAAAACGTTTAGTGCGTATGGGTGGGATGTCCACCATATATCGATGACGCATCGCCGTACTGGTACTGGTAGTCCGATGATGGAACGGGCTGGGTGGAATTAAATCATGCAATTCCATCGCACACTCCCCGAAATGTAACCGATAAAAAACCGACAAGCTGGCAACTTGGCGACGATGTTCAAGCTTCGACTTAACCAGTGCCTCATCGCTGATGAGCCTCTTGGCCCGCTTTTCGATCGACTCCAGTGCATCAAGCTGGTATTTGGCAGATCCGTCCCAGAGATGAGAACAGTACTCCATGCATGATCGAACTTGCGCTTGATACAAGCTAAGCAGCTGTTCTGGCGTGAAATACCTTCTCACCTTTGCAAGGATCCCCAGCTTTTTGGCGGCCAGCTGAGCCTTTGCCCCAATGTATGGCCCAAAATTGAGAGTCGATGTCAACGTAACGCCAAGAAGCTCAAGATGGTCAGCTATTGGCACGGTCACATCTCGGAAAGTTGGAGCCGGGTGAAATTGACTTTTTTTTGCGGAAAAAAGACACGCCTGGGTTTTAGCAGCATTAAACCTGACCAGATTGGCATCGCCCCATTCGGAGACTTCCTGCAAGGGCAGGTTTAAGCGCTCCACCATGGCCTCCCGGAGATACTGGATCTGAGGCCCGGTAGCACGAGCGTTGGACAAGTATCTCTCAGTAACAGTGCTGTCGTCTGCATACCCAAAGGTGCCGGGTTTTAGCAGATCGCTAATGTGCAGTAAGAATAAAGTTGCCGAGAGTACCGACCCCTGAGGGACCCCGGCATTAATATCCAAGTAGTACGACGAGCAGCCATCGATAACCACTCGAATGGACCGATCTCTCAGAAAGTCTGCAATCCAATCAGACCACCGGGCAAAGCGAATGAAGGAAGCATAGCAATAAGGCTTTTCGTGCCAGACCCTATCAAAAGCCTTCGAGATGTTTAGGGAGACGGCAAGCGCTTCCCCGTGCCTCTCGATGGCCTCACTCCAGATGTGAATGACATACGCTAGAAGATCCCCAGTAGACCGATTTCGGCGGAAGCCGTATTGGCGATCACTAAGGATATCGTTTGCTTCAAGGTATGCCAGGAGCTTAGTATTGAGTACACGTTCCATACTCTTACAGAGTATGGAGGTTACAGATATGGGTCTGTAGTTGGCCGGGTCAGCTCGACTGCCCTTCTTGGGCACGGGCTGTACGTTAGCCTGCTTCCAAGCATTCGGCACTTTTCCAGCCTCATACGAAAGACGGAATAGGCGTGTCAAGATCGGAGACAGTTCAGGCGCACAGGTTCTAAGAACAAGTGCTGGTATTCCGTCAGGGCCGCTAGCCTTGTTCACGTCAAGGTTTCGCAGCACCCTACGAACGTCCTTTTGATGGATACGAATGTCCGACATACTCGTCTCGCATCCATCAGGAGGAGGAGGGGGCCGCGAATCACCAGGATTCAGACGTGAAGATTCCGCAAAAAGAGAGGCAAATAAATTTGCTTTCTCCTCAGCGGAGTGGGCTAGTGACCCGTCGGGTTTCAGCAGTGGTAGCAGTGAGGGACGGCAGAAGTTCGACTCGACCGACTTAGCCAGAGACCAAAACGCTTTACTACCTGCTGGGTAAGAAGCAAGTTTGGTCCCTATTCGACCAATGTGATCGAACCGAGCCCTTCGCAACATTATCTGTTTTACATAACTATCAACGTTATTTAAATAATTTTGAATGGCATTTGTACATGATTTTTACTATTCCAAGTACTTATTAAATAAGTTGGTCGACTATTATTCGTAAACTTGTAAAGCCTACTTAGCTGTGATAGTTTTCCTTTCAATTTTCTTTGTATACATTACTGCCGTGAATTTTCTCATATATCCAAAAATAACTACTTTGCTGGCAGGGCGAGGGATAAACTTGACTCAAAAAAAAAATTGCGCGGATGGATCTCTGAATAGAAAAATGGTTTTAAAAAACCCGTAATATTTTAGAATGGCCTATCCAACGATAGCCCACATTATGGGATAGACGAGGAAAAAAGACATCCCCACTTTACATCGATAGGATGAAAGGAAAAAAAAGTATGAATGGCTTTCTAATACTAAAAGTCTCTGAGCTAAGCTGCGGACGGACAGAAGGACATAGCGAACTACTACTGCTAAGCCCACGACCACCCCAACAAACTCCTTACTTTTAGCCAATAAAGCTAACATTTCTCCTCCAATATTTACTTTATTCAAACTAATTTAAGACAATTGATAACATTTTGATTCTTCGGTGCCGTATTCTCAGAGATCTAATTATTCCAAGTTTGTTTGCTAGTTGGTATGGGAGCTGTGATATCACAGACACTGATACACACGTCAAACTTACAACAAACCACTTTTTCCGTCGGGGGTTATATACTTATAATACCCCTCTTTTTCTATCGGGGTTAAAAATGTTAAAACCCCTCTTTTTCTGTCAGGGGTTAAAAACTTATAACAACCTAACTTTTGCTAAGCTAGTTAAGTGACATCATTCTAAATAAATCCAATAATATGGTGGACGGCCCAAGATAGCGGAATAGTTATTTTTGGCGCACTGCCATGATATTGGTATCAAATGAAAGGGTTTGCTGAGAAGAATACGAAAAAAGCTTGTATTAAAAAAGATTTGTAATAAAATACTTTTTTATTTTAACAAATAAATTTAATATATATAGCGATATCTCTCGAATAACCTAGTAACTGGGTTGTAAATCTCAGAAAGCTTGTAGAATTCTGGGACTTAACTGCATCTGCTTAGACTGTCGCCGGCAGCCAACCCCAATGCAATTTGGAGTAGACCAGGCAGATGATATCTAATAAGTAGTTGTTAAAATTGGTAAAATAAGGGTTTAAATTATTTATGGATTGCATTTATATGTATGTTCATATAACACATGCCAGATCGTGTACAAATATTTCGTATGTAAATAAATAGATGTACTAAGGCATACTTGTGCCAAAAACTTGACTTAGTTAGTTGCTAACACAAGATTAAATATGTAACAAATATGTCATACATCGAGGCGAGCTAGCTACTAACTCGGAGTTAGTAAGATAACCCACGGTGACCCAAGTGGGTCTTAGAAGTGAAGTATATACCTACATACTCATTTTTTTATTTCACGTTTGAGCGCAAAAATTTACAGCTTTGTCGTCTAAAATATTCCTTGGTTTTGCTTCCACAACATACCTTGAAGAGCGTTTTATGTGGTTTGTGCAAAATGTTAAGTCAGACAACTATAGCATCTCTTTTCAATTGAAGTTTATTTATATAAGTACCTAATAATATATATGCACCAGTAAAACTGTAAAAAAAACAGTCTTCTACCATAGGTGAGAGAGTGACTGGCCGAGGGAGCTGAACTGCGCAAGTCTTCAAGCGCTCCAGCCAAAAGTAGTTAAAGAAGACTGAGGAATGTAAGTCAATAACTTTTTGTCAGAACTGCAAAAAATACTATTCATTAAAAAAAAGAAGCTTACTGGCGAGTAACCTAAAGGGTGCCACATGAGTGTTTTATTTCAGGACGCGCCGAGAAGGCCGTGATTGCAGACACAAAGAATAGTATAGATATAGTCGTTTGTTCCACCAAGAAAGTACCGCAGCTACCATACTCGGTGCAAGAGGAAGCTAACGCAGAAGTTTTTCTCTCATTGGGCCAGTTTTTATCGATACGGAGAAAAGAAGATTAATCGATGAATCATGAAAATATGTCAATGTAATGTACCTTGATTCATCTTCTTTACTTTTTTTGTGAAAACCTGTCCTTATCAGTTCTCAATATTTTAGAATGCAAAATTTTTAACAAAAGATGTGTCTGGATTTCTTATTTAAGATTAAAGTCATGAAAGTTTTTAAAATTATTTGCTGTATATGACAATGCAGCTCGTGTAGAGAAACAAAACAAAAAACTAAATCATAATAAGGTTCAACTATTTGGGAGCTACAATGCCACAGACAGATACACACGTTGAACTTATAACACCCCTCTGTTTTTCGGGGATAACAGTGGACAAGTTAAAAAAGGAGTTTACGTCGGAGTTCATGCAGAGTTCCTACAATTTTAACACGCTGCGTTTAACTATTTTTCTTAACTTCTTATAAACAATCCTTCTGTTCTTCATTATAATGTGTACCTATTGTTTCAGTGGTTCTAGTCATGTCATTAGTTCTGGCCTATTTTATAAATGACTACACTTTAATAGAGCTAAGTGAGGTTCAAAGCGCGTTTAAAGCGTCTTGATTGTCCGCTGGTTAAAGGCTATATGACGTCACATTTTATTGAATTAGGCGTCCTCTGAAGGCAAGAAGACAAGATCAAAAAAAAAACGCCCCACCTCATCACATGTGGAATCATCTTTGAACAGGTATTTTACAATGAAGGTAGGATTTGGTACATCATATTTTTGCGAAGCTTCGCGTTTGCCAGATATGTCCCGTCAGTCAAGAAAATTATTTTTTTGTTGGTCATATCAAGCAGTTGTGCCTTTAGTCTACCAAAAAGCATAAAATCTTATTAAGATTTACTATACATTTTTATCACAATCCATTGACACTAAAACAATATGAGTAAAAATAACTCTTAATTCCAATCTTATGAAAATCATAATCAACAATCTTTTACCTATATAAATTGCTAATTTCTTCCGCCATGTTCATCCTCGACATTTTTTTATCTCAGTTCACACGAAAAATTCGCAAGAAAATATCATACATTTTCTCGAATAATATGTAAAGGTCAGTAGAATATTGTGCCGTAGTGATCCGAGATTTACTGAGTTATGAAACCTTCTTGTCCCAGAGAAGCTGCGCACTTTGTGATTTAGATTTGTGACCCTTATTAATGCATATAAAATTTTCAATATCTCCCAGATCGAAATGCTCTAGTATTTTCTAAAATAGGTTTAATTGAGATTGGCCCCAGAAACATCTTCCGCATTTAATAAACACTTGCGAAATCTTCAGCTTTTTGGTGTTTTGCCGCCTTAGTAAATATTTTAATTTTGCGAGTCTAATATTTTAGGTCTATGACTGACTTCCTCACTATTTCATTTCATAGAACCAGTTTTCTCTAGCTTATGAATCCTCTAATAAATCTTCCAGAGAAATATAGAATAAAAGTACCTAAAGCAAGACGCTGTACAATAATAGCCAACGTTATTATAAGTATATACCTATAACAAACAATTCGGTGCTTATGTTTCTTGAAATAATATTGGATATGTCAGTCACATACCGACAATCTAATTGTACGGTTGCTCCGAAGTTATTTGTTAAATTGTAGAGTAAACTGTAATCAGGCACTAGTTCCGTTTGTGTATAAAAATATAATTTGGGCACTCCATGTTTGGTCTAATTTCAATCATGTAAAATTTTACGTACGATTTCTGATACCGAACTAAATGTTTCATTTCCTAAACATACACTCGTATAGGTAGGCATACTAATACACTATTAGTAATTAAGTTATTTGATTGGTTTGATAAATAATAGCTTCCTTTGTTTATTCGAACCTGAAATTCAATTCAATCATTGAATTCTATTATAAGCAAAATCTCAAATAATAATTAACAAAATTGGTGTTTCTAATAATAAAATAAAAACTGTGTGGCAATTAATTAATAAAGAAACTGGAAAGATACAACAACGCGATCAGAATGAGTTGTCTTTGAAAATAACTAATCAAACCATTTCTGATAGGCAAGTAGTCGCTGAGACATTAGAAAATTTCTTTACCAACATTCCGTTAGAGGTTACGAAGTCTCTTCCTGCCTCTTCTAAATTAGCTGAAGCTCTTCTTAAAGAAAACTTTACTAAAGACATACCAATCTTTAAATTTAAACCAATATGTATTGATTCAATTAAAACTCGTTCAAAAGTCTCAATAAAAAAAATACTAAAGACTTGTGGGGGATATCCGTTAGGGTTCTTGGAGATATTATTGACTCAATTGCTCCTGTCCTAACAGGCATATTCAATCAATGTTTGGACAGCGGCACTTTTCCTGACTTAATGAAACACAGTAAAGTAGTACCAATTTTCAAATCTGTCTGTAAGAGTGATCCTTCTAATTATAGACCTATATCCGTGCTTCCAGCATTGAGTAAAATCTTTGAAAAAATCATGCTGGAACAGATGTTGTCTCACTTCAATTCAAATGGGATACTGCATAGTCAACAGTTTGGTTTTACGAAAGGTAGGTCGACAACGGACGCGGGAGTAAAACTCATCAGCCACACCTTGGAGGCTTGGGAGAGGTCCCAGGATGCCATTGGCATTTTCTGTGATCTCTCAAAAGCTTTCGACTGCGTCGACCACAACACACTGATCTGTAAATTACACCACTACGGAATTCGTGGAAAATCTGCTGATCTCGTGCTTTCCTATTTATCAAACAGACAGCAAAAAGTAAATGTTAATGGGGCGACGTCCTCCGGGTCTCTAGTCAAGATGGGCGTGCCCCAAGGTTCAATTCTCGGCCCTTTCCTTTTTCTTGTTTACATTAATGATCTCCCTTTTATGATGGCCAAATTATCGGATATAATTCTGTTTGCTGATGATACTTCGCTAATTTTTAAAATAGATAGGCAAGATACGGATGTCATAAATGTCAACGAAAGTCTAATTGTTCTCTCAAAATGGTTCGCAGCTAACAATCTTTTACTGAATGCGAAAAAAACAAAATGTCTAAAGTTCTCTTTACCAAATGTACCACAACATGACCTAAACTTAAATCTTGACGGCAAAAATCTTGAAGTTATAACGGAAACTGTATTCTTAGGGATTACTATCGATTTAAAATTGCAGTGGGGCGCGCACATTAGAACTCTTTCGGGTAGGTTAAGTTCGACTGCATATGCAGTAAGGAAAATAAGGCAGCTAACCGATGTAGCTACAGCTAGGTTAGTATACTATGCTTATTTCCACAGTATTATGTCTTATGGCATTCTGCTGTGGGGATCAGCAGCAGACGTTGACTCAATTTACATCCTACAAAAGAGGGCAATCCGCGCAATCTATAAAATGGGTCCTCGCGAGTCCCTCAGAGAAAAATTTAAAGAGTTCAATATACTGACTCTACCTTCACTTTATATTTTGGAATGTATTTTGTATGTCCGTAAAAATCGGGGGCTTTTCAAAACTAGAAGCGACTTCCATAATTTAAATACACGCAGTAAGCACGAAATTGTAATACCCAAATTCAGATTAACGAAAACTAGCAAGTCTTTTCTTATAAACAGTATACGCTTTTATAACAAGTTGCCAAAGTCAGTTATAGAACTGACCGATGGAAGGTTCAAAAACTACATCAAACGTATCCTTGTTAAAAAAGCATATTATAAAATCAAGGACTACGTTGAAGATAAAAACATTTGGCCTTAGCTCCTTCTGCGCATGCAGCTTCCCTGGTAACTTGTAAACGGCACAAATATGTTGATGTCTCTAACTATTCTCAATCACATTTTTTCTTTCCTTCTTTTAATTAGACTTTTTAAAATGGTTTTCAATCATCTTTAAAGCCCTTTGCTAAGAATAGTTACAGCACTGATAACAAAATTTGTGCAACATGTTAAATTTAGTCTTGTTATACTTATTTTTATTATTTTTTACCTTTGTATAGATTCTTTTACCGATTGTTTTGTGAATGTGTGAACATTGTAGGCCTTCTAGATGCTAGTTAACATTTGTTAACTTTTTTATATAATCTTTTTCTTTTTTTTTAGTTTCTTACGACTTATTGTCATAATCCGAATTTTCCGAATTGCCTACGTTGTCCCCCCATATCTAAGTACTAATGCTGTAACATGTAAATATTGTAAAACCAAACCATTTTTAAAAGAGTAACCATGGAGTTTCTTGCCGGTTCTTCTCCATACGAAACGACCAACCCGAACCGTGCTCATTTTGTCGACGTTTTATAAGTGCCCATGTAGGCCTGTGTGAAATAAAAAAAAAAAATTGATTTTGATTTTGAGTACAATCAAGAAATATAATTTAGGCATTAAATTATTAGTTTGTTGTAGCTACTGCTAACCCTTTGTATCAAACAACACCGTAACGGTTATCTACTGTATCAATAAGGAAACAATCTCCTAAATATAATGAGAGATAAAAAATACAGCAAAAGCAACGTTCATCTACATAAACCGACATCACCGGACATGAGAAATTAGTTTTAATTTCGACAAAATACTTTGTCAAGTAAAACAATTCTAAGGTGGAAATCCTTTGAATTTTCTTTCACGCTTTGACATTTTGAAGACTTGGATTTAATGAGAAAATGTTAGTCCTCAAAAGGTAGCTGATTATGTTTTGCTAGCGGATTTTTGACACAATTTTGTTTTTTAATTTCTGAAGAGAGCAACATAGAACTTGTAAAATAATTCATGTTACAAGTTCCATGGTGCACCGCTGTTGTTATTTATCGCGTTTAAATCGAGACCCTGGGTTGCTACTGACAATTTCTTAAGAAAACCCAGAAAACTTAACATGATCCTAGAATTGAACCCAGTATCTTGATTTCTATAGTTTCAGTTTTCAAAATTGCTACTACTCTACTGGGCAACGATGCAGTCACTATCATAGTAGAGATGGTTCAGTACCTCAAATAACCTATAGATATGCATTATTCATATAACAGCATACCATTTCTTGGAAGCAATCAGAAAATGGCATCAATAGCATTCGAGTTACCAGATCGTGTACGTTTAGGGGTCCTGATCCAAATAGTTGGACTACGGGTCTTCGGTAGGAGCAGTTGTCCAACTAAAAATAATGATTGGACAACTGCCCCTACCGAAGACCCGTGGTTCAACTGATTTATTTATATTAATATTCACCATCATCCTTTTAATGTTTCCACTGCTGGGGCACAGACCTCCTCTCTGTGAGAGAGAACGGGCCGTAATCTACCATGCAGGCCCATTGAGGGTTGGTGGATGTCACTTGACTAAGATCCTATTACCCCTGGCTGGGGCAGAGGGCTTCCACAGTAGTCCTCCATCAAGACCTACCTTGAGCTTCGCGCTTCACCTCGCTCAACGTCATTCCGATACTCGTCACTTCAGCCAAAATAAATAAGTTGGACCATGGGTCTTCGGTAGGGGCTGTTGTCCATTTGTAATTTTTGGTTAGACTA
Organism: Orthosia cruda; assembly: GCA_964057195.1. Classification (NCBI taxonomy): domain Eukaryota; kingdom Metazoa; phylum Arthropoda; class Insecta; order Lepidoptera; family Noctuidae; genus Orthosia; species Orthosia cruda. The sequence goes on from OZ059834.1 coordinate 9,444,974, forward strand.
CTGCACCTACTGAAGACCCGTAGTCCAACTAGTTGGACATTATAGTTGGTCCACGACCCCTAAACGATATAATTAATATTCTGTCATTGTAATGTATTCAGATGCCACTAGGAGCTACGGAAAGGAAAGAAGCTAAGGAAGGAGCTAAGGCGAACGGAGTGATATTTTCTCAATATATTTTCATTCATTTTCTTTGAGGACATTATGATTCTATTTACCAAAGAGGATTATTTCCTTTAATCCTTTTTGTTATTCCAAAGAAATGTGCACTTATACTTTGGAGAAATGGCAGTTGTTGGCCATTACAATGTTAGTATTTTACGTAATACTTAGTAAAGAAATACTTTTTTTTTCGCCAATTCATGCGTCGTGTTCTTGAACGGGCGCCGTCACATGGGATTATGGTCATAACTTATTTATTATTACAAAACTATTTTATTATTACTACTACTTTATGCCAAACGTTTGCAGCGGTTTTGCCTTTGTGGAAGTCGAAGATAGGATTGGGCTAATCCACGGAGACGAAATTAAAAACACTCTATGTCTTAATGCAAACCATAGTTTACCCGTGTACACATTGTGCATGTCCTGTGACATAAATTTAACTCATTGTAGTTGACTATACTAGCAGTTAAAATTTTAATAAAAGTAGTAATCATTTCGTGACAAGCTCTTCGTGTTCAAGTTTTTTAGTAGATATCTATCTGTCTATCAGATCCTTTTCTGAGCAGCTTAGACGTCACCATCATACCCCTTCAATCAACCGTTATCCTAACTATAACAATATCTTGCTAGACTAGTACATAATATTCTATAAACTGAACGTAGTACTACCTTTGCACCTACGTTTAAATATCTTCCAACAATGGTATGCCCATTAAAGGAACTTTTCTCCCTAATGGAACTGCCTTTGTGGACTACTTTAAATGTGAATATCTGATTCTGATGTAAATCTTCCATCTACATAAGTAGATTTTTCTCTTCTGTGCCAGGAGTTTAGGTTTAGGTTTCAGACGTCACTTCAACTTATGTCCGCTTTTTTTTTTGTTCAGATGGAAAGCAAGAATATTAATATTAAAGTTAATTAAAAGTAATATTAGTTCGCAAATGGGTTGGTAGGAAACGAGAACGAGAAACCAATCAATAGATGCTATGTTGGTGAACCCTCTTCAATTTCAAGTATATTATTTGGTAGGGGCACTCACACCACCACGTATGAACTAAACTCAGCTGGCGTCACAAAATCTTACATCGCGCAATCAATTTTATCGACGCGATCAGACACACAATAGTCTGACAACAACCGTCACCAGACATAACAAAACGACTGCTCCAAGAATACTCCCTTTTTTGGAAGATGCGGTACTTTCCCTGTTCTTCATTCTTCTGTTTTACTGGCGAAGGGTTAACTATTTTTTTTTTATTACTTAAATAAACACAAAGGATAAATCTTTAACAAAATTATAGTGAAGCCTATTTTAACAAAGCATGGTACAGCAATGGGGCATCAATTTTTTTTTGCAACTATCTACTCGCTTAATCAGCATTTTGGTAACCGATTCTGCCCGTAAAATCGCCAATTCCAATCATTTGACCCCGGTGACGCCGTGAAATTGTCATCGGGCTGTCCAATTTGTGTTATGGCGGTTGAATACTCGTCGATATTATTAATAAGAAACGCTGATTGAAACCTTTCAACATACCGAGGTTCCTCCGTGCCTCGGAAAGCACGTTAAGCCGTTGGTCCCGGCTGTCATTTGAAGATCTTTCACAGTCGTTACGGGTAGTCAGAAGCCTAGGATCTGACACCAGTCTTGCCAAGGGGTATCGTGTTACCCAGTTACTGTTGTGGAGGTCAGATAAGCAGTCGGTCCATGTAAAACACTGGTACTAAGCTGAATCCGGTTAGACTGGAAGCCGACCCCAACATAATTGGGAAAAAGGCTAGGCAGATGATGATGCTAGTTGAAACTGTGATTGCGAATTCAACTGCGTTTTAAAATAGGAAATTTCTATTGTTTTCATAATAAGGTTTTTAGGCCAGCATCAATAAATCTCGATATCTGAGAATTTTGCCTGAATACCTTTGTCAAACTTTGGCATTAAAGTATGGTTTGACATGTTCATAACTCCAAATACCCAATTTCCCAATTCAGAAACCGGTCCTAAACCAAAGGCAAATGTATATAGAAAAGAACAGAGGAACCGTATCCATAGTGATAAATTTCGTAATTTCCATAATTTTTCGTTTTTTTTTTTGACATGGACTATCGTTGTGATGAAATTGAAAAGATTACGAACGTTTTTAAATACGGAAATTGAGCCAACATTAGCAGACTTCAAATCATTTTGTTTAATATTCAATAGGTACCTAACACAAACACTTGACAAAATCACGATCCACAAGTTGACGAAATCACGATCACAAAAGCTGTGTTACATAATTCTCGTCTTAAAAGCTGTTTGATGCACAATAGCACATGTTGTTAACTCCTATTATTACGTGGAAAAATGTGGAAGTGAATAAGGTCCATCAATGCCTAGTTATGGCCAAGGCTTCTATAGTGCTTTTCTCAAATAATGCGCTGCAATTAAAACTATGTAGTACCTAGAACTCATTTTGTCAAATACAATTACTTTTTAAAATCAATGACGAACAACGAACAATAATAATTATTCCCGCGTTAGGCTTAGCACGCACTGTGATTTTTATTCGCGCGATTTTTTCCGCCCATTCTGCGGCCTATGGAATTGTATGCAGCCGCACGCGTTGCGGTAAAAAAATCACGCGGGAATAATACTACAAAAATCCGCGCAAATAAAAATCGCAGTGCGTGCTAAACCTTAAGTGTTGTTTTTTTTATTTCAATAAACAGCTTTCTATTTGCAAGCCAGTTCGAAATTTAAATAAAACCTTTGATAAGTTACGTCCTTGGTTGCCATGTTTCGGAAAAAAAAATTCGTTCCATTTTTAAATTACACGTCAGATATGAGTTTACTATGTAATTTGTTTGGCCGCTACAAACGACAGATATGGATTATCATACAACTTTTGCCGGCCGCTGCGCGCATGTATTTGGCCAGTACAGCAATTGCGATTTATCTCGAAGAAGGTTGTCAAAATAATGCTCAAATTTCCAAGCATGTTTGAGAAAATAATATTGAAGTACTGGAATAAAACCTAATAAAATAATTATTTATTTGTTATAAATCCACTCAAATTGATTGAATTGGAAATCCGATTAAATATTCCAGTAGTAAAATTGGTTCTGGCATCCGATTGTATTTGTTAAAATATTTGTAACAAGCGCGGGGAGCGGTTTGGTCAGCTATTGCGTTAGTACCTTTATTAAGTATTTTTATTTTATTATCACTGAAACCGTCGCAAATATGTAAATATGTCGTATTTTTTTTATTCTGTAGGCTCGCGTTAGACTATCTCACTTGATCGAAGCGATGGTCGACGATGAAACACGCTTGCCTAGAAATAACCTATTCCCTCTTGACTTAAAGACTCCTAGATTGTAGCTGTCGCGAAACACGGACTCCGGCAGGGAATTCCACTTCTTAGCTGTACGCAAAACGTTCCCAAAACGTTTTGTGCGTATGGGTGGGATGCCCACCTTGTATTGATGGTGCATCGCCGTACGTCAGGTAGTCCGATGATGAAATGGGCTAGGTGAAATTAGATCGTGCACTTCCATCGCACACTCCCCGAAATGTAACCGATAAAAAACCCACAAGTTGGCAACTCGGCGACGATGTTCAAGGATCGGTGGAGGCAAGGTTTATATTTGTGATATTTATGTATTGTGAAAAATTGCTTTAATAAAGAAAACATTTATGGATTGACATGTTTATCTGACCCTGTGGCTGAAAGTGGAACAAACGAAATCACTTGTGAAAATAAATAAAACCTGTGTTTTTCTATCAAATTTTATTTGCGCTATAAGCTATTATTCCTGCAGCTTTGCTAACATAATCTAATTCACAGGAACTGTGCTTTTTTCATATATAGGGATAAAAGCGTATGTAGTACTTTCTGTTGGATGCAAGAAGCACAGGATCGGTCAATGTGACACCTATGCCCAGCGGGACGTCATTCGACTGAATAACTTTGACTAAATGATGATTAATTTCAGCCCTGGCTGCCTTAATAATACTGATAGTGACTAAGCTCCCTCCATGAATCCGAATCCTTATATCTAAACTACATTGCTAAATTAATTTTAAGGTGTCCAATACTTGGATTGGACGAAAACTGGCCTATCACGCTTGGTAATCGGTTTACCGAGTTGCGCCACCCACGCACTAGATGGCGCTAATAGGTCTACTGTTCATCCCGCATTCGTCCCACGCCAACAGTCCTGTAAATATAATGATTTATTAAAGTGCTTAGTAATTATTAATGCATACTCAGCCCTTCTATAAGAGCGGTATAAGGAGAAAATAATAGTTACCAGATAATTTGTAACGAGGTCTCTCTCGGAACAAGGAGTTGTAGTAAATTTATGGAATTGAGTGTTTTGTCGACGGTGTAAAGAATAATAATATAAAACACCCTAAAGGAGTATATAAGCCCCGTGGTTAATTCCACAGGAATCCTATGATTTTCGTTGATTAGAAGTACTTTTAGCGTTAATAACTTTTCAACACCCTAATTGTGTAAGTTCAAAGAGTAGCGTACGGTATGCTTTTCTTGCATTAATTACTTCATATGTTCAAAAAACCGTCTACTCGACAGTGTAAAAGACGTAAAGAAGACTGATACGTTGAGTTATCAAAATGATAGGGAAGAAGTGTGCATCGTGCTGTTAAAACAGATACACAATAAGGGTTTATATCCTACTAACAAAAAGTTTTATAAGTAATCGTTTAGTAGATATTGCAATCAATTTTGTTCAGTAATATTACAAAATTCCTTGAAGTAACTAGGCCTTTTGTGCTTAAAAGTTCCTGCAAATTATTTCGTCTATCGTATGTAAGGTTACTCACTACAAAATTTTAAGCTAAGAGCTATTTTCGTAAGTTTTTTGTCCTGACTTTATTGAAGTTTTAGCTAACAATGACTTTGTAAGTTAACTCGCTCAACTATATCAATTCAGGCATGATTATCTTAAGACTTTTATTCAGAACTTTACCCTTTACAACACAAAGCTATCAATAATTTTGCAAAGAGTATCTACCTATATTTTAAAAGATACCTGCTCGTATGCCAGGAATAGTTCAAATTAACTTTTACTTGTTGTCTAGATATTTAGTAAAATGCGAGTATATTTGAGTTATAAATTGCAAAGTCAACAGTATATTTTGGAACTATTCTGAACTTTTCAGACATACAAATGAACGTACTTAGGCTGGTCCAAAAGTTCGCGGAGTATTTTCTTTAAAAAGGAGATGTATTTTAAGGAAAATATTCCGCGAACTTTTAGGCCGCCTCTCGGATCTAACCATAGTATAAAATACTGGTTTTTATTGTATATAAATTATTACTTCATAAGCATTTAGTAACATTATACCTGAAAAATATATATTTTATCAAAGTGTTATGAGAAGACGTGTTTTTTTTATAAAATGAAAGTTCCCAGGTAGAGTCAGTGAACAAATAAACGCATATACCTACTAAATTGATAACAATACAAACTACCTTTTTCTCTGCGACTTCGCTCCTGTGTTTTATCTCGCAATTATCATCATAATTTAAGCCGAAAGACGTCTACTGCTGGACATAAGCCGCCCCAAGCGTCGCCACACTGTTCGGGAATATCCGTTTCGCATCCACCGGATTCCCATAGCCTTGACCAGGTCACCGCTCCACCAAGAAGGGGACCTTGCAACGCTACGTCTTCAGGTTCCACAGTGATAGTGTTATATAACAGTGCAAGAATTTTCTTAAACTTAAGTATCAGTTCTTCCTGAAATTATTTTTTACAAACATATAATCAAGCAAACAATCGAACCTCTTTCTAATATTATTAAAGAGGAAAAAAACCTAGCGATCTACTAAGAGTAACTTGAAAATAGTGTGCAATAAATGCAACGCACAAGAAACCTAGCATCAAAAACGTAGCAACAGGCAAATTCTGAAGTAACATATGTCATGTCGCCCCACATTATCAAACTTTTAAAACAGAACACAGCAACTTGGACTAGCTTGCCAGTAAACAACCTCTCAAGTTGTCGACCTTACCTATAACTTGCCACCAGTTGGAAACTGTCTGGGCCACAGAGCATGTAGACTGCTCGACAGCTGTGCTAGATGCAGCATCGTCAATACATCCAAGCGGTGGCAATCGTTTTGTTCGAACTACGACCCTAATTTAATATAAATAATCTGACGTATTTGAAGGTGGTCCTTGGCAGTTATGCGCTTATAGCACCACGAATTCTTTCTTCCACACTCAATACGGGATAGCCCTCCGTTGGGGGTTTTCAAGAGAAGAATTATGGCATATTTCCTATCAACATGACATATTAATTTATAAATTCATAATTGTATTATTTTAATTATATATTATGTTTATTATGCATTGTGTGTTGTACTTGTATTTGTTTAGTTTATTTAGTGAGACAGATTTTAAAATTGTTAAGTGTTTTAATATACTTTTGTGTACATGGATGTACTATTCTCATATCGCAACTGAGGTTTGCTGTTAGAGAACTCAAGTATGGGTTAAGCTCGCCTCTGTACATTAACTGTCCTATTGTATTTGTATGTTTTATGTTTTGTGTACAATAAATAATAAGATCTAGCTCTATGTCAAAGGTAGAATAAAATATTGTTGTTCCAATACTTTACCACTTCCACGGTATCGTCAATGGCAGACCTTATACTGACGTCTCTAGACACATAACATTCTAATGCATAAATTTGTTTACGCATAATGATATTAAAATATATTTTTTTTAAACATAACAAATACGCATAATAATTAATTCCTAAAATTCAAAACACTAATACACATTTTTATACAATATAATTATATAATTCTCGTTCTAGATTATATGTACTTTTTCTGGCTCCTCGCTGCTGTCTCTCGTTTTCTGTCAAAAATGTCGCCGCTCGCGCTATACTGCGCTCGCTCCTTTCTGTCAGCTAGGTTCTTGATACCCTGGGAGCCAGGTTTTTTTTCATCAGGTAAAAAAAAAATATACTTCGAAACTTGCGTATTTACAAGCAATTTCTAAAAATATACTTACACTATAAATATAATATAATATAAAATATAAAACACGCCTACCTTGTCAAAAATTGATTTATGTCAGATACATGACTATTCTATAAATTATATATAATAAATCATTTACACAAAAAAAAAAAACGTAAATATAACTCAAATTTGTTTTCGTTACTCCTATTCATTTTTATGCTTTAATACTATTATGCTAATAGTCATTAGGGCTAGTAACATTATGCGAATTAAAATTATGCCAAAACAAATAAGCCTTGTAGATAATTATGCCAACATAAACTGTAAGCCGAAAAAAATATGGCAATAATTATTATGGCAAAATAAAAATGCCAAAACAGTTATGAAAAAGTATAATAGGAAATAGAACAATATGCAAAAAAAAGGGATCCCAGTTTATGATGGTATGTTGCTTCAAGACCTTTGTATAGTGTATTTGAGTGAATCCATATTTTAGGGAGCTTAATGTTTAATATTAATAAAGAAGACAGTTCGCTGTCTTGCATTGGTAAACCTTACAACCCTTGATTGCCCAAATTCTAGCAAGCTTTAAGCAGCACGATTATCTGTGAAGTGAAGTTACCAATATCACTTACAAATTAACTTACACTTAAACTATGTTATCCTTAGAGTAATAAATTGCAAAATTTTAGTGTTGACGTATAACCGTTATCTGTAAAGTGCAGTTACCCACATAACTGGTTTTATTCAAAATACAGGGACGTGCAGAAGCCATAACGGGGACATTTATCCATTGCATGATAATTCATGCAAATAATACTGCAGATAGACTGGAATGCTTCTGGCGAGCTCTCATGTTCTTATTACGTCTCTATTACTTGAGCTGGTCGTCCACTACATGAGAATTGTGATTGCCATTCTATTTGTAGCTTGATTGCTGTTAGTAGTAAATCTTTACAATTTCTCATAAAAAGTTAAAGAAAAGAGAATATTTTCATAAATTTACCGTGGTCGTATGCCACCTACCGTAGTAAAACAATACATTCTGCAAAGTAGCATACGACCACGGTAAATTTGGGATGATTGATACGTCCAACACCCAATGTAAGTCTAGTACATCAGTCTCCTAAGTGACACTAACACTACATACTACATAATCTACCATCCATCCTGCAAAGATCTTTTGGCTCTGTGGAATGCGCGACGAGAAGTCTCGACAGTGTTTCTCAAATTAAATTTAAGAATGAGTGTATAGAGACTCACTGACCCCACAGTCAAACCATTACTACGGTTTTGTGGGGCTTAGTTTATAAGTTACTTACCATTTTGTAAATATAAATAAATAAATAATCTCTAATTTAATGTGTTTTTTTAAATCAAGCCACCACAGTGCTGGACTCGGAGACTGGTGCCCAACTGGACATCGCTTACTTCGACTTCAGGAAGGCATTTGATAGTGTGGATAATGACATACTTTTAAGTGAATTTGCGAGGGTCGGTTTTACCCAAGCCCTCCTAGAGCTACTTAGGCAACCGCAAGCAAATGGTAGAATATGCAGATTTCACCTCGAACTCGTATTTCACCCTTGAGGGGGTAAGTCAGGGCACAAACTTAGGATCTTTAGAATGTATTATTATGATTAATGATCTTCCAGAAGTCCTTAAAGATGCTGGCTGTTTATTATTTGCGGACGATCTCAAGATATTTCTACGGATCACAGACGAGTCACACTGCGAAATGCTCCAGCGAGACATCGATCGGGTGGTAGCGTAGTAGTGAAGAGAATAAACTACTCTTCAATGTGACGAAGTGTAACATAATGTCCTTCACGCGGGCTGTGGTATCTCGACGTCACGATTGTTGCATGGGCGGTCACGTCATACCGCGGGTAGGGTTAGTACGAGATCTCGGTGTTACTTTTTCTGGGGATCTTTCGTCTCGTGCGCATGTAGTGCAGGTGTGCAAAAAAGCGTTAAAAAATCTTGGTTTTGTCATGCGTGAAACCCGTGACTTCACTAACATGGCGGCAGTGAAATTTCTTTATAATGCGTTGGTACGAAGCAACTTAGAAACCAGTGAAGTATTCTCAGATGCTGGAAAAGATGCAGAACAATTTACCCGATACCTTTATATGTACTTATTTTTGTGTTCCTCCTTCTTGTTTGTATAAGTGTGTGTGCATAAATGGTTAAAATAAATAATATGAAGTAATTTGGTGTCTACCCCTTCTACCCTCTTATGTATCCAACTTTTTTTGTTATAGGGATGGTTGGGTACTATAAGTTGGAAGTAGGGCGCAACCTAGCTCTTGCAAAATATGTTTATATGGTTTTTCGTGGCATGCTGAATAATCCACAAATATTGGAATCGCTGGGATTGCTCGTTCCAAACAGGAGGCTACGGTTAGGACCTAGGTAGGGGCTTTTTAATGCACCGGCACCAGTGATTCGTGCAGTAAGAATACTTAATAGCATCTCTCTGCGTTTGGATATATTTTCTTGCTCTTTGGCGGAATTCCAGAGGGTGACACTTAGTGTGTTGTCCACTGTGAAACTTGTGCTTGTGGGTAGAACCCAGACCCGTTACTTGGGACTGTACTATTAGTAATGTATGAATACTTTTGTTAGCTTGGGTCTTACCTGTTAAAACAAATGTAAAAAAATGAATAATTAAAAAATGCTGCCCAGTGCCCAGCCCACCTGTAGTCTCCAGTATCGAGAGGGAGGTTCATCTCAAAAACGTTATTGTCAGACTTCTGAGTTTTCTCGAGTAGTAATCTCTAACAATCTCGAAATCACCGCCATTGATAACAATCGGTTCTAGAGAGACGTGTTCGTAATGCAAATAATATCGCAATTGGTAATCTCCTGCCATAATTCCAAGTATGTTGATGTAAGTTTGAGGTTTCATAGCAAACAACAACCCTTTTGTATCGAGAAACTGCATTACGATACAGTTAACTTGGCCATTCTTGTGATAACAGGAACCTCGCGACCATAATTGCATAATGTAGTTACAGTATGTGTCACATCCGTATGTAAACGTGGCCACTGCCATTATGTTGATGATTATGATAATTGACGCATTGTATCGAGTGATAATAGGAAACTAAACGATATTATTGGCGCTACTGTTTGAATATTAACACGCAACACTTTTCAGTTTAGATGTCTAAATGTTCTTTTTATAGAAATCTTATTTCACCGTCCCAACGCAAGGCAAATGCCTGTTCTCATACAGAGAAGGCATGAGCCTTTAATCACCAATGCGACTGAAGCGTTGGTTTTTATTGGAATTAACTCAAAGCAACATAGCATATATCCTCGTAATGTATACTACCTACTACATAATAAATTATATGCTAAGTATTTGTAGATACATACATACTGATCATTGCTCGCAGTTCGTATGGCCGATGGGGCTGAAAAGTTCTGGAAAGCCGCGAACCGGAATTTGCCTATTAATGGCCTATTAATGTTCCCACTGCTGGGACACAGGCCTCCTCTCTTTGAGAAGGAATGGGCCGTAATCCACCACGCAGGAACAGTGCAGGTTGGTGGATGTCACATGTCTTTGAAATTTTGGTTCTAGGACATGCCGGTTTCCTCACGATATTTTCCTTCACCGTTTTGAGAGCAGTGGTGATGAAATAATTTACACTAAGTAAAGCGCCTGCCTGGGTTTGACCAACGACCCATAACTTAAAAGTAGTGGGCGATACCAGTGGGCCACCACTGCTCGTGTAGGCAAGGTAGGTCCTACAAAAGCGTTTGCTAATCGCTCGCTGTTTGTCAAATGCATTTATTAAAAAAATAAATAAGAGCAATTATTGCGAAATAATCGCTATCGTTTTGCTCTTGCAAGATAAGTTATAAGCCTGCGGGAAGAGATCAGGTGCAGGACTAACGGCTTTCATCATCATCATCATATCAGCCGAAAGATGTTCGCCACATTGACCGGTCCCGTGCGTCCCGCATCCAGCAGATCCCCGCAACCTTGGCCAGTTCTGTCAGTCCACCTGGTGAGAGGCCTTCCAACGCATCGTCTAAGGGCTTTACGTGCGCGTATTATACTTATTAAATGATCGACTATAATATCATTTTCCTGCGATTTTTGCGTGTTACGCATTCGCCCCAATTTTAATTTACAAGCAACTATTTTATTTGCCGAAAGCGGGGCGATCTTTTTCTGACTTGTTGTTAATCTTTTGACTTTCTATTCGGACTGAAAATTTGCTAGTATCCTTAGTATAACTGGTGCTCCGTATAATTCGATAAATTATCATTATTCTACGCCACTAGGGCGAATCCAGTTCATTGGAAATGTCAGAAAAATAAGGAAAAGCAAAGAAAAATGTCATCGAAAGCAAACACATTACCTCCCTCGTAAACCCGATTTCATAGCGGCTGCTTATATATATATTTCGTAGTAAAAAAAAATTATGATTATTTTACCATTTTAATGTAAATGTCTGTATGAAACTGATGACAGCGGTCGGTAAGTCACCCGAGTCAATGGAAACATTCTCGGTATCAGAAGTTAGAAAGAAAGAAAGGAACTTATTATATTGTTCCTACTAGATGAACATAACTAAGTAGGTACCTATTTAACAAAGAGGGCTTTTAGTATTGTTTTTCCCTATGTTGCTACGTTATGTGTCTAAAACAGTGATGCTTGTTTACTAAATAAGCATAATTTTGTGGGTCAAGAATTGTTTTATTCGTTTTTTGGTCTTTGTTCATTGTGGCGTTTTATTTTTGATGTTGAGGTCCTTTATGGTCTGAAAAAAAGGTGTCATTAACTTTTTATGCAAACGTGTAAGGTACCTGGGCGGTATGAATTAGATTATAATTTAGGTGTGGTCATAACATTTTGTACCTAATCCGTGCGAAATATTAAAAATAAGGGAGTCCCGGGATAATAAGTATAAAAATCCATCAACATTGATTTATTCAATTAGGCGTGGAAAAGAATTAAAACGGAAGAAAGAAAATAAATAATTTATTCTCCCCAATATTACTCATACATTTAAAACACAGTCATACAGGCAGACGGACAGAGTTGGGTACTTTCGCATATCCCTCGGAGGGTTCCCGCATTGTCGAGGCGGTGGGCCTCAGTATCTGTGGCTTGGTCACCCACAGTGAAGTGAAGAGGAACCCGAGGAGGGACTGCTTGTCAGGGTTTTTACCGATAAGCCGACGACGCACGGTGGGCTGAAATCAAGCTTTAATGGACTTAGGGATTCACGAAAATTGATGAGCAATTTAAAAAAAAATAAAGACGGCTTGGTGATCTACCACTAAATATAAGAAATTTTTCTTCTGCGATTTTTGTATATACCTAATATTTTAAAAGTTATAACGATTTGAATTTATTTTTGTATGGAGAAATTTGATTTTATATGAATAACTTTTAATTCTCAAGAGTTCTCAAATAACCGCTTTCGGTATTCGATTGTGCTATTTTTTAGGCAAATTATCCGATATATCACTTGCTTCGATTTTCTTCGATTTTGGAGAAAATTGTTTTTCATTACCTTTTCCACACCACCCTTGAGGTAGAGAACTAAGCGCGTTTTTTTATCAGTGGTGTCCCCAGGAGGCCTAATCCACTCATACGCATACTCACAAACTCACTCACAAACACACGCACTCACAAAATTATCACTTAGACAATTTCATCAGATTCAGATTCGTTCTCTAAATGTTCCACATTAACAAATAAAAATAAAAAAAATTACAAAATTACATAATATAACAAAAAATATTTGTATTAGTACATAAAATTCAAAAATACTCATTTGAATCCTTAAGTCCCCACTTGACGATTCCAGCCCACCGTGCGACGTAGCGGTCAACATGTAGGTCATGCCCGAAAAAAGGTAAGTGACGGGGCCAATACCCTGACCCGTCAGGGGGACCACGAGTGCCACACGGGATCGCCTGGCACCCATGTGCTGGTTTGGTCCTTGGGGTGGACACGGCGTACAATGTGTTCTGGTGCGCCGATGATGTGGGTATTCCCCAGAGGAGGATCCGGTGAAGGGCAGCCGCGGCGGTTTCGCGGTGAGTGCTAACGCGTGCCCGTGTTCCCGCCAAGCGGCCAAAGTGGGAACCGTGGCGTTTAAGTGGGTTGGAGTCCCACATAACTGCACTATGTCCGCGTGGTAGTGCTGCATGCATGAGCATCTCTAAAGGCAAAAAAGGTACTTTTGCATTTATAATAATTGTAATTTTATTAGTATCATCATCAAAATCATTTCAGCTGAAAGACGTCCACTGCTGAACATAGGCCTGTCCCAGGCGTAGCCACATTGACCGAGCCCGTGTGTCTCGCATCCAACGCATTCCCGCAACCTTAACCAGGTCATCGATCCACCTAGTGTGAGGCCTTTCAATGCATCATCTTTCGGTTTGCGGTCGCCATTCCAGAACTTTTCGGCTCCATCGGCCATCCGTTTTGCAAGCAATGTGCCCTGCCCACTGCTACTTAAGTTTCGCGATTAATCGGGCTATGTCGGTAACTTCATCTCTCTCTTCACTCATTTCTGATGCGATAACGCAAGGAAACTCCGAGCATTGCCCTTTGGGTGAATTTCAAGCTTTGTAATTAGTATGTACTGGTTTTATTACAGCACACGATGAAATATCTATACCATACCAATATTATAAAGAGGAAAGATTTTTTTGTTTGTTTGTTTGATTGTTTGTTTGTTTGTACCGAATAGGCTCCCAAACTACTGGACCGATTTCAAAAATTCATTAACCGTTGGGAAGCTACTCTATCCCCGGGTGAAACCGCGAGGCGTCCTCTAGTTTTTAATAAAGTCATCGTACCGTCTCTTTTGTTATCAACGAACATTTTCTGAAACCGATCACAACGTTTGCGTCAACCAAGTCAAGTAAATTGCCCCCAAACAAAGTACACACTTGCTACGCTATGATTGCGCCATGTTAAACTCAATATGAAAGAATGTGGAAAACCCACTTTTAACGAAGCGCGCAGCATACAATGCATTCAGGTATATTTTGTTGATGATTTTTTGCAGGGCATGCAAACAATATGCGAATCACGGATTCCGTTTAATCTCATGGCTTTTCCTTAACAATGATTTAATAGACCTAATATTGAATGGATCAGAATATGTGTCCATAATAGGAATTAAAACTACATGCTTGAATTAGCTGCGTGTAGTTACATTAAGCATAAATTCGAAGACAAGTAACAGCCAGGATATCTGACAACTGTCTTTCCAAGAGGTAACGTGTGACCCAGTTACTGGGTTGTGGAGGTCAGATAGGCAGTCGCTCCATGTAAAATACTGATACTGGATGCCGACCCAAATATAATTGGGAAAGACTAGCAGATTGATTTAATAGGGATATTTCCTGGGTAGAAAGTGTTAATTATATTTAGTCCGTCAGTGAGATTATCAAATAATATTGGTCTACGTAAAAAGAAAGTTAATTAAAAAAATCTAAACCTGACTGCTTAAGAAGCGAACTAAAAAAATATACATAACATAAAAAGATACATATTCGCGAGCTGGCTGACCGAAACCTCGTGTAACCTCCGACTGCACAGCACGATTTTCTTCTTCTTTACATCTTACAGGGGGCAATGCTATGCCGACACCCTTCCCTTGCGGCCCTACTGCGTCCGCCATCAGACGGTGGTGACCCTGTCCAAACCGCTGTAGGTAGGGAGAGTGGCGCAACACAAGGAAAGGGCTACGCAGTTAGAAACAAGATGAATGAAAGGAAACTGCATTCAGATCAGTTGAGGCTGGTAATGCGTGTGTGATGTGCGTCGACAATTTTATTTATATTGCAACTTGTACACAAACATTTAAATTAAATACATTAAATTATGTGAACCTTCTGTATTATTTTGTAAGAGACAACTCTTGTCGCAGTTTCCAATTATCGTCGATATGATTGTCTTTGATTATTATCAGAATACATGTTCTGTCCGACTTGTTACATCGTTTCTCTTACAAATCAGAGCTGAGATTCAAGTAAAATCTTGAGATTTTGTATAGAATTATGAGAATATCTTTGTTTATTATGTACTTAAAACCGTTATCTATTTGAAGAACAAATACAGAATCAAAGGATGCTCATGATGCATGTAAAGGTTCCGCGACGTCGCGAGTATCTTCGTGAATATCTTTGCTGGTAGGAACCCGCTAAGCCCTTATTACGATATAAGCTTAGCGGGTTCTTAGTTCCTACCAGCAAATGTTTCGGTCTCTTGATCGTAACTCACAACGCAGCGATATGCGGTGCCGGATAGCGGTGAAGAGGATTATCTATCCGGCACTGCATACCGCAGCGTCCTACGTTCCGATCAAGGAACTAAATAGCATCGCTGTGTTGAGGGGTTTCTATCACTAAAATGTTAACTTTTTGTATAGTAAATACACGTCTATATTGTGTTGCTATCTTAAATGATGCGAACTTTTTCGCGTTGCATTGCATTTGACATCTGAAGCTGAGCTGACCCCAACATGCGAAAGCGCCCACCAAAAAAGTTTCACACTTTCAACCTCCACGTCAAGTTTTCATAACCTCAATATTGATGGGTATTTGTTTGTGTTTCATTTATTTTTACCAAAACTCCTTGGCAACTTGACAGTGGGCCTCTCCCATTGCTCGCAGATTGTTGTGTTGACGGGGATGAAATCTACTGCAGTGGCAGCCGCGAACCGGAACACATAATCTTGGAAGGCCTCCATTTAAGTAGACCGATGACCTGATTAAGGATGCGGAGAATCTAATCGATTCCAGACGCTCAGGACCGATCAGTATGGCAAAGGTTGGGAGCGGCCTATATCCAGCAGCGAATTTCTTTCGGCTAAAATGATGATATTATGAAAACTCGTCACGCAATTTATCTAGCGTATTTTTACATAACATCATTTTTACTACGGAGTCATGTCCAATCTGGCTCTCAATCCTTTGTGAGTCTGACCTCTGAATGCCATCGTTACTGACATTCAGAGTTAAAGGGGTCAATTTAGATCAAACTATTTAGTTTGGTTCTAAATTGACCCCGTTTAGGACACATTTAACCATTGGGTTATATTTGTCCTAAACTGAAAAGACATGGTTGCATTCAATCAAAGCAGTTAGTTAACTTCCTTGTCTTAAGTTTATTAAAGAAAAATCTTCGTAGCCTTTGACATGGAGATGCATTTTGTCGGCATGACTTTCTAGAATATATCATGTTATGGTGAACAGATTAGATAGTCAACAACAAAGTTGGTACTAATATGTTATGCAATCACAATGTACGGTTTTAATTTTGCCAAAAGTGAACCATTGAAATACACTATATATAGTAGACACTACTAGTGCAAGCTTTTTGAACAATATCATCATCATCAACTCGGTTTTATCACAACCTGGTGCCTTGCTCTGAAGTCTTAAAACTATCATGGCTCCATTGTCAGAGAGAGACGGAGCTATATAGGACGAAAAGCACTACCCCTTTTTTATCATCAGAGTACAGCCCCTGGAGTGTTTCGGTAAGTCAAACATTTATAAGTTATTTCTAGGCAATCGTCGGCCACATCAGCACTCACCATGAGGTGAGATATAAGTCAAACGTGAAAATGTCAAATATAAAAAAAAAGTTTAATTTCTACGTATCTATCGTCGAATCCACATACTTATCAGGAAAAAAATAATGGCGAATGATCACAGCATTATTTTGGAAATGCTCTCTATCTGTGAATATTGAATATTAAATATTCATTGAATTGATAATAACATGATCGCATTACCTACGGAGTTCCATTGAACAATACATACTCACTTGATTTGTGAAAGTTAAAATCAATCCGGCATGAAATTCACTGGGCGGAGAAAACGATTACACGATGTTAGAAGCTTTATACCTGTGATAATACATGCGAAGGGGAAACAAAGGAATTTGTCCTGTCGAAAATAGCTTTATCAAATAGTGCAAATAATATAATTTTATTATTGAAGCGAGACTACAATAAGTTTCGCTGCCTTGTTAGTTATTGTTCGTAACCGCAACTGTTGAATTGTGGGTTTTATCCTTAGGTCAAAGTGTTATTATTTGTGAATCTGGCCCTGCTCCATAGTGTAGACAAAATCAAACTGGTTGATTTATATTATATTCATAATTATTTTTATTTTTTATTCTTCTCTTTTTATTTTAAAAATTGACTTGCACACTGTTCCTTTGTTGTTGAATAAGTTAATTTACCTATGTTTGCAATATTTGTAAGTATGTAAGAACCATGTTCCTATTTATCAAATGAAGGAATTTACCTGTTCGTGTTATAATATATATAATACTTGAAACCTATACGTAGTATAGTAGTGCTGTGTGCATCGACCTCACTTATATGAATTTATGTATGTAAGTAAATGTTGTGAAATACTTTTTTTTTAAAGAGGAAGTGTGGAGTTGCTTTTCCGTTCTTCTCCATAACAAGCTACTTTTCAGAATGGAAGGTAGATCAATTATTATTCATTTTGAATTTATATTTTTGACGTTGTGTTTTTTGTCTTTGTCTAAGTTTGTGCCCGAGTAGCTGTTTGTGTATGTTTGTGTACTCTAAATTCTGCCTATCCTTTGGCGAATAAAGACGTAATGTTATGCTATGTTATTTTATAACGCCCATTTTTTGCCGCCTTCTCGAACATATATTCGCTCTCATCAATAATTTATTTTATCGATTAATTCGTGCCCACGTACCTAGTTGTCAGGATGAGCAAACAACCCTTATAAATCACGACACATACTTTGAAAAGCAATAAAGTATACATACAGAAAGTATACACGGTGAAACTGTTAGGGATGCAGACCTTGCCTCTCACACAATACCTAAACATGTAACTAGGTAAGTTCACACATCGATATAAAACGTGTTTTTTGTTTTTTTTGTAACCGGTAATTTAATGGGAAAAAAAATAAGCATAACAGTTACGGGATATCTTGTCCTGCAGTGGGATAATATATTATAAGCTTGTAAGATTAGGTTTGTTATGTGAAGTTTTTACCTTTGTATCTATTCTCTAACTAACATTCACCATGTTAAAAAATTACTATGATAAAGTTGCTTACGATATTAAAAACCCCTAGTGTATTCAACACTAGGGGTTTTTAATATCCTGACGTCCTATACTATATTGACACATAGATAGATTTTAGTCTGGAATAGCACATACTTCTGGCTACTTTTTTAACCCGATAGTATATTTCCGTTATAATGCCCGATAACAACGCGGGCAAAGCCGCTGGTAAAAACTATTTAAAAAATATAAGTTGTTTGCGTGCACACTTAGCTATTTTGCCGTCGGTACATGTTTAAAGAGGAATCAAATAAGGAAAAGGTCACATTTCTGGTTCCGGTAACATACAAAACATTTATTGTCTATACTTTTCGCTTATGTGGTTTTTTTCCCGCATGTTTTCTATTATGTTTGTCGATTAATGCTCGTTTTACTACTATTAGACAGGACATATTTGTAATGTCTAAATATTAATTAATTCCTAAATATTCATTGTGCATTCAAGCATCGCGTATCAAGGTTATGGGAATCCGGTGGATGCGAATCGAACACCACCGATCAGTGAGGCGACGCACGCTTGGGCGAGGCCTATGTCCAGCGTTGGACGACTTTTGGCTGAAATGATGATATTGATGAAGCATCGCCTAGAACACAATGTGAGCCCTTAAATTTACCCGTTAAAGTCATCGCAGATCGGACCCGATAAAACGTAGCATGGTGACAACGACTAGAAAAGTTTTTTTTTTCATAGTAACTGTTCTACGGACTGATATTTTAAACGTAGAACAGTTTATATGAAAAATTACCTTTTCGCATTTATTTATTTATTCGTTCCTCGCACTGGAATGCCTCGCAGCAATTATAGCAATGAAGCATAAACTATAGGTAAGATCGGTTCAGGTTTCCTCGCGATATCTTCCGTTGTTCTTCATTTTCGCGACTCAGCTGTTAGGGGGAGCCTTTATCCCTGTATCCAAATACTGCATCAGTATTTCATTTATAAAACCCACTCTAGCCTGAGCTAACATCATCTATAATAGAGCTGATTCATAGTTTGAACGTGATTAATTCTGGTACCCCAATAATTAAAGCTAGTGTCTTTATAATGGGTTTCTCTTGCATCCTTAATCGAATGCTGTGCATCTATTAATATATAATTTATTTATTTATTATAAGTTACACCAACAGCATTACATACAAAACAGTTTGTAGTAAACAAAGAAAAATAAAGGTGCTGGTATGTATGCCTATTACAGGTATACGCAGCTTACACCATATGGTCAGAAACACTAAATTATTTAAAATATTAATATATATATTAATTTAAATTAAAAAAAAAATACAAAGTAAAATAAAAACACAAAATGAAAAACACACATAATAAAAAAAGAAAACGAAGTAGGATGTTTATGTTCGTAATAAGACTAAGTTGAAGTATTTGCGCACTCCCGTACCTCCGAGATTGCTCTTCTAAACTTATTCAGTGAAACACCGTGTAAGTCAGTATCTGGTGTTGTACAAAAATTGTTATAGCTTCTACACATGCGAGGAGAAGTGGAGCGTTGAGGCCTAGGTTGGTTTTGCGGAATGGAATATGGAGTAATTTTGTGATGGGATGTCTTGGCAGTTTTGAAGGGACTAAATCACTGCACTTAATGAACCCGTTTGCTACTTTGTAAAGGAAAATTAGATCACGCGTACGGCGACGGTCACGCAGTGTCTTTATTTTGAAAAAGTGTAGGCGCTGTACATATGGACAGCGATGACTAATTCCCCTAGATATAAATGCAAGATGTTTAGTGAAAGCTCTTTGAATTTTTTCAAGTCTTTGCGAACGAACAGCGTAGAGTGGGTTCCAGACGACACTGGCGTATTCCAACCGACTTCGCACTAGGGTGTTAAACAAAACTATTTTGGTTTTTGGTTGTTGGAAGCCCTTTTGTGTTGCGTTTATCAAAACCCAGCATCTGCGCAGACTTCTTTACCACGTAGTTGATGTGTGGCTTGAAGGAGAGCCCATCATCCACCAGAACCCCTAGATCCCGGATTTCTCCAACCCTTGCCAACGAGGTGTCGCATAGTGTGTAGGTAGTTGGGAATGATGACTTTTTTCTGGAGAAACGGATGTGAAAGCATTTTTGGGGGTTTAGGGTCATATTGTTGGTTTTGCACCAATTTTCGACGTTTGTTAAATCGCTTTGAATAAGCGTGATGTCTTCAGGCCCAGTGATTTTTTTGTAAATCTTTAATTCATCTGCAAACAGCATTGTTTGACAGTGCTTGATATGATTTGTTATGTCATCAACAAATAGTAGAAACAAAACTGGGCCAAGGTGGGAACCTTGTGGAACACCGGAGCGTGCATGAAATTCGTAAGAAACATAGCCATTGACAGCAACGAACTGTGAACGATTAACTAGATAGGATGCAATGCATCTCAACAAAGATCCGTGGACACCACTAACCTCAAGTTTTCCTATCATGAGTGGATGACTCACCTTATCGAACGCGCTGCTGAAATCTGTATATATTGCATCGACTTCGTCTCCGCAATCGAGCGCTTCAGATATGTCGGATAAATATCTGACTAAATTAGTCTCTGTGGAACGTCCAATTCGGAATCCATGTTGGCTATTGGAAAGCTTAGTGTCCAAGTAGTTTGTAATGATGGGACAAACGAGACACTCAAAAAGCTTTGAAAAACATTATAGGATTGAAATAGGCCTGTAGTTTTTAATATTACTGGAGTCGCCTTTTTTGTGTACCGGCACGATCCGAGCCTTCTTCCATTCTTGTGGAAATACTCCCGACTCTAAAGATCGATTAAATATTAGACACAGTGGCTCTGCAAGTGCTCTCCCACATGATTTAACAAAAACTGGTGGAATACAATCGGGACCAGCACCCTTGGATGTATCAAGTTTCTTTATCTTCGCTAGAACTTCTTGTGGAGAAATTTTTATGTTACTAAGCACTCCGGATGATTCTTGGATGTTTGTTTTGGTACTGCCATTTGGGTCGGTGAAAATTGAAGAAAAATGAGAAGCAAAAAGATTTGCAATGTCATTTATTTTTAATGTAACGCCGGATTAATTTGGGATTTTTTGTTATTTCGCTCTTAATGTGTTGTATAAAGTCACTGTAGTTTTGGTTGATCATTGTATGACAACGGCTTCTTAGTAAATCGTAGGTCAACTTGTCTCGAGGATTATTGTATTTTCGAAATTTACTACGGTACTTTTCTTTTTCGGATAGTGCTTTTATGAGAGCTTTACTAAACCAGGAAGGATATTTTGTGTTTTTACAATTGTGTTGAGGTATGTGCTTATCGATCAACTCTTTTAATTTTGTGTAGAATACAGAAACTAGATTATTAATATCATTGGAGAGCGAAAATTCTAGATCCCAGTCAATTGCTTGCAGGTCAGACATAATTTTTACATAGTCACATTTGTAGAAGTTTGGGCATTCAAAATCAAAAATCAAAATCAAAATTTCTTTATTCAATTAGGCCATTAAGCGGCACTTTCGAACGTCAAAAATAAAAATTAAATGTAATAATAATTGATTCTACCGTCCATTCGGAAATGTAGCTTGTTATGGAGAAGAACGGACAAGAAACTCCAAACTTACTCTTTTAAAAAAACATAAATGTGTTTTACAAGTATTTGGTTACAATAATCTTGTAGGAAAAATACATATATGTGAGAACGATGTAAAAAAAAAAAAACGCACTTAAAAGCGTCTAGAGTAAAACAAACAATTAAAAATACAATAAATAGGTAATTAAAAACATGCGGAGGCAGCTAAGATATGACCAATCCCAACTGACGGCGACCGTTCACGAACATGACACATGGATCGGCACCACTCGGCTCAACCATCATGAAGGGAACCGAATGATCCAACACATGTGCCACCATCAGAGAGACATTAGAGAGAGCATGACACACTCAACTGCCGGGGCACACTGAAGTCAACGAACGACACATAGGTACAGTAAATGGTAGATTTACAGTTAGTACATAGTAATCACATATGTGCTGTGCAGTTATATAATCCAAAAAATAAATTGAGTTTATACAACACAAATATACATTATAATTATTCGTACAGTCTTCAGCAGGTCCAACAATACTTCAGAACTTTTCTGCTTATCACTTGTTTTTGTGCCCTAGTGGCTGTGGAGCTGGAATAGCGTTGGGCCAAGCATTTTTATCAGCGATGTAATCCCCCAACCTATAATATGCCTGCCTGCATAGTGTGCGTTTTATACAAGTTTTAAATTTCGTCTCATTCAATTCTAGAATGTGTGGCGGTATTTTATTGTAACATTTTATACAGTACCCCCTAAAAGATGACGCTACTTTAGCCAGCCTGAAACCTGGTTGAATTAATTGGTCCCTATTTCTAGTAACATAACTATGTCTATCGCTGTTTTTACTAAAAAGATGTAAATTCTTTCTAACGTACATGATGTTTTCGTAAATATACTGACAAGGTACCGTCATGATGTTAATGTCTTTAAACAGTTCCCTTAGAGAATCGCGCCGGCGAAGATTGTATATCGCTCTGATGGCTCGTTTTTGTAGAACAAAAATTGACTGAATGTCTGCAGCCCTTCCCTATAGTAATATGCCGTAAGACATTATACTATGAAAGTAACTAAAATAGACCAGCCTCGCGGTATATACATCAGTAAATTGACGAATTTTTCTAACAGCATAAGCCGCCGAACTTAACCGCCCCGCAAGTGATATTAAATGAGGACCCCATTGTAACCTTGAGTCTAGCGTGATACCCAGGAAAACGGTTTTGTCGACGAATTCTAGCTTCTCGTTGTTTAATATAATGTCACAATCATAACTTTTGACATTCGGCAAGGCAAATTTTACACAATTAGTTTTTTTAGCATTCAAAACTAAATTATTAGCAGTGAACCAATTTAGAACTTGCCGCAATGCATTATTTACGTCGGCAACGTTACTCGTACGTCTATTTATGTTAAAAATCAAAGAAGTGTCATCAGCAAATAACACCATGTTCAGTTTGTTTTTCAATAGATGGGGTAAATCGTTAATGTATACTAAAAATAAGAAAGGACCTAAAATTGAGCCCTGGGGTACCCCCATTTTCACGTTCAACCCCGACGAATTGACACCGTTTATTTGAACTAATTGCTGTCTATCATTCAAATAGGATTTTACTAAATTTAATGCTGATTGGCCTAGCCCGTAATGCTCAAGTTTCAAAAGCAATGTTTCATGATCAACGCAATCAAACGCCTTCGACAGGTCGCAGAAGATACCTATGGCATCTTGTCCCTCCTCCCACGCATCAAAGATGTGTTTTATTAAGGTGACACTAGCGTCGGTTGTACAACGTCCTTTGGTGAAACCATATTGTTTCTCGTGTAGGATGTTTTTCGTATTAAAATAAATGAGCATTTGATTTAGCATTATCTTTTCAAATATCTTGCTGAAAACCGGCAACACGGATACTGGTCTATAATTATTTGTGTCTTTACTGTCCCCGGATTTAAAAAGTGGTATAACCTTACTATATTTCATTAGATCCGGAAAGACTCCCTGATCTATACACAAATTAAAAATTAAAGCTAAGTACGGCGCTATAGTCTGAATAATGGAGGTACAAACTTTGATGGACATTCCCCATAGATCTTCTGTCAGTTTTATCTTTATTTGCTTAAAAGCTTTTATCACTGTTATTGGGTTTATATGTGAAAAGTTAAATTCAGTCGGGCATGCTGAAACGTTAGCGTGTAATAAACCATAAGCGAGCGACGGCGAAGAATTTAAGGTTTCAGTAGTTTTAATTGGGATGCTGGTAAAGAAATTTACAAACTCTTGAGCAACCTCTTTGCTATCTCTAACAAGTCCATGTGTAGTCTCAAGCGTGTAATCAGTATTATTTCTTTTGTTCCTGTTTGTTTCATTGTAAATAATTTTCCAAACCGTCCTAATTTTATTTTCTGCGAATTTAACCTTATTGCTAATGTATAAAGCCTTAGCTAGTTTACATGAATTTTTAAAAATTCTTGAGTAAGTAGCAACATACTTATTAAAAGTTTCAGTGTTTATATAAGGTGTTAATAATCAAACAGTCGCTCATAAGGTCAACAACAACATTATTTATATTTAAGTTTTACAATGACGCAACTAGATGGCGTTGGCGTCGAAATAGAAGTCGCAAGGGAGATTGATTGCCAATTTAGTATAGGGTCTAGTGAGTTTTAGCAAAAATATATACTTTTACCTAGTTCAGTATACAGTTGGGTAGTTTTATTTATACCTACAATCCTGCTAGTATACACATTAGTACAAACTTAAGTACTGAGTACCAGTTTAGTGTTTCGGTATTTAACATTGGTCCATCGAGCCCGATAAGTATCGGTTTTTTGAGAGTTCGTCCGTGGTACTCGTAGTGGATCGCTACGGCAAAGTACACGGTTCCCCGCATCAGCAGCTTCATCCAGTGTTCTGGACGGGGGTTAAGCAGCGGCGGAAAAGTGACGTCAAAGTGGACGCCACTTGCGACCAGTTCCAAAGTGAGGTGACTGGACGTCATCCTCGCGGAGCTCGCGTGTCGTCATAAGGACGTCACACACTCAGTTCAACGTGTCGCCATAAGAAGGACGTCACACACCCAGTTCAACGTGACTTCAGAGGACTGAAGTCACATCCAAAGTTCGACGTGCTGCCACTCACCCCCAGAATGCGCCACATACACCATCATCGTGTTGTGTGAATGAGTGAAAATTGTGAGTACATTTACTATATAAACAAAGGCAGTTAGTGACAAGCCATTTTGGACTTTATTTATTTGGACGTTTTAACTTGGAAGTTTTAAGAAGAATTTTGGACTTTGAAGAATTATTTTAAGTAGATTATACATAGAAAATTTTACGTTTTGTTTTAGACTTGTATTATTTGTGCATGTTAGTTTAGAACTTAGAATAGTTACTTAAGAAACGACGGAACGGGAAACCTATGCCCAATTTCCGCCAGATTAAGTTGTTTCAAACAAACACTTATAAAATTTTGAGCAGTTTA
This sequence comes from Orthosia cruda, assembly GCA_964057195.1. NCBI lineage: Eukaryota > Metazoa > Arthropoda > Insecta > Lepidoptera > Noctuidae > Orthosia > Orthosia cruda. The sequence continues at coordinate 9,470,253 of OZ059834.1, forward strand.
TTGTAACTTACAATATTTTGGTCATATTGGAGTTTATATTTATTTGAATTGGCTTTAATTTAGTACAATACAAACATTGTTTTTATTAACTTGTTAAGTTATTTACAGTAGTTTCATTTATTTACTGAACTTTTAATTTAGTTATTAGAATTTTGTTCAGTTTTAGAATTAACTCATTTATACACTTTTGACTCGGTTTTAATTGTTTGCAAAATGGAGGGATTAATAAACTTATTAAAATGTTTTCAAAATGTCATTATTAAGGGATTAGCTAATTTTGAAAAGAGTCCTGAAGAAAGATTAATAATAGAATATATAGAAACTAGATTAGAATCATTAGAAAAAGATTGGGCATCGTTTCAAAATGCCAATAGTAAAATTTACCAAAACTTCAAATTTGACGAGGTTGAGCAGCAGGTTGTTGAAATTTATGATGTAACCGAGGACACTTATTTTACTTATAAAAGTTTAATGAAGGCAATGCTCAATAAAATTAGAGTTATAAGTGAACCAGTACCGCATGAGGATGGTTCTTCCAATAGTGCGTTTAAGTCTGTCCACTCACAAGTCAAATTGCCAAAAAATTCTATTCCAACGTTTTCTGGCAAATATGAAGAATGGACGACATTTCATGACCTTTTCGTATCTTTAATTCATAAGAATAGTTCATTAGATAATGTGCAAAAACAGCATTATTTGAAAAGCCACTTAACTGGTGAAGCTGAGCAATTAATAAGGAATACTCCAATAAGTGATGCCAACTACAGTAAGTGTTGGGATCTGTTAGATAAACGGTACAGTAACAAAAGATATCTCGCCAACTGTATTTTAAATCGATTATTTAGTATTAAAAGTATGAAGGTTGAATCGGCGACATCATTAAAGGAGCTTTCAGACACCACCAGTGACTGTTTAAATGCGCTAGTAAATTTAGGAATAAATGTGAGTACATGGGATGTTATTATCATACACATCGTGACGTTTAAATTAGATCCTGAAACGCGTAAGCAATGGGAATTAAGTGTCAGTAGTAGAGATTCTAGAAATGATTTTGCTACCGTAGATGAATTTAAAATATTTTTAGAACAACGATTCCGCGCCTTTGAGTGCATAGGATCAAAAAGAAGTTCAGGTCACCAGGTCAGTTGCAATCATACGCCTAAAACATTTTTAACAACCGAGTCGTCATCGCCATTGAAATGTGAATACTGCTCTGAAGGTCATAAGCTCTGTTTCTGTAAAGGGTTTGCCAAACAATCTATCGAAGTCAGACGGGATTTTGTAGCTAAGAACAAGATTTGCTTCAATTGTTTAGGCAGTAACCATACAGTCAAATACTGCAGAAAGAACACCAGTTGCAGAGTTTGCCAAAACCGCCATCATTCTTTGCTTCATGTGGTCAGTAAAAGTCAAGACACTGAAGCAAAACCTACTGCTGATAGTGCTAGTTCTACAACTAGTGCTACTCAGATAGTGTCTTGCTTGTCAACAGGGAATGTAACAAAACCTAGACAGGTTTTATTAGCCACTGCGCTACTAAAAGCCTCGTCAAATACGGGACAATATTATACGGTCCGAGCTTTGCTCGATCAAGGTTCGCAGGCTTCTTTTATAACAGAGGCGACAGTTCAGCATCTTAATTTGAAAAAGATCCCAATTCAAGGATTCGTGTCAGGATTAGGAGATAATAGGTCAACCATGACAAAGTACATGGTACATTTAACGTTTAAATCTCATGTCGATCCTGGCTTTAAGTATCAATTAAGTGCATATGTAATAAATAAGATTACCTCTTACCTACCTGAGCGAAGTATTAACTCAGACACTTTCGACTGGTTAGCTATAAACAATCTAAGTTTAGCAGATCCGGAGTTCAACACACCAAACAAAAATAGATATTTTGTTGGGTGCTGATGTTTATAGCTGCATCATCAAGGAAGGTTTAGTTAAGAGTCCTTCTGGTACCCTGATCGCTCAGAGCACTGCATTAGGGTGGGTCCTGTCAGGTGCTGTTGATCCTGACACGACCAGCACAAGTAACAAATTTAATAACCTAAATGTAATGCAATCTAAATTTGAACACATTTTAAGAAAATTCTGGGCAATAGAAGAAAATAGTTCAAATAAAAACAACAAAGTAGAAGAAAATTATATACAAAATAATAAATTAAAAAGACAAATGCCCGCCAAGTCGTTGGTTGTTAGGTCGCGTAATAGATAAGCATCCCGGTGATGACAATATCACCCGTGTAGTCACATTGCGCACTAAGTCCTCCACCCTTAAAAGACCAACATCCAAACTTTGTATTTTACCGATTACAGATCAATGAATTTATTATGTTTTATGTGAGTTTAACTGTTACAAATTTGTATTTATAAAAGATGTTTTACCCTTTTTTTGTTTTATTTTACCTTGTTTACAGTTTATGAATACTATTATTGTTGTTTAGATGTATTTACCCAATCAAATTTTATATTTTTATAACTGTACTTTACACTTAGCCATTTATTTTCCTGCAAGTGTAACTTTATGTTTGTAATTTTATTTCAAGTTAACCATAGTATTTAAGTTTTATCCTGTTTAAGGATTTTAGATTTTAGATCACTTATAAGAATAAGTTTCTATAGTTATAAGTTAAATCGATAGATCAAATTGTATGTTTATGATTTTAGATCAACATTATATGATCAACTTGTTTGCTACAAATTCCGACCTATAATGTAAGTTCAAAAAGGACATTCCGTCAGTAATGTCCTTAGTGGGCGGTATGTTAATAATCAAACAGTCGCTCATAAGGTCAACAACAACATTATTTATATTTAAGTTTTACAATGACGCAACTAGATGGCGTTGGCGTCGAAATAGAAGTCGCAAGGGAGATTGTTTGCCAATTTAGTATAGGGTCTTGTGAGTTTTAGCAAAAATATATACTTTTACCTAGTTCAGTATACAGTTGGGTAGTTTTATTTATACCTACAATCCTGCTAGTATACACATTAGTACAAACTTAAGTACTGAGTACCAGTTTAGTGTTTCGGTATTTAACATAAGGCTTAAGGCCATACAGCTCGTAAAGTCTTTCCCTACTTTTCCTGATTCCTTTAGTCGCCCAGTCACTGAATAAAAACTTACGGCATATAGTTTTAGTTTTCTTCTTAAAAGTGTTATTGAATTCTGTTTGAACAACTGAGAAAACTTTTTTGTATAAAATATTACCATCGTTCACTGTGAGGTCCTGACAACTTAACTTACCAATTAAAGCGCTGTTAAATTTATTTAATTTGCCGGATGTTATTGGTCTGGATTGAATCTGCACTTGCTGTATTGGTATGCTGGACTCAAATGTTACCAGTAGCCCACTATGATCTGAAGGCAAACAATTCATAATGGCTTTGTTTAAGTAGTCGCAGCAACAAAAAACATTATCAATACATGTAGCAGTAGTCACAGTTGTTCGGGTTGGTTCCTCAAACACATGCGACAAATTAAATGATTTGAAGAGATTCAATAGTCTACTGCTATCTGAATTATTTTCTAAAATATTTATATTAAAGTCACCACAGATTATGACTAGTTTATTACCAGTTGTAAGTTTTGCCAAAACATCTTCCATCACTGACTCAAATATACAGTAGTTTTTATAATTGGGGGGTCTGTAAACGCACACTATAATATGCTTATCCAGCTCAACACAGGACAGTTCAACACTATGTTCAACTGATAGATCTACAATATCTTTACGAGATTTTGATTTAATACCATTTTTGATTAAAATAAGTGAACCTCCACGTAACATAACATTTCTGTTAAAACAGCTGCCCACAGTATAATTTTCATAATTAATAAGCATTGAATGTTCTTTCAGCCAATGCTCAGTAAAACAAATAATTTCAAACATTGTCTTTTCTAAAAACAGTTCTATTTCCAATTGCTTTGCAGAAAAACCTTGAATGTTTTGATGGAATAATTTTATAGAATTCTGCTTAGCCCCTTTTTTTAAATTAACTATGTGAGAGCAAGAAGGTACCTTCTTGTTGGTGGATGTACTCCTAACTATTTGGTTATTGGTACCCTCCCTTGTCCTACAAACTAGTTTAAACTATAAATATTAATAGCAGAATTGCTAACGTTATTAATGTTATTGGATACCTGTAAATTAGTATTACTACTAATATCAACTACAGTACATGACTTCGACATACTATTTATGTCTGAGTTTAAAGTAAAAGATAATAGCCTCGCTATTTGACGTCTTACCCTAATAGGCAGATACACTGTATTGCCTGTCGACTTTAATTTATCAACAAAAATGTTGATGTCAAAAAAAACTAATTTGTCACTGTAATGGCTGACAAGGAAATGAATATGTTTATTCAGCATGTGAATATAATTATTTTGTCGCACACAATATTATTTTATTACAATTTAATTTTAGTAACTTTGTTACACACTCAGTGATGTCGTCTTTTTTTACATCCAAACTGTTACCTATAAAGACAGTTACATTGGTGTCTGATTTATATACATTGTTTGTTACAGATTCCATGATATGCTTGTAAGATGACCCAGGCATACAATAATTAATAGTCGAATAACTCTGATTGCTATTTAATAATTTACCTAAACCTCTTCCAACACCATCTGCAAACATAACCGAATGAGACCCATGATTACTATTACTAGATGCAAAGGTAGCAGTCTCAGGCTGGTCTACTTGAGACACTTCCTGTGCAATATCAGGTGTGTCTTGGTCTTGGACAAAGATACCGTCCTGAGGCACCCTCTCAACCTGGGCTGGGCTCTCCGTTACCTCAGGCTGGACAGCCTTCAGGTTTGAGACTATCTGACAATTGCATTGACACATCACTAACTCATTTGCGGCCAAAATGTGTTCCTTGATTTGTAACTGGGATCTAACATATTTATTGTAAAGGGAGCCCAGTTTGTCTTCAAGTACCTTTATATCATTTTGTAAGCTCTGTGTGTCAATTTCATAAATTTTTATACTGTCCTCTAATTTAATCTGGTAATTGTTTAATTTATTAAGCAGGTCAACTCGTTCTTTTCTGAGTGGAATATTTTTAAAGAAAAGTTTGTGTTGTTTCCTGTACTGGGTATAATTTTTAATTATTTTATTAAATTTTGCATACTTTTTCAATTTTTTATGACTAACTTTATATTTATTTGTCTCATTTAATAAGGAATCTTCAGTCAGGTCAATAGTAGTAATGGAATGAGGTTTACAATTTGATTTTATTAACTCACTATATAAATGGCACGTTTCCTGTACCTGAGTACATGACTTTTCTTTTTGCAAATTCAGAATTTGAAAATTAGCATGAGCCAATTCATCTTCTAGGTCCCTAACTTTACCTAAAGCCTCCTCATAAAGATCACTGCAATTATGGAAACCATCCGTGACTACCCGCAGTTGGTCGCGTTCATCAACAACATTTTGATATTGCTGACTCAGCACCACTAGCTCCCGCTTAAGGCTTGTGTTTTTACAAATGACATTTTGTACTTCTACCTCACATTCATCTCTCTCCTGCAACATTTCCTGACATTGATGTTGCGATTCTTTTAGTTCTTGGAGAGTTGTTCTTAGTTTGAATTCCAAGACCTCAATAGTAGCGTTACGGGTCATTACAGGCATGGTTTCAGGAATGTTTACTGAAAATAGAAATTAAAGAAACGGTAAGAACCAAAAGAACAGAAAAAAAAGTAGAAAAGTTGAAAATGGAGGACAGAAATTAAAAAAACAAAAGAAATAAGTATTCGTATATTATTATTAATAATAAAAAAATATGTAGCAAAACGAGGTGGGCTGCTGAATTGGCTTGAAAAGCTAACTATTATTGTGTTTTTTACTTTTGATTACCTTACAGCTTTAATTTTTATTTAATGTGGGTATGGTGCCCAAAATATGAATGTACGATTTATTGCAGTTTTATAGTTTAATTATGCAAAAAATCGTAAAAGTTCGTTATTGAAAGATAAGAATCAATTAATAGAACTAAATAACTGGACTTGAATGTTGGTTTTGTTTCGTTTTCTACGCTGTCAACGAAACGATTTATATGCACTACAGAGTGCTAAATCAGCAAAAATGTTACGTTAAATCTAAAGGAGAGCGTGTTAGAAAGTTAAAGTGAAAATTGTGTGCTATAATTATAAAACTTAAGTGAACAATACTCCCCATGTAATTCCGTAGTTCGATCGTCAGCTGTTTGATAGGTTACCGGTCGACAGCCGGGCAAAACTCTTATTTAACCAGTTACTTCGGCAGGAAAACAATAATCCTGAGTATTTATGCCGTTTTGTTGTATTTTTACTTAAAATTACACCCTAATTTCACATAAATACTAATTAAATCAAATTTTTAAATACGGAGCACAAAATTTACATGTCACTTGGCCAGTGTTGCCAGCAAAAAAAAAAAACCTTTAACCATGGATATCTCCATAACCATGGGGCTCCGAGTGGTGGGGATGGTACAGGGGGGTCGAAATACCTCCCCGCACCCTCCCCCCTCCCCTCCGCGCCATAAATCAGCGGCCCATAAAGGAAATTTTAACCCGTTTAACCGTTGGTCCCGGCTGTCATTTGAAGATCTTTGACAGTTGTTACGAGTAGTCAGAAACTTGGGTAATTTCTATTGTGTCTGCTGGTTAGCGGTTGACAGGACCAGTCTTGCCAAGGGGTATCGTGCTACCCAGTTACTGGGTTGTGGAGGCCGGATAGGCAGTCACTCCATGTAAAATATCGGTACTCAGCTGAATCCGGTTGGACTGGAAGCTGACCCCAATATAGTTGAGAAAAGGCTAGGCAGATTGATTTAGTCACTAGGTAATTAAGACACACTTGTAAAAATCAAGTAGTAAATGAGTTTTCTATTGTCGGTATAGTTTCAACATTTGGTTCAGTACGAACTTTAGGATGAGATATCCCATAAGAAGGAGATGAGATGTTTCAATGGCAAAGCGAGTTTGTAATGTCGTTGGGCTATCGCAATTGTATCGAGGTAGTATCGGTACTGGTCATTTACGTGTATTCAGAACAGATCTTGTTGCGTAACGATTTACAACCGCCGTCTTCAGATTTGAATTCACTTGCTTACTTTCAAAGCAATATTATGATAGCAGTAGATCTCGCGATCGGTTTCCATACATAAAAACTGAGTTAGTGAGCGATAGTAAAGGGTTACTGTTGATAATCTGATTTTAATGATATTGAGCCGAGTTATTCGTGAAGCTCCTTCACGCGAGCAATAGAAGCAAAAATTATCAGGATTAATTATTCACCTCGTATTACAGTCGGTATGTTCCAAGTTCTTTGAGTAAAAAGTGCGAATCTTGTGAGAAGGATACCCGATCACCAACTTCCTTGAGAATAAGATATCTTAGTTGATGACAGTGGTAGTGAAACCAAATCTGATTAACATGTCTACTCATATCAAAGACCTTATACTTCTTACTACTAGACTGTGTACCAAAATTTTTTGTTTAGCTAAAATGAAATCTATCATCATACACCTAGTTTAGCTATTTCCTTATAAGCAATAGCTAACCAAAAGCGGTCCTGGCGAGAGGGTTTCCGCTGGTAGTGTGTCCTTGTCTGACCTCTTGCTAGCTCAACTAATCATTGGGTTTGGTAGAAATGGTAGAAAATTTTATATTTTTCTTTTTATTTTATACCAAAACGAACAATTCATAGACTTTGACACGTATTTAAATATTTCTAGGTAAGTATATAATATTTCTACAGTTCCTGTAATTGATCAATTCGTTGTATTTAAAAAAATATTCATTAATACTGAGTAAGAGTAGTGCTTTTAAATGTTTGGGCCTGGTAATACTAAATGTAGGATGGTAAAAAGTTTGCGGATTTTTGGCGGACTTTGTTCGAGTGAAATTCAGCGGCTGTTAATATTATTTGCAAATTGATTCCTAGTGGAAAACAATTGGTGTAGTTTTATTTCTCAATTGTCTACGCAACTGGACAATATGTGAAATCATAGAGATCCTTTGAGGTATAGTTAGCTGCCGGTATTTCAAAGCACCGTCAGAAGACTGCAGGGTCATCTAACGCCTCTCCTTCATGAGCTTGAGAGTAGGATCAGAGAGCTTTTTGTTCCAATCTATATGATGATCTTGAAGGATGAAACTTGAAGAGACTTGGGATTTGAGAATTATTGAGTCCTCCCCCTCTATTTGAACTTCAGATAACCTTTTAATATTCCATCGAAAACTACTCAATTCCTCATCGAGTTCGGTGATATTTTCGTCGGTCCGGAAATTCTTAGCACCCCTTGCCATACCGTAACCTCGACCGCTACCGTAGTCGAGGGCACAGGCTGCCGGGCAATAGGGGCTATGTTTTATTTGTGCTATTCATGGGGAGTGCTTTGCAGGTGGGTTGGCGATCGCAGTATGGTTGTTACAAATGCACAGAGAACGCTGCTGCCCATTCTCTGGTTTTTCCCTTAGTCGCCTCTTACGATACCCACGGGCAAACATGGGATGGTGAAATTCTTTACGCCCGACACCTTACGGTTAGTGATGTAGATACCAAAAAATATAAACACTTTTTTTATTATCTATAAATTATGTAGGTTTAGGTAGCGCAGTTAGGTAGCATCAACGTATCGGAATACTTAAACTATCGTTTTTACAATCAATTTGTCCCGTGTTCTGTTTGGTCATGGTCACCTCATTAGAAAGAGACACACTACCAAAGGGAGCCCTCTCGCTCGGACCGGTTTTTGCGCCATAGTGCACAGTCTAGTAGTAAGAAGTATAAGGTCTTTGACTCATATAGACAGATTCTGGACCGCACCTCATGCGTAACATGTGGCGATGGATCTTTGAAGAGGTTTCATGAGTTGAGTATGCATTGCCTTTGAATTATGGTAAAGAGTAACATAATTGTTACAATTACTTTGTTTAGTTAATAATAATTTAATAATTAATAAATCCTTTATTCCGTTCATTTTTGCACAGTACAATATTAAAACAATAATACATAACATAGAAACCCTTAAGTGCTAGTTATTGACAAATTCCCTGGATCCCACACTAGGATACCCTGTGTTCTGGGGTCCAGTCTCTTCCCAAGAAGGTAAGGCAACAAAAAAAAAAAATGTTGTACTTGTGGGACCTTTTTCTAATGAATAGTGTTGTTTGGGCAACTTCAGTACGAAAACTAAATAGGCACTATATTAAGACTGCGATAGGTGATTATGACAGGATGGTGATCGTTATGAGAGCAATATAATTGCTCGTCAGCTATAGAGCCGTGGCTTTACGAGGTTTTACTCGAGAGGTTCATAAGCTTGGCAGTTTTTGCTGCAGAATAAGTTTTAAAGTTTGTTTGGATTGACTGTGGTACATGACCAGGGTAATGATTTAGTTAAAGAGTAGAAAAAAAAAAAAAAACTAAAATTTCCCTATTTTCACGAACCCAATAAACTACTTTGGTCAGGACTAGTCGAGCGTTGTGTGTTGGCCTGTGTGGCTACTGTTGGTCTTTATGGCAACTGTAGGCCTGTGTGGCAACTGGAGGTCTTTATAGAAACTGTGGGCCTGTAAGTTGGTGTAAAAACATGTTTGTGTAAGGAACCATACAGAAAATTCCTATTGAGCAAGAGTTAAAAGAAAGTAAACTCATATAGTCACGCGAGAGGTGAGGTCACCATGGTAATTTCGATGACGTTCGAATCGTCAAGCCCTCATTACGAAAATTGAAATTATTTTGGTTTTCTAATTTTAATTACTATCGTGTTAGTAAGACACAAAAAGCTCAAGTACCAATTGAGAAAGTAGATGACGAATTGACGTAACATCATCATCATTTCAGCCGAAAGACGTCCACCGCTGGACATAGACCGACAGAGACCGACGCATTGACCGATCCCGTGCGTCTCATCCAGCGCCTTCCCGCAACCTTAACCAGGTCATCAGTCCACCTAGTGGGAGACCTACCAACGTATCGTCTTCCGGTTCGCGGTCGCCATTCCAGAACTTTTCGGCCCCATCGGCCATCCGTTCTGCGAGCAATGTGCCCAGCCCACTGCCACTTAAGTTTGGCAATTCTTCGGACTATGTCGGTAACTTTGGTTCTCCTGCGGATATCATCATTTCTGACGTGATCACTCAAGGAAATTCTGGGTGACTTTGAGCTTTCTGATAAGGCCCATTGTGAGCGACCACGTCTCGGTCCCATAGGTGATCACTGGCAGCACACACTGGTCATAGACTTTTGTCTTGAGACATTGCGGTAAATTGGACGAGAAGATACCACGCAACTTCCCGAACGCCGCCCAGCCGAGTCGGATTCGACGGTTGACCTCTTTCTCGAAATTGGACCTACCCAACTGGACCGTTTGTCCCAGGTAGACATAATCGTCTACAACTTCAAGAGTAGTCTCCGACCTTGATAGGAGTGGGTGTTACATGGGCATTCACCATGATCTTGGTTTTGTCCATGTTCATTTTAAGACCCACTCTTTCGGAAGCTCTACTGAGGTCATCGAACATTTTACTGAGGCTCTCCATGGTCTAAAATTTTCGGGTAGTTTAACTGATTAGCAGGTTCTAAATACAAATTCTCCATAGAAATTTTCCATAGAGAATTTGTTGCCAACTTGCTAAATATCACCGGGCTTATTATAAATAAGGCGCATAATTTTTTTCACAAACCTTCGATCTTCTCTATGGTGTTCCCCTACTTTTCATTCTTACAAAATAAATCCTAACGCAATTTTCCTCCTACTTAAGGCTAACGCAGACCGGGACGGGATGGCAAGGTATTTTTTTTTTTACCAATGTACATTAAAAATGAAAAAAATTAAAAATGAAAAAGTGTTTATTCACAGAAAAAACATTGTTACATTTAAATATTACCTCTGCAAAACTGCAAAACAGTTTGTTGGCAGACGTAGCTCCTTTATTTTGTATATAATATTAACTTATATTTTTTACAATGAGACCTTGACAAAATGTATTAAGGAGGTACTTGTGTATTTTATTTTTAAAGGTTGCTTTTGTGATACAACTGTTTATATCTAAAGGAAGGTCATTAAAAAAAATAGAACGTATTTAATATAATATAATAAAAACGTATCGATATAGAAATACGACATAAATTGCTATGTTTTAAAATATGGCGCATCTAAAGTGATTTCATTGCACGGCATTGAATGACGCGCCACGGGCTCCCGCGGCGGGATGCCGTGGCGTACTGCGGTAGGCAACGGCATACCGAGGACGCCGGCGCTCATTGTGACATTCCGCGGGGTGAGGCGGTAGTAGAGAAACGGGGCATGTACACCATTTGCGCCCGCGTCTCTGACGACAGTGTACGTGAATTTATCGAAGACGACGTGTTTTGATTCCAAGATGGTGGTAAAATTAATGCACACATAAACACTCGATCAAACGCAACTGAATCTCATCTCGAATCCACTGAAGGATGTGTATCGGGCAGCAGGAGCTGCCGACGCCGTGGCATGCTTTGTCGTGCCGCGGCATGCCGTAGCAAGGCACTGGAATACATACTGGAACACGCAGTATCTAAGCGGCTAGTGTAAGCTGACTGACGGCAAAATTTCTTGCCATCCCGTCCCGGTCTGCGTTGGCCTTTAACGATGGCCACCAATGTATAAGTATTGCTTAACCCAACACGAAAAAGTAAACTACTGAGAAAGTTTCTAAAGTTTTTTAATGACCGTCTTTTCCTGGCCTAAGCATTAGTATGCAACCAGGACGATCAAATTATGCCGTTCAAACTACTCTACACTTGCGGTAAATTGGGACATGTGTAACAAGGCTTTAGGTAGGCCCATTTCAAGTGACTTGAAATTGTATTAAATGTAGGTATTGTAGCGTAACGTAAGCTTAGTCGAGCTAACGTTAGCCACGTTAGTAAGAGTAAAAGGGTAATATAAATTAAAACTATGAAAAAGGATAAGGATAATAAAAACTATGGTCCGGCTTCGCACGACGTGGGCAGTTAACCGGGCAACAGGTAGGGCAGGCAGACGAGGCACGGTGTGATGAGACGGCTGATGGTGCGCTAACAGCGTGCGCACCCAGGCAGCAGGACGGGCAGGTGTCGTCGTATGCCCGAAATAGGCAAATGAGTAGGCGATCAGGCAGGTAGGTGGATGAGTAGGCAACAGGACGGATAGGCAGGCACATGCAGATAGATGGTCGAAGGCGCAGGCAGCAAGGGGTGTGGAGGCCGGGCTGTGGCTTCATACGCTGATCAAACGAGACCTTTAAGATGAACGGTGACCGACGAGGTTAATGAACCAGTAAAATGCTCATATTCAAGTTCCACACTGAATATCTTTGATATCATTGATGTCACTGATAATCTTTGAGTGCAATAAATATAATGATATTTATTGCACTCAAAGATTAGATAACATTCACAGCCGTATATGTTATAATTTAAGGAGTTTTCAGATACAATAGTACACTTGGTAGTATTTTTTTTTATCACTCGCAATATTTATATTTTAGTGCACTTCAGATATTATTACTGGATATTATATACACAAGCTGGATATTAAGTTTTAGAGAGTTTTAAGATTTAAAAGTCCACTTCGTATTACTCAGTAAATAAACCGACATACGGCGTTCAGTCCCGTTTCAAAACTAAATATTGACGCTCGTTTTTCATCGTTCTGTGTCATATCGTCTACATTTTAAATTCAAATTTCTATTAAGAAAATAAGACCAGAACGAATAAAAACGGTTCACAAAGGGGGTCAGTCTACGCTACCCTTATAATAATGTATACCTAGCTTAAAGGAGGTCTAGTCCATGGTACCTATGTTACGGTCTATGGTTTAAGAAAAATAAAATAGACAGACAGATGTCATGTCAGATGAAAATGTCACAGTAGAAAAATATTGCAAGAATTACAAATTATCAATATAATTTAAGTTTTAGATATTAAAACAATCAGATTTAACTAAAAGTATGCTTTTCAAATGATAACTATAGAAAGAAAACATAAAAATGAATTTTTAAAGTTTATACAATATCAAAAGATATAAAGGTATGGTTTGTATAGTGTTATGAATTGTAAATAGACTTAAAAATATGTGGTTCTGTTTAGCAGAATACCACAGTATGCCCTTGGGTCCTTAATCTACTGAGCGAGAAGGAACCTTGCGACTCGGAACGATTTATGGGTATCTATTTATCTGTTAACCCCTTAATAAGCGGTGGATTTTTATTGCTATTTGGGTCAGCGTGACCGCTGGAGATAAGGGTTATATTTTTGCTTGTTAGCAGGGTCGTGGCAAGATTGTAGCTTGCTCGACTCTGAACTCATTTTTCAAAAGTTTACCTTAGATACTGATAGCGGTTTCGACGCTCCTCTTTACTTGGACTCGTTATAATTTGAAGACGAAACGCCGATAATATCAATCAGCGCCAACATCGCTCAGAAAAACAACCACATTTTCTGCCTTCCCAACAACAAGTTCGTTCACCTAATAATATATTATTTCGGTTACTACGTAAACAATACACCGATAGATTCAATAAACATATTTTCTAATACCTCTACTATCATATTATTGTTCCCCAGGCACAAATCTTTCACCTTTGACCTTGACTATTTCTACAAAAACTTAACCCCAACTAGTTTCGACACTATTCCCCACATAAGCACCGATTCAAGCTATCGACAGACATAAATAACGAGAGAACAGTCGAAAGCTCAGCGGATTACCTACAAGGCAACACTTTGGCACGGTTCTCCATAGAACAGATAGTTACAGAAGGTCAGCTCCATGCAACGAGCGAAAACACACACACACACACAATATAGACATGATTCACGTACAGCGAGTGCAAGCGAACTGGCGACTGTTATTTGTTTATCTCGCCGTACGTACGCGACCTGAGCCTGTTTTTTAGGGTTCTGAAGGGTCCAAGCGGACCCCTTTTGCTGTCCCTCACGTGTCCTCGTGTGCCTTTTATAACGTAAGGTTGGTGAAGGAGGCCACTATAGGAAAACTCAGTAGACAAATAGGGGTATGTCCCTCACGTGTCCGTCTGTCTGTCGTCTGTCACACAATTTTGTTACGATATTTTTTAACTTCCATCGTCCTAGGAACTTGAAATTTGGTGATAATGTTTATTATTACGTATGTTTTACTAACAAATACCAAGATTTTGCAAAATCTGATTTTTCTTTGGTGCGCAATCCTAAATTTGCGAAGTTCGACACGCACTCGGCCGGGATTTTTCTCGTTGTTTAGAGCGTTGGCCCTAGACAAGTTACATTCTATTAACGAAAGCATAGTGATAGCGATTGGAAAAATGACAAAAAATATGGGAATTTCAAACGCTATCGAAATCGCCATCGCTAACATCTAATGACACTTTTCTATGGCTTCTTGCCTTCTGTACCTATCTGTTTTGTGTGGTTCCACGCTCGACGGCTCACGAAATTGAGTCGACAGTCCGTCGACGCTACTTGGGGAGTTTAAACTAAAATTTACGGTTAAATGATGAATATTTTGATGGGAAAATGGGAAGAGTTAAAAGATTTTTGTTGTGATGCTTTGAGTGTGCCGTAACCAAAAGATGGCAACGGAAATTTCTTAAAAAAGAAAGTAATCTTAATAAATTTTAAAGTATTTTTGAACCACTCAAAAATCTTCAATTAATGTAATAATGTCAATAAATATAAGCTGACATATATATGACAATTTGATTGAGGCTGAGTCAGGATTTAGTCGATTGAAAGGAATGACTTAGGCCTGCTTGCGCCACTCTGGATTATCTTACCAACACCGAGTTAGTAGGGATCCCGGCCAAGGATGTGTGACATCATTTTGTTATTTAACCTCGTATTGGGCCGTAGAGGGTAAACTTCTAAACGTTTTTGCTGTGTGCCATAGGCTAGTATTTCTTTCAAATTCCATTGCTGTCTTATTTATTATCGGTGTTATAACCGTAATATCGAATTTATAATATTATTATGTAATTTTAACCTTGATATCAAATTTAAAGTATTATTATGTGATTTTAAGAAATGAATTACCTTATTTTTACTAAGCAAACACACATTTAGCTAGTTTATCATCCTCGTTCCTCATGACTGAAGTTATCCAAGTTAAGAATCCAGACTCCTTTTTTATTCATTTTGTTATAAACATTATTTTCCTTGTGGTCTTTGCTGCAGTTGGGTAAGAAGAGCCCCCGAGAAATTTCAAAATGGGGCCCCTATCTGACTCGCTATCCCACTGTTCTGTGACGTACTATAGATCCCGAAAAAATTGCCCCCCTGTGGGATACGTCGTAGAAATAAAGCTACAATTTTGTTAGTACGAAAACCAAAGTGTTCTTAAATTGAAGGTCAATAACCTGTTTGGGTCACTGAGCCCGAACCAATACCTAAGGTTTTCATAGGTGCTTATTGGGTTATGCCTTTGGCCCAAACCGAAAGGACATTGAATCAACTTTATGCGAACGTTATACTATTTCTGTGTATAAGTCAAGTGTTTCGTATGGACAACCCATATTTTTTTATAAAAAGGTATAAATATATAAAACGAAGGCAACCACAAATTGTCCTAGAACCAAAAATTCGAAGACATGTGACATCCACCGACCCGCACTGGGCCCTCGTGGTGGATTACGGTCCAATCCCTCTCACAGAGAGGAGGCCTGTGTCCCAACAGTAGGAATATTAAAAGGCCGATGATGATGATATAAAACGGACAAAAAGATTTTTGGTTGGGGTTCCGACTATATAAAAAATGGTCTATCTTTTTTTACTTCGTGTCGCTAGCAGGACTACATTTTAAATTTTGTGGCTCTCAAATTTCACTTCCACGTCATCCTCGGTAGCAGCGCAGAAGTCGCTTAGGATCCAGGTTTTCAGGGACGGGCAGGATAGAAGATGGAGCATAGTTTATCACTAAGCTCTATAGTCACATCATGCTGCCGTTCCTTTTAGGTAGCACCATTCTGTGCGGTTGGAGTTTCTTTTTCTGGTATGGGTTCGGAGGCGCTTCGGGGAATTCCAAGTGAGCCACGGAAGATTAGACTTTGCAAAAAGTTGCTCGTTAATTAATACATAGTTCGTGGGTGGGGAAAAGTATCCTGCCGATCTTTTGCAGAGGGCGTTGGTTATATACGAGTAAAAGTAAAAGTTTAGTACTATATTAAAATTAAATAAGAAGTTTGTAATAAAAATATTGTAAAAAGGTCGATAAATTCCTTGTCGTAATTCCTCGAAGCACAAATCACTGACTTATATCGACTAGTGAACTTTCTCGGGCTTGATAACAAAATGGATATTAAGGGAAAGTAACAAAGTAAATTTTTTAACCGCTAACAACGTGGATACCAGTTTACTGCCCAAAATAAGTAGATTTTGAAATTAAAACGTAAATAAAAATATTTTCTTATCCTACGAGGATAAGAAAATTCTTCTAATATAATAAATGTGAAAGTTCGTATCTTCTATGTTTCAATCAGAAAAACAGCTGAACGGATTTGGATGAAATTTTGCACACAGTTAGTTTATAACAGGCATTAATACTTAGTATACTTTTTATCCTGACTAACTCGGCATAAATAATTCCTTTATCATCGGCCTATTAATGTTCCCACTGCTGGGACATATGCTCTGTGAGAAAGGGGAATGGGCCGTAATCCACCACGCGGGCCCAGTGCATGTTGGTGAATGTCACATGTCTTCGATTTTTTGGTTCTAAGACATGCCGGTTTCCTCACGATGTTTTCCTTCACCTTTTTTAGAGCATTGATGATGTAATAATTTACACAAAATAAAGCGCCTGCCTGGGTTTGAACCCACGACCTACACCTTGTAAGTCGCGGCTGATACTAGTGGGCCGCCACTGCTCCAATAAGTCCTTTAACTATTAAAAATCTTTAACGCGGGCGAAGCCGCAGGGAGGAGCTTGTATTTATTAAAAAAGATGCTTGTAAGAAAAAAAGGCTTATAATAATAAAGTTATTCCATATCCCTTAAATTTTATATCTCAAATGTTGTTAGTACTTTTTATAGATTTGCTTTATATCTAGTGTTAGTTAAAGTTAAAAGAAATTTAATCTATTTATTATAGGATATGGACCCCATTTTGGGTATAGGCCTTCCCCAACCTTTTCCACTTTTCTCTATCCTTGCTCTGGTCGATCCAGTCTCACCCTACCGCCTCCACGATGTCGTCTGCCCATCGCTTCTTTGGTCTGCCAATATATTTTTTTTTTTGAGGAAATCCGGCAATAAAAAAAGGTTACGCATTAAAAACCAACCTGGTTTTCAAAATAAATATAGCTATGAATGCTTCCCTTAATACTGTTAGTATACTTACTCAGTCACCAATTTTATAACCGTATGTTTTTATTTTCAATTAAATAAAGAAACTATTTTCATCAGAAACCTGCAAATAAAACACCAAGCAGCAAAATCTCTTCACACTTTAGATAGTGTTGCTAGCTGAAAAAAACACCACCACACCAACGCAGAAACCTATAAGTAAAACACATACCTACACTCAATTCGTCTACAAAATCACAATTCAGAATTCACATTACGAGGCAGTTTCATCCGACTTCCACTCAACGCATCATAGCAAGTGCAGGTAATAAAACCTCTTCACACTTTAGAGACAGTGTTGCTAGCTGTGAAAAAAATTGCCGCCACACCAACTTCTCAAAGAGATTATCTACCTCCTGGCGCGGCGCCAACGGATCTACACTTTCTTTCTGAATAAACTTTCTTCATCGGACAATATGTTGGTTTTTGGTTTAACTTTCGAACTAAAGACTGACGGACATGAAAAGGATGATTTTATTTCTGGTTTTTATAGATGTGCTGATTTCTGGCACCTAACGTAGCGAGGGAGGTGATTGACTCCAGTTATAAAAGAATGAAGAATAGTGGGTATGTCTATAATAGAATGTGAGAATGTTATTTTGATCTAACAGTTATCTTCATACTGGGTTATTTGCTAGGATACCGTAATGCTCCTCTACAACTAGATTCAAATTCAGTAAAATAAATTTTGTGATATTTTGATGTATAAGCTATAATTCTGTAAAATGTCATCAAAATCCGTTCAGTAGTTTTGGCGTGAAATAGTAACAAACATCCAGCCATACATCCATCTTCACAAACTTTTGCGTTTATAATTTAAAAACAAATTTACTTACCAATGAAAGAAAACATTTCCTATGCCTCGGCCAACTTTTTCTATTCAGTCTTTACAGCTCAATATGGCATAAAAAGGCATTTTTCTAGATTTCGGTGATTTCCGGTGCCGATAATGCTAAATTAAAAGCTCAAATTACGATCATTGATAGTATAGTAATTTTACTCCGTTTTTTCACACGCAATGTACATACAATTCCGTCATATAGTTAGATTTATATCAGTGACTATTAATATATATTATTATTATATTAAAACTTTTCACTTCATAAAAAGGTATTATTTAAAAATAGCCACCTAAGCTGTAAAATTGCCCTGTTAAAGTGAGCTTAAATAAAATTATCGGCACGGATTATGCTGCTGGTATAATCCCTGCATGAAAATGTCAATACTACCTTTCTCTTCTTAACTAAGTTACCCGAGACTTCCCCGTTAAGGAAAAAACACTGCTTTTATTTTAGTTTTTCTAATATAATAAACTGGCAAGAAGAAGATATATAATCTGTTTAGAACTTGGAACTACCCGCAACTAAGTTATCTTTGGCAAAAATGGCGAAGGCTTTTTATAACCTTGTTAAAGATTGAAAGCAAAGCTGGGTCACAAGTTATAAGAAGATGCGTCTAGTTTCTTTGAGAAATAGGTATCCGAACGGGGGTTTCTAGAAACTGAATCGACAAAAAAAATCTGTGAAATTGTTGAACCTGCTCACAACATTTCAAGGGAATCGGTTCAGAAATGCAACTTTTAGAGGAGAACAGCGGGACATCCGGACATTCAAAAGATTTTTTGGCCAAACTGAATCGGAGCAGCTTCGGTCGAGTTTCGAGCTCGCTAGATTAAAAACTTTGACATTTTATAATAGCTAATTGCCGCAGTATACTAAAATCTCGTTTACATTTTTTTGCATCAGAATTCAGTTTTGAGCCCCGTTGTGTATTTTAGAGTTCACATATATCTAATGGAATGGAACTATCAGTCCAAAAACTTGTGGTCGCGGTTTTCCTGTGTCCACCGAAATCCATCCTTTTCCGTTTTCCTCTTCTTTTTCTTTTAACTTGCATAAGATGACAAACAAAATCAGTCCGTGATTTATCGATGATGGGCACTTTATAGAGACCCATCCTTCCCTGTTCAATCCTTTTTGCTATATAAAATAAAAGTTCGCACATTTTTTCTGATACCTAATACAGTCAGTAGATATCTAGTTATCTGTTACTGCAGCTAACCTACTCGTTTTTGTAGATATTGCAATCTCCGTACAATTTTTTTATTAATATACCAAAAACTCAACAGCAGCTCGACTAAATAATGACACTGTATGAGTTTGTGCTCTGTTTCTAGTCATATGACATTTTCTTATCGAAGGTGCTTTTTCAGTCTCCCCAGGGATGTGCCCTAACAGGCGTTCCGGTTCCAGAGAGAGTTCCAGGATTGTATTTGAAAGGTCACGGAGTTGTACGTGCTGACGGTCTTCTTCTTTTTCTTTTCGTGAGAGGATGTTAACATCTCTGGTGTCAGAGTTAATTAAGTCGCCTCTGGGAACCCCGCAGGTCTCTGACTTGGAAGCCTTATTATAATACGTGGCTGGTTTAATGGTTGTTGAAGACAGCGCCATCTACCAACAACGGCAGGAACCACCAAGCAGTTGCTGAGCTGAAAGCGCGAACCACTACAACACCTTCGTGCGCTTGCGACGTCGCCCAGCTGCGGAGTTCGACGGCCTGCCGAGAGAGGGCAGTGAACGATGCCTATATATAGGAACGACGACCTCGAACCAGGCTCTCTTTTCCATCACGGGCAACCAGCTCTAAACTTCTCTGTCTTACTGATAATTTCTGTAATATTAAATCTAATTTAACAAGAATAAATAAAACGAATCATTCGCTGCCAGCACCTCCCGGATTATCATTCCCGATACACGAGGACACACCTCAACATTTGGACCTTCGAAGCCGCATCATCACCACGCTACCAGCGAACGACTTCAGGGGTGCCTGGCAATCCTTTCTCCTCACCTATTCTTTCTGTGTGTGCTAAAATCGTGCTTTGTGTATACAGGTTCGCCAAACAGCTGCGCGCTTTGTTCACCACACTCGTGCTGCAGAAAATTGTGAGTGCCCACACCTAACACACATTGCCACAATGAGTTTGTCTGAGGATATTAAAAAGCTAGCAGATTTAAAAAAGAAACGAGGTACCATTAAAGGTATGCTCACCCAGTTCGAAAAATGTGTAAATTTGTTAGTAGGTAACGAAATTAATCCTAAGCAAAAGACAGAATTGGAATTACGCGTAAAGTCTGCTCAAGGTTTGCATCAGGAGTTTAGTAGAATTCAATCTTTAATCGAGGATTTGGTGCCGGAAAAAGACATGTCAGAACAATTAGAGTATAGAGAGTCCTTTGATAATTCTTACTATGGTTCAGTCGCTGAAGCTAATTGTTTAATAAATAATAGTAGTGATATGCAAAAGTGCAATTCCAATGATTCAGAACACACATGGAATTCCAATACTTTAATAAAATTGCCAGCAATTTCACTTCCAAGCTTTGACGGTAGTTACGATAATTGGTTGGAATTTAGAGATACATTTTTATCAATGATACACAATTCGAAACAACTTGATAATATACAAAAGTTTCATTATCTAAGATCATCGCTGTCCGGAAATGCGTTGCAGGTTATTAGGTCTTTGGAGTTTTCTTCAGACAGTTATAGTGTTGCGTGGGAATTGATTGAGAATAGATATAATAATAATAAGTTGTTGATACACAATCATGTCAAAGCGTTATTTTCAATGTCAGCCGTAATTAAAGAATCGCCTGCACAAATTAGGAAACTAATAGATACGGTACTTAAGAACTTACGAACTTTGAAAGCTCTTGGTGAGCCTACTGAATGGTGGGACACTTTGCTGATTTATCTCATAACTACAAAGTTAGATGTAACCATTGAAACAGAATGGGAGCAGTTTAAAAATACCAATGCAAGCAATTCAAATAAAATATTTAACCTAGATTCGCTCCTACAGTTTTTAAAGAATAAGGCTGATACTTTGGAAATGGTTAAAGTTACTACTTCTCAGTCTTCTCAAGCAAATCAGAGTTCTGTTAAAAAACAAACTCATAGTTTTGCTGCTACTCAAAACAACAAAAAGTTTTTTAAATCTACCCGCACATGTCTTAAATGTAACGGAAAACATTCTTTGTATGGATGTCAACAATTTTTGGATTTAAGTTCAAAGGATAGGCTTCAGTTCGTTAAGAACAAGAATCTCTGTATTAATTGTTTATGGACAGGGCATTCAGTCAGTGATTGTCGGGCCGGTCCTTGTAAACAATGCTATAGCAAACATAACAGTCTTTTACACAATGAGTTTACTACAGATAGCCCTGTGCCCTCTGTAGATCAAGCGCATCAGTCCAAGACAACGGAGTCGCGAAATAGTTCGTCGTCAGTAGTTCAGACTTTTCACACAGTCTTAAATTCACACAATAACAATTGTAGCAGTTTACTGAGTAAACACGCTTTACAATCTGTTTTACTGTCGACCGCTATAGTTGAAATCGTTGGAAAGGACAATAAATATTATAAAGCTCGTGCATTGTTGGATAACGGCAGTCAACACTGTTTTATCACAAATTCTTTATGTAGGAAAATAAACACACAACGTATACAGTCCACTTGCCAAATAAGCGGAATAGGACATTCAGTCACACAGGCAGTCCATTCCTGCGAAATTAATCTTAGATCGATATACGGCGATCATGATATGCACATTAAATGTCTGGTTTTACCTAGCATTACGTCGACTATACCGGCCACAAGTATAGACATTAACAATATCTCTTTACCTAAAGATATTAGGTTAGCCGATCCAAATTTCTGTACACCCTCACACATTGATTTATTAATCGGTGCAGATTGTTTCTGGGACCTAATTGTAAATGGTAAAATCCGTTTATCTTCTGGACCTTATTTGGTTAATACCAAACTAGGGTGGATAATTTCGGGTCCTTTACACACTGAAAAGTTACACACAAATAAGGTTCAGTGTCATATTGTTCAAACAACACAATTAAATGAGCAATTAAGAAAATTCTGGGAAATTGAAGAAATTCCTTACTCAGGTCGGCATCTTTCCATAGAAGAAAATTCATGTGAAAACCTATTTGTACAAACTACTAAGAGGGTAGACAATGGTCGGTTTTCGGTTCAGATTCCACTAAAGGAATCAGCGGAAGTACTAGGCGACAGCTATGAAATTGCTAAAACCAGATTTCTATCATTAGAGCGTAAACTTGAACGCAATCCACAATACAAACACATATATAGCGATTTCATGCGGGAGTACTTGAGCCTAGGACACATGACCCGTATTGATGACGATTACATGATGCCATATTATATTTTACCACATCACGGTGTTCTACGTGAAGATAGCGTAACAACTAAATTGCGCGTAGTGTTTGATGCTAGTCAAAAAACATCTACTGGAAAATCGCTTAATGACATACAGTTAGTCGGCCCTGCACTGCAAAATGATTTGTTTTCTATTATTATGCGTTTCCGTCAGTATAGGTACGTTGCGTGTGCAGACATTGAGAAAATGTTTAGGCAAATTTTAGTTCACGATGAGCAAAGAAACTTGCAATTGATATTGTGGCGAGAGAAATCGTCAGATCCTCTTAGTGTATACCGTCTTAACACTGTAACATACGGAACGGCGTCGGCGCCGTACTTGTGTATTCGCTGTGTTAGACAGTTAGGATTGGATTGTAAAGACGAGTTAATTTCTCGAACTATATTGGAAGACTTTTATGTAGACGATCTAATTACCGGGGCTGATTCAGAGACACAGTTGTCGTATATATGCAAAAGGGTAAATGAGGTATGTCAATCCGGTTGTTTTCCTTTACGAAAATGGGTAACGAACTCGCCGAACATTCTTATAAACACAGCGCAAAATATTGATACTACAAAGTATTTGTCATTAGGTGAAAATGTGTCGAGCAAAACATTAGGCCTTGGTTGGTACAATAGCAAGGATGAGTTTCATTTTACGTCAAAGGTAAACAATGATTTCTCCAACGTGACTAAACGGTCGATTTTATCCGCTGTCTCTCAAATTTACGATCCTTTGGGGTTATTAAGTCCGGTGGTCATAGTAGCCAAAGTTCTTCTTCAGAAACTGTGGCTTAATAAAGTAGGTTGGGACGATGCCCTGCCGCACGATATAATGTTGCTTTGGAAGAAATTCGTTGAGTCAATATCAAACCTATATAAAGTGCGCATTCCTAGATTTGTTTTGTGTGATTCACCTAATTTAATAGAGTTACACCTATTTACCGACGCAAGTCAAACTGCGTATGGTGCTTGCGCATATGTTCGTACCCGTAATTCGAATGGTGACATCACAGTGAAGTTGCTATGCGCTAAAAGTCGTGTAGCTCCGGTCAAGCCAGTTAGTATTCCTCGGCTCGAGTTATGTGGCGCGCTTGTCGGAGCGAAATTACTAAATAAAATTAAAAAATCACTCCGCGTTACATTCGATAATATTGTTTTATGGACAGACTCCACAATAGTTTTAGGTTGGCTTAGAATGTCTCCTAATCAGCTCAAAACCTTTGTACAGAACCGTATTGTTGAGATAAATGAGTTAACAAGTGATGTGTGTTGGTTACATGTCAGCGGAATAAATAACCCGGCAGACCTGTTATCACGCGGTACACGATTGGAAGAACTGAGTACATCACCCTTGTGGTGGAACGGACCGTTATTTTACAAGATAAGGTAAACAATTGGTCACACAAACAAAACCACTTATGTCAGACTCCAACCGATATATTACCCGAACTGAAATCGAACATTGTTAGTGTACCAACCTGTATTACTAGTTTAGATCGCGTAATTGAATTTAAAAAAATTTCTTCGTACAATAGACTTCAACGCGCTTGCGCATTTGTGTGTCGCTTCTTAAACAATGCACGAACAAAAGATCACACTAAACGTTATACGGGTTCCTTATCAGTTGACGAGTTGAATAATGCATCAACATTACTCGTAAGGTTGGTACAAAGGGAATCGTTTCCTAATGAAGTGAAGGTATTAATAAATAACTTACCTAATAAACCATCACGTAGTTTGTCAAGTTTAAATATTTTTTTAGATAAAAATAAAATAATACGCGTGGGTGGTAGGTTAGGAAATTCAGATTTCATGTACAATAAAAAACACCCAATATTATTATGTAGTAAACATCACTTTACTTTATTGTTATTTAACTATCAACATAAAAAATTACTGCATGCGGGACCCCAGCTGCTCTTATCACACATTAGAGACACTTGGTGGCCGCTAGGTGGCAGGAATTTAGCAAAACAAGTAGTACATCGATGCGTTATATGTTATCGTATGAAAACAATCACAACACAACCAATTATGGGTAACTTACCTAACGAGCGATTGCAGCCTGGGTTTCCCTTTCTACGGTGTGGAGTAGACTACGCCGGGCCTATGTACATACTTAACCGTAAGGGAAGGGGTGCCAAATTGGAGAAGTGCTATTTGTGTTTGTTTGTTTGCTTTTCAACTAAGGCTTTGCACTTGGAACTTGTTACTTCACTATCATCTGAAGGTTTTATTCAGGCACTAAAAAGATTTATTTCACGAAGAGGTAAACCTTTACAAATCTTTCCTGATAACGGTAGGAATTTCGTGGGCGCAGCTAAGGAATTTACACATTTCTTAAATAAATGTTCTGCTGACATACAAAACTTTAATTCAGAAAATCATATTGAGTTCAAATTTATTCCTCCGTATTCACCTCATTTTGGCGGTTTGTGGGAGGCGGGGGTAAAATCCTGCAAGCACCACATTGTTCGCGTAATAGGCAATGCACATCTTAATTACGAGGAGTTCAGCACGGTTTTAGCACAGATAGAAGCCGTCCTGAATTCCCGTCCCTTGTATCCTATCTCTTCAGATCCTGATGACTTCACTCCCCTCACTGCTGGGCACTTCTTGATCGGTCGACCGCTGACGGCGCCTGCAGAGAAAGACATCATGACAGTAGCCACGCATTCACTGTCACGCTATCGCCGTATCGAGCAGCTGAGACAACATTTCTGGGCAAGATGGGCGAGTGAATACGTTTCTGAGCTACAGAAACGTTCCAAGTGGAAGGATACCAAAGAAACTCTCACTCCGAACTCACTAGTCTTGGTGAAGGAGGACAATTTGCCACCCCTTAAGTGGCGATTAGGACGAATAACAAATGTGTTCCCAGGAAAGGACGGCGTTCCCAGAGTGGCCTCCATTCGCACCGCTACAGGCGTCATTGAGCGGGCCTTCTCCAAGATCTGCCCCCTTCCAGTACCCAGGGAAGACGCCGATGCTGCAAGCATGCCAGCGATGGTACTATCACCACAACAATGTTATCATTGAGAGCTATCCTGAAGCTCTCAAAGCGGCGGAGGATGTTGAAGACAGCGCCATCTACCAACAACGGCAGGAACCACCAAGCAGTTGCTGAGCTGAAAGCGCGAACCACTACAACACCTTCGTGCGCTTGCGACGTCGCCCAGCTGCGGAGTTCGACGGCCTGCCGAGAGAGGGCAGTGAACGATGCCTATATATAGGAACGACGACCTCGAACCAGGCTCTCTTTTCCATCACGGGCAACCAGCTCTAAACTTCTCTGTCTTACTGATAATTTCTGTAATATTAAATCTAATTTAACAAGAATAAATAAAACGAATCATTCGCTGCCAGCACCTCCCGGATTATCATTCCCGATACACGAGGACACACCTCAACAATGGTTTATATGAATAATAGAATATAATGCAAGTTTCAATATTTGAAAACTGAATGCAGAATGTTCTGATCTCTTAAACCGTAGAATGGATTCATTTTATGTCACGAAGTGTCAAATATAATAACCTCCGATTTCAGAATTAAGCATTTGAAGTTGAATATTTGTAAAACTATTCTTTAGTCTGAAAACCTGTAAATATTTGTTACTAAAGTAGGGTTTCACTTTCTTATCGCCTACTCAATACATTAATCGGCCCTATGAGTGTCGAATTTTCCCTACATCCGTTCCCTGGATCCTATAATATAGGTTCATTCATGAATTCTTTCTCAGCCTAATTATACATGTATAATTTTTCAGCTTGGACCACGTTTAGGACGAAGTGCCCCTCGAGTCTATAAATCAAGTTGCAAACGTAACTGGAGCCTATGCTACTAATTTACGAGTAAACCGAGGATTACAACGTTGTATATATTTTTTGTTATATATGAGTTTTATAAGTTTTATGGATTTTATTTGATAGTTGAATTAAATGGTCAATCGGAGCGTCATTAAATATATTTGAATGCATAAGGAAATTTATTGTTTCCCAATAGCTAGAATAGATCGGGATGGAATCGGGTGGGCGGATGAAATCGCCCTCTACCTTTCCGCAACATCCTTCTGTGAGACGACTGTTTCGCAGGAGAGATGCACGAGATATGTTTTTGTTCATGTGCATGTATTTTAATCTGATTGGAAACCTTTGATCTTTCATGTACCAGGATATTTATTATATTCTATTTATACTGACAAACATTGGAAATTAAATCATCATCATTTCAGCCGAAAGATGTCCACTGCTGGACATAGTGTAATATATGTATCTTTCTCTAGTGGGTAATCCAGTAATAAACTAGCTACTGAGTAAGACGGTCGTTTCATTGCACCTTGAATATATATTATCTGGCGACGAAAAAAAAGTACCCGCGAGTTCACATAATAAAAATGGCAAGATTTCTCGGAAATTTAGTCGTTTTTGACTATAAAATACATGAGTGGGAAGTATTTTATGGAAAATTGACGCAATTTATCAAGTTGAACGACATTAAAGATGCAAATCAAAGTGCTGTTTTGTTGACGCATCTGTCAGACGAGTCGTACCGTCTGCTTCAGAACCTGGTTCATCCGAACAAACTCGAAGACGTTACCTACAACGAGCTAGTTCTAGTACTCAACAAACACTTCACGCCAAAAAGGTCGACATTTGCTGATAGGGCAAAGTTTTACGAAGCAACAAGATCCGACGGTGAGAGCATCGAGGAGTGGGCAGCACGGCTACGAGGGCTGGCCGTATACTGTGATTTTGGCACAGAACTGGAAACTTTACTTAGAGACCGGTTCGTGCTGGGCTTTAAAACAGGACATGAGCGCGACAAACTTTTTGTTGTGACTCCAAGACCCTGACACTCGCAAGTGCATTGGAGATCGCGCAGAAGGCGTCATGCGCAAGACAGGCGCGCGTGGTTGGCACAGGCGCAGGTGACATCATTAGCGCAGGTGAGGTCGCAGTGAAGGAGGAACAGGTGTTTTACGTGCAAGCGGGAGCTGGCGCCGCAAGGGCCGCGTCACGTCAAGCGGGCTCCGCTGGCACGGCCACCGCAGTGGATGGCAACGGTGGCAACCAAGTGCGTTGTACAGTGTGTGGTATGAAGAACCACATTGCAGCAAAGTGTAGATTTAAGAACTACAAGTGCTTAGTATGTGGACAAAAAGGGCATTTGAAAAAGTTGTGTGCGGTTAAAATGTCAAATGTGCATAATATTGGTACAAAGGAAATAGATACATTTCAAGAGAATTGCAGGGAATGTCAACTTTTTAATGTAAGGTATGTTGACAATAATCCTATAAAAATATTAGTGGTGTTAAACGATATAGAAATGTGTATGGAGTTAGACACAGGTTCAGGCAGTTCAGTTATATCGAAAAGCCTATATTTACAGAATTTTTCTAGTAGTAAACTGTTAAAGAGCGATTTAAAAATGTGTTTATATAATGGTCACAAAATCACGCCTGTGGGTTATTTTAATGCAACGGTTACATATTTAAAATCAAGCCAGAATGTTAAAATTTATGTTTTAGAAAATGGTGGCCCCCCACTTCTAGGTCGTGATTTCATGACTAAATTCAAAATTTATTTGACTACTAAAAATTATAATATTAGTACTAATAAAAACCCTGAAGAAGTGCAACGATTCTTGATAGATTTCCAAAGCCTCTGGCGAGATGAATTGGGTTGTTTCAATAAGTTTGAAATAGACTTAAAGTTAAAAGAAAGTGCATCGCCAAAATTTTTCAAACCGCGTACCGTGCCATTCGCGCTCAAGGACAGAGTTAGCAAAGAACTGGATAGGCTCGTCGGCTTAGGTATACTTATACCGGTCAGTTATGCAGATTACGCAACGCCCATTGTTCCAGTTTTGAAGGAAAACGGTAAATTAAAAATTGCTGGTGATTTTTCATGTACGCTGAACAAAGATTTAGAGATTGATAAGTATCCCTTGCCCCGTATAGAAGAGGTTTTTTCTAGTATAGGGGGAAGGGAGCATTATTCAAAAATTGATTTGAGCAATGCGTATAATCAATTTAAAATATCAAAACCGTCTCAAAAGCTGTGTACAATTAATACGCACAAAGCCTTGTTTTCTTATACACGGTTGGTTTATGGTCTGGCTTGTGCCCCCGCGTTTTTCAGAGGGCTATGGAGACTTTGTTGGCAGGTATTGAAGGGATTAGCGTTTGGTTGGATGACATCTGTATTACGGGGCCCAGCAAAGAAATACATATGTCTAGATTACGACAAGTTTTAGAAAGATTACAGGCAGGTTTACGGCTGCAGAAGGATAAGTGTTGTTTTTTTAACAAAAGCGTAACGTATTTAGGTTACGTCATCGATAGAAACGGTTTAAGAACATGTCCTTCAAAAGTTGAAGCTATCTTAGACGCGCCGGCGCCTACTGACGTATTAGGTGTTAAGCGTTTTCTGGGGGTAGTTAATTACTACAGAAATTTTATACCAAACGCATCGGCTTTATTAAACCCATTACACGAACTTCTTCGTAAGGGTGCAGAATGGCAGTGGGGAGAGCGCCAGCAGGCGGCGTTCGAGAGCGTAAAAAGGGAATTGAGTAGTGATCGTGTACTAGCGCACTTTGACACAGACGCGCCGCTGATGTTGACTGTAGACGCCGGGCCCGCTGGCCTCGGCGCTGTTCTCGCGCACCGAGACGCGGACGGCCGCGAGCGACCGATAGCTTTCGCCTCGCGTTCCTTATCAACTAGCGAGAAGAACTACAGTCAAATCCAAAAGGAAGCGACTGCTATTATATTTGGTGTAAAGCATTTCCACCAATACGTGTACGGCCGTAAGGAACCGTTTATACTAAAGACAGATCATAGGCCGTTGTTATCGATTTTCGACAAAAACAAGTGGGTTTCGGTAACCGCCGCGTTACGTCTGCAAAGATATGCCATAATTTTATCCGCTTATAACTATATACCTAAATATATAGATGGTAAAAGTAACTATGTGGCAGATTATTTCTCCCGCGCACCGTTATCAATGTCAGCCAGCGAAGATAAGCCCGATGCTAGTTCTAAGTATTTCTTGTTTATGGAAGAGAGTGTAGAACCGGTTTTATTTAATGATTTAAAAAATGCAATCGTTTCTGATAAAGTACTGAAGACAGTAATTAAGTACATGAACTGTGGCTGGCCTAGAAAAATTAAATGCAATAATATTTTACCATATTTTCAATGCAAGGGGGATTTAGAAGTGATCAATGGTTGTTTGTTTCGCGGACACAGAATAGTAATTCCGGCTGTGTTTAGAGAAAGAATGCTAAAGGAGTTGCATTCCGGGCATTTCGGGATAGTGAAAACAAAGAGCGCGGCTCGTAGTAGGATGTGGTGGCCAGGGATTGACGGTGATATAGAACGATGGGTGGGCGCGTGCGGCGCGTGCTCCGCCGTGCGCAGCGCGCCGCCCGCGGCCCCCCCCCGCCCCTTGGCCGCGCCCGGCAAAGCCATGGCACCGCATTCATATTGACTATATGTCTATAGGTCAGGCTGTTTACCTAATTGTAATAGATGCGTACTCAAAATGGCTGGAATGCATCTATATGGATCGTAGTACTTCAACCGGTGCGCTTATTTTAAAGTTAAATGAATTATTTTCTCGTTTTGGCTTACCTAATGTTATAGTATCTGATAATGATGTGAAAATAAAATCTGCAGAGTTTATTAAATTTTGTCGTATGAATGGTATTGAATATCTGACGTCACCTATTAATCACCCAGCTAGTAACGGCCAAGCAGAAAACTCCGTAAAAACTTGTAAAAAATTATAAAATGCATACTTTCAGATAAACAATTGTGCCAAAAGAGTACTGTAGATCGATTGCAAGGTTTTCTGTTTAATTATAGGAATACAGTTCATTGTGCTACCAGTTCGACACCGGCTATGTTGATGTTAGGCCGTAATTTGAGGTGCAGGCTGGACCTCGTTCTACCACAAAGTAAAAAAAAAATAAAAAAAAATAACGAAGCAGCGACATTACCACGTAATCGATGTTTTAAGATAGGTGACACTGTTTGGGCGAAATGGTTTATAGCAAGAAAAAGCATTTGGAGCGTAGGAATTGTAAAAAAATCAATGGGATCAAGAATGTTTGAAATTTATTTTAAAGATTATGATTGCTACTGTCACAGACATATCGATCAAATTAGAAAGTTAATAAGTAAAGATGGTATGAATAATAGTGACGCTGGGAAAACGGACGGAATAGGTAGCTCATTGTTGCTCGGACCGAGCGTTTCACCAGCGCCACCGCTGCAGAATCCGCCCTCTCCTCTCAGTCAGAGCCAAGCACGACCCGCGAGGCCAACGCCGGTATCTAATTCGCGCCTTCTGTTTTGACCACCGACGTGGGCGGGGAGGGGATGCCGGTCTTGCCAGATAGTGAGGATATGATAGTGTCGGCTACAGATGATAATGGGGTAATGCCACAGAGAGATGATGATAATGAGGAGTGGGCGGAGGCATGCGAAATTGTCAGTAATGATTCGGAACCGGCTGAGGTTGACGTTAATCCCAGTGTTGAACTTGGCTCTAGTTCTGTGAAAGTTCCTTCGATTGGACGCACCCAGAGGTCGCGTAAACCTGTTAATTATAAGCAATATTTCTAAGTTAATTATAAGATCGCTTTGTTAAATGTTTTATTATTGTGCATATATTATACATAGACATCTCCGAGGCGTCAGCACATTGACCGATCCCGTGCGTCTCGCATCCAGCGCATTCCTGCAACCTTAACAAGGTCATCGGTCCACCTAGTGGGAGGCCTTCCAACGCATCGTCTTCCGGTCTCACAATGGGCCTTATCAGAAAGCTTAAAGTAACCCAAAAGCCAATGGAGAGGGCTATGCTCGGCGTTTTCTTGCGTGATCGCATCAGAAAGAGGATATCCGCAGGAGAACAAAAGTTGGCGACATAACCCAAAAAATTGCGAAACTTAAGTGGCAGTGGGCAAGCATATTGCTTGCAGAACGACTGACCGGTAGAGCCGAAAAATTCTGGAATAACAACCGCAAACCCGAAATTACTTAAATCCAAGTAAAACTCATGACATATCAAAATTCTTTCGATTTGCAACTTCCTCGTTTCAAAAACATCCACATTTTTCATTCTTTTCCTATTCCCATGATTTAAAGAAAATCAAACCTTCCCTTTAACACGTATCTTTCCGTTATTATGCAAAGTTATCTAATAGATTAGAATCAACTTTTCCCTCAAATAAACTAAGGCCTTACGACCATATTATTCCATATTCTCTTTACACCTTAAAAGACCCACAATTACCAAACAACTCAATGTTCAGAACAGTTCCGAGGCTTTTACGCGAAAATATAAATATACACGCAGAAGGACTTTCAAACTATTGAGATAAATAAGTTAGTCGCAAGTTCACGAGGGCAACAGGGAACATACTGGGTGGGTAAACAAGATGGTGTCCAAGCAGCATTACAGAGTCCGCAACTAACCTGATAAGTGCAGTTCTATGCTTGCCCACGCGGCGGCCATGTTAAGCGTTGCTAGTGATGAGCTCGTGAATAATTAGTTAGTGGGAATAATTGAGTTACTTTTTATCGATAATATCGAAACACAGTTAAATATTTTATGTGTTGCTATAAAATTGGTGTAAGAGTATCTGGTGTTACTCAGTTATTGAATTGTGAAGGTCATATAAGCAAGGCATTGCTCCATAAAAAAATTAGTATTAGATCTGTTGGACTGAAAACCTACCGAAATTGAGTAAGGGAAATGCAGATGATGTAAGAAGAAAATTACCGCAGGACAGTATAGCGAGTCAGCAAGAGTCATAAGTGTGTCCTTGTCTAAATGGTGAGTCAAGACAAACCCAAGAAGATTGTCAATAAAACCTAAACCTTTGGTTCAAACGCCCTAAAAATATAATAGAAAAATTAAGTGAGTTAGAACCCTACAAATCAGATTTTATCTTACAAATTTTTACTCGACGAACTTCAATTGACATTACAGCTGAAAATGTTTCAAATATTAATCGATTAAGTACGAACACTAATATTGAATGATCTACACCACTAGCGCGACCGTCCTCGGAGATTTGCTTGAGCAAACTAAAAACGAGGTCACTCGGAACGGAACTTCCATCATGTTCCGAAATGCGTTTGAAATCGGAATAAGAATGTTCTAAAATTGAATTTCAAATGCTCACTCGGGCAATACT
This sequence comes from Orthosia cruda, assembly GCA_964057195.1. NCBI lineage: Eukaryota > Metazoa > Arthropoda > Insecta > Lepidoptera > Noctuidae > Orthosia > Orthosia cruda. Next base: position 9,503,086 of record OZ059834.1, read on the forward strand.
CGGTATCTCTTGTACCATGTTGCGAGTAGACTCGAATAGTACTCGATCTTTATTGGTTTTGAATGGTATAAATCCTAAGAATTAAAAAAGTTCCGACTGTCGGACTGGGATAGGATAGTCGGCTCTTCGAAATTCAATATGAAATTCCGCATCATGTTTAGCTGCAAAAAATGCAGCAGATTTTTGCAGAGCAAAATACTTTTTACTTTGGTGAAAGCAGAATCCTATTCTCAGCTGAATCCGTTTAGACCGGAAGCTGACCCCAAAATACATAGTTGGGATAAGGCTAGGTAGATTGATTGATTCTATACAATGTTTAGAAAAAATTGAAGGTTAAGGGGATGTTTGATTTCGGGCTACCACTATGTACTTACACTACCACGGGGTCCCAAACTAAGAAAGAAAATTTGGTTCAAATAAACCTCCCTAGATGGCGCGATATGCATCGATTTGTTTTTTAATTGTGAGTAAAATTAACATTTTCTGGAAATGAACATACAAATTTTATGTTATTGCTTAATCAACTCTCACATGCACAAAATTATGGCATATTGGGCTCTTAATTCACATTTCAAAGATTATTTGAACGGATCATTTAAAATTTATGGCAATAGATGGCGCGGTATTAAATTTCTGAGGCATTCCACTCGATTGTTTAAATTTGTATTGTAACACATTTTGGCACAATGAAACTGTAAAAACGTGCATAAAAATATACTATTAAACGAAATGTCACTGAATTTAAAAAAAAAACACGAACCGATTCAACCCTTTTACTTGCAAATCGCTAACCATCACCATCTGTCTATCGCCGTGGAACAGAACCTAACGCGATCAATGTACAAAAAATATCAGATAATCAGACGAAAAATGCCAGTTACGTCGGCCCGGTTTCTTTGTATAGGATGAGGCTTCTGTATGCTAGTATTATATTATCTGTTACACTACATAGATAAATACGGAAAAAATAAGATAATTTAAAAAAAAATACTAACTAAATGAATTAGTAGAATGGTACATATAGGCGTACAAATATGATCATTTGAAAAGTTTTAATAAGATTACCCTATTTTTAGGGCAGCCATGACAGTTGTGCTTGACGATTTTTTTTAAATGTGACATTGATTGATTGCTTCTCTGTTGACCAGGGCCGGCTGTACTTTAAGTTCACTCGTGCGCTGAACTGCCAGATTTAACAGGCTTAGGAAAAAATAAAAATGTTTAATAATATCTGATTAACGATCTATTCAATATTAACGAAATTATGACGAACCAATTTAAACCCTTTGCTAAAGTAATAATACGTATATTGCTATAAACAATATTCCCCGTGCGGTAGCGGCGAGCGCACGGCGAGTGCTCATACAACTTCTATGAGATACGTGCGAAAACGCCTGGGGCGTGAGACAGAGATAGTTCAATAGAAAATGTACGGCAAAATATGACCAATCTCGTGTGCCGCCTCGGTGAACCGGCGTGGTTTGATGAACAAAATTTACCTTTGGGATCGGATAACAACATTACGCGGCCGGGTGGTAAATGAGGCGGGATGATGGGGATTTTATAAATTAAATCGGCGTATCGATTTAATTTATAAAATATTAAAATACCTAGTATAGACAAACTGTTGTTATTTATAATACAACTTGTTAATGATCAATAGTCCCTCCATCAGGTCAACAAAATGTTAAAGGAGATGGCTGAACAACTGCCCTAAGCATGTCTAGAAATTTCTCTCTAACTCGTAACATTAAAATATTCAATTGAATTATTACGGTTTTATTATTCTTCTATAACTTTCGTGAAAAAATCAAATAATTAAAAGTTTTTTCATGTTTTTGTTTGACAAGAAATGACCAGTGACTACAAGAGTCAATAAACCTACTTTTCATTACAAAAATTATAGTCAATAAACCTACTTCTATTAACAAAAATTTTAGTCAATAAACTTACTTTTAATTACAAAAATACTGTAGATAATAAACCTACTTTTAAAGAAATTTGTGTAAGTCGAAATGAACAGTACCTATTCATTATTTTATTTTTTGTACATATCGACATGCATTTCAAAACGTTGATTTGTTCAATTGCATTAATCTGATTTCTAGAAATTATTGGCAATATCTGGAAAGAAACGGCACTTAAATAGTACTGTCACTAAAAAGTTACATTCAATTCTTCTCGATTACACTTGATTGGATTAGAACCAAATAAAAAAAAAATATGTTGTGGGTGTCGTGTCGTGGGAACTCGCTTTGAACGAAGTTCCTTTCATCGGATACTATGTATTAATACAGAGCCAACTAGTATGGTCTTAATTTTCAATTGCGTATTGATTCATCATGAACTTTTTAATGACAGCCCTTTCCAAGGCACGAAGGAAACTCGTTAAGTAAAGATGGTCACCCATCCACGGAATGACCTCGGCAAGCATTATTTAACCTTGAAGATCGATCTGTGCAGCTGTTATTATTTAGCCACAAGGTCCTCTAAACGCCTTGCTAAAGTATCATAGCAAAATCTTATTCTTTTACAAGTTTGTATACCTATTGATGAAGGATTTTATAAGATTTTATTTTCAGGTTTATAAAAAGTTCCTGAAACATTTTTCATGCGAAATACTAATATTCAGTTATACAGCATTACATATTACTAGTTAAAATGTTTATACGTTGCTAGGGCAATCGTCCATACTTTATTTAGCCATGTCCTTTTTGGTCAAGTTGCACAACGATTAGAAGTCGCTAGCGAGATGGTTTGCCGATTTACATAGGCTCCTGTGAATTTTAGTAAACTTGACACTATTGCAAATCCGAATGCTAGGTGACCTGCCAAGGTGCACTACTACTTCTATGGTCCACTAGCCGCCACTGCTGTTGACCACGGCTTTGTGTTGTTTTTTTATCGCAGATATTACGAAACACGTCAATCAAATGTCATTGTCAAAATGACATTTTTTGCATACTGCTGATCTGATCCACCATGTTTAATTTTATGTTGTGTTGCTCTCTTTGACCAAGTTAATTTGAATGTAAATTTAAACGAAGTGAAATTAAAGAAAATTAACAATAAAAACCGGTACCATATTATATAGCGATATTTATATATAGTTTACACAGTGCTTGCCCAGGCTCCATACATTTCTGGAGCATCTTCTTTAGCAATATAATGGTTATACTCTATTCTGTAAATAGTAAAATAAAAATATATTTAATTTTGACAACTAGGCAATGTGAAAAACTCTCAATGTGCTGAATAAGATTTAATGTTTTTTTACATTAAATCTGATTCAGCACATTGATATACTATTATTTTCTTACCTATCTATCAGCCAGCCAATTGGAACATAGGAATGAAAGTACACAACTGATACAAGAATGAAATGACTGATACATGAACTGAAAATAGTATATTATGCAACTAGTGAATAAAAGACGGATTTAATGCGAGGGCCGTAGATGAATCACAAGTAAGTGAAGGATTCTAACGACTGAATCACGACCGTAGGGGGTGATTCATGATGATTGAATCACGAGCATAGCGAGTGATTCAAGTGTTAGAATCATGAACGAAGCGAGTGATTCATGGCCCTCGATATAAATCCGTTTTATTCAAGAGATGCATACTATATTTTATACCATGACTACGAGAAAAAGAAAGATTGAAGCGAAAAGCACAAGGAATAATAATAAATAAATGGTTTATTACCTTCAAAATTTACAAAGAAAATGTGAAACCCTGACCCCTGAGCTGGGTAACAGCACTTGTGTTCAATCTCTATCTCTAACTCTATCTTTAACTCTATCTCTAACTCTATCTCTAAGTCTATCTCTAAGTCTATCTCTAACTCTATCTCTAACTCTATCTTTAACCCTATCTCTAACTCTATTTCTAATTCTATCTCTAACTCTATCTCTAACTCTATCTCTATCTCTATCTTTAACTCTATCTCTAACTATAACTCCATCTCTACCTGTAACTCTATTTCTAACTCTACCTCTATCTCTAACTCTCTCTAACTCTATCTCTATTTCTAATTCTACCTCTAACTCTATCTCTAAATCCAACTCTAACACTAACTCTATCTCTATCTAAGTTTGTATCGAATATTGTATGCGCAAGGAGGTTGTATAGCATTGAGATGGAGTTTGAATATTATATTGGTGTGTTCTAAATTCAAACACCAAAACAGTGATTAAAAGTGCTTTTTATTCACTGTTTTCAGTGAATAAAATAAGCTTTTTAGAAGGGGAATGGTCTAAATGTTATTTGCCGAACAGAGAGTGTTTTTGAAGCTTCTGTGACATGTTTTGTTTTAAAGAGAGAAAAGATTTCGTGGCGAAAACATTCAGCTTTTGGTATAGGTAAGTGGTAAAGTGAAATGTTTCAACTTTAAAACAAAAGCGTAGGATGAACATACCTACTATCAGTCACAAATAATAAAGTATTTAGTGTAGGTGCTATAAGGAGTCTGTGATCCCTTTAATTACTCGTTACTGGCTGAATAATTTAAAGTGTCATTCGTATTGAGAATGATCTGAATTTCATCTTCGGCAGACGCCTGATGGTGTTAGGCGCGTCATTTGATAATTAATGGATAATATTACGAATCGATACGAATAAATCCAATATATAAAGTAGATTAATGGCTGGTTTCTGATTTGAGTAAAGCAGCAATAATCAGTTGAGTATTGTCAAATCAGTGTCAAATAATTTAGGAACCGTTTGAGTTTTTTACGTTTCACAATTGAGTATCTACCTAGCTCAGTTAAGTAAGTACCTAAGTACCTACATAAGTATGGACCTGTCAAAGATCCGTTCACTTTCTCTTTCACCCTTACGTTCCATTTTACAATAGAAATCCGAGACATCACAAGATTTCATAAAATTTACTAATATAAATATTATAAAGCTATAAACAGTACGTTAGTATTATATTACTTCATTCAAGATTAAAAAAAACAAGTTATTAAATGTGTTATAATCTTTAATTACTTGATTTTTCATAATTAAGCAATTTAATAGATACCTATTTGAAATGTATACAACCTTATTATGAAACTATGAAATGGATCGTAGGCACTAGTCAATTACTTCAAGATTGTCATAGCAACCGTATTTATTTTTTGAAAGATGTCTTATCGAAAGAAAATAATATCTAATATAGTTTGTTATTGCCAAAATCAAGAATTTAAGCTTATAATTACTAAAAGTGAATGTGTTCCGAGCGAGCCGTTGCTGGTTCTTGTGATACCTCATAAAACTACAGAATATTTTACTCAGAATTTCATAAGATCTCTCAAGTGGGAAGAGAACCGACACACACACAGAATTCGTGCATCTGCATTGGAATCTGATTGCAATTGTGATTTACCAACAAATATGGACTTTTGTGATAAAATTTGTAATGAGTGACCTGGGTTTTCAATTCAAGATCAAAGGCTTTTCTAGCCATTGAAGAGCCTCCGAAGGAAAACAATATTAGCCAGGGTCGGTGCCATTAGATATGTGCCGATGAAGGAGGACTGTGTTTTAATATATGTTAACGAACAATTCATTATTTGCCTACTTATTTTGTAAAATAATAAATAAATGAGACTTATCATGCTGTTTTTATCATCTTTATTGTAGGTACTGATACCAAAATCGTATCATACAAAAGCCAAATTCTGTACACATTTTCATCGCTGTAACCTTTTCTTATCGTAAGGATCCTACTAATATTCTATATAGGTATGAAAGTCTGTATATTTAGATATTGGTTAATCACACCTCAATGGTTGAACGTTTTTGATAATATATCATTTGGAATACAATTACCCAATGACTAATAATAAAATGATTTAATAATAAAAAATAGATATAATAATAAATAAACGGAATAACAAAGCCTTTTATTCTGAAATCAGAGATATAAAACTGTACACCCTACAATACATCTTTATAGTTTATAAAAAGTTTCTAATCTCAGTAAGCCTCTTGGCTTAGGCCTCCACTAACAGTTTCCACTGGGGTCTCTCATGAACTACTCGCCAATACCACAGCGCGCCATCGCTTACACTTTGTGCCTTCATCTTGGTGCTTTTCTCCATTTCCTTTGGTTATCGCGAATCATTTGACCGGTCCATCTTCACTTTTCACATAGTTCCTGTAGGATAACTCTCGGTTTTCGCGCAGTTAAAGCCACTGGCAACCACAAACACAAAAACTGGCACTTTCAAATATTTTTGTTGAGGATCTCACTGATCATAATAATCATTTCTGCCGAAAGACTGCTGGATACAGGCCTTCCCGGCACTCAGCATTCAGCGTCACCACATCAACCGGTGCTGTGCGTCTTTCATACATTGGATGCCCACGACCTCAACCTGGTTATCGGTCTGTAGAGGGAGGCTTTTCAGCCCCATCGACCACCCGTTCTTCGAGCAACTGAGATCTATCAGGCGTGAAATATTTGCATCCAATCTAATGTTTTCGATAATTTAGGTCGAACTCTCTTCTGCCACGCATCGGTCTTCGTTGAGGCATCTCTAAGGAAGACAAGGATGTATCTTCATCACTCGTTTTATAAGTTTTTATATATTATTTTGTATTTATTTCTCTTGATTAAAGTTTAAGCAAGGGGTTGTCAACTATCAACTGCCAAATGTAACCAGTGTAGCCAGATTTGACGAGTCCCAAGTCGCCGAAAATTTCGTTTTCCATTTATAAAAAACTCAAGATGACCACTATTCATTAAAACCACGAAACATTTTACGAAACGTAAATTTCCATTGTTGCCTTGAACACCCTAGAATCTAATATCAACTTTAATGCGTTTGACACAATAATCATTATTGGTTCCGCATAAAACATTTTTAAGCATTTCTTTATTTTCCCTGTGTTGTCACGACTGAAGTATAATGAAAAAAGAGATGAACTGTAAAAAGCATTTTGATTTCCAGTTATTTTCATCATTCCTGAGGATTAGACATTCTTATTCCGAAATCGCCTAAAATAGTCCAATGTTTTTAGGGTTCCGTACCCAAAGGGAAAACGGGACCCTATTACTAAGAATCCACGATCCATCTGTCTGTCCGTCTGTCACCAAGCTGTATCTCATGAACCGTTATAGCTAAACAGTTGAAATTTTCACAGATATGTATTTCTGTTGCCGCTATAACAACAAATACTAAAAACAGAATAAAATAAATATTTAAGTGAGGCTCCCATACAACAAACGTGATTTTTTTGCCGTTTTTTAAGTAATGGTACGGAACCCTTCGTGCGTGAGTCCGACTCGCACTTGGTCAGTTTTTTTAGGGTAGCCTAATTGGCGAACAGTCGCCGATCGTAAAAATTGGTCGCCTCGGCCACCCTTCAGAGTCTAAGCCTAAATGGCGAAAAGTCACCCAATCTGGCCACACTGATTATGTAACGTTGACAACGGTTTGAGAATTTAAGAATGATCAAATGTGTTTTTCTCAGTTGTGAAACCCAATTGAACGTCAATGAGAAAAAAAAGGCGGGAAACGGTTGAAGTGGAAAGGCGCGTTTTTTAATTTATTATTTTGTAATTCAACTTCTCGTGTTTATTGTAATTTAATTCTGTAAATATTCGTACTATTAGGTCTTATTTGGTGTATATATATATTTTTGTGTAATTGAAGACAAAAAAATGGGGAAAAAGAGGCGGAGGAAGGATGAGCTGGAAATTCCTCCGGATCTGAAACAGCATTTGCAGGAATCTTCAGACTCTGACACGGCGGAGTCCACGGTATCGACGGCATACTCGGTTACTAAATTTAAAGATGCCAATGATAAGGAACCTAAGGACAATAAATATGCCATATATAAGGTAAAGGGGTATACGCGTAAGTACAGTGAAGATACGAAGCAGGCAGAGTTAATCGTTTTTCTTAGTCATATGGACGAGAATAAGTTTTTCAACGACAAAGATCGTATGGCCCTTTCCAAGGGCATACGAGAACATGGAGTGTCTGGTGTGATGCACTTGCGCACAATAAACAAATATAAGGTCGGTGTCACATTTGATTTACCAAATAACGCCAATATGTTTCTAAAAAACAAAAAATTATTTGATCAGCTTTCTCTAAAAGCATCTATCCCTGCTGGTGACACAGAGGTTACTGGAGTCCTTACTTCAGTCCCAGTAGATATGTCTAATAAAGAGATATTTTCTTTAATCGGCAGTTCAAAGAATGTAATACAGGTGAGGCGTTTCATGCGCAGGTTCAGAGGTGATGAAGGTAGAATATCTTTTGCCCCTACCCAGACTGTTGCTGTGACATTTGCATCCACTATTTTGCCAACTTATATTTATTTGGACTCATGGCGTCATGAGGTGAACAAATATATCCCACCAGTGAAACAATGCCTTAAATGCCTGCGTTATGGGCATATAGCTAAATTTTGTCGAAATACTGAAGTTTGTTCAATATGTACTGAACATCACAATTTCAGAATGTGTGTTGTTGCCCAAAAGGATGCTAAGTGTGCAAATTGTAACGGCAATCATATTGCAATCTCTTCAGCATGTCCAATAAAAAAGCAAAAGGTAGAAGAAAATAAAATTAAAACTAAAAATGCTACATATTCAGATCTTTTTAATGTAAACTCTTTCCCAGCTTTAACATCACGCAATCTGGACACTCAGATTAGTAATCTCATGAAATCAGATAAATTTATAAATACTTTAGTCGAAACACTCACAAAAATAATAAGCAATAAAGACGAACCTATTAATTCACTTTCTATTAAAGAAGCCTTGAAAACAACGTTCAGTAATAAATTTTCTTCAACCAGTTGATGGATTTTTCAGAATTAAATATTGTACAGTGGAATGCTCAAAGTTTAAATAGTAATAAACATTTATTTATCGATTTTCTTTATAGTCACAATATACATATAGCAATTATCAGTGAAACATGGCTTAAACCTCACCAAAATTTTAAAATAAAAAATTATAATATTGAGAGAAATGATACCGGTAACAAACATAACGGAGTCGCAATAATTATTCACAATACCATTACCTACTCTAAAATTGATACCTTCTTTGATAACTCATTGCAAAACATCTGTATTCAAATAAAAGTAAATAACAAGGAGATAAGCATAGTCAGTTTTTATAGTCCTTTGAATTGTAATCCAGCATTCAGAAAAGAAAACCTTGATTTATTAATAAAATCTATTCCTGGGCCATTTATATTTGCTGGTGACTTTAACGCTCACCACTCGTCTTGGGGTTGTGGCTCGGATTCTGTACGAGGTCGAAACATTTTGGAAGTAATAGATGATAATGATTTGGTTCTGCTCAATAATGGTCATGCAACAACAGTTGGCTCTTTAACTTGGCGACCTAACGCGCTAGATTTGACGCTGGTCTCTTCGTCTTTAGCTCTCAATTGTGAATGGAACGTACATGATTGTCCTCTTGGTAGTAGTTATCACATTCCTATAATCATTAAAGTAGTGATTAGTAATATTAACAAAAGTAATACATACAGCAATTGTTCTAATGCTGAACATTTGCCCATTTATCCAAATTATAAATTGGTGGATTGGCAAAGATATAGTAGTCTTGTTGATGAATTGTTGGTTGATTTTAAAGTCGATACTATAAGTCTTTCTGGTACATATCTTAAATTTTGTAGCATTTTACATACAGCAGCTGTAAATTCTATTGAAAATAATAATCATTTGACTGGTAGGACAAATTTTGTCAATCATTCATGTCTTGTAAATAATTTTAAAAGACCTTATCTTCCTTGGTGGAATCAAAAATGCACAGAAGCCGTATTAAATTTTAAAAATGCATACATATATTTTAAAAATAATCCTTCAGAAGAAAGCTATCTACAATTCAAAAGGCTTCGAGCGGTTAAAAAACTTGTTCTAAAATTGGAAAGACAAAAAAGTTGGTTTGCTCTTTGTGAAACATTCAATAGGACTACGCCATTATCTGTCATATGGAAATTTATGAGGAAGTATAATAAAACATTCAATTTTAATGCTCTCGAAGATGATGGATGGGTTTTAGATTTTCTTAAAAAATACACACCAGATTTCGCATCACAAGACTCAAAATCTTCATTCACAACCAGTACTAATCCCAGCAATAATTTTCTTCTTAGTCCTTTTTCATTGCAGGAATTAATATCAGCCATATCTTCCAGAAGAGATACTACTTATGGTCTTGATGGAATGCCATACATACTTTTTAAAAAACTTAGCATTAGTAGTTTAAAAATATTTTTACAACTTTTGAACTTATTATGGCAAAATGATATTATACCTCTTAACTGGAAGGTGGATTGCCTTGTACCTGTTTTAAAACCAGATAAGCCTAAAATGTGTCCTGATTCTTACCGCCCTATAGCTCTTACTTCTTGTGTTGGAAAATTATTTGAACAACTTTTAAAACAGCGTTTAGAGTTTTATATTGAAAAAAATAATATCTTACCATCAAACCAATTTGGTTTTCGTAGGAATCGTTCTGCTAGGGAAAGTGTTTGTCAATTACAGCTCGATATTCACAAGTCTTTATCGTCAAATGAAAATTTGGTTGGAGTGTTTTTTGATATTGCAGGTGCATTTAATAGTGTGAATATAGATATTTTATGTAGTGAGTTATCACAGATAGGAATCCCTGGAAAAATAATAAATTGGTTAAAACAATTTCTTAGCAATAGGAAAGTCTTTGTAAAATTTAACAGACACCTTTATGGTCCTAGGCTATCGTCTAAAGGAGTTTGTCAAGGGGGCATTTTATCGCCTTTAATATTTATATTGTATATACGAAGATTAAATTTAATGTTAGGGTCTCAGGTTAAAAACTTACAGTTTGCAGATGATTTAGTGGTTTATGCATCTGGGAAAAATGTATCACAACTAGTTGAAATAGTGAATGCTGCATTAATGTATCTATGTAAATATTTCTCTTACCTTGATCTTAGTGTCAACCCATTGAAGTCCAAAGTTGTTTTATTTGGTAAACATAATCATAATATGCCTGCTGTGTTTTACAATAATTGTGCATTACCCAGTTCTTTAGATGTCAAATTTTTGGGTGTTATTTTTTCACATAATTTGTCCTGGAATAATTATATGAAACATATTATTAGCAAAGCAAATAAAGCTTATAATATTTTGAGATCCTTGAGTGGTACATATTGGGGTGCAGACCCTAAAATTTTGTTATTATTGTACAAATCTTTAGTTCGTAGTCACTTTGAATATGGTTTCTATTGCTTTGCTGCAGACTCTAAACATGTAAATAGTTTAAATATTTTGCAAAACAAGTGTTTGCGCGTTATAACTGGGGCGTTCAGAAGCACTCCTGTAAATGCAATGCAGATTGAATGTAATGTTCCACCATTAGCCATTCGTTTTGATTACTTGTTAGAAAGGTTCTTTTTGAAGCTTTATAGTGTTTTGGGTAATAGTCTTTTAGTCAATATGTTGCATTTAGCTATGCAAACTGCTACAAAATCTTTTTATATACTACAGCAACTTAGAAAATTTAAAAACTTTATTGAAAATATTAACATTTACCGATCTAAGCTTATCTTGCCTTGCTATGAGGGAACTTTCAGCAGTAAATTTCCAGCTATTAGTGTTATTATAAATAAGAAAAAGGATTTGCCTTCAAAAGAGGAAGTATATGTAATGTTGTCAGAGTGGTCAGATCATAAATTTGTGTATACTGATGGTTCCAAGAATGATAGAGCTGTTTCTTTTGCCATCTATGAGCCATCTTCAAACGTAGGTATTGGTAGGAGAATTGACAGAAATGCTAGTATTTTTACAGCTGAAGCTGTTGCAATTCTGAGTGCTTTGAAACATATTAAAAATAGCAATTCTGAACATAGCAAATGGGTTGTAGTAAGTGACAGTATGAGTGTTTTAAAAAATTTGGCAAATAATAAACTACATGCCAACACTAATTACATTATTCATTTGATAAAACAACTCTGGGTTGAATTAGCCCAGTCAAATATTGAAATTTGTTTTGTTTGGGTACCTTCACATATTGGTGTTAGAGGAAATGAAAAAGCAGATTTTCTTGCCAAAAAAATTGTTGAATTGGAAGAATTAATACCTAGCACTGATACGAGTGTTCCCATACCATACACAGACGCAGTTAGTCTCTTAAGACGGCGCATGTGTGAGGCATGGGGGAAATATTCATACCACTGCACACATATTGAAAATAAAGGTTCTTGGTTTAACAGTCTTGATGTTCAAATCAACTCTGTTCCTTGGTTTTGCAAAAATAATTTATTTGTAAGTAGAAAGTTTTATTCAATTATTTGTCGTATGCGCTTTGGTCATTGTAGATTAAATTATCATCTTCGTCGTCTTAAAATGGTCAGCATATCGTATTGCAATTACTGTCAATCAGAAAAAGTTCAATCACTACATCATATCTTCTTTGAGTGTTCATCTTTCAACATTCAGCGCCTTGTGTTGTCGGATGAGCTTCTAAAAATTTATAAAACACCTGATAGGGTCCCGCTGTGCATACAGGAGTTGCTTAAGAACGCTTCAACTTATTTATATTTGTATAGATACATATTGGAGACTGTTAATGAGATTTAAATAGTTCTATTTCTTGTTCCTATGCACCTAGGTATATGTAAATATTACCGTTTTATTATTATTTATAGTTTGTATATTTAAAACTGTAGCTTAAGATGTTTTTTAAAAAAAAACCAGAAGAAAGAAGAAAATAAACTTATACAAGATGACATATCTTTGATGACATGAATGAAATGGAAATGACACTTAACCTGGAATTGATTGACATATAATGGAAATGACGTTTACCCTGGAGTTGGAATTGAAAAAAAAAAACGGAATTATGTAAAAACAAGATTTTTACTAATAATCAAAGACAAACTTATAATGACTACAACATGGATTAGAAAAACGAAAGACATGATTTCTAAACATATTACGAAAGAAAAAAATACCTACGAAAGACTAGGCAGTATGGTTGAAAGACTATAGCCTGCCCGAAGGGCGAAAAAAAAAAAAAAAAAAAATGAACGTCAATGAAGGTTTTTTGTATGACATAAGGTATACTTTGGCATGACTTGACGTATACTCAAACCTTGCTCAGCATCGCAGAAAATTAAAGTGGCAGATGATCAAGGGTGACAGATGCTTAAATCGAGATAAGCACATACTTAGTTACTTCAGAAACCGGCCAATAGCGTATTATTTACTGTAATGGCCTCAATGGTACTACAGTACCAACTTTTAAATTTCTTGATTTAGGTGACTAATACTAAAATCTTGAGCTAAAATTTATCCTAAATTATCTGCTTTATGTAAATAATTCAAATTTCCAAATTTAAGAAGTTATATTTAAAAAAAGCAAGAAATTGTGTTTTTAAATTTATTTTAGATTGTTTTATGTTCTTGTAAATAAATTTCAGGATACAGAACTTGGCACCCATTTAGATCTCAATTCTTTTGTCGGTGTAGTCAACAACCACGCATATTCTTAGTATTAAACTTGGATCCCTTTTTCACATTTTTTTTTTGATGGGATATCTATTTCATCAACATAGAAATATCTACAGGGTGCGATTCGTACAGACATCCGACCCAAGCTCAAAAAATTAAGGTAATAAATTAACCTAAGCCCACACACCATGACATAATCCACTCCGGAACCGTGGTCCCACTGCGATGTCCTACTGGTGGGACATAACTTTTTCGTGGTCCCACCTAACACACACTTGACCGTTTTGTTAGGCCGAATTGAAGGAACGCCATATGGTAAATATTACCCACATTATAAAAAAGTTTTTCTTGTCCTGTGGTATTAGCCTACGTACCTAGCAAGTACCTAGGTAGATAGCAATCTAAAGAGGACCCACTCGATTTTGAAGTATACCTCCCTAATTTGATAAAACTCTTTATTAAATCTGAAAAGCACGAAAAAAAAAAATGCTATGACTTGAACTTAACTTTATCCTAATAGGTATAAAGAGAATTTATTGGAGAAATAAATTGTAGAAAAATTAAACAAGAAGCATCTACATCTGCCGAACCACTTCCAAAAATTTACTCGAAGCATATAACACCATTGATTCATGAAAATGATATTGCGACGTTGCCTAATTTTGAAAACGTCAAGGGTTGCTTGAATACTGCCCGTAAAAAGGCATGGAATGTGAAAAAAGTCAAATTTCAAAAATTTACCGAGGTTGAAGTGCCCAACACTTTACGCGAACTATCATTACTAGGGGAATTTATAGAAAAGGATACTATAATACTGATATTCTTCAATACTGAAGTGACGTATTTACTTCCCCAAATAAAGGAATTTTACCTAGATGCAACATTTAAAAGTGTTCTTGATCCGTTTTACCAATTATTCAGTATACACGGCGACATAGGTAGCTCGCCCAATTCAGTCCTAGCAGTCCCAATTTTTTAAAACTAAGCCTCGTATTTTGCTTTATTTAATACTAGAGGACGCCTCGCGGTTTCACCCGCGTAGTTCACGTTCCCGTGGGAATACAGGGATAAAAAGTAGCCTATGTCACCCGGGGTTAGAGTAGCTTCCCAACGGTGAAAGAATTTTTGAAATCGGTCCAGTAGTTTTGGAGCCTATTCGGTACAAACAAACAAACAATCAAACATATAAACAAACAAAAAATCGTTACTCTTTATAATATTGGCATAGAGGTATAGATAATAAAGACCGTATTTAAATACAAGTGGAATCCAATAAGGATTCATGTGGACTTCGAAATAGCTGCATCTAATGGTTTAAAAAAAATATTACCTGATGTGGTTATAAAGAGATGCTATTATCATTTTAATAATTATATCTGGAAGAAGGCGACATCTTTGGGCATCAAACACAAACTTTACAGACGTATAGTTGGTTTATGTGCATTGTTACCGCTTGTTCCTATTGACAAAATTGACGATGGATGGAAATATATCCAATCGCGGACTTAAAGAAGATGAAAAATTAAATATCTTTATGGCATACGTAAAGAAAACATGGATGATAAATAATTGTTTTATAAATGAATGGTGTGTTGCCCAAAAGAGACACAGGACAAATAATATTATGGAAAGCAATCTGGCATTCTTTATTAAACAAGTCCATAAACAAAAACTATGTGACGTTGGCAAAACTCCTTGAAGTGCTCCAACAAAACGTGACTATCCAAAAAATTAGAAATCACAATAACACATTACAAAAACGAAGAAAAATCGAAATAGAAAAAGACGACGAAATTATAGAACTTCAAACGCAGTTAGTTCACGGCGAAATTTTAGTTGGCCATTATTTAGAAACTTTGCGGTAAAAAAAATGCCGGAATTATTTTTAATTTTATTGCCTTTTAATTATTACAATTTTATCTGATTTACTTATTATTTTATTTTGTTTCAAGAAAGTACTGACTATTACATACCACATTGTAACAAAACGGTCAAGTGTGTGTTTGGTGGGACCACGAAAAAGTTTTGTCCCACCAGTGGGACATCGCAGTGGGACCACGGTTCCGGAGTGACATAATCATAAGGCATTTTAATCACCATAATATTACGTTAACACGAACCTTTTCCACATCGTAAAACTAAAAGCCCACTCCTTCCCCATTTGGGGAGGAAGGGGCGTAAAAAGTATATAAAATGAAACACTAGCTCCAAAGAGTTTACGTGTGGTGTATCCTAAAAATGTTAAACATAGCTAGCTGTAGAGTAATAGATAAGAAAAAAAAATATACGTCAAAGAAAATTGCTTAATTATTAGAACATTCGTAGACTTTGAACTCTCTGTACTTTGAATTTAAAGTAGGAGATATAAAGCTTATGAGAAATTCGACCGACCCTCGATCAAGATGAAAAAGCGACATAGTCAAATTGATAAAATTACTGCTGCTTTAATAAATACTAAGTTTTGTGCATCTACACTAATATTATAAAGAAGAAAGATTTGATTGTTTGTTTGTAATGGATGAACACAAAAACTACCTAACTGATTTTAAAAAATATTTCACCTATGGCAAGCTACATTACGAGTATTGCGGAGTGAAATTAGCTATTTTTGTATCCTGTAGGGTGCGTCGCGGGAACGAAGCCGCGGGGAAAAGTTAGTGTGCAGTAAAAGGCAAAACTGTTTTTGATATTATTAAATCAGAAAACCGCATGTATCTAACATTCATTAAATTTAACACACTATCGGTAACAACCACAATAATTATCAGGCGCGATTTGACAAAATTATACTATACCCGTATTAATATTAATTTGTAAAGGTGCTCTATTTTGTTTTTAAATGCAAAAGTTCGGTTGCCTACTACTCACACCACCGTTCGTGTTAGATGTATGAAAGTAAACGAAACACGAGAAGAATATAAAGATCATAGTTGGTGGCGTTTTGAAGATTTTGCCTCACGGGAAAAAGGTCTCGCACTTTTACTTTGAATTTTCGAGATCATACTCACAAAAATGTACGAGTATTTACCAAAAGTTTAAGTAGTAGTTGTAAAGCAAGATTCAGGCAAGTAGTGACAATATATGAAGTAGAAAAACAGGATCTTATGAGACTGTTGCCATCTCTAAAAGCAAAGTTAGGTACCTAAACCACATCTTCCCACAGCAACAACCCTTTTTTTTTGCGTGGAGAAATGCTCATGCATACTGCACTACCACGGGGAGATAGTGCAGTTATGTGGGACTCTAACCCACTAAAACTCCACGGTGCCCTTCTGTGCCGCTTATGGCGGGAACACGGGCACGCGTTAGCACTCACCGCGAACCCGCCGCGGCTGACCGTCACCGGACCTTCCTCGGGGGAGTACCCCCCATCACCGGCGCACCAGAACACACGGTAAGCCGTGAACACCCCAGGGACCAAAACAGCACATGGGCGGCAGACGACCCCGTGTATGGCACCCTTGGTCCCCCTGTGACGGGTCAAGGTCAATGGCCCCGCCACCTACCATTTTTCGGCCGCAGGGGGTGAGCCAACGCTATACCGACAGTCCTCCTCCCCTGCGGCCTCACCGCGTCCGCCATCAGACGGTGGCGACCCCGTCCGGGCCGCGGAAGGTTGGGAGAGCGGCGCACCGCAATACCGGCACTCCTCTCCCGCTACGGCCTCCAACCCTCAACCGCGACATCGTATGGGACCTGGGCATTTCCATAAGACGTCACGGCCCGACTCATTTGACGAAAGCAGACAATATAAATATTACACCTCGATCTGTAAAAAGACGCAAACAAAAGCAAAACACCGCTACTGCGATTGCTTCAAACTTCAACAAATAAGGAATGATGAAACCTACACTTCGAAAATGACGAAATCAATAACATCTACCCCTCAATCCGAAACCAAAAATAAAATAACAGAAAGTCAACGAGATGAAAGTAAACTATGTACTAAGCCAATGCAATATAAATGCACTGCATTTGCTCCAGTGGAATCTGAAAATAAGACAGCACAAGTAACTCAAAAGAGCAAATCGGTGCATAAACATCCAAAATTATGCATCATAAGTAGTAACACCGCGAACAATATATTAACAAAAGCTGAAAATATATTTCCAGAAACAGAAATATGTCACTTTCTGTTGCCAAAAAGTGGCATCAAAAACCTTTTATGTAATATAAACGCAAAACTAGCTGACTACTCAAGTAATGATTATTGCATAATTTTCATTGGTGAAGAAGATTATCGAACAACGAACAATTATTTTGACTTAATTATTCATATTAGGGAGACATTATTGACTGTACAACATACTAATGTAATTATATGCCTACCGACTTTTAAATGTAATAACCATTCTATAATATATAACACGAGAATTGAAACCTTTAACAATTTGTTATATCTTGACATTCACTCTTATAATTATGCAATACTGTTTGACTCTAACCTAGATTTGACATATGACCGTACCATGTTTAAGTATAATGGATCAATTAATGATTACGGCATAAAAAACGTATTTGTAAATTTAAAACATTATTATATTTTAAATAATGATATTCAGGAAAATAATGACATTGTATCTACCAATATTTGTGCGACTCAAACAGTTGCAACTCAGACAGATATAATAGGCAGTAGTGACTTTCAGCTTAAATTAACGCAATCCCTAATGACACAAGATAATGACTATGTACAGCAATCTGACTTTTTTCGTGAATAACCTTGACTTGCATGATAGCAATACTTTTTTAAATATTTATCATCAGAATGTTTGTGGAATTAATAATAACAAAAGTGAACTAGAAGTTTATGTACAAACACTCCACAAAAAATTAGACTACATATGTATAAGTGAACATTTCTTGAATGAGAATGCAGCTTGCATTTTTAATATGAATAACTTCAAGCTTGTCTCATACAATACAAGAAAAAATAAAAAAAGAGGAGGCAGTTTAATTTTAGCACATGTTGATAGGCAAACTGAAATGACTGAAGCTATAAATAAGTTGTATAAAGTAGAATGTTTCGAAATATGTGGTGCTAAAGATATTCAAACTGGTTTGTACATCTGTTGCTGTTATCACAATCCAGTTGACAAAAATTTCACTCAGTTTTTAGAAAAACTTGAGATATTATTAGATTTGTTCAATAGGAAATGTGTGATCTGTGGTGATTTTAATATTGATCTGCTAGTGGACAGTAAAAAACGTACTGAATTTCTTAGTTTATTGCGGTGTTATAATTTCAGGCATTTGATCGGTTCTGTAACTTTCAGTCGGAACCGTAGTAATTCGTGCATTGACAATATCTTGACCAATCTGCCCGTATCACAAATATTAGGTTGTGATGTAGATCATAATGGCTTGGCGGATGGGCATGCTGGTGTCTTTGCTGATCTAAGGCTTCCAAATGTATCGTCTCTGAATAATAAAACTACGTTTATTCTCGTAAATAAAAGAGTAATCAACAAGAAAAATGGCCTATCTTTTGCACAGAGAATTCTCAAAGAAAATTGGTCGTCTATGGGAATAAATACATTTCTCAAAACGTTTTATAAATTGTTTCGAAATAGCTACAAAACAAGAGACTGTAAAATAAACCTTAAGAAAAAATCGCAGTCAGGGTGGATCACTAAAGGAATAAGAACGTCCAGCAAAATGAAACGCTTTTTATGTGCATGTAACGGATCTGCATCATCTCGAATCAAGCGTTTTGAAGTATAAAAAAAACTATATCAGTCTTTATTGAAAGGTCATCACTAAGGCTAAAAAACATGCAATAATGATGCAAATAAACAGATCTAAAAACCTGAGTAGAGAAGTTTGGCAAGTCGTGATAAAATGTACTAATAAAGCTAAAACAGTGCACCCGCTGTTACGGCTCAAAGTTGATGATAAGTTGATAGTGCATCCACATGATATAGCCAACATACTAGCAAAACAATTCGACTACAAATATGTCCCTAGCGATATGTCGTCTATTTAATTTAGAATTATTTTACAATGTGTGATAATTGTTTTATAATTTATTATAATCAGCATGTTTGTACCATTTTAATATTTGTACGCCGGTGACGGCTAGACATAGCGTTCTTTAATAACTACAACATCTGTACTGTATCTACCTATGTTCAACAAATAAAGATATTTGATTTGATTTGATTTGATTTGATAATATAGTAGATCAGGCAATGTGTTTTTGTCATCAGAAAAATAATCAAGTATACAGTGAAATGCAAATATCTCCAGCTACGCCAAATGAGATACATACTGTGGTGAATAGCATGGAAAACAAACTTTATTGTGGATACGATGAGATCCCGATATCTGTAATCAAAGAACACATTCTAATATTGGCCAAACCTTTATCAGACTTTTTCAATCTTTGTATTGAGGAATCGATTTTCCCAGACCAATTAAAAATGGCAAAGGTAATACCTGTTTATAAAAAGGGTAGTAGGACAGATCCTAAAAACTACAGGCCTATCTCCTTGCTACCGGTTTTGTCAAAAATATTTGAAAATCCTAAAGAGTCGGCTCTTATCTCACTTACGCGTAAATAGAGTTTTGGATATTGGACAATTCGGTTACCAAAAAGGTGTTGGCACCTCAGATGCCATATAAACCTTATTAGATATAGTGACAGACAACATAAATAATAAAATGAGAGTTGCAGGGATCTTTCTAGACTTGAGTTCCGCATTTGACACAATAGACCATAAGTTACTCCTTAAAAAAATGAGGCATTATGGTATAAGAGGTAAAACCCTGCAACTGTTCTCTTCTTATTTAAAAAACAGAAAAATGTTTGTTGAAATTGACAAAATACAAGAAAACGGCTACAAAAATGCATGCAAATCAGCAATGATAGGAATCACAACGGGCGTCCCACAGGGATCCATCTTGGGACCTATTTTATTAATATTATTTATTAATGATTTGATTAATTATATGAATTTAATTTTACCGTACATTGGAATAGTAATTTTCGCTGACGACACAAATGCCATAGTAGCAGCTAATGACATAGTAGAGCTGACAGAGAAAGTTAATAAAGCATTGCATGCTTTTAATGTTTGGTTCACTGCGAATAAATTAATTATTCATATTAATAAGACTAAGGTCATGTTATTTAAAACGACAGCCCGAAATAAAGATGACATGGAGATTGAAATGAATGAAGACAAAATCGAGCTCGTCAGTGAAGTTAAATTTTTAGGTATGCGAATTGACGAATTGCTAAATTGGAAACCTGAACTAAAGGCAATAGATGCTGCAATCTCATCCGCGTGTTATGCTTTGAGAGCTCTAAGAAGCGAAATCAGTGTAGAACAACAAAAAATGGTATATTTTGCGTTAGTCGAATCCAAAATTAGATATAGCATACTTCACTGGGGAAACAGTTACGATTACAATATCAAAAGAGCTTTTGTTCTGCAGAAACGCGCAATACGGACTATAGTCCGTATCCCCCAAACAGAAAGTTGCCGGCAACATTTTATAAAGTTAGGCATACTCACAGTTCCAAGCATTTATGTCCATGTACTTTTGGTTAACTTGGCTAAATACCTTCATGAATTTGAAACTACAGAAGAACATGAAATGCGGGCAGGCACCCGCAGAAAAGACCTTAAATGTAAGATTAATCCGAATTTCAATGTTGTAAAACACAGTCCACGTTACCAATCAGTTAAATTATTTAACAGGTTGCCTTTGGATCTGAAAGGCACGGTTCACACTAGTTCTTTTAAAACAAAATTAAAGGAATTCCTATTGGACAAATGTCTGTAAGCCATTGAAGAATTGTAGTGCTTAATATTGTTATTGTTTTTTCTTTTTTAGTTTTTATGATATCTATGGAACGTATGTATTGAATATTAAATGTAAAATGAATGGTAATTGTTTGTGGATCTATTAAATTGACACAAAGAATTGTAGTAGGTAATTAACTAATAATTGTTTAATTTATTTTTATTATGGTGTAATTTATGGAATGTATGTAATTGAATTGAATTGTAAAAATAATGGTTTTTGTGACTAATTTGATTTTATGTTTTATTTATTTTGTGTAAATGTTCAGATACAAATTTATTGTTCATGAATAAATGACTAATGACTAATGGCCTTCTGTGATATTTGACCTTTTATTTGTACTAAAACTCAAAGGGTATCTCCAACCACTCAAAATATTAGAAAATCAGGTTCTAAAATATTGCAATTCCAGTCAACGATATGAAGCAGTGAAAGAGATCATAACTTTTAATCTTATTTCATGTTAAAACTTTAAATTTTACGGCATCTATCCAATAAAGTCAATCTCAAACGCTTAAATCTACTGAAGCGGGTTTTAAACATAAAAATAAAATTTGATCTCAAACAACAAAAGGAATCAAAATTCAAAACTTTATAATAAATTCCATAGAAACAGCTTTAAAAGATCCAAGTTTTTGATTCATGGAAAAGAAATTACCAATTCACGTTATTATGGTTAAAAGAAGGTGAAGTTTTGTGCTTCCAAAGAATATACAAGTTAATTTGGAAGTCGGTAGCAACACGTACGAAACTGTAGCGGCAACATTCGGGCTAGGAAAAGTAAGAAAACTGTGACTGTAATTCACATTCGCTTTGGAGACTGATTGTATTATAGATGAGAGCAAATTGCTGAAGACTTGAAGACGGCGGCTGCAATAATAAGTAACAATTAGTTGGGTCAATTAAAATTAAGGGTTAATACTGTAACCCTAGTTTGCGAAAGTATTTAAGTTAGAAAGAAAGTTTAAAGTTTTATGAAATTGTACAATCATAATGATAATTTTTGCATGCTTGAATTGGTACAACACAGTGGAAACTTGATATCTGGCAATGTCTGATTATGTACTGTGTGAACAATAAACATTTGAATTTGAATTTTCATATGGTTACCAAGGGGTTTAAAGTAAGGTGACTAAAGAGAAGATGGTGAGTATGGAAGAAGAAATGCTGCCAAATAATTTGGGATTAGGGCAAGATAATGATGGCTTTTAGTTTGTAAGCTACGTAAACATTATTCTGTTATTGCCAATTGCGTTATTTATTGTATTTTGGAAAATTTACTCTTTTAAATAAAAAACATCTTTTAAATTACCTTTGCCTTTGCTGGTTGTCATTCCACCAATTCGCACCAAGTGCTTTCAAACATCCTTCATAATGCGCACAGCGAATGAGTGGAACTCACTACCTGCGTTTGTGTTTCCGAACGCATTTGACCCGAATCTCTTCAAAGTCATAGTGAACAGGCTTCTTCTGGGTAAGCTCGCTCCATCGTCGACTCTGTCTTCTTTGACCTAGACTAGAGTCAAGAGCAAACCCATAACAAATAAAACATAAAAAAAACCGGCCAAGTGCGAGTCAAACTCGTGCGCCGAGGGTTCCGTACCTACCCATTATAGAGACAAAGATACAGATAAAGCGGGACATAATTGCCTCTAAGCACTCAAAGCGTGATTTTCGCGGTTTCTGGAAGAGCGCTAATAAATTTTGTATTTGGCCAAGCCTGCCTGTTAGTGTGAATGGTGTGAGTGATGTGAAGGATAATGCAAAACATTTTAGAAATCGGTTTGTTATAAAGTCATCGCTAGGGAGTTCTTGTAAGATGCTGGACGCTGAGCACCGTTGTGGCAAGGTGGGCACACGTTTCAGTGCCAAATATGTGGCTAAGGTCATCAGGTCTACGTCTAGAGGTAAGTCCCCTGGACATGATCGGCTCAGTAGCTCGAGCGTTTGCAATACGCCGGTCCTCACTTACCGAGGGTTTTGGCACTGCTGTACAATTGATGTATTGGTCATTTATACTTGCCTAATGAGAACGATCGTGGTTCCCATTGTTAAAAGTAAAACAGGTGATCTTTCGGTTAGGGGAAACTATAGACCTATTTTTAGCCTGTCGGCTGAAATGGCGATGGGCAGGTCACGCGGCACGCGCAGGCGATGGACGCTGGAGCGAGCGTGTGCTGCACTGGTGGCCGCGCGGCGAGGTGCGCCGCCGCGGCCGCCCGCGCCGCCGCTGGAGCGACGACGTGGTGCGAGTCGCGGGCCACACTTGGACCAGGCTAGCCAGAGATAGGAGAGTGTGGAAATGCATGGAGGGGGCCTATGCCCAATCTTGGGTATCCAAAAATTAAAAGAATATCTGTTCTAGTCCATATTTATATTACTATTTATCATTTTTTTTTTTTTTTTTTTTTTTCTTTCTGTTATAATCGAATTTGTTTCTATGAATTTAATTTTAGCAAATATTTTTGTTTTTTTAATTGCAATTTTGCTAATTTATTTTAATTAAATTATTGATAATTTTTATTTTATTAATTGGAATTTTATGGAACTTTTTATTAATTGATTACATTTTTGTCAGTCATAAATTGATACTATATTAAAATTGTTTGAATTAAATGTGACATTTTGGTGAAATTTATATTATAATGTGGCTTTAATAGTAAATTATTTATTCATAAAATTATAATCAAATTCATTTAACTATATGTTTTAAATCTACCAGATATTTTGTATTTATTAATTGATTTTGTATGGATCAAAATTGTAGTCTATATTGAAATTATCTAACTGATTGTTCAATTCATTTGAATTGTTGGACATTTTGATGAACTCGATTAATTGAAACGCATAATGAGGATATTATTGTGAATTGTATTGTTGTAAATGGATTGCCGATGAAATTTATTTAATTTATTGGAACTTTTTATCAATCATTTATTATTAATTAATTACAATTTTAATTGTCATGAGTGATATCATCCAGAAGGTATAGGACTAGGGCCGTTTTTTCATTGGTCTGATGGCTTTTGACTGGGGAGTGGGAATGGCCGTTTGACATATTTTCTATACAAAATCTGTCGGGCCGCCGTTTTTGTGCCTCGGTTGGGGGTAGACGGAGTATTGAGGGTTCGGACCTTGGTTGTTTTGATAAGATTGAATGTGATTGTTGACATTTTAATGGAATCGATTGGATTGATTGTAATGTAGATATAATGGAATCATAGGGTCTTTAAATATAATATTTGTTATGATTATAGTGAGATAATTTATGTCATTTCTTACTGCATGAAATGGATTAGATGTTAGTGATTGTAATAGTTGTAATATTTTGTGTTTTTTGAAAATAAATGGCTTATTATTATTATTATAGACCTATTTCTCAGTCGGTAAGGTGCATGATGGTCTGCTTGGTACTACACAAAAAAAGAAACACCTGTTTTCGCTTGCTTCCTCGATCGGTTTAGGGCTTTTGATCTGGTTTCCAAAGATATATTATGGAGGAAACTTGAACCTACAAGCTTGCCTATCGAGCTTTTAAGTATCTTCAGGCATTGATATGGAAGCCAGATCAATAGAGTTCGGTGAGCGGGTGTGCAGTCGGAGCCTTATCAATTGGAGTGTGGAGTGAGACAGGGGGATTGACCTCGCTTGCCCTCTTCAATTTGTATATAAATGCCCTGATTGAGGCGCTTAGCAGTCAACATTTCGGTTGCCATACTGATGGTGTCTGTGTAAATAATAAGCTTTAAAGGACAATGCTGACATTGAAAGGGAACGAAGGGCTCTTTCCAAGCGTGCGAATATGATAGCTCGCAGGTTTACACATTGTACTGCAGAAATAAAGGTGACGTTCTTTAGAGCATTCTGAACCACCTTCTACACTTGCAGCCTGTGGGATAAGTATTAACGGGCATCGTATGGAGCCCTTCGTGTCCAGTATAATAACGCGTTCAGAAAACCGATGGGGTAGCCTTGGCGATGTAGTGCGTCAGGGATGTTTGCGGCAGCGCGTTTGTTTTCACGCGATAATGCGCAAGCCCGCAACATCAATGATGGCCAGCAGTTATGGACAGCTCTAACAGGGTTCTGAAATGATTGCTGACAGGGTGGATTGTTCGTATTTATACGTAGTTCACTGCTTTCAGTTACATATGGCACCGTATCATGTTGTTTACTAATACTTAGTTTAAATGCTATCACATTGTTACTAACCCTTCAAGATTCTTCGCTCGAAATAACGATTTAGAATTTGAATTTTAACGCCATAATAAAATAGGTTATTGGTGGCTAAGTTTTAAAGATATAGGCAAATCCAGATTTTCGCAAAAACTTGAAAGTGTGTCACCACCGCTTTTCTCAGGAACGTGTGAATCTAGCAAGTTGAAATTTATACCAGATACTGAGGTCTATAGCCACTATTAGGTGTATAAAAACCAAGGTCCTGAGTCACCGCGATAAAAAGATATAAGCAAATTTAGTTTTTCGCGAAAACTTGTAAGTACTAATATACCTTAATTTTCGGCTTTCAATTTTTTTTTTAATTTTGCCTGTATTTGTGCTGTAAGACCTTACTTTTTGCCAAATTTCGTGATTCTAGGTCAACGGGAACTAGCATATAGGTTTTCGACCCAAAACCTATAGGTTACTTCCGGTTGACCTAGTATTATCAATTTTGGTTAAAAGCAAGGTCTTGTACAAGCACAAGTACAGGGAAAATTACGAAAAATACAAAAAGTTGAAAATTAAGGTAAATTTTAGTACTTACAAGTTTTCGCGAAAATCTAAATTTGTTTATATCTTTTTATCGCGGTGACTTAGGGCCTTAGTTTTTATACACCTGAAAGGGACTATAAACCTCAGTATCTGGTATAAATTTCAACTTGCTAGGTCCACCCGTTCCTGAGAAAATCGGTGGTGACACACGGATAGACAGACAGACAGACAGACGGACAAGAAAGTGATCTTATAAGGGTTCCTTTTTTACTTTTTGAGGTATGGAACCCTAAAAACGACCTAAATAGCGTCGTTTACTTGCAAAGAAAACAAAAACCGAATCCTTACCGCAGCGTAATTTCAGCTAGAGCTTAGCTCCATTCAAGAGAAATCCACAATTCCAAAAGGCCTCTTAAAAAACCGCCATGTTAACAAGTGTCTAGTAACTTCAAATATAAACAGTAACGTCTTTCAGAAATGCCTCCCTTCGCATTCACTTCAACATGTCATCTGTCGACTGCAAAACCGCATCGGCCTTCCTCGCAACCTTGTAAAAGCTTTTCAACCTGGATCTACGTGTGAAAAGTATGCCAAGGTAAGGAATAGTACTTTATT
Organism: Orthosia cruda; assembly: GCA_964057195.1. Classification (NCBI taxonomy): domain Eukaryota; kingdom Metazoa; phylum Arthropoda; class Insecta; order Lepidoptera; family Noctuidae; genus Orthosia; species Orthosia cruda. The sequence goes on from OZ059834.1 coordinate 9,529,702, forward strand.
GAAACGTACTTTTCGCTACTTTGACTGCAGTGCGACAACGCAGATCTCCTGTTGAGTTTTAAGGTACAAATAATAGACACTTGTCTTTATATATGACTGTAATAAACTATTCTTTGTTTCGCAGTTTCGATCCTGGTTCATATACCACAGGAACGGTATTTATATTCGGGATCTAACGTAGTCTATGGCACTCAGCGATAATGTTTTTTTTCTATCACTAGAAAAATCTTTCGAAACTGGATCAGGGGGCGTACGGGACAGATGTATAAAAGTCATTTATATCTGTCACACAAGACGCTGGAAAAAACCTTACTATAAGAGCTTATGGTAGGGCCCCAGAACTTCTAGAGCTTTACCTCCTACAATTTATAATAATAGATTACATTTATATCTCAGAACCGGGCCTTCAAGAGCTAGGTCTTTACAAACGACCAATAAAATCAGAGAGTCAGTAATATAAAGAACCTAGAACCCTCTCTCTCAAGTTTGTATTTACTTAAAAGGGTAGTTACACGGGCAACTTATGTTGCCTAATTGTTCTGGGAAAACTGACGTCGGGAATCACGACATTATATCTACATTCTGCTTTTCCAACGAGTATCTATTGATTGTTGTTATAAGATAACAGCTTGAAAATATTGAGCATTGGTCAGAGAAAGTACTAGTATACCTACTGTTAATTTAGTTAAGTCTCTATTTCAGTGAACTGTAATTTGATTAATGAGAAAATAAATATCTTTAAACCGTATATGGAGCAGCTTAATAAACTACGTAATACATCAGCAATAGTAGCAGAATATTACCTACGTACCAATTAGAAGTTATATAGTGCAAACTAGCAGCCGACTGCGGCTCCGGCCGCGTGGTATTAATACTTACCCCCGTTCTTTACAATTTATAGCCTATGTGTTATCCTTATGTATCCGTTATAATAATTCCGTTCATTAGTTTTTTTGAAAGAGTAACAAACATCTATTTCACAAACTTTCACATTTATAATATTAGTAGTATTTGTACTCTTATGTGAGTGTCAAAATAGGTGAAATTTATAACCTCACCAGAAGGAAACATCACAAGGAAGAAACTAGCATCTCCCATGTCCTAGAACCAAAACCGCACCGTTCCATATAGAGGTGGCATGATTACGCCCCAGAAAAAGAATCGCTAAATGATAATTATATGATGCTATTTACTGTAAAAATAATGAAGTTCCATTAGCCCTAGCAACTTACTGTTGCCATGAAATGCTGAGAAATGGCTCGTGTAAGTGCAACTTAAGATGTCGCGTTCACATTCAGCTGAAAATAGTTTGTGTAGGGGACCAAGTTAATGGGAGTTTTCAAAGAAGTGTTAACAAGTATCGGAGCGCAAACTTTTAGCGGATTTATGGTACGAATCTGATATCGTGCGATTGGAAGTAGATATAGTCAGTTATTTTGATCAAAAATATATTGTGACTATCTTCTATCAGCAGCTTCACATGCGTGCAAAATGTTTTAGCATCCCAGGGGAACATTATATCGGGATAAAAAGTTGCCTATGTGCCATTCCAAACGATTATCTAAATCTGTGCCAAATTTTATCCGTTCAGCCGTTGTGGCGTGATTGAGTAACAAACAAACATCCATCCCTCCATCCAAACTTTCACATTTTAAGAGGTGAGAGAGGTGAGAAAGATTATACTTTCATTTTAAGATTTTTTCATAAAGCGTATCTTTTATTGATACCTAAATGACTAGAAACATTTTGGATGTTAAAAAAATCTGCCAGTACTTATTATGCAGTCAGTAAGTCAACCTTTTACTCATAATTATTTGCAGAATACTACCACTAAAAAGCACCATAAACACGCAAAAACATCATATATTTTCCCTCAACGCAATAAAATTTAATAAACATAACCATTTGGGTACTTAAACCACCCAAACATCATAATAAATATAGGATAATTAAGTTCCATCATATTTTCAATTAAATATATGGCCATGTTTGCCATTCAAGTGATCAAAATTAATGCCGGAATTGCAGTCATTCACTCGCAGGGTACACAAAACACAGAGAAAGGACAAAAGTAACTGCACGTACAACCAGATATAAATTAAATTAATTTCGTTAAGTAATGTTGGCAAACTTTATATTAAATTAATTGGCTCTTTTTCATGGTGTGTAAGAAAACATGAAAAACGTTCTCTATGGCGCACAAGATTCGATCAAAAAGCGGGCTCATCGGCAATGAGGCACGTCAAGTCAAAGCTCCAGAGCCTTAATCATCGTCGCCGAATTGCCAGCTTGTCGGTTTTTTATCGGTTGCATTTCGGGGCGTGTGCGATGCAATTGCATGATCTAATTCCAACTAGGCAGTTTCATCATCGGACTACCAGACGTACGGCGATGCGCCATCGGTACATGGTGGACATCCCAACCATACGCACAGAACATTCTGGGAACACTTTTATTATGCGTACAGCTAAGGAGTGGCTTTCCTTACAGGTATCTGTGTTTCCCGACCGCTACAATCTAGGGGTGTTTAAGCCAAGAGTGAATAGGTTATTCTAGGCAAGCGTGATTCACCGTCAACCACATCATCGCTTACCGTCAGGTGAGATAGTAGTCTAAGGCTATAGAGAGAGCATAAATAATAATAAATATAACGATGACATATCGAAAGCAAAACAGCTGTGCCTCATATTTTGTCAAGTAATGCGAACGTAAGTGTATCTACTAAACCACTAACTTGTTTCAATTACATGAGAACTTTCACCTCCAAAAAAATTGCCAATCAACCGAAAATCAGTATAACAGGCTTTTATTAAAGCTAAAACAGTTAAATAACTCATTTATCATTATTAACCTGAAATAGAAATGGTAGCATAATTAGGAAACTGCTAGCTAATGGATTGCATTATTATCGATGTATGATTGATACAATCAGCTCTATAAATAAATTAATTATGCTAACACTGATTAATCTATTCAGTAACATTTAAGATATCGGCTTTTACTAACCACAATGAACACAAATCCTCAACTGTATTTCAGAAAGCATTTTTTTTTCCTAAGTTGTCGTCCTCCTGCCCTTACTTTTATATGCCCTTCCGTACGTTTCAATTTGCTGTCATCTCCATAGTGTCCTTTTGTTCCATATTATCTTGCACATAATCCTTACATCGTTTCTTTGGCCTTCCACTAAATATATAGAAAGAAAAAATTATACCATCCACATTTATATTTAAAACTTCTGTCACGACACGTTCCTCATTCCTCCGCACCACATGCCAAAAGAAGCAATTTCCAAGCAACTTTTCGATTTTACCTTAGAAAAACACATACAAATGCTAATTCTGCAGCGAAAACAGTTATCAAACATACATTGTACAGTCTTTTTTTAAATCTTGCCCCACTCTAGGAATTTCTACCTATATCATGGGAGAGTTTACGAAAAAAAACTCACATACACATGACACCCAGATCCGGAACAATTATCTGTAGGCCATACAATTATTTATTTACATTCCTCGTCAAATTAATACTTCATAAATGTCCCTTCAAATAGTATCGTCTGAGTACTCGCCTGTACTACAAGCAGCTACTTTTCATTGGCGTCGGGTAGTCGTTATGCGAATAAAGCGCTGCATCGCTGCACACAGGTGATAAGGTGTGAACGGCTCTTCCGCTGAGTTTCACACAAGCCATTGTCATTAAAATGTTCTGCTACTTCAGGTGAAAGTTGGGGCTAAGCTACAAGTTTCTGATGAGCTTCAATTTAGTGAAAAGGTTAACTTGTAAACTTGCCAAACTTAAGTGGCAGTGGGCAGGGCACATTGCTCGCAGAACGGATGGCCGATGGGGCCGAAAGGTTCTGGAATGGCGACCGCGAACCGGAAGACGATACGTTGGAAGGCCTCCCACTAGGTGGACTGATGACCTGGTTAAGGTTGCGGGAAGGCGCTGGATGCGAGACGCACGGGATCGGTCAATGTGGCGACGCCTGGGGGAGGCCTATGTCCAGCAGTGGACGTCTTTCGGCTGAAATGATGATGATAACTTACATCATTATGTTAACTTGTATATTAAAAAGTTATTTTGTTAATATTTTTGTAAAAGGAAAACTTTGGCAGTAGCGGTACTTAAATTCCAAAAACTTTTAAGCTGTTAGAAAATTACATTAATGCTGAATGGAATATAAAGTAGGTTAGTTTAATTTATCCCAGAAAAAGACAGGGCTCCTGTGGGTTAGGCTACGGAAGTGAAATCGCAGAAAAAAATAATAGGTAGAAGAGAAACCTGTTCCCTTCTAGGCAAGCATGCTTCGCGGTTGACCACATCATCGTTTACCATTACGTGAGATAGTGGCCGATCGCGATCCTATCAATAATAAATAAAAAACATAATTTAAAAGGACAAAAATCATATTCGCAAGCTGGCTGACCAAAACCAGACGTATCCTCCGACTGCACAGCATGATTTTCTGCCCGTTAACGTCTTTTTAGTTCGCTTCTTAAGCAGTCGCGTGTTTTGATCTTTTGAATTAACTTTTTTTATTTATAACGTTATAGTTTTTTTTTTTCGAATTAGTTTTAGTATTATATATTTCTGAAAGCACAGCAATAAATTGTGCCCCCACAATATGGCGCCCAAAATTCCCATTTTTCTATTTTCTAATTTGAATGTAGCCAGTGACACTCGCAAGGTTAAGACGAATTATCAAAACTGCCCTTCGCGTTTGGTCTCTAGAACTCTAAATATGAACAAAAATACATATATATTCATACATATACTGATAAACACATTAACCTCATTCGACAGTCAGGTAAAAAGCTAGTATTTTATAGCAAAAACACGTTTAGCATTAGAATGGCAAGATTGTTGTCTATGAAGAATAAATATCATTGCTTTAAAGCTTTATTGTTCCACTGTGAGCATAATTTAGTGGCAACAGTGTATAATAATACCGTAAAGTTTAAGCGATGAAAATGTTCGCGGAATTTGTTTAACCTTTTTTTGAAACCTTCAAACAGTCAAGAATGCACACAGCTTTAAAAATACAACAGTTTCATTCATTAAAATCTTGTACAAAATTGTCAATTGTTTTGAGGAAGCGAGAGTGTTCTGTCCGAGAGGGAAAGTCAAACAATAATCAGAAGGGAGTGACGTTGAGGGCGTTCATTAGTTTATTTTCTCATTTACGAACGCTAACAAAGAATCGTGTTATTCCAGACCTTATTTTGCGATTAATTTCTGCCGGAACACAGAATTTAACAGGAGCTTTTGCAGAAGCGCAAGTTCCGTCATTCATGGAGTACTCCTCTCACCTCTAGGACGGATCTGCCAAATACCAACTTGATGCACTTAAGTCGATTGACAGACGGGCCAAGAGGCTGATCTGCAACGATGCGCTACAGCTAAGGAGTGGAATTCCCTGCCGGAGTCTTTGTTTCCTGATAACTACAACCTAGGGGTCTTTAAGTCAGGAGTAAATAGGTTACTTCTAGGCAAGCGTGCTTCTCCGTCCACCACATCATCACTTAACATCAGGCGAGATAGTGTTCAAACGCGAACCTATCACAACAAAAAAAAAAACGTTTACTCCATACAACTAGGGAAAACATTTGCACGCACACATAGATTCGTACGGCGATCTCTTCAATCAAATGACAGTTACGAGTGCGCTTGCACTCGCTGTACTTGAAGCGTATCTATGTGTGTGTGCGTTTGCGCTCATTGTATGGAGCTGACCTTCTGTACTTTACCGTGTCTTATATTGCGATTAATTTCTAAGGAGCGTGATCTATTTTTGTTCGGAAGTTGGTTGGTTGAGGTGTCGGTATAATGCTGTCTTGATGAAGTTGGACGTATTAATTAGATTTCTCGATAAGTGGTAAGCCGACTACGGATCATAATTAGCGTTGATTGATAATGATCTTATTATCATAGTATTATCGTAAATCAGTAATCTGAAGCGTAGTTGTACTATATAATTATTATTAAATGTGGGCTAGTTGCTGGCTCGATTGTTGGTTGCTGGCTCGAATGTCGAATTAATGGCTCGATTGTTGCGGGACTAAGGGCGATTTCACTCTGTGTATTTCCAAGTCATTTTATCCACTCAAATCAACCTTGACGTAGCTTCCCGCAATCAAATTGCCAGTTACAGCTTGTTACTTTATAAGAAAATAATTTTACGTTGCCGTAAGGTTGCCCTAGTCGGCGGCACGAACTGTTTTGTGGCCGGGTTTAAAATGCATGATATTTCATCCGACAACAGGTACGTAAAGGATAGACGCTATGATGAACATAAGAAATCTAGTGCGCGTACGAATACACAATCATGGTGTAAACATAATAAATGGATGATGATTAAGAACGAAAAGTAGAGCGCGAAATTTTATAAACAGACCTTTGGGAGTATGAATATCATGAATAAACTACTGAATGTATTTGTTTAAAATAAAATTATTTGCATTTTTAACTGCTAATCTATATCTATGGTGACTGTTTTGCAATTATTCTACTTTTTATAGTAATTATTTCCGAATAAAGATGCGTTGAAATTAGTGTTGTAATATGGAAATTTCGACGCTCATAACTTTCAAATATTTATTTTTTAAATATTTTTTTCCATACTGGTGTTCCCGTATGTGAAACAAACAAACATGATGACAGATAAATTGTTTTTTTATTTATTTTTTATTGTATCCCGGTAAACCGTGGAATAATCGCCATACTACGTTTGCATGGAAGAATCACTGACTGGAGCAACCTTAACGAATAATTCTAGAGGAGTAGGGGGATGCAGAAAAAATATCAGAGCATTTTCTAATAACCCACCACTCAGTTTTTTCTCTATTTATAACAGTAAGGTAAATAAATGTTCGCCATTGCGATCGTTGAAGACAAATATTTACCAGTTTTCCACTACAAATATACAGCAAAGAAATTGTTTAAATCGTACAGATTTTAAATAGCAATGCCTGAAATGCAACAGACAAAATAAACTCGCATCACAAAGGATTTGAAGCTGTCGGCGACATTTTTAAAGCGACATGAAGCGAAGTCCTCGCCATAATAGGTAATTTTGTCACGAAATTTTGACGATATTGACGCGAACAGGGCTGACAAGGCTTTAATAGAGTTGTTTTAGAATATTCTTATATTTTATTGGCATTCTGGTTGAGCCGTTTTCATTCACCTCTCTATTATATTTATTTTGAAATATTGTACCAGTGGAAGACTTAAAGGTAGGTGCTGAAAAAGTAAATATTATTTTGAGTTTGCGGTAAGTTTAACGATTTCATGGAATCTCCTTGGTTGTACGAGTACAATAGTAGTTTATCATTTCAATTTTACGCATTTGATCTTTTTTCCTACGGTATCTCAATATGATGATAGCAAAAAAAACTATTTGGTCCGTCAGTTAGATTATCTAAAAATACTGGACACTTATTTTTTCTATTGTCACGCGAACGAAAAATAGACGACAAAATATCGTTTGAAGTCACGCCGTGCTACTCTTTTGCTGATAAAGTGACGTAACAAGCCCCCACTCCTGAACATTGATGCGTTTTATCTTTGTCCATATTTATTGATTTAATAAAGCAAAAAATACGTGTTCAATATTATTTGACGGACTAAATAGAAATATAATTTTCTACCCAAGAAACATTCATAATGCTTCAAACTAAAACAAAAAGAACCAGCTACTTATACTTAGAATTTTATTGACATTTCAAAAGCAAAGCTGGTGTTGATCTTACCTATTCATTTGGCACCAAAACTCTGTTTTCTCAGTGCAAAAGCCATCCACTTTAAATTCAAGATCCGCTTAGGTACTATCTTTGACTTGGCTACGACGTGGTATCACGTCCGTCATGCCGCCTATAGATGTAAAATTTTCTGCGATAATATCAAAAACATTCCTGTTTATATAATGTGTTAATATCTTTTGTAAGTTGTTTATTTTCTTTTCAACTGTCGAAAACAGTTACTGCCATATACAAATAAGTATATGGCTGGAGCCACCATATATATATATATATATATACCATACAATAGTTCATTACAAATTATGTAGCAGTATAATAATTGAATCATATTTTTTTGGCAACAATACTAGCTAATGTCAGGATTGTTGAAAATTACATTTTATCCTAGGTTGATCGCGAACAACAACGATGAACAAAAACAGAATGTAAATAGCTACATTCAAGCCATGTTCTGATCAACCAGAAAAGTATGTTATGAATATTATTGACTCTTGACTCGCAAATCAGAACTCAAGTTTCCTATCGCCCAAAAATCTTTGGTGTTTTTGAGAAATTTCTGTGATTTTCGCAAAAAAAACGGTTTGCCAATTATTCTGTGACACATAAACATTCGCTATTGAATGTTTTACTAAATAAACTTGTATACAGTTTCGATTGTGTGCAAGTTCAATACTGCAAAAATATTCAGAATACGGAACAAATATTTGTTTTTTTAACGTTAGATTAGTATGTATCTCCCTGAATGGAGCGTATTCAATGAAAGCCCTTGTAAAGACGGTTCGTTGGAGATGCCTGGGGTTGTCAATAGCTTTCTATTATTGAAAATGTCGCGTTTCTATCTAAAACTCGTTTTAGTTTTTTTATTCGTTGCTAAGCCATAATTTTCCACTCGTTTATTTTGACTGAATTGGTGCACTGTCGCAAGTGCTTTTTTGGGGGCATTTCAATACATTGGCGTTACAATTGTCGTTAATTGCTAATGCTGTGTAGCCAGGGTCCCTAACCCAAAAAGGCCTAGTGCCCTGCACCACTTTGGCCCTCAGTAGATACGCCACTGGATGCGGAGCTTCGGTTCTGGATACGATGCGCGATTAGTAGCAATAGGAAGCCTTTGGCCGGTTTGCTTTTTGTTAAATAGTAGTGAGACTGATTGTTGAAGAACCTAATCAAAATCTGTATTAAAAACTGGTAACTGGTGAAATGAGTATAAACGCATACAATATAATATGTCTTTTTATATTGAATACTAATGTCGGTATAGATTATAGATATACAAACGAAAACTCGAAATACTTATAAGCTACTAGACCTAAAGGGAAACTTTACTGTTTGACTCAGTTCACTAGCATTTTTGTGTTGCATCCGGCCACGTATCCACTCATATGTTTACCAATTAAATCCTCCTCCGTCGCTCAAACCTAGCTCCAATTACTGGTTCTTTGGACCTAATTCCGCCTGTCGATGCACAATACGACATAGCATATATAGCGATATAGCATATATATGTAATTGTACTTGTATATTCGATCTAGTTATCTTAGCAGCTGCTCTGTGATTATATCCGTAATTGAGATGCTGACTGGGGTAACGTAAACTCTGTAATTTATTGGGATAACGGACATGTCGAAGGTCATTCCAGTAGCAAAGTTAACTCTTACGTTAACTTTGCTCACAGTTCGAGACTGTAAAACACACTTTATGGTTTGCCTTCTTTTTGTTTTTCTGGGGACTACCACAACACAGCCCAAAATCCTGAAAAAACCTAGACTAATGAAAAACGTTAGTACATACAAGCTAGTAAAACCAAAATGGTTTGTATCCCCAAACCGGGACCGCAATGCGACGGCTGCTGAATAAAGGCCTTCCCTAGGCTATGATTTCTGTAGCAGTAGAGGCAGTTGTCGGTTGTTACATCATATCGATCTAAACCCCATTTAGGTAATTTTTTTGGGCTAATTGATTATGCTATGACAATCGGTTCGAATTCTTAAAAATAATTGAAAGCCAAATTAAGTGACTCTAAAACTACATGAATGATTGGCATGCCATAGACAAGACAATATCTGAAAGAGTTGAAATAGTCTGTGATTTTCTATTATTTTACGTCATTGAACGCTTTGATAGAAAAAAAAACCCCTTGTTCTAATCTATTCTAATGTAGGTTAATAAAAATACGATGTATTCCACTTTGGGCACCCGCTTAAACGGCATCTGAGCGAATGGCCCCTGAGGTATTCCACAAACGGCAACTATCGATATTTTTCGCAGGTGCCATTAGTGGACAAAATACTACGAAAATTCTCCTACATTGCATGTTGTACAAACGCCATGATGTATGCCTAAAATTAAGACCGAGTAAATCATTTTAAATATTTAGTAAGAAAAACCTGGAACGAAATTTTGACGAGGTTTGAAAGTATTACGCTGAACACACGTATCTATCCTCAACGCAGTTACAACCGGTTATATTCTAGCTTATGCATCCAGGTGTATACAAATCCTTAACGACAGAAAACTAAGTTTAAATCGTAGAAAAATTTGAAAGATCAAACAAGGTTAATAGGTGATAGGTTAATTCCAACACCAAAATAAATGTAATAAAAAAATATACGTCTCGTCACACCTGACGAAAATACCCGCCTTCCGTAGTCCCGCTCAAATGTTGGATTTACGGGCTGAAACAGCAAGGCAATTCTCGTAGCAAAACTCAGGCTGTTGAAAAAAATTACGGAACCCATTGTAAAATGTTCGGAACCATGAAGACGCGCTCTGCCCGTACGGAAAAACCGGAGTCCGGCTCCTAATAACTGATATCTACAAACAAAGAAAGGACTAATCAAAACTATGTTACAAAAATAGTGTGAGATATCAGAGAAAGCAAAGTTCCAAAGAATAATTAATAAGAAACCACGATACTGTATACAAACCAGTTTTCATAATATAACCCTTAGTGGTAAACGAGAGGTTGAACTTTGTCTAGAGAAACTAGTGTTATGTCTAGAGTCTGTCTGACCATCTTGCTCGCTATTTTAAATAATATCGACGCTTTTAACAGCTGGTATAAAAATACAAATCATTAGGTTCTAGGTTTAAATGACGTTTTTCTTATTAGATATTTTGAACTTATGTTTACTTGTCAATCAAATTTTTGACAAATAAAAAAGGCGGGATGTCAATCCGTCTTGTAGCATTTCGCTACAGTATGTTTGTAATGCTTACATCCAGGAGTCACTGTTGATTCTGGCTTGCCGGAGTTGTTGTGGGGAAAACTTACTAGTGCATAGTAAGACTTCAGCTAGTCTCAAATGAAATGTGAATATTTTATGTAATAACTACCCCATTTAAAATAAAATCCATTTGTCATCGCCTACATTGCAGCATTTTCCAGTCTTGCGTGGGTGTCTGTGCAGCGGACATAAACGGCATTGTTCTAAATATAATCTCATGCACAGTGCGCCCGCGTTACGTAACCATGTACGTAAGCCGCTTAAAGCGCTTCGTTTATAAATAGGTGTGCTTTTGTAAATGTATTTGTAAAGCGCTTTTATTGGGCGACAAATGTCGCGTAATGTTATGTCGCCTACAGTGTTTTCGATACGGGTTTATTTGGAACCACCATGTGATAATAAGGATCGATAGTACCCCGTGTGACAACTGGGCTTATCCCAGTTGTAAACGACCCGTTGTGCCTATTGAGCTTGTTTGTTCTGTCTCCTGCTTGATATGGAGGGAAGTGGAAATTTGTATTTTTTTCCTACTCCTTTATTCTTTTCTGATTAATTTCGTTGTGGGATCCAAGAAAGTTAAATTCATTCGCCGGGACTTTGTCGAGCTTTATTGCCTCGGCGCTACTGGTGGTCGCCACTGTTGATTCTGGCTTTCAGGAGTTGCAATGGTTTGGGAATAGTGCGGTGGGATTGTCCCATAAAAAAGAACCCCGTGTGCAGGTATTCATCAAGCACAAATTTACACTATTTTCGTGTCGTCACCGAGAAAATATATAAAAGAGTCTTGTGAACATATTTAAAGAAATCAAATATTGAATTAACTTGACAACTGGATGGCATTGAGGCCACTGGTACTGATATGTAAAAATTAGGAAAGTATCAATAAACCCCACAGCCAGCACAGCTAAGGTTTCATACAATCATACGAAATCACGTTTCCAGCAGCATGTTACAGTTGGTGGCAGTTATGTTAGTTCAACATCAAAGTTGCCACCATTTATTATGTGACTCATTAGTTTAAAGTCGCCAAGCCGTTAAGGCTACAGGGCGTACCAAAATAGTAATACATCATACATACATAATATACTCTCAAAAAATTACCAGTTTTCTATGGTAGACGGGTAATAAAGATAAGTCCTCTCAAGCAACATTAAAATCAACGTTACCTATGGTTCAGCAATATTGAATGATAAGAGTGGATCCGTGCACGTTCGGTTATCTATTCCCTCACTCGACTAGTTTGACGCAAGCCGAGCTGATGCACTCTCTTCATATAGTCGTTAGTTAAATTACTATTGGTTTGAGACTAGAATTTGGTTTACATTTTCAGAATAAACTTCAGTATTCTTTGATGTTGTAGCTGGCAGTTATACAATAATATTAAATGTATTTTAAGTGGCTCTATATTAATGAGCATTAGTGCGTGCAGCGTAGCCTAGTCAGTCAGCCCTCGGTATTAGTTTAGCGACCTGGGGCTCGAAACAAAAAGTTCAATAAATGTGATTGAAGTTTACCGAAATATCAAGAGGTCAGTCCCAAACATTTTACACTTTTGACAATCTGTTGACTTTACTATTCCCAAACCACTGCAACTCCTGAAAGCCAGAATCAACGGCTTTCGCCGAGCTGTCCCAGAGAATGCAGTAAAATTAAATTAAATTTGAATTTGAACGAATTGGATATAAAAGAAAAATAGATGAAAATTGATAATGGATTGGAATTATATTGGATGATTAGATTGTTTTTGGATTGGTTGTTTTTATATTGGATTTGATTGGATTGGTTAAATTTGATTGGATCCGTACCTTTGGAGTACCGGCTCAGGAAATAGAGGAACCCATGGCCCATGGCCAAAAATAGCAAACAGTTTTCTGTCCCACAGCAGAGCAAAGGTCTCTTTTCATACAGAGAAGGCACGAGTATTATGCCCCACGCTTGCTCAATGCAGGTGCAGTAGTCCATGTACTCTGTACTAATCAAGTCGCTTGTATTATTTACTAGCTGCTGCCAGCGACTTCACCTTCGTGAAAAGTGTTTTATCATCCTAAGGGAACATCATACCGGGATAAAAAGAGACTAGACTATAATCTATCTCTGTGCCAAATTTGATCCAGATTCATTCAACCGTTCTGACGTGATTGAGTAACAACACACACAGCCATCCAAAATTTCACTTTTATTCTAATATTAGTAAGATGGCATAATTGCGAATTTTGGATCCCCATCACAGGATTCTTTGAAATAAAACACCAGCCTTTTCCAGCCTCCCATAAAATATAATAACATGATGATTGATGGTTGATTTTAGCTGCCTATACAGGATGTGACTGACACCAACGTGAAACTAAAATACCATATATTCAGTACATGATTTGGGCCCCCTAAGTGCTGGCATTTTTCGTCGGATATTGCCTATAAAAAAAGAACTGGCTTTTTTCACAAATACGACTAGCAATAAAAATACGACTTCAAAAGCGCTACCTATCAGCTGATGATCTAAAGTTCAGGACCGAGGTCAGTGACGCCGGCTAGTAAATAAACGCGGCTTGCCACCCGCACTTGCAAAAAAATGCAGATTTTGAAAAAAGATAGGTATATCGATAAGATTCATAGTCATGTATTGGTATTTTTTTTCACGATTGTATAATATATGGCTTAATAACAGACAGTATAATATCACTTGAAATAACGTTCACATGATATAATTTTCATATGCCGCAGCCGCTACGGCCCGCACGGGTGCCTATGCTTTGCCGCGCGGGCGGAAGTTGCTCTCCCTTATGCCTCCTGTATTTATATGCACCCTAGGTGAAGCGAAGAGGAACCCGAGGAGGGGCCGATCGTCAGGGCTTTTGCCGATTAAGCCGACGACGTAGCGGCCAACTAGTAGGTTGCGGTGCCGGCACTACATACAACTAGTAGGTTGGTAACAGGCGACATCGCAACTGAGGTGGGCCGCGATGTCTTATGGAGCGTCCCACGTCCCATACGATATTGCGGCTGAGGGTTGGAGGCCACGGTGGGTGAGGAGTGCCGGTATTGTGGTGCGCCGCTCTCCCTACTTTTCGCGGCCTAGACGGGGTCGCCACCGTCTGATGGCGGACGCGGTGGGGCCGCAGGGGAGGAGAAGTGTCGGTTTAGCGTTAGCCGCTCTCCCAATCCTCTGTGGCCGCAAAATGGTAGGCGGCGGGCCATTGACCTTGACCCGTCACACAACCAAGGGTGCAATATACGGGGTTGTCTGGCACCCATGTGCTGATTTGGTCCCTAGGGTGGACACGGCGTACAGTGTGTTCTGGTACGCCGGTGATGAGGGGTACTCCCCCGAGAAGGCTCCGGTTTTAATAGATAGCCGCGGCGGGTTCGCGGTGAGTGCCCGTGTTCCCGCCATAAGCGGCACTGGAGGCCACCGTGGAGTTTTAGTGGGTTAGAGTCCCACATAACTCCAGTATCTCCCAGATTCGACCTAATTCTAAATTATATTAAACGTTACTTATAGATTTTGAATATTATAGTTACTGAATATTATAATAATTGAATATTAATTTAGCTTATATACGTATGAATTACCGTAGTACCTAAAAAATGAGACAATTTTGTTGAATGAGATGCCAATCGGTTTGTTAAAATATAAATAAGTTAAATATTAAATTACAAGTGAGAGAAAATCAATCACACTATATATCAGCGTTTATAAATAGGTATACTACGGACTAGCGTACTCGATTCATATTCGAAACTGCTATAGACAGTAGCGGCAGTTCCGCATACCAATTGTGATTTTTCTTTAGTCGGGTTTTATGATTAAACTTTATATTACTTCTATAGCTTGTTTATAGAAATTTATTTTCTGATAGGCAATTTATCGATTGGCAAATAAGATGTTTCAAGAGAACAAGCACAATAGACGGTACGTACAGAAATAGAAAACAAAATTCTAGTACCTTTTTATCCATATAATAAAATCCACACATTTAAAAGGAAAAATAGACGCAAAATAAAACATTGAATATAGGTTTATTACTCTATTGTCAACCTCACTGAATAGATTTGCTCGTGGGCTTGGCAGTTTCTTTTGTCATACGGCAATTATAGTAAGAACTGCTTCCTCTCCGAACATGGCCTACATTATTTACTACTGCGGGGGTAAACAGATGTATTTGACGGGTCAATTTAATTGGTCGGTTAAGTATTTGTTAATCACACATATTGTATACGCATGAGACGTGAGATGGGCGTGCAAATGAGGTTTTTTATCGTGTTTATTATTTTGGGAAGAAATTTTAAAGAGAGATAGAATTGAATATCTATGTGTCGGTGTTATAGTCTCTAATTCAAGCAACTAATGTTAAGATTTCTGCAGACAGGCGCAATGAGACAATTTGGCAACAATAAAACGACGTGTTTTCATGAAAAATATTGTACGGCAAAGACAAATTTTATGAAAGAAAAACCTCGCCGCGTTGTCACTTCAGAACTTTCTGTAGGATCCTAGAGCCAACTATTAAATCTAGTTCCAACCAATCAATTAATCCCAAACTCATTTTCAGTGGCACTTGACTAAGGCTATGCAATACCAAGGACTCTCACACTATCTAGAACCCATTTTTCATCATGATAAGAGTACAGAAATTTTGCTAGAAAATGAAAAAAAAAACCTAGTAAGGCATGATCATTCCCTGAATTAACAATATTTAATTACAGAAGCATGTTTAAAGAGCTAGAACTAAAAGTTACACTGTAATTCATTTAATGTAATCTTGTTAGAACTTTTGCAAAACAGGCGCTAGTTTCAAATTAATTTATTAAATTTGAAACTTAAGAATTAATCAGGCTCATAATTATGAAATTTAAATAAGAAATTACTAAGGTACTACGTACATTTTTCTCAGAGCTTCTGGAGATGTTTGATTTTGGGCTACCACTATGTAAACTGCATAGATAAACAGGAAAAAAATAGGGAATGACAAAAATAATAACAAGGTAATTTGAAGAAGAATACAGGCGTGCAAAAATGATTATTTGAAAAGATTTTTAATAAGATAACCCTTGTTTTAGGGCAGCCATGAAAGTTGTGTTGACATGACGTTTGACGACTTTGACAGTTTTAAGAAGTGACGTCTTTGAGTCTTTCTTTGCTTTGTCTTTGAATCGAATGTGTTTCGGGAATTTAGTGATTTTTTCAGTTTTGCGACCCAGTTTACTACTACAAACTTTGATCGATCACTTCTCTGTTGCAATTGAATTCGTGTTGTTATTTACTGTCGAAGATTTTACGATACACGTCAATCCAACGTCATTGTCAAAATTAAATTTTTCGCACACTGTTGATCTGATCCACCATGTTTAATTTTATGTTGTGTTGCTCTTGCTCTCCTTAACCAAGTAAATATGAATTTACATAGAAACGAAGTGAAATAAAAGAAAAATAACAATAAAAAAATCGGTTACTATATTATATAGCAATATATACATATAGTGCTAGCCCAGGCTCCATACATTTCTAGTACATCTCCTTTGAAACTAAGGACAAGATTCATAGACTTACATGGTTTTGTGAAGTAAGCGTCTTAAATAAAATAAATAAAATTTTATAGAACGTCAGCTCACGTTTGCTTTTGCGAATGTGACGATTTTTTTATGCGTATTATGTTCAAATTCATAGGACTCGTTTAGTAAAGCAAAGTCAAAATTGCGATCAGTGAATCTTACACGTACCCTTCTAATCCTATTTGTCTTACTACCAATTTCTGTTTGGTTAAAATCCTGTCTATGATTCTTTCTAAACCATATGTCGGCATAAAATTTCTCCTTAAGGGTTCTAAATAGGCGATATTCTATCAACGAAAGCGTAGCGATAGCGATTGGAATAAAATGAGTAAAAAAAGTTTTTAAACGGTTTTATTAAACAGAAAGATAATAATGTACTCAAGCTAAAATAGTATATTATGCAACTAGTGAATAAAAGACGGATTTAATACGAGGGCCGTAGATGAATCACAAGTAAGTGAAGGATTCTAACGATGAATCACGACCGTAGGGAGTGATTCATGATGATTGAATCACGAGCATAGCGAGTGATTCAAGTGTTAGAATCTTGAGCGACGCGAGTGATTCATGGCCCTCGATATAAATCCGTTTTATTCAAGAGTTGCATACTATATTTTATACCATGCCTACGAGAAAAAGAAAGATTGAAGCGAAAAGCACAAGGAATGATAATAAATAAATGGTTTATTACCTTCAAAATTTACAAAAAAAAATTGAAACCCTGACCCCTGAGCTAGGTAACAGCACCTGTGTTTCAATCTCTATCTCTAACTCTATCTCTAACTCTATCTCTAACTCTATCTCTAACTCTATCTCTAACTCTATCTCTAACTCTATCTCTAACTCTATCTCTAACTCTATCTCTAACTCTATCTCTAACTCTATCTCTAACTCTATCTCTAACTCTATCTCTAACTCTATCTCTAACTCTATCTCTAACTCTATCTCTAACTCTATCTCTAACTCTATCTCTAACTCTATCTCTAACTCTATCTCTAACTCTATCTCTAACTCTATCTCTAACTCTATCTCTAACTCTATCTCTAACTCTATCTCTAACTCTATCTCTAACTCTATCTCTAACTCTATCTCTAACTCTATCTCTAACTCTATCTCTAACTCTATCTCTAACTCTATCTCTAACTCTATCTCTAACTCTATCTCTAACTCTATCTCTAACTCTATCTCTAACTCTATCTCTAACTCTATCTCTAACTCTATCTCTAACTCTATCTCTAACTCTAAATCTATCTCTAACTCTATCTCTAACTCTATCTCTAACTCTAAATCTATCTCTAACTCTAACTCTATATCTAACTCTATCTCTAACTCTATCTCTAACTCTATCTCTAACTCTATCTCTAACTCTATCTCTAACTCTATCTCTAACTCTATCTCTAACTCTATCTCTAACTCTATATCTAACTCTATCTCTAACTCTATCTCTAACTCTATCTCTAACTTTATCTCAAATCTATCTCTAAATCTATCTATAACTCTATCTCTAACTCTATCTCTAATTCTATCTCCAACTCTATCTCTAACTCTATCTCTAAATCTATGTATAACTCTATCTCTATCTCTAACTCTATCTCTAAATCTATGTATAACTCTATCTCTAACTCTATCTCTAACTCTATCTCTAACTCTATCTCTAACTCTATCTTTAACTCTATCTCTATCTTTATCTAAGTTTGTATCGAATATTTTATGCGCAAGGAGTTTGTATAGCATTGAGATGGAGTTTGAATATTATATTGGTGTGTTCTAAATTCAAACACCAAAACAGTGATTAAAAGTGCTTTTTATTCACTGTTTTCAGTGAATAAAATAAGCTTTTTAGAGGGGGAATGGTATAAATTGAATTAGTAGGTCCTAAGTACCAGTCATCACACCACTCTACTCATCAACCTAGGCCTTTGATAAGACTGAAAATAAAAACGAGGGGTGCAGTGTACCTGAATAAATAATTATTCAAATGACATTTATAATGATATGAACGGTTGACTGTTGATAAAAATTCACGCGGCCCACGATTTTATTTTTGAATATTATCCATGCCCTAGATTGATAAGGAGAGTGGTGTGATGACTGGTACTTAGGACTTACAAAATTATTTTTAGCTTTTATACATATCTTTCTTTTTAATAAAACCGTATAACTTAAAAAACTTTTCTTAGCAATTTTATTTTCAAGTTTTTAGTTTTGATGTCATTACTCAATATATGTCCCAGGTAGACATAATCGTCTACAACTTCGAGTGTAGAATCTCCGATCTGGATAGGAGTAGGTGTTACATGGACATTCAACATGGCCTATGTTTTGTCCATTCATTTTAAGACCCAATCTTTCGGGAGCTTTGCTGGTCCTCCATAATCTCAGCCTTGTGGGGGATTGTCAGGGAGTGAAAGTAAGTATGGGATAGTAAGTAATATGAACAAATTTTATAATTCTCTGCATTAAAAAAGCATTACGCGACAAAATGTTTGAAACAGATTAGAAAATGAATAGAATATAAAACATTTATTCGACACAGACACAACGCAACAGCAACAATCACAAAGAAAACAGCTGCGACAGCAACTGCCCTTAAAAGTCAAAATATTATAAACATGTTCATGAGCAATATCAAACGCCTTTTTGATATTGCCAGAGACTCAGATTTTTTTGTAAGTAACCAGGCGAGAAATTCTCCGAAAAAAAAACATCATAAAAGTTTTAACAGAATATCTCGATATTCTATCAAATTTCGAAAAGTATCGTTTTTTGTCCAAATGGCTTCTCAATATATCGGAGTATAGAAAAGTTCACAATGGGCTCAGTCTAGTAATTTTTTTTATTGCAATAACTGTATTTTGTGCCAGCAACATAGTTCTGAGACTTGTTCCACTTTGAGCAAAAGCCCGTTCAGAAATTATCAAGGGTCCGAACTACGGCGAATTTTAATGGAATATTATTAATTTTTGAATTTCTTTTGACATTTAAACTTTGAATTAATGATCTTACTTTGTTTTTGGGTCGATTATTTTTCTTTTCATGTTGATTTATGCTTGAAATTAATTTGGTCTTGACTGTTTTTAGGGTTCCGTACCCAAAGGTTAAAAACGGGACCCTATTACTAAGACTACGCGGTCCGTCTTTCTATCTGTCTATCTGTCACCAGGCTGTAACTCATGAACCGTGATAGTTAGACAGTTGAAATTTTCACAGGTGATGTGCCGCTATAACAACAAATACGAAAAATAGAATAAAATAAATAATTAAGTGGGGCTCCCATACAACAAACGCGTGTGGCAACGCTTGGCCGGTATTTAAGAAAAAGTTTCGGTGATGTTTTGGGTTTTATTATGGACAATAATAACATTTGGCATTCAATAACATTCTCTTCGACTTTTCATCTATTCTTTTTTAAGTTTTGTATCTATTTTCTAGCAACTACATAGTTGCATTTTGAAATTTACCATCCTTTGTGAACGAAAGTGTGAACAGTCATGTTTTGGGCATATTTTCTCCATCGTAGAACTCACTGTCAAGAAGCTCACTATTGCCATTACCCATAAAAAGTTCTTATTTTCATGACAAAATTTAAATGACAGAAACTGTATTGCACAAACATCGCTTCAGTATTTCAGTGATTAAACAATACTGCTCAAATTTATATCACGTAATAAATTAACCATTTTGTGATGGGAAACAGCTCCGTGAAATCACAAAACGTGAGCTATAATTATTTTTCAAGATATAGTCAATAAATACAAGGCTCTGTTAATTTATCAGTACTTTTTCTAATTTAAAAATATACTTACGCTTTGTTTGAACTTATTGTTTCCATTGTCACATAGGGGTTTAATGTGGTTTTGCATTTTATGCTCCTGATAAGTAACATTATGTTATTATGTTGTATTAGCTTCTGCCCGCAGGTTCACCCGTTCAAAAACCACCGGAATAAAAACTATCTAAATACTAACTTCATTTGCAGTTCGACCAGGCTTGACCTGGGAGTTGTGATATCCCGCAGTAGCCTGGTGACGTCGACGTGGTCGAATATGACGAGGGGCAGCGTGCGCAAATCCTTCGCCATGAAAGTCGGCACGTCGTCCGGGTCGGTATCCTTCAGCTCTTTAATAGTGTCCTGGAGACTCCTCTCTCCTTTTTCATCCCTCCTACGGGACGGTATTCGGTCAGCCATATGTAGCGACTCATACAGCAGTGATTTTGCCCTGCGTATCTCCTCTTCATTTAAGTTGGACGTGCAGATCTGTATCACACTGACCTCGTCCATGAAATCCAGCTGATACTGCAGGAATGCCAGGACCTTGTCGCCACAAGTTCTTCCGAACGCATGGTGGCAGCGGCACTTGCCACGCTCGGCACAAATTAAATAATTTTTGCGTTCTGTGTAGTCGTGTCCGATTGCAATGGCTGATCGCACTGCACTGCACTGTTTAGCAGCTAGCTTTTCCATCATGGTTTGCAGTTGCTGACAATAGACATCCGTCGTAATCGTCTGGCCAGATTTAAGAAAGCTGTAGTGAACGACACCGGCACTAGTACATCAAACGCTCACAAGTAATTTTTTAAGTAAATTTTCGCTTAATCCTGCCCGGATTTGGCTGGTTCGCCAGGGTTCAGCCATTGAGATGATCCACTTTTCATCACAGGTAATGATTCGAAATAAAATGCCTTCATTATTGTGCCGGTTGAGTAATGTAACGTAGCAGTCGTCGCGCGTTTGTCGGTTTGCTGCACTCAATTCATGAGGTACCCACCTTTCAAGCTTTTTTACCTTTCCAATTTGCTTCATGTGGATTAAAACAGTTTTATCACTAACATCGCAGCCTGCAGCTAACTCGGACTGCAGGACTTGTTTGCGATGGATCTGCTTCCACAATAGCCTTCAATTCTTTATTATTAACTTTGGTCTCCGGCCGTCCACGAAGCTTGTTCTGCAGGTCGAAATTTCCAGAACGAAAAGGTTGGAACCAAAAACGCACTGTGTTTTCTTTTACGACACCGTCGCCATACACATCATTAATCCTTCGAGCCGTTTCTGCAGCACTGGTGCCATGATGGATACTCGTAAATAACGCGATATTTCAAGAATTCAATTTTGTAATCTGACTGGCGCAACGAAAAACCAAAAGAGGAAAAAACAAATCAATTTCGGTTTTACCAAACACCAATAGCATGAGTTAATAGCTGTATAAATTTAAAATTGCAATTCCAAACCAAAGAGGAGATATTTGAGATCAAAATGGTCAGTACGACAAAACGCAAATTTCATAGGTAAGGACCTAACGCCGTGGTACGGAACTGAACGCGATCGATGTACAAAAAATAATCAGTATAATCAGTACAGTACGTCGGTATTGAAATGGACAAGTGTTCAATTAGATGACCAATATAGCCGAATGTAACCCTATGTTATCAACCCTTGATTTAATATATAAACTGAACTCCCAAGGTACAGAAAAGCAAAACTTTTTTTTACTTTTAATAATAAATAATAACAAACTTCTTTACTTTAGTTGAGCACCTCAGCAAATCTCATCAAGCCAGCACTCACCTCCTTTGCAGCAGGCAAAATGTGTGTAGGTGGAAGTAAATCCACACCATCTTGGCCTCTAGTTTCTATAATGTATGAATGCATGACATGCCTGACGTGGTACATCCAATCCATGGCGGTTCCACCATTTCTTTTCCCCTTTGTTCCGATATCACGATTTAGGAACGGTTCGTTACTGATTTTTCGCATCGCCTGTCAATAAAAAAGAAACATAAAACCTCACCTGTATACCCCGAAATGGTTTAATAGGACAATCACAATTTGCCTGCTATGTTTAAGTCCCGTTTAATAGGAGACGAATAATGCAATAATCATCATCAGTCTATAGTAGTCCAAGGCTGGACATAGGCCTCTCCAATTGCACGCCATTTGATTCGATTTTCGGCAATTCATATCCAGCCATCCAGCGAAGACCGTCACTCCACCTAGCCTGAGGCCTGAAGGCGTCCTACCTTACGTTTACCAGCTCGCAGTCTCCACTCAAGAACACGTCTACCGCAACGGTCATCGGTTCTACGGCGCATATGGTCGGCCCATTGTCACTTCAGCTTGCTTATTCTGTGAGCTATGTCCACAACTTTGGTTCTCTGCCGCATCACCTCGTTTCGGATTCGATCTCTTAGAGAGACTCCGATCATAGCCCGTTCCATAGCTCACTGAGTGACTTTGAATTAATGCGCCAGCCGTATCGTGAGTGTCGACGTCTCGGCCCCATAGGTTTGTTTTAAAAAAAAAACATTGCCCCACACTAGGAATTTCTTCCTGTATTGTGGGTGCGTTTACAAACAAATAAACTCACATACACAACACCCAGAGCCGGAACAACTATCTGTAGGTCATACAAATATTTGTTCCGTGCGGAAATCGAACCCGCGACACGCAGCGCAGCAGTCAATCGCTCAACCACTGCGCAAACCGTGCGCCCAAAATAGGTAGGTCATAATAGGTAGGACGCACGGATTGAAGACTTTGGTCTTCAGGCTCTTTAAAACTCGTGACGAGAAGCCTCGACGAAGTTTTCCAAACGCCGCCCAGCCTAGCTTTATTCTTCTATTAGCCTCCTTCTCAAAGATTTTCTTACCAAACTGCAAACTGAGTTTTTCCAAGGTAAATGTATTCTCGAACAACTTTGAGAGCAGCGCCATTGACCACAATCGATCCAGGAGCGACGTGTGAATTGAACATAAACTGGGTTTTGTCCAAGTTCATCTGGAGAGTAATGCGTGCAGAAGAACCGGCTAGACCGTCCAGCATTTGCTGCAAGTCATGCAGCGACTCTGCCATTATGACGATGTCAGCCGCAAATCTCAAGTGTGAGATTTACTTGTCGTTTATATTAATGCCTCGTCCTTGCCGGTCCAGCGTGGTAAACATATCCTCCAGCGCGTTGTTATACAATGTCGGGGAAATAACGTCCCCTTGTCTAACCCCACGATGCAGTGAGATATGCTTAGTTTGCCGGTTCTGACTTTGGACGGTCATTGTTGCATCAATGCAATCATATTACCACTAAACACAAATGTAGTCTTCGCGAGACCATTGAAAAATATCTAAAGGACTGCCCAATAACACTGCCTAAAACAGGCATAAGATATCCCAGGCAACGAAAGTAAGCTAGAAAACAGCTAGGATATAAGAAATATGGCTCTGCCTAAATAGTCCATTGGTCAACAATATTCTTCTAAATATAAGTAAAAAAACTCACCAGAGCAATTTGTTTGGTCATTGAAACATGGTCATGGTGGTCCTCATGCCGATGTGTTACTGGATATAAAACCTTCGTACCCCCTGAATGAACTGATATATATCCTCTGAAATGTACGCCGTGTGCGTCTGTCAGTCTCTGAAACAGTTGAACTTAGGAATCAGTGGTTGATTTGGGGAATAATAAAACCCTTGGATTTCCTGTACACGGACACATAACAGTCTACGTGAATGTCGAAAATAATGCCACGGAAACGTACAATTGTGATAAAATTTATCCCATGTCCTAATACAGATCATTTTCTGCCTAAGTAAGTGCCAAATCACGTGGAAACCAAATCTGTTCAGAAGTTAAGGCGTCATATATTTACAAACATCCGATTTCACATTTGTAATATTAAGAAGAAGGTATTAGTAGCATATAAAAAGATAGGATAGAATAGTAGGTACTGACAGTTTTATCGGCATCCCAAACTTTTACAGGGATGGTAGTTTTGTATGTATTTATTGTTTGGACTTTTCGCAAATTTAAGTTTATTTAATAAACTCATCATTTGTACACTTTTTATCTGAGTGCCGAAGGAGGCTAATGTTTTTCAACCTATTACCTACTTGACTTAAATTTTATCCCTTTCAATCCGGTTCCATCTTATGTAGATCATTACGATCATTCTTAATTACTTTCGTCGTCGTTCTGTACGTATTGGTTTATCAAAATTTTTGCTTACCTGAAATGCTTTCGTTTCTTCCTCAGAGAAAGCCACAGGTCCACAATATTTGTCGCTACATATATGATGTGAATAGCCATCTGCGCCCCAACTGTAACTTAAGATGAAAACAGAAAAAAGTGCCAATTTTATTATGACACATAATCCTCGGGCATGACGAATCATAATTTATTTGGATTTTTGACGTATCCGTGATTTTTCTAAAACTTATAACAATGGTAAGACCTACTTTCATATATAAATGGATCCGAATGGTGGACCACAAAACTTATGTATGCATGGCAGTTGCGTGCACCTGAGATGACAATACTAAGAGATATGTGTGGTGTTACATCTTAGTCTATTGAGATGATATAATAAGATCACACTGCAAAAATCTGCAGGTATTTTGTTTTTGCAGGAATCAGGTTTTTTGATTAAACTAGATTTTTATGTATGACTAGTTGTTGGCCGCGACTTCGTCTGCGTAACATTAGTACTTTGAACATTATTTTTTATTATTTTAATGAAAACTTTTTTATATTGCGCCATAATATTATAGGTGTGTATGCCGCATTACTTGAGAAATTTTTAGTTCACCATACAAACTTATAATTCCCCGCCCACATAGGATGATCGCTGGAATAAAAACTATCCTATGTCCTTGCCAAGGTCACAAACTATCACCATAACAAATTTCATCTTAATCGGTACTGTGGTTTAAGCGTGAAAAGGTAACAGACAGACAGACAGAGTTACTTTCGCATTTATAATATTAGTATGGATTGTGAATGGAATAGATTAAGTTTTGTTTTTTTTCTCTCTGCTCTACGCTAGGCACTTCTCTTGTATCGTGCGTACGTATGCCACATCATTTCGCTCGCAATTAGCCGCCCTTTATGAGTTGCCAGGTTTTGCAGGTAAACTCGCAACCCACAGCTCAACTCTACAGCAACCTTTTCTACTATCATATTGTATCATTCATGAAAATTAAGTTTAATCAAAAACCCTACTACATTTTGCGTTGACCCATATAAATTGGTATAAAAACAAGAGAAGAAAATGGTCGTGGTCGTTTAACAAAGCACTAATGAGTCTTTAAAATCATCATTCAGGAATAATGATGCATCCATTCATGAGTTATTGCACTTCTACATAGATACTATCTGTATAACATCCTTTGTTGGAGATCCGAAATTAATTAAATAACAGATAATATTTAAAAATCCTCGACACATTTTTATTTCATGCTACATAATTTTTAAAATCTTAAGTGGCTGTGGGCATGGCACATTGCTCACAGAACGGATGGCCGATGGGGCCGAAAAGTTCTGGAATGGCGACCGCGAACCGGAAGACGATACGTTGGAAGGCCTCCCACTAGGTGGACCGATGACCTGGTTAAGGTTGTGGGAAGGTGCTGGATGCAAGACGCACGGGATCGGTCAATATGGCGACGCCTGGGGGAGGCCTATGTCCAGCAGTGGACGACTTTCGGCTGAAATGATGATGATGAAATAGAAGAAATATTTTTTCTAGGAGTAGACACGCTTCGATCGACAATCTATTGAACACGTAATTATGACACGATAGTTTGCGACTACAACCCGATTCATACAGAAAAAATCAAGAATAATATTTGAACGGCTTAAGATATCCCAGGCAACGAAAGTAAGCTAGAAAACAGCTAGGATATAAGAAATATGGCTCTGCCTAAATAGTCCATTGGTCAACAATATTCTTCTAAATATAAGTAAAAAATCTCACCAGAGCAATTTGTTTGGTCATTGAAACATGGTCATGGTGGTCCTCATGCCGATGTGTTACTGGATATAAAACCTTTGTACCCCCCGAATGAACGCTTCGATCGACAATCTATTGAACACGTAATTATGACACGATAGTTTGCGACTACAACCCGATTCATACAGAAAAAATCAAGAATAATATTTGAACGGCTGAACCGATTTTCGACAAACATAGCTCTAGATAGAACACTCTCGATAAAGTCAGCATATAAACAAAAAATAAGACAAAATCGGATCATTCGCTTAGAAGCTATGATGTCACAAAAAGATACACAAATACACAAACACAGAGGTACAAACGTCAAACTTATAAAACCCCTCTTTTGCCGTTAGGGGTTAAAAAGAAACCAATTATAAGAAGAGCAGGAAAATACTACCTAAGGGTTGGTCCTACTCCAGGAACAACCCTGGCTACTTATTGGCTTCAAAACGAAAATGCCATCACGTCTATTGGCGCGAAAAAACATCAAAATAAATTATCCTTTCCACATATATCAACAGAATGTAATTTCATGTCGAGACAAAGAAAATTTCGTGTTTTTATGAATTTTTGATTGCATTCTCTGTATCGGTTACCTCCACAGGGCTTCGCAACTTGTTTTTTTTGATGTGAAACATCTATAGGCGCACGTGAGACCGATTTCTGGCGTGGCGACGCGTCGCCACGCGCAATCGACTGTGCGTTTCTCTCTTTTATAAAAGTGATAGATATTTTTCCGTATTGTGATCAAAGGTATCTTTGAGCTGCGTCTCAATAAAGATAAAAAGACGGGCTGGAGCTGAATGTATTTTTTTATTGCCTATAAAAACTCAATATGTGAAAAACGATGTTGCTTTCATGGACTTCCTCTCTAATGGTTGCAGGCGCTTCGGCAGAGCATTTTACAAGGGTTTGATTCGGAAGAGCATGAGAAAGGGTCAGTGCAAGTTTCTTCTTCTGAAACTTCCCAGTATAAGCCTGGTGTAAGGCTTAGTGCCCAATTCGTAGCAATATTCTCGCCTCCTATAACATGGTCCTTCAAACATATCGACAAAATGTGGGTATATCCAGGAACATATGCACATGGCATAGCTCTTCGTGGATCATGTTATTATATTAAGTTTTTTTTAAAACAAAATGTAACTATTTCTTTTATTTACCGAAAGACTACAGTAGACCATAGAAGAGCTTTTATCTTAAGTCCAATCCTTCTTAATGATAAACTAGCTCTTACCCGCGACTTCGTCTGTGTAGCATTAGTAATTTCAAATAGCCTATTTTTCATATAGCGCAATAGTATTGTAAGTGTGTACGCTTTTTTTTTGGGATAAACCCAGCGCACTATTCCCAAACCACTGCAACTCCTGAAAGCCAGAATCCACAGTGACGACCAGACCAGAAAAGCGCCGAGGCAATGAATCTCGACGAAGTCCCGGAGAATGCATTTAACTGTCTTGGATCCCGCAACAAAATTAATCAGAAAAGAACAAAGGAGGAGTAAGAAAACAAAAACATATTTCCACTTCCCTCCATATCAAGTATGAGACAGAACAAACAAGGCCAATAGCCACAAAGGGTCGTTATAAACTGGGATAAGCGCACACCACGGATAAAAATTAACATTAAGATTAATGGGTCCTAACATTGTGAGCTTTTATATTTGATTCCAATAATAGGTATGGCAAAAACGCTTGAACGCACGGCAATTTGTTCTAGGTGTGTAAGCTATTTTGCTTGAGAAATTATTGGTTTACCGTACAAACTTCCAATTTAAGGATAATTGCCGGGAATACAACAATCCTTTGTCTTTCCCCGGGTCTCAATCTATCTCCATACCAAATTTCATCTAAATCGGTTTAGTGTTTTAAGCGTGAAAAGGTAACAGACAGACAGACAGAGTTACTTTCACATTTATAATATTAGTATAGATAAATATTTTTGACACACTGAGGCCCTATCTTTTAACTACGTATCTATGATTTCTAACAAGCTCTATATAATTATTCAAGAGTGATAAAATCCAAACACATACAAAAACCATCTCATCCCATAAGGTGTGTTTAGTTTCGTTACAATTTGGGTATGTAACATTAAACTTAGGGGGAGAACGTTCCCACTCGACTCAAGTTTATAAATAGGGGTAGCTGGCTCTGTAATAAAACGCCAGTTATAATAACAGCGTCGGCAGCCGAGAAATATATAGCCATAGAAATTACTGCTAGAGAAAGTTTGCTATTCTCATTAAAATGATATCGGACTAGCTTTTGGTCGCTTCTTTCGTTCAGTTTTAAAAGATAAAGGCGCTTATATTTCATCAGATCTAAATACGTCGCCAAATTTAGAACCTTATTCCAATAAAGGGTCATAAGGGAGCAAATTGTTTTGTGCTCAACGGTTACAAGAAAATTGTTAGTGCCCTTAAAGACTCGAGACAATACGGGATGCCTTATCCAAATTTTCCAAAAAGAACCACACAAAATTATCTTAGGGAAAGTTGGATATTGAGCAATTACCGCTAGTGACCTTGAAATTATACAAAAAAGCCTCTGGACAGCACTTCACGAATATAAATGAGTGACCGAAAGACCACATGGCTACCAAAATTGTATTAAAAATTCAGAGAAAAGCTTCAAAATAAGTACCCGAAGTACTAATAGTGGATTTGCCCGAATTAACGCCGTCCTTTTCTCATTAAATACAGAGTAGCGTTCCTTTTGCCTGCTTTGTTGTGAATTTTAATTATTTTTTGCCCCTTTTTCATACTTATATTATTTACTTGCCCTAATTTCGGGTAAAAAAGATGCCTGTAGTTATCTTTTATTTCTGAAAGTTTGCTTTCAGCTAAATACGACTTTGTTTTTTTATATCTAGTCGCTTTTATACAGTTTGCGTTTCTTTTACGTTTTAAATGGTTTACTAAACTAAACCTGAAACATAATTACTTACCCATCAAAAACATAAATGTGAAAAAGGGAGCCAAGTTCAATACTAGGAATATGCGTGGTTGTTGATAACTCCGACAAAAGAATTGAGATCTAAATGGTTGCCAAGTACTGTATCCTGAAATTTATTTACGAGAACATAAAACATTCTAAAATAAATTTAATAACACAATTTCATGCTTTTTCTGCTACAAAAATATTTGCTGTTTTAAAATATAACTTCTTAAGTTTGAATAGTCGAATTATTTATATAAAGCAGATAACTTAGGATAAATTCTAGCTCATGATTTGACTTGGCTGTGTCCCCCGTTCCTAATAAAAAAGTGTTGAACAATAAAGCTGATTTGGGATTTAAGACAAAGAACTAAAATGTCCTTGTCTAGTATTGTTGCTATTGAGAGAGAGGCTCGTGGGAAAGACCGCGTGCAAACCCAGACTGAAAGAACCGGTCGAAAATAGAATGATGAGTTTTAGTTTTCATTAAAATTTTATTTCAATAAAACCCGAGACTAGACCCCGTGGTTGGCCATCCACGCCCACTTGAAAAAGTCACCCTGTATAACCTAGCAATAATGTCGAAATCGTGAACGAAACCATCGTAATGAAAACTGCAAGTCCTTCGGTCAAAAATAGGAACATACGTGCCATCCACCAACCAGCACTGGGCTCGTGGTGGTAGATTACGGTCCACTCCCGGTATCCTCAAAGAGAAGGCCTGTGTGTCAGCGGTGGTATGTACAGTCAAGGGTCAAAAGTGCAGTCATACTCTCCCAAAACTCAAATGGCTAGTTTTTGTAGAAGAAGTTAAATTATCCACAACTGATTTAATATTTTGTATATAAATTAAAGTATAGATTATTCCTACTAACTGCGAAAAGTTGAAATTCTGCTGCCTACATAAAAAATGCCTTTTCTGTTTTGGTAGAGTGTGACTGCACATTGACCCTTATAGTACATGCTAGCGACACAACTACTATCTATATTAGTAATGTGTATATAGTAGGTAGGCCAAAGATAAAGTGGAAGGATTGTGGCAGGAGTGATATGAAATAAAACGAAGTGATAGGTGAAGCTTGACAGTAATGGAAGAAGAAAAAGTGTTGCTCCGACCTCAAGTAACATTTAGTAACATGGGACAAGGGCAGGAAGATGAGATGATGATAGATAGTAGGTATTTATTTTAAGCTAGCATAAGATACGAACTAACAAATTATCAAAATATAAAATGATAAACAGACCCTAATACTAAAGACTGTTTTAATCCTTTACACACACCAACGGCAATCGGTATTTGGTGGACATCCCACCCGTACACATAAAGCGTTTTGGAAATACTTTTATTGCGCGAACAGCTAAGGTGTAGAATATCCTGCTGGAGTCTGTGTTTCCTGATAGCTACAACCTGGGTGGCTATAGGTCAAGAGTAAATAGATTTCTTGTAGGCATGCGTGCCCCATCGCCGACCACATCATCGCTTACCATCAGGTGAAATAGTGGTCGAACGCGAGCCTATCAATAATAATAATAAAAAAACAAGGTACACCGCACACAAGAAAAGTTTGTGCTTACTCAAAATTCCTCTCAAGATTTATCCCGTAACACATTCCGCTCAACTTTCGTCTATTTTTCTTCCACAAGCGGTCCGTAGTTATACTGTACTCATAGCCATCTGGATTCAGAACTGGTATAATGTGCCTAAAAAGGAAAAAGGGAAGATTAAAATACACTCTTAACAATACAGAATAGCTGTGAGGTACCATTGATCTATGAGATTAACAGCCAGTTTCTGAAACGCTAGGTCCCAATTTTTCTAAAATCTATTAGATCTAACTAATTTTGGTGAAAATGGGACTGACTTAAATGTTAAGCTTTTAGAGAATGTTTCCCCCTCATAGCTAAAATATTTAACATGCATGGCTTTCAATAACTATATCCGAGAGAGCTCCTTGTCTGCCCTTCGTGCCTATCAACTTGCTTCTTTCAGGATCTGAACGTGGCGAATGACATAGCTGTCCAGGTAACTACATATTCATCATCATAATTTCAGCCGAAAGACGTCCACTGCTGTTCAAAGGCCTCCCCCAGGCGTCGCCACATTGCATCTCGAATCCAGGGCATTAAACACATAAACAATTTCAATTTAGTGAAATTGAACCTAATCAGCAGTTAATATTAACATCATACCAGTCTCTTTTGGTGACATAAGCAGGCTGTTGGTAAAACTTCTTAATGACAGAGTCGATGAAGTACAGTGTTGATACGACTGACGTCCACTCCCGAGCTTGCATCCCACCAGTCACCAGTATCGCACTATTGTGCAGATTTCCGTTTGTTATTTTTAACATCTTAAAAATAACACAATAATAGTCAGTCAAAAACTGACTAGGAACAATAATTAAAACTCTTGTTTTTAATGTATTATACATTTTTTTATAACTATAAAAAATATAATTTTATAATTATAAATATAAAAACGTTCTTAATGTTAAAAAGGAAAATTTTGTTCAATAGATTTTTGCTTATATAACTCGACATAATGCAGAGAACAACTGATTATCTTTAAGAGTAGATTGATACAGGGAAAATATGACAAAAAACACGTTGTATTATAATAAAGAAAGAATAGAAAAGCTACATAAAAATATTTTAAATCATTATTCTCCTTGAATCACGGCTCAGATATAAACTTAAACAATACTTTTTTTCAAGTCCCTGCTTGAAGAAAAGTATTGCTTAAAGTGTTTGTAACACAACATTATAAAATGTGTATGTTTTACTTTGATACTAAGTATTTTATTCGATAAAGACCGTCTATTAATAAAAAAATAAGTAAGTCTCATATTTTATTTAAGGTTCTTATTTCGAATTTCAGGAAACTCAATGACTATTTCGCCCCTAGTCGTGGCATCAGATCCTAGCGCGATCCAATTTATGTTAATTGCGTCGATAGGCGATATTGTACAAGCAATTTCCAAGACAAGTTTCTAATACCGAATTGGTCGAATTGCATCGTATTGCGTCCCGTAATTGCTATTTCGCTAAAGAAAAATCGCTTATCGATGTGATATAAATCGAATCGCGTCGACTCATCAGAAACGTCGCTAAGTTAAGTAAAAATCTTACATAAATAGGTCTGTTTTGTGATGTCTTCCCGAGAGTAACGAGCTTGCAATGCGTTGGATACGTTGTGGCCAGTCTGTTTAAGTAATCGTTGACTTCACGTAGTGACGGATATGCATTCCACGTAAATGTTTCTCCAGACAAAGCTTTAATTGTAAAAAAAGACAAATTATTCATTTAGTGGGAATGGACATGGAAATAAAAAGTTTGCCCTATAAAACATAACTTGGCCATGTCAGCATACATTACGAAATATTCTATCGTGACATTACTAAAAAGGACAGCGATAGTTTTCCACAATAACTTAGTGAAAGATTTTTAATGACATCTATTTTATTTGTAAAACACATATTTGTACGCCTTGTTGGGCAAAACATGTTTGTAAGCGCTAAATAACAATTGAATATCCTGCATGCCTATCGTATGTAAACACATCTTTTGACAAATAAATCATATTTATCATAAGAAGGAGGATTATAGAAACACGCATTGCGATGGCGAATTTGTTTCGTTCTAATATGACCGAAGACGTACAACAAGACGTACGGCAATGCACCACCGGTACATGGTGGACATCCCACCCATACGTAAAAAGCGTTTTGCGAACACTTTCATTATGTGCACAGCTAAGGAGTGGAATTCCCTGCCGGAGTATTTGTTTCCTGCTAGCTACAACCGTGGGGTCTTTAAGTCAAGAGTGAATAGGTTACTTCTAGGCAAGCGTGCTTCACCATCGACCACATCATCGCTTACCATCAGGCGAGATAGTGGTCAACCGCGAGCCTATCGTTCAATAAAAAAAATCCTATGTTTGACCAAATAGTGGCGTATCTTTACTATAATCATCATCAACATTTCAGCCAAAAGACGTCCATTGCTGAACAAAGTCCTCCCCAAGTAATGCCGGACCTCGACCCATCCAATGGCCCGGTGCGTCTCGCATCCAGCGGATTCTTGTAGTTTTAGCCATAGTCTTCTCAGGTCATCGGTCTACCTAGTGGAAGCTGCGCCCAACGCTGCGTCTTGTGGTACGCGGTCGCCACTCCAGAACTTGTCGGCCCCATCGACCTTTCGTTCTACGAGTAATGTGCCCTGCCACATAAGTTTGCTAACTATATATAAGTACCTAATTGTATTAAATACATTTTTCAAATTGTTCTAAAATTTCAATGTTTTTACCATGGCGCTTAGTGGGAAACGTTTTCACTAAAGCCTCGTCCAGTTTTCCACGGACATCGCTAATCAAGACTGTATGATTCAATCCATGTTCTTTCAGCAAAGTAGTAATGTTATCCTGTTCCTCATTGGAAATGAAAAAATCTATTGTTCTGTTATCTCTTATCCAAATGTCTTCATCAAGCGTTGCTGTACAAGATTAAAAATGGAAATAATTTCAATATAATGATAAAAAATTCTTCAGTGCAGTTGTACATTATTGACCGTGACGAACGTGATGTAATTCAATTGGTAAATGCTTCTATGTGGGCAACAAACAAACCTGTGGAATTTGTCATTCTCATACCTAAGATTATAGTTAAACTGATATTGTTACTAGTGTGTTCTCAGTTACGATGCGAGATGATCAACCCGTTAGCTTTGTTTTAACTCCGTTTAGCTTTTAGGTATTGAGAAGCATTACATCATGTTCACTTTCATAATTACATCGACGGTTCGAAGCAATGTGAAAATAATCAAGGCCACATACCTCTTTCATAGAATTTATCTAACACACTGTCATCGATATTGCCTTGAGCTCTCCATAAGTGTATGCGTTTAAACTCAGTTTCGGCTAGAATACCTGAAATAATAAAATAAATAAAAATTTACTACAAAAAAAAATCAGGAAGTATATTAGACACAAAACACAAAATAAGTACACAAAAATAACCTTTTAGAGTTAAAAACAGAACAATCAACTTAATCATATCTACATTGAAAATTGAATAAATTCTCAGAAAGGCCACGATATGAAGTTTTATAGACTTATAAAACAAGAGTACCAATGTACGTTTGCTAACAAAATTAATTGCTGGAACATAATTATTTAGAAAGGACTATTAAACATTCAAGACCTAAGATGCCTACAAGAGTTACTCTTTAAACAAAAGATACGGTCCGTCAAAAGTTTCAACAGAATTTAGTGAAATTAAATAAAAAGTAGAAAAATTTAAATTAAAAATATTTAAGTATTAGAGTCTGGGATTACTCGGTGCTAAGTTGTTCAAAGAGTCGTAAGTGATATACAAAATAAAAGAAAAGTATTTTAGTTGAAAATTGTGTTATGTAACAAAACTAAATGTACCAAACTCAACAGTCTAATCAAATAATCTCATACCTGTATTCCTTGTATAACCGTTTATGTAAATTCGCCCGCGTGAATGTCGAAAATTATCCGGAAGGAACATATTCCCGGTATAAAAAGTATCTAAAAGCACATTTCTGACTATAACCTATTTATGTGACAAATTTCATCCAGCCATTTGAGCGTGAAGAAGTTACAAACTTACACACTCACACAAACTTTCGCCTTTATAATATTAGTGTGATTAATACGCGTATATTAATTGATATATTTAATGATATATTAATTTTAATTGATATATTTAATGATTAAATAAGATGGTACTATCAATCTATGTTGAGATCGTACGTTCATACCGCATAATATTTGGATTTCAACCGTATGAACAGTGTGATGAATGAAAAATGGAGTTACGACAAGTACAATGTGAAACCAAAATAATCAACACGTTTTCTTTTACCACTCTCCATTGTCAAGCGTAACACTATCATTTACTTCCTTTTTCTTTAATGTCGTTATTCATACAATCCATCTATATTTTGTTGGGCCACCACCTACCACTTACATTTACGCTCATCAGATTTTTAGTTACATAATATCATTAATTGCATTCCTATTCTTATTAAAAAAAACACTAAAATAATATGTACTGTTTGATTGTCATGCCATTGAGGGCCGATTCTTACAGGGTACAAAAATCTACCCATACTTAACATTATGAATATGAAAGCAACTATGTGAGTCTGGTTTTTGTTACCTTTTCAGACTTAAACGGCTGAACAGATTTGAGTAAAACTTGAAGCACAGGTGGAACATCTGGCTTTAAATTTTAATTTCAACAATCCTTTCAAAATCTAGTATCTACAAAGAGAGATGAATAAAGATGCACCACGAAAAGGAACTCGGCGTCACCGAGTCTATTACCAATCGAAGGCAATTTGAGCATTGTAATAAGCTAGACAGGGTAACTTTGATACAATGACGTACCGACCAAGTTCAAATGAGTCAAAAGCGACTGGAAACTGAACTTTCACGTTGAAAAGGAATTTATGCATTTCTGACAGTCAGAAAATTTTTTATACAGGACAGAGAAGTTTGTAAATCTATCCTGATATTAATTGTCATTAGTATATTAGTTGCTAAAAAGGTGTTAATTTTGAAAGAAAATATTATCGATTAACTAAATCGATGAGATTTTATTTAAAAATTTAGCTTATTTTAACAAGTTATTGCCATTCTGAATTATTAACATCAACATTGCCAATACAAGAAAAAATATTGCCCTAGCGAATAATTCACATACCTACTACGTCTTTACTATATTAACACTGAAAACTATAGGCACTATTTGACAACTCCTTTCCACGCAAGCATAGAGGTCAAAATCTAGGCAGTCCTTAGCAGCTCTCTATGTAGAAATGCAGTGTTCTAAGCCACCTTGTTTGAGCTTCTTCTACTTCTACACTCCCAGTTAATTGGTGTGTACAAAGCCACGTCACTAAGAATCTTAGTGCTAATTTAAAATCAAC
The DNA here is from genome assembly GCA_964057195.1 of Orthosia cruda. Classification (NCBI taxonomy): domain Eukaryota; kingdom Metazoa; phylum Arthropoda; class Insecta; order Lepidoptera; family Noctuidae; genus Orthosia; species Orthosia cruda. The sequence continues at coordinate 9,565,900 of OZ059834.1, forward strand.
AAAACTAGTGGCTGCTTGAAAGGATAGACAGGACGAGACTATATTGTCACACCTGTAAGACATTCGCATTTAGTTTTTTTTTAATCTTATTTTATGTATAATAAGGGGTGAGCCTATGGCCGTTAATCAGGCACAACCCCATACTTCAAGCTACTTTAAAAAAAAAAAACACAATACTTGTTCCGACTTGGCATTGAACCCGAAATACCGCGCTTAAAAAAAGCGCTTAGATACGACTTGTACACTAATAGGAAGAAAAATGATAGAGATACTACTATTATGTGTTCACTAAGACAGATTTTCGTTGCAGGGAATCAATCAGTTTTATTTAGCATCGAAAGGTTTTATTTGGTAGGAATCCGGAAAGTCGAATTTATCTATTTCAAAAGTAAACTTGTGAAAATATGTCTATAGCAATACACACTTAAATCGCACTAATTGTACTCTACAACAGGCTTCGACATTCTGTCATCGGCATACTATTCACATTTCCAATACATAACTAGTGGAACCAGTGGAATAAGTTCCTAGAATATATGTACGCTCTGACGTTCCAAATGTATTGTATTGAACATACATTGGATTCAAGATTGAAATAACGATTGATTGCGAACGGGATTACATTCAAAGTTATGCTGTTTGGCAATGGATCGATTTATACACTGAGTACAGAGTATTTATGTTGTTCGATCTGACACGTCCTTGAAAATTACATTACAGGTTGTTCAAAATACAATATTATTAATTATAAAACCTTTAAATAAATTAGCGTTTTTCGTTTTCCTCTCAGCAAACTACCATGCAATACCACATATTTTGATACAAATACCATGGGGGTACATAAAATAAATAGGTCCGTCATCTTTGGGAGTCCGCCATATTGGATTTAGAATGATGCCTCTCTGCTAACCGTGCATTATCATGCAAACCAATTGATGTGAAGTACAAAAATTCAGCTCGATGGGTTGGGGAAAACTGTTTTAAAATTCGGTCGCAAGATTCGACCTTTACCTAATACCTACTAAGTAAAGACATTTATTTATTGTTATCTGGCGGAGACTTTAGAGCCTCAGGTCATGCTAATTGATGTCGCTGTCGCTGCCGCTATCGCTGTAACTGTCGGTGTCTGGGTCTGTTACATTACTTGGAGGAAATTTTGCCAAAATAGCTTCATCTACGTTCGTGGTTACGTTGGCTATTAGCACCCTATGTGCAACATTATATGCATTCAAAAATGGCGCTAAGTCTTTCGTCTCTTCATCGAATAGTAAAAAATCAATTGTTCTGTTGTTTCTTTTCCAAATGTCTTCGGTGAAATGGGCTGCGAAAAAAGAAATGACACAATTACTACGTATATTCTTACATAGTATAAAACAAAGTCACTTTCCGCTGTCTGTCCCTATGTATGCTTAGATCTTTAAAACTATGCAACGGATTTTGATTCGGTTTTTTTAATATATAGAGTAGTGATTCAAGAGGAAGTTTTATATGTATAATACACGCAGGCGAAGCCGCTGGCAGAAACTAGTAACATATAAATAACGATGAATTAACACTATATTAGTTAAGTGCTCTTACAAATAAACACAAACCTACACATTTATAAAATGGTATATAGAGAGTAACGGACAGGTGAGATCATATTAAAAAAAACTGGCCAAGTGCGAGTCGGTCTCGCGCACATAGGGTTCCGTACAAACAGTTACATTTACCAAAATAATTAAATAACATTACTGAAGTTCATAAACTATGTGGGCACCGAACATTGTCACATAAGTCGCGGCTAGTTTACCAACTGCAAATAAGTTTTTTTTTATTTAGCTTCAAATTTACGGTTTTTGGACTTTCCTTTTACTTGTGCTATAAGATATTGCTTCTTGCCAAACTTCATGATTCTACGGTCAACGGGAAGTAACATGTAGATTTTGATTCCCTTGCGAGTTTAAAATATGCGTCATTCACGCGTTCTCTATATCATAATGGGCCTTGACATACAGACGGACAACAAAGTGATCCTATAAGGGTTACATTTTTCCTTTTGAGGTATGGAATCTTAAATTTGCTTGTACTCATGTAAATGAACAACGTTCGCCAGGAAAGAGGCAATTTCCAAAAAAAAAATTGTGTGGGACATTTTTTATTTTCATAATGTGGTCACACCGTTCCGTTACACTCTGAATAGAATACCACTTTATGAATGTGTAGATATGTGTCTCGTTCAGCTTCATAGAAGAACTTCATTTGGTTTTCACAAAGAGCGTGTAATAAGGGGGCACCCATGAATAAAACGTTAATTATATTGTACTTATCAACATTAGAACCGAAAACCGTTACTGTTGAGTTATGGGAACCGGAAAAACTATTCGTCTCACTATACTCCATTGACTTCTTTGTAAGACAGTCCTATTGTGAACGCAGCCTTTACGGGGTCACATTAGTGGGATTATAGTGTACTTTGGTGTATTTACAGTGAAATGGGCCGGAACACGATTGTATAGTTTTGCCACATAAGGTCCGTTCCATACACCGACCGAAAACAGGTGCACACACACTTAGACGTGTACGTACGGCGGACTCATACAAATGGCAGTCGCGAATGCCCTTTCGCTCGTTGTATGGAACTGACCTTCTGTACCTATATATTTTGTGCTCTTGCAATAAAAGGAGACATAAGTCTTATTTATTTTATTTTCTTTCACTGAGTTTAACTGACTGAGACGATAGACTTGCTTTCCCGTGTTATGGACGGGCTTATAGCTAAATAACAACCAATCGATCTATTTTCCTGCTTGCCCGCGGACAGTGCGGATTTGAAGTCTAATTTCATGAAATGAGTTTGTATGTACTTTATAGGACCTCGTACCAAGATTGTTAAAAGGGAATAATGGTGCGACTTCTTGTCTCTCTGCCATAGCAGCATAATAACGATTAATCCTATCGATTTAAGATATGATATAGTTACATACGATGCATATCCATGGACAAAGCAAGTGACAAATTAATTATTCTACTTTGTTAATGATTAAAATTACCTCTTTGCTCGAAATACTCTAACACATCCTTATGTAAACGACCCTCGGTTCTCCACAATTGCACATTACTACGCGTTTCATCTGCTTCCGATTTGTCAGCCAGGTAACCTGAAAATGATTATGAATACCTAATTAATTAAACAAATAAATTTTTCACGGACACATAAACGATAAATTAATGTCAGCTATTTCGTCCCTAAGGAGTCGTTTTACCAATAATTAAAATAAATATTTAAAACAAAAACCTTTTAAATATAAAAATAGTAAAAGTTTCAACAAAATCATGTCAACATTGAAATTTTTTATCATTCCACAAAGGATATGTATACTGTATAGGTGCGATAAGAAATTTTATTGTCTCAATAACGGCAGTTATTTAACTTCAAAATTAATTGGCTTTGTTTAGTACATATTTTAAGCAGAAAACAATCAAATATTTCTTGAAAAACCAAAGAATTTAAGCGGCATTTTAAGAGTGTAAAAATACCTACCTAAAAGATAGTTAAAATAATAAAAATCTATTGGGAATACTTCATGTTATTTTTTAAAAATAGTATGTGATATTTTACAACACAAAATAAAATTATTTTCGTTTTTAAATAATGGCCATCTAAATATTTTGGTTTCTTATTAAGACTAGCGACCCGCCTCGGCTTCGCACGGATAGTAGAGCATATTAATAATATGCTCTACTATCCGTGCGAAGCCTACATGTTTTTCTTAAAATAAGTACCTATCTACCAAAAATAACAAAAATGCGACATTGAGAGTGGCGCGGCGCGGGGTGGTCGCGATCCCGTCATCGGGGTGAGACCCGCGCTTGAATTTATTTTTTTATTTTGCGATTATTGCTAAAATGTTCATTTTTTTTTGAAGTTAGAAGGAGTATAGTAAAGATAGATGTAAGCCATTCCAGACTTACCTGTAGACCTATTAAAGAGGAGTATCCCACTATACATTGTTTTGTTTTATTTTACAGGGATAAGGTAGCTTTTTCGATTAAAGCTCCCATGCGGTTTGACCTTTTTCCGCATTTTTCAACAATTATTGTCATATTTCAACCAAATTACCCAAAGCCATCATCACGATCATCAGCCTATCTTAATGTTCCCACTGCTGGGACGCAGGCTTCCACTCAGTGAGAGGAAATGGGCCGTAATCCACACGGGCCCAGTGCGGGTTGGTGGATGTCACACGTCTTCGAATTTTGGTTCTAGGACATGCCGGTTTCCTCACGATGTTTTCCTTCACCGTTTTGAGAGCAGTGGTGATGAAATTATTTATACAAAGTAAAGACCCTGCCTGGGTTCGAACCCACGACCTACAACTTGTAAGTCGCAGCCGTTACCACTGGGTTACCACTGATCACAAAACCTTAACAAATTATAAACTTAAATCTTTCTAATGAATCTGTCTATTGGTGAAAACCGCATGAAAATCCGTTAAGTAGCTTTTGAGTTCATTGCGAACAGACAGGCAGAAAGACGCAGCGGGGGACTTTGTTGTATAATAAGTGAAGTGACCAATAAATTATGGTTTATTGTTTACATAAGTGTTTGTCCATTTTTTATTATTTATTAGATCGATTTGTTAAAAATATATCATTAACAAACGTATATGTATAGCCTTATATTCACGCCATTACAAAAGTCTTTTACATGGTAAACGACATGCTATGAATAAAATATTACAAAACTCTAGCTCAAGTAACCTAGACGTTCATAAATTTATTGTCCAAGGACGTCAATAAAATAAAAAAAGCAACTAAAAGACATTCGTCTTGTAATTTTCTTTTTCTTTCACATTCGTGCTGTTTGTTAAACACACGTTTACTTTCACGTTAAGGATTTCGGTTAGTCCATATCTTGAAAACTGCTGAACCGATTTTGACGAAAATAGCAACATTCCCGCATTTGAGAGATACTTAATCCAATAAAAAGAATGATTACGACCACAGGCCTTACCAAGACGTGTCAAAACCTTCATATTGCGGCTGCATATACATCTGTCCCTTACACACAATGGAAATAATCTAGCTCTAAGACCTTATGGTAACCCCTTAGATTACCTACCAGTTTCGGCGAAATGCGAGGACAGACATACATACATACACTTATGAAATTTGCCACACATATTTAGAAGCCCACATAGAGCAACATATTTGAATTTGTAATTGTGACTATTGTGCAATAAACACAATGTTTCATACATACGCATCGAATTGACAACCTACTTTTTTTTGAAGTCTGTTAATAAGGTAGTCCATTTGCCCACTCGGCCGTCATGCCGTCATCATTTTCCATTTAAACATCCGTTTTAAAAGTTGCGGAAGCAGAAACGGATGTAAGAAAGCGTGCGGAACTTCCACAGTTGCGGCAACAGAAGGACAGGTCTGTTGCATCACTATGTGCACAGAACAGTAGGTATAGAAGGTCGGCTCCATCCAAAGAGTGAAAACGCACCCACACTCGCGCACTCGCTGTAGGTGAAGTGTGTCCTAACACACTTCACCTACAGTGAGTGCAAGCGCACTAGCCTGGCGACTGCCATTTGTTTGTGATCGCCGTACGGACGCGTCTATGTGTGCGTGCATCTGTTTCTTGTCGTTGTATAGATATGACTTTCTGTACCTTCTATTCTATGTTATTACGGTCCTTTGATTCAGTATATGCTTCGGTTCAATACAATGCCCATGCAAGCGAAAGAGATATGAATCATAAATCTATACCATACTTGGGAAAAAGTCGCTTGATTTATTTTCGCGCGGGATATTGAAAATAAACATGTGTACCGGGAAACGGTTTGTAGCCTGATTTACTGCGGTCCTTTTTTAAATAAGGGGGCCTAAATATATAAAGGGCCGTCCTTATGAAAATGCTTTCATTAATTAAATTTTTGGGGACGTTAAAAAAGGTAGACGTTAGATAGCGAAGAAACTTATTACGAGTTATTACCGTGACAAATGGCAATAAAAGATATCTCACACTTATCAGCAGGCGGGCGAGCACGGCCTACTGTGACAGGCTTGAGTCACACATTTTTATCACAGTTTGCAAGCAAAAACCGTGATAAAATACGTGACTCAAGCCTAAAAAACCACCATGAAAAATTAGGTGAAATTTAATGTCAGTCCATAGCTTCACGTGGCATCAAAGTTCACTTCACAATAGCACGGCAGCTTAGTACCTTCATATCATATCAATTCTAGGTACAGAAGATGGTTTTCTGTCTATACATCCGACTTCAAAATCAGTAGTACTATTCTGTAAATAAAATTAACCATAAAAAACTTTTTTTAAAACAAGCTTTTTTCGTATTCTTCTCAACACACCCTTTCATGTGTTACCCAAATCATGGCAGTGAAAAAAAATAACTAGTCCGCCATCTTGGTCCGTACGCCATATTGGATTTAGAATGACGTCACTTAGCTAACCGTGTATTAATTATACGTCTATGCAAAATTTCAATCGGTTAAGGATAACTGCTATAAAATTCAATTGTAAGATTTGACCCGAACACACTTACATACATACATTGCAAGTCAAATAAAAAATTGTACAAATTCACCATGGTGACTTTGACATAAGCTGTCAATCCCTAGCATATTGGTTGGCATGACAACTCTCTTCGAACGTCAACACGGTGAGATGACTACAGAATCAACCGGCTGATGTTATCTCAGTCATGCCTTGAAATAGACAGTTAAAAGTAGTTGCGTCTCTGTCTAATATCTACGCTTGAGTCGGCAGGGAAAATCCTATATTCAATGTACTGTGTGGGATAAATCAAAACGCAGTACCTACCCCTTTGTCTGATACCTCGGTCAGTCGATAGAGCTTAGTTTGCTAGAGGCAAAGGTTTCTAAGTTTTTTAGAAAGAAAAAATCTTCCACTCAATCGTTGTCACAAGCTATAACTGTCAATTAAATACAGTCGAGTGTGGGCAATTACTTAAAATAAGTGCGCAAGTAATCGACGGCGTGCACTATGCACCTTCACCGACCGTACCTAAGGGTCCAAACGGAGCCCTATTACTGTCACTCACGCGTCCGTCTGTCTGTCCGTCTGGCAATCGTCTTCCACACATTTTATTCCGAATCTGTTTTTTATTTCCCATTGACCTATGAACTTGAAATTTGGTTATTATGTTTATTACGTATATTTTAAATATAAATACCAATATATTTGTCAGAGGAGTAGAGCTTGCTGACAAGGGTGCGGACGAATCACCTTTGGCTTAATGCTTCTGATTCAAATCACAGTTCGATTTTATTCGATTGACAAAACTTTATGTGGGATGAGTTTTGAGTGTAACGAACGTATCCGTAGGTGTGAGTGAAAGGTATCAGAGTGAAAGGGATGGGGAGAGAATAAAAGGATGGCGAGCTGTGCAAAGAACGACGAACGAGACAGACGTGTTATTTAAGTTTTTTATTAAGTTGTATCTGATTTCACTAAAATAAACAAGTTTTCAAGCAACTAACCATTTAATTTCACCCCTCGATCCCACAAACTTGGGGGCTCGTCCGGGATCAAGGTGAAATAAGTGGATTTTAGTGAAAAAACGAAAGACGACGCACGACTACGACGCACGCCGGTTGTTTTTTTTTTTCCTTACAAGAAAGATCCTACGGAAAACGAAGACTTTAACGACGATATTCCTAGTTAACGACGATAACAAGGAATCACGATGCCTAAGGAGAAATCTGACCAGGACTTTCAAGATGCGGCAGCTTCGATACCGGCACCGACGGCACACGGTGACATGTTGCACCTTACGGAACAACTAATCCGGAAATTCAGTGCACAAGACGATACTCATACAGCATCCATGTGGATACGCGATATCGAAGAAAATGGGGAAATTTTTCAATGGAGTCCTACTCAACTATTGTTGGTAGCGCGACGTTCGCTTACCGGCACAGCAGCGCTATGGTTACGCAGCGAAAAAGTGTATAAATCATGGAATGAGTTGAAAGTGGCTATCGGTAAAGAATTCGCGGATACCATAGATGTGAAGAGGATCCATGAATTAATGAGTGCAAGACGGAAGAAGAAAGACTTACATACATACATACATTGCAAGTCAAATAAAAAATTGTACAAATTCACCATGGTGACTTTGACATAAGCTGTCAATCCCTAGCATATTGGTTGGCATGACAACTCTCTTCGAACGTCAACACGGTGAGATGACTACAGAATCAACCGGCTGATGTTATCTCAGTCATGCCTTGAAATAGACAGTTAAAAGTAGTTGCGTCTCTGTCTAATATCTACGCTTGAGTCGGCAGGGAAAATCCTATATTCAATGTACTGTGTGGGATAAATCAAAACGCAGTACCTACCCCTTTGTCTGATACCTCGGTCAGTCGATAGAGCTTAGTTTGCTAGAGGCAAAGGTTTCTAAGTTTTTTAGAAAGAAAAAATCTTCCACTCAATCGTTGTCACAAGCTATAACTGTCAATTAAATACAGTCGAGTGTGGGCAATTACTTAAAATAAGTGCGCAAGTAATCGACGGCGTGCACTATGCACCTTCACCGACCGTACCTAAGGGTCCAAACGGAGCCCTATTACTGTCACTCACGCGTCCGTCTGTCTGTCCGTCTGGCAATCGTCTTCCACACATTTTATTCCGAATCTGTTTTTTATTTCCCATTGACCTATGAACTTGAAATTTGGTTATTATGTTTATTACGTATATTTTAAATATAAATACCAATATATTTGTCAGAGGAGTAGAGCTTGCTGACAAGGGTGCGGACGAATCACCTTTGGCTTAATGCTTCTGATTCAAATCACAGTTCGATTTTATTCGATTGACAAAACTTTATGTGGGATGAGTTTTGAGTGTAACGAACGTATCCGTAGGTGTGAGTGAAAGGTATCAGAGTGAAAGGGATGGGGAGAGAATAAAAGGATGGCGAGCTGTGCAAAGAACGACGAACGAGACAGACGTGTTATTTAAGTTTTTTATTAAGTTGTATCTGATTTCACTAAAATAAACAAGTTTTCAAGCAACTAACCATTTAATTTCACCCCTCGATCCCACAAACTTGGGGGCTCGTCCGGGATCAAGGTGAAATAAGTGGATTTTAGTGAAAAAACGAAAGACGACGCACGACTACGACGCACGCCGGTTGTTTTTTTTTTTCCTTACAAGAAAGATCCTACGGAAAACGAAGACTTTAACGACGATATTCCTAGTTAACGACGATAACAAGGAATCACGATGCCTAAGGAGAAATCTGACCAGGACTTTCAAGATGCGGCAGCTTCGATACCGGCACCGACGGCACACGGTGACATGTTGCACCTTACGGAACAACTAATCCGGAAATTCAGTGCACAAGACGATACTCATACAGCATCCATGTGGATACGCGATATCGAAGAAAATGGGGAAATTTTTCAATGGAGTCCTACTCAACTATTGTTGGTAGCGCGACGTTCGCTTACCGGCACAGCAGCGCTATGGTTACGCAGCGAAAAAGTGTATAAATCATGGAATGAGTTGAAAGTGGCTATCGGTAAAGAATTCGCGGATACCATAGATGTGAAGAGGATCCATGAATTAATGAGTGCAAGACGGAAGAAGAAAGACGAATCGTGTATTGACTACATGCTAATCATGAAATAATTAGGCAAACGCGGAAAAATACCGGACTACGTAGCTATCAAATACATCGTAGATGATGAAATAAATAAGATTATGTTGCATGGTGTCACAACTTACGCTGACCTGAAAGAAAAACTTAAGTTGTACGCTATGCTCAAGATAAATTCCTCAAAGGAAATTCGACGAAATATGCCGTTCAATGACACACAGAACAGCAGTAATAATAGAAGGAACGCGGCTGCAATGATGCGATGTTTCAACTGTGGGGAAAACAGTCATACGTCGGCAAATTGTCCTCATCGGTCGCAAGGAAAAAAATGTTTCCATTGCAATAAATTTGGGCATATTTCTCCAGATTGCCCAGTGAAAAAGATGGCTGGTTCAGATTTGAAGCAAAGGACATCAACGGCGGGTATTCGGCAGACTTCGGCCAGGATCGTAGAACCCGAACGGTTACCGAAGGTTGACGCTTCTGGTCAAGAACGACAAAAGCCAACCAATCAGATGTCGAAAAAAGCATTTTCAATTTGATACGAGAGGGCGCCACCGGCAGCGCGAACGACGAACTTCAAGACGATGTTCAGGGTGAAGTTTACGTAGCAGCGACGACCTGTGTGAACACAAGCACGAATGATTCGTGTCACGAAGTTAGCAATATGAAACCACAGAGCAGGGCAACGATTGGCTATAGTGACAGCTGCCATGTTGTTGAGTTTGACACTTACAACGTAAATAAACAAACCAAGAAATCTGATGAAAATATACCGGCTGTACGAATTATACGTCGTACAAAACCATTAAAAACAGTGTTAGTGCGCGGTAAAACGGGTAGTGCGTTAATTGATTCGGGCTGTGATGTGAATCTGATGTCAAAGGATTTTTACAACGAACTTAACAGGTTAGACTTTGTAATACTATGTAACGAAAACAACATTACGTTAACCGGTTTAGGTTATTCACAAGTGAAGTCTTGTGGTTTTATTACATTAGATATAACGATTGATAATTGTTTATACCGAGACATAAAGTTTCATGTAATGCCTAACGACTCTGTGCCATTCCAAATGATAATTGGTAATGATTTTCTACGAAGTGTTATGATGTTTATGAAAGATTATAATGTTTGGTTTTTGCCGAAAGATGATTGGATGAACCCAAACTATGAGTGGTTGAAAGATGTTGCATGTTTTTCCAGTTCCCTTGATTGTTTAGCTCACGTCAGTGATCCTGCTGTAAAAGAAGAGGTGATAAGGTTAGTGACAAGTTATGTGCCACAGAAAAATAAAGAGGCTCCAATAGAATTGAAAATTGTTCTCAAAGATGACTTACCTGTATCTCAGCGGCCACGACGAATCTCATTCAAGAAGCAGAAGGATGTGGATCACCAGATCCAAGAATGGCTTGACGATGGAATTATCAGGATGAGTTACTCAGAATATTCCAGTCCATTAGTATTAGTAGGCAGTTGAGTGTGTCATGCTCTCTCTAATGTCTCTCTGATGGTGGCACATGTGTTGGATCATTCGGTTCCCTTCATGATGGTTGAGCTGAGTGGTGCCGATCCATGTGTCATGTTCGTGAACGGGCGCCGTCAGTTGGGATTGGTCATATCTTAGCTGCCTCCGCATGTTTTTAATTACCTATTTATTGTATTTTTAATTGTTTGTTTTACTCTAGACGCTTTTAAGTGCGTTTTTTTTTTTTTTTTTTACATCGTTCTCACATATATGTATTTTTCCTACAAGATTATTGTAACCAAATACTTGTAAAACACATTTATGTTTTTTTAAAAGAGTAAGTTTGGAGTTTCTTGTCCGTTCTTCTCCATAACAAGCTACATTTCCGAATGGACGGTAGAATCAATTATTATTACATTTAATTTTTATTTTTGACGTTCGAAAGTGCCGCTTAATGGCCTAATTGAATAAAGAAATTTTGATTTTGATTTTGATTTTGATTTTGATTTAGTGAGAAAAAAGGATGGTAGTTTAAGAATATGCATTGATTACAGAAAGATTAACAGTAAAATGGTTAAAGATGAATACCCACTCCCTATAATAGATGATCATATTGACAAGCTATCCTCAGCTAGAATATTTAGTGCATTAGATTAAAAAAATGGTTACTTTCATTTACGAGTACATGAAGACTCAATTAAGTATACCTCTTTTGTAACGACAACCGGACAATATGAATTTTTACGTGCTCCATTTGGTTTAACGACTTGCCCCAAGGTTTTTACGAGATTTATCACAATCATATTCAGAGAATTGATTGCCAGAGGTATCGTCATTGTTTTTATAGATGATATTTTAATTCCAGCGCAAGACGAGTATCAGGCTTATGAGCGCCTGAAGGAAGTTCTGAATACTGCATCAGAATATGGGTTACATATCAACTGGAAGAAATGTCAGCTGCTAACCAGAAAGGTAGAATACCTAGGCCACGTTATTGAAGGTGGTAAAGTCATGCCGTCGCCAGGGAAAACAGATGCTGTTGCAAAATTCCCTGAGCCTCAGAACTTGAAGCAACTACATAGTTTTCTAGGACTTTGCTCCTACTTCAGGAAGTTTATACCTAAGTATGCCCAGATAGCACACCCACTAACGGATATGCTGAGAAAAGAATGCAAGTTTGAATTCAATGATGAACATAGAGCAGTTTTTAACGAGTTGAAGATGAAGTTGGCTACTAAACCAGTGTTAAAGATCTATGACCAAAGAGCAGAGACAGAGCTCTATACTGTAGCCTCGGGTATTGCTTATTCAGCTATCTTAATGCAAAGATGTGATGATGGGAATTTACACCCAGTTCATTATATGAGCCGAAGGACTTCAGACGCGCAGGCTAAGTACACAAGCTATGAGCTTGAAGGTCTAGCTATTATTGAAGGTGTGATGAAGTACAGACACTACTTATATGGAAAGGTAAAAAAGAAGAACCACAGGTATGACGTGAGGAAAGTTGATGTGATGACAGAAAGTCCAGGCAAAGCTTCAACATCTGCTAATCTTATGAAAAAATGATAAATCACGTAAGTATGTTAGGTTCATGATGTATGTTTGTTGACTGCATGAAAGTGATAAGTATTATAGTGTATATTTTATGTGTGTTTTCTCTATTTTGTTATGTTCTAGATTCGTTGTAACACAGAGTTGTTAAGGGTAAGCATTCCAAGTAATTTGTTATTGTTCATATGCTGTTGCTAAAGTGTTTTTTATGTCTTTATTGTGCAAGAATATAATAATATGCCAAGACTAAAATGTTATTAGTGTGTGTAACCAGAGTCATTAAGTTTATTTTTCTTTTATGTCTTTTTCTATGTAATGAAATAATAAGAAGTTAACGTTTATGTTGTTAGGTAATAAGAGTTCAGTAAATACGTTCCTATAAATAAATAAAAAGGTTTATAATTTATTTTGTACAGTTGGTAATGGTCTAAAGTATATGTTTGTTTTGAGATTGTTTGTTAAGATCACAGTTTCATGTGTAATTGTAAGTAGTATACCAGTGTTTGATACGTAGTGTCTGAGGACAGACACAGTGCAGGATGGCCGAGTGTGGGATGAGTTTTGAGTGTAACGAACGTATCCGTAGGTGTGAGTGAAAGGTATCAGAGTGAAAGGGATGGGGAGAGAATAAAAGGATGGCGAGCTGTGCAAAGAACGACGAACGAGACAGACGTGTTATTTAAGTTTTTTATTAAGTTGTATCTGATTTCACTAAAATAAACAAGTTTTCAAGCAACTAACCATTTAATTTCACCCTTCGATCCCACATTTAATTTTACTTATGTCTACATACTTGATTTCGATTGGATGTTATAAGATGTACTTTGCTAGATGTGTTCAGTGTCCAATGAAAGCGAAGTTGGTCAATAATGCCCGCCTAAGAGTGGGATCGTCCGCTATTGGTTGTTCGCATAGCGGTGTCGCAAATTATGCAAGAGCACACGTCTTGGAGTTGTTGTGATAAAAAAGTTGAGAAGTAGTTGCCTGGTGACCTGTATGAACTTGAAAAGTGTGTTTTTGTTGAGGGAAAACGAAATGATTGGTGACCGAATCTGCCGCTTTGTTAATTGGACCAAGGACTATCTCTAAAACGCCATAAGTCGCTTCACGCATATATATTACCCACATTAAGCCCACAAGACAGAGGGTATATTGAAGATACCCCTCCTATCTCCGACATATTGATAAATTGGTACGGAACTCCAATGTGCGAAGTCTATAAGCTATTAGAGAAAGAAAATCAAGATGCTATTGTAAAGCCCATTCTAATGACTTTATCCCCTATATTTGACACCCACGTATATGTGAAGTATTATTTACAGTAAACCACTGAACAAAGGTAACACGTGCAACTAATGCAAAACAAACCGTCACGAAACCCCAGGAAACAAAACCGAGCATAATATTTACTTTATAAAGGTGGACTTCATAATATGGACGGTGTTATGAAACTCGTATATTGGTGAAAATGGCTAGTTTGTACGTCGTTTCCTTGTTACAACGGAAACAAATACGACCGTTGAAAATGCGATACAGTGGCAAGACTAGCATTTCATGCTGATTCATTTGTTTTTAAAACACATGTTACCTCCATTCTTTCCTTTTCTGTCAAGGCTTATTGTACAACAGAAAATATCGTTGTAGTTCGAATAAATAAAGTCCTCAATTAGGGTTTATTTTTTTGCCTTCCTTTTTCTTACGGCTACAACGTAAATAAGTTTTCAACACACTTGCTCATAAAGTGGCTCTAATTTCACCGCAATTAGGCACATAATGACACCTGTTATCAAACTGTGACTTTTTCATTACTATTATTCACAAGTGAGATACAGAGTTTTTTTTTTATTTATTGGTTGAGTTGCTTTGTTCTTAAAAAAGTTTCGATACAAAAAAGATCGTGCTCAATAGTATAAATGCAACACATTTCATGCAACTTCGTATTTAAATAGATAATTTCAACTTGTACGTGTTTAATAAATAAAACTTTCACTTAATTTGTTTTTGTCTGTAATAAAGAAAACTTGAAATTCCCCATTTTGTATGTGGCTAAAACGCTATCCGAGAAAAGCCAAAAAAAAAAATAACTCATTATTTTTAGTCTATGGCCGATCGCCATTGTTAGATGCGCACGCATAGGAAAACTGATTAATTTTGCCCGCCATTGCGAAAAAAAATTCATAACTCGTTTTCACTGTAGGAAATGATTTTTTAGTATTATTTTCTTCACAAGTGTGTTGAAAAACGTCGTATGATACACGTGTGTATTGATAATTACCGTCCTCGGCTCTCTTAAGACCCTCACCTAACGGCTCGGGTCTCAATGGTGCCTCAGCGGTAATCACCAACTTTACACACTTGTACCATAATGTACTAATATATAATTCATTTGTTTTCAGATACAGTAGTCCATAATAATAAAAGGCAGTAGTTTCACACTATCATAGTTACTTCTATTAATTATAGTTCAGCTGAAACTTTAACTCTTATGGATATTTAAATAATGAATAATGTAGTTACATAAGTTTTTCAACTCCAAATAGATCGCGGATGGAGCCACGGGGGTAGCTAGTTTTGAATTTAGTAAAATATAAATAAACCTAAAATAAACAATAACAAATATTAATTAGCAGGTCAAACAACTTATATTGTTGTTTACTTCGATTTTCAACACAAACTATAAAAGGTTCTACTAATTTCGTCTGCTTGTAATACGCAGCGAAACGAAAAATAAATGATAAATTCATAGGAAAGATTGATTTAATTACAGTTCAGTGAAATAATAACATTTTAAATTAATGCGTATTTTATCTATTAAAACTAAACTAAATATACAGGTAAAAAACTTAGTAGTAATTTCTGGAACCACCAACTTTTATCATTAAATAATTTTCATGCTCGGATCCGAGCATGAAAATTATTTAATGATAAAAGGTATATATCGTTGAGTGCCCTAAGCGACTTTTTCAAAATTCCTGTGGGATTTAAAAAGGAAGAAAAATATTGTTTTAAGTAATAATGTGCTTGTAAGTGCCAAGATAACATAAAAAAGTTAATTCAAATATTCAAAAACCTGACTGCTTAAGAAGCGAACTAAACACCGTAAACAAGAAGAAAATCATCCTGTGCACTCGGAGGCTACACATATTCGCGAGCTGGCTGACCAAAACCAGATGTAACCTCCGATGGAGCAGCATGATTTTCTTCTTGTTTAAGGTTTTTAGTTCGCTACTTCGGGTTTATGACTTTTTGAATTAACTTTTTGTATTCATTACTTTTCAGTTAACATTTAACGAATTAGGCACATTTAAACATGTAAGTGTTATATATTTTTGAAATCACCTCTTTTAACCCTTTATTACCCCACACGATGGGTTTGGAAAAATTATTGAACTCCCGCAATATGGCGTCCAAAAGCCGCAATTTTTCTAGTTTCCATTTTTAATGTCCCCAGCCAGGGACACTGACGAATCAATTGACGTAATAATCATCAACATCAGCCTACGAGTTTTGTCTCTAGGACGCCACATAGGAACATACATAGACTGATAAACATATTAACCTCCTTCGGCAGTCAGGTAATTATAAGCTGGCTTTTAAAATGTGTGTAGAAATTAGGATTAGAATTTGTGTGCAAATCCAGTATTATTTAATCGGCAGATTTTAATCAATCAGGCCAACGTGGCTAGTCTATTTTCCACAACTAACGTTTCATCTCGAGATAAAATATGTATCTGATAGAACATCTCAGTCATGTAACATAACCAACAACATAGAAAATACTTACTGTCACAAAAATAAACTACCGAAAGATCTTTTCTACGTCTATTCAAGACAGATGATTTACGATAAAATATAAAGAAGTCGTAAAACATAATAAGAATCTGAGATAAGATAGATACCATTGAGACTACATCAAAAGGTGTTTCATCGAACTAAATCTCGCATCGAAAAGATATCGCAAAACTGTATACAATTTAAAGAGTCTTAATTTTCTGTTCTTTTTTTAAGCACATTTTTTTCTGTGCATTGTCACTGAATTTGTTAAACTTTTGTTCACACACTACAAATACCAATACAACATTTAATATTGAATGCGGTTTACCCATACGCAATTTACATTTTAATATCTTACTAATATTATAAATGCGACGGTTTGGATGGATGTGTGTATGTTTGTTACTCTATCCCACTAAAACAACTAGACGGATCTGGATGAAATTGTCACAGAGATAGATTATAGTCTGGAATAACACATAGGCTACTTGTCATCCCGGTATAACGTTCCCTTGGGATAAGAAAACACTCCTCACGAGGGCAAAGCCGCTGGCAGAAGCTAGTTAAACATTATATCAGAAAAATTAATTTTTAGTTAACTGACACCGATACAACAATGACATGTGAATTTGACTTCGGACCAAAAATTTTTATAAGTACGAGAATCGGATCATGCATGAATTATCAGAACCTGAAAAGTCTCATTATCATGTGAAAACATTTATCCACTCTTCCCAACCAAGTTGGAGTCGGTAATGCAACACCGATACGCATAAAACTGTTAGAACTCTTACCTATTTTACTTCTTTTGTTGCAGCTTAAAGGCTTTCCCTTTCCCTTGGGAAGTGTCTGAATATATTGCAGTATAGTTAATGAATAAATGGATCGAACGCACAGCCTGAAAAGTTGACCTAGTCACTACGTCATTCATGTCTCCAAACAACCTACTGAAAAGTATTTTTGCCGATATAAATGCTATTCTCAGCACATAGAATTGCTAAAATAAAATCAATCAACGGATCTGCATCAGTACTATATTTTTGCTACCCATAAAGCTGATGATAGTTTCCACAATAGTTCAAAGAGCTAGCCAATTAAAGCAATTATTTCCCAATTTTAGATCAGCCGAATTGCCACATATTGATGGTCTGCCCGGCTAAAAATATCTGTGTGGCCTTTATAGTTTGTACGGAAATATGGGCTAATTGCTCGCTTAGGGGAGTTTCATTTCCGCTAGTTTTCACGGCCTGCTCTATTTTTATCCCCCGACGGTATAAGAGGGGCGTTTTAAGTTTGACGTGTTCTGTGTATTTGTGTATCTGTCTGTGGCGTCATAGCTCCTAAACGGATGAACCGATTTTAATTTTGTTTGAAAGGTTTCTTTATCGAGGGTGTTAAACACTCTGTATGTTTGATGAAAATCGGTTCATCCGTTCAAAAGTTATGGGGATTTAACTTTTTGAATCGGGGTATTTTCGTAAGATATCGTGTCATAATTAGGTAGTCAATAGATTGTCGATCGAAGCGTGTCTACTACTAGATAAATTATGTAGCATGAAATAAAAATGTGTCGGGGTTTTTTTTAATTTTACTTGTTGAGACTGTATGCGTCATCATCGTATCTTGCCATATTAGTAACCAGCTTTTGCCAACGGCTTCGTCCGCGTGGATTTGTAATAACCCGGAACGTACTACTGGGATTAAAAGTGTCCTAAGTCATAACCCATAGGCTCTAAAGAACTAAAATTCTATCAACGAAATCGTCTCAATGGCGATTTTAAAATAAATATGTCACGTGATCAATACTTTACAGTTTGGCATTTCGACCATCGTCTTCACTGATGAATGATGCTTTGTCTTGAGCCTCTGGCCATGGTTTACACGTGTTCTCATTTTCGTTAAGGTATGATTATAAGAAACATCATAAATACTCGATTAAAAATAATAGATTTTTACATTTATAACAGCAGGATCTCAGGCCAAATTAAAAAATAAAACCCTTAGGAATGCGCTCCCTCAGAACATCAGGATGGCCACCAGTTGGGTGTCTTTCAAATTGAAGGCACGTGAGCACATTCGCAAGAAGTTTCCAGAATTATCACTGAGTTAATTTGTTGGATTCGGTTTTACAATAACATTTTTTGTATGTATCTAAGTATATATTTATATATATATGTATATATATATATTAAATTTTATATTTGTTTTCTCTATTTGTTTTTTCATTTAGTTGCACCTGACATATATTTTTCAACACACTTGCTCATAAAGTGGCTCTAGTTTCACCGCAATTAGGCACATAATGACACCTATTATCAAACTGTGACTTTTTCATTGCTATTATTCACAAGTGAGTTATAGAGTTTTTTTTTTATATATTGGTTGAGTTGCTTTGTTCTTAAAAAAGTTTCGATACAAAAAAGATCGTGCTCAATAGTACAAATGCAACACATTTCATGCAACTTCGTATTTAAATAGATAATTTCAACTTGTACGTGTTTAATAAATAAAACTTGCACTCAAATATAACTTTTGTTTTTGTCTGTAATAAAGAAAACTTAAAATGCCCCATTTTGTACGTGGCTAAAACGCTATCCGCGAAAAGCCAAAAAAAAGAAAACTCATTCTTTTTAGTCTGTGGCCGATCGCTAGACTAAAAATGTTCTGTGGTGGCCGATCGCCATTGTTAGATGCGCGCGCATAGGAAAACTGATTAATTTTGCCCGCCATTGCGAAAAAAAAATTCACAACTCGTTTTCACTGTTGGAAATGATTTTTAGTATTATTTTCTTCTCAAGTGTGTTGAAAAACGTCGTATGATACACGTGTGTATTGATGATTACCGTCCTCGGCTCTCTTAAGACCCTCACCTGACGGCTCGGGTCTCAATGGCGCCTCAGCGGTAATCACCAACGTTACACACTTGTACCATAATGTACTATTATCTCTGCTCCACCCTATGGTCGACTTGTAGAAAAGCCCTAAGGCATTAAGTTCGCCTTCGTACTTGTGCATAAACTTTTAATAATAACAATAAAGAGCAGGATTTGTTTGTTGTGGGAAAAAATATTTTTTCCAATGTTTTTTTTTATAAACAAGCTTTACCGTGCATTGTCATCCAAACCAAACGTGTTTGCAAAATTTCATATTAATCGATTGAGGATAACTGCTTTAAAATTCAGTTGCAAGATTTGACCCGAACACACATACATACATATAGTGCAAGTTACTAAAAACCTTGTAAAAATAGATAGAAATGTGTTATTAGGTTTTTCTCGGAAACAATTCTCAGAAGCAGCCCGGAGCTATGATGCCAGAATATGATACCTGTATTTCCCGAGTACGTGCGCAGTGCCAGTCATGTCACTGCTGTTACAGCAAATTTCTTTGTTTTTCTTCTTTCTATGAAATACGTAGCTAGCCTTTGATCTTTAACTAGGCACAAATACAAACTCCAGGCTACTGAAAATTCGGCTATCTTAACACGCTTTTATTCGTTTGGTATATATATCTATGAATCTATGTAATCAATCTGCCTAGCCTTTTCCCAACTATGTTGGGGTCGACTTCCAGTCTAACCGGATTCAGCTGATTACCAGTGTTTTACATGGAGCGACTGCCTATCTGACCTCCACAACCCATTAACTGGGTAACACGATACCTCTTGGCTAGACTGGTGTAAGATCTCTAGCTTCTGACTACTCGTAACGACTGTCAAAGATCTTCAAATGACAGCCGGGACCAACGGGTTAACGTGCTTTCCGAGGCACGGAGGAAACTCGGTATCTTGAAATGGTCACCCATCCACGGACCGACCTCGTCAAGCGTTGCTTAACCTTGAAGATCGACCCGTGCCGCCGTTATTATTTAGCCACAAGCTCCTCTATGAATCTATGTAATGTCTGCTTAATTTATATTATTACAAGAATTGACTCCACGGACACAGTTCTCTAACTTTTACCCGCAATAACAACATGGGGTCACACGCAATACGGATAATCCATTGTTACTATTACCCCATCAAAGCAATCGGCCTGTTTTATGTTTATTGACCTTTTGCCCTTCAGCCATGGACCCAAACGAAGGAACGAACGAGTTATCTTAATCTTTGACCCAAGTTCAGACCACCCTACTTTCGTTTTTGAGAAAATAAACATATACGCCAAACATTTCAAGTTACTATTTTACAAGGTCCCTACATATAATCCGTCTGATGACATACGGTGTGTCATGATAATGGGTAGTGACAAAATAACAACATAGTTTTCGTATTATTTCCGTTTACTGGTTCTGATACACCTGTCAATAAAAAGAGAGATTATTTAAGGGTAAAAATTGTAATTTCATTTAATCCGTCGGTTATGTAATATTCAAACAATATTGGACAAGTATTTTCTGTTATAGCAAATCAATACAAATTGGCAAAAATTAAATGCATTAAAGTTCAGAAGATGAGGTGGGAAGGGGCTTGTCATGCCAAATGTGACTAGAAAGTGTACTAAAACGTTACCGCACGTCACGTATCCCCGCACCGCACCGCACCGCATGTATCGTCGTTATTATTTGTTTACGTGGCAAAAGAAAATACGTGTCTAATATTTTTTATTAATCTACCTGACGGACTAAATATATTTATTGTTTTGTCATCGTCCCCATTGCGTAACTGCTCCGTATCACGGTCATATTACCAATGCAATAGTCCAACCAATTTAGAAACTCATAATAATTTATCATTTATTTATTTGTTTATCCTCGCACTGGAGCGTCTTGCATCAATTACACCAATGGAGCACAAAATTAACTGAACTATAAGTCCTGGTTTCCTAACGATGATTTTCTCCACCGTTGTCAGCGATGTCCAAGATAAACTCCGAAAGTACATATGAATTCAAAAAGTCACATTGGTGCTTGCCCGGATTTTTACCCACGACCTCAACCATGAGAGGCGAGGTCTTAGCCACAGGGCCATCACGACATTATAATATGCGCATATCTCGTAAACTCTATAAACGGCGGTCCTTTGTGCTATTGTTTATTATATTCTCTCTTCTCAGATTCGGCAAACTAACAGACTCAACTAGCTCGAGGCTAGCCTCGAGCTAGTTGAGTCTGTTAGTTTATGGTGTTTACTGATGGTAGATATAAGGCTGTATTGATTTTCCTGAAAAGTGCGGCGAACATGCAACGTGACCCTTCTGAGAATCGTGCAAGGAGAACTTTGAAGGAAGAAGGTATGAATACGAGATTGTGACTTGATTTGGTTTAAATATTTAAAATAGACAAACTTTGGGTATGAATATCGACGTTTCTCATGTTGTCTTCTTACTATAATATTATAAATGTGGAACTTTGGATTTATGTGTGTGTGGATGCATGTTTATTACTCAATCACGCCAGAACGGCTGAACGGGTCTTAATGAAATTTGGCAGACAGATAGATTATAGTCAGGCATAGCACATAAGATACTTTTTTATCCCAGGAATATTTTCTCCCAGGATAATTTTTGACTATTACGCGGGCGAAGCTGCTGGCAGAAGCTACTTTCAAGATAAATTCCAGTGTACCTTGGTACCCATACTTTTATAAACACAAACGTCACATATGTACGTACAAACACCCAGATACACAGTATTTATATGTAGGCAATCTGATAGTACAGCCGCCTACAGTATTAATGAACAATTAGGGATAAAAATCTAGTAAATGTATGTACAATTGAACCCTGGTATTGGCATTGTATTCTGCATTGTGTTCGACACACAAACATAATTCGTTTCATATCATATATAAACCAATTTTATATATACCGAAAAAACCTTTTCACAACAGGATATGTGCATCCACTCACGAAACGAGTAAATAGGCCCATGAACAGAGATTAACGATCGTAAGAGTTTTTTCGGAAGCAAGATAAAGGCTGATTCTGAGATAAAATGGACATTCAGTGAGAGGTACTGTCGTTCTTTTACTAAAAGGCAGATAAGTATAAGTGATAAAAGGAAAAAAAACGTTCGTAATGTAAAATTGATTTTGGTTTTTCCTGTGTCCTGTGTCAACACATTTTCTAACTAGAGTTTTAGCTCTATTTTCTATAGGACGTCTGTTACATTTAAGGGAACTATGTTCTACTACTATTACATTTAAAATTTAAAAAAATCAATATCAAAACATTAAAAGTTACAACCCGATTGCTTCAATGGAGCGTAGGTAATAATTTCATCAACTAGGCTTAGTTTCCATACTGTTTATATTTTTATACTGTGGTTTGGCGCCCTCGGGGTAGTCCTTGTAAATTTTAACCGACTTTCCAAAAATGAAGAGTTTCTATATTCGATTGTATGTATATTTTTTTGTATGTTTACCGATTTCACCCTCAAATGTGGACCGATCATAAAAATATTTTAGATTTTGAAGGATAATCTCAAGTTGGTGCCATTGTCAGCAAAACAGAATCTAATGATGAGCTCAGATTGGGGACTCTGTCCGCCCATCAAGTGACTAGTGGAAAGACGGTGGCACAGTGATCACGTGCTGTCGTGCACAGCGAGGCGCAAGGGAGATGCTTTTTCAGTCTCTTCAGGGATGTGCCCTAACAGGCGTTACACAGAGGTGGTTCCGGGATGGTCTTTTGAGAGGTCACGGGGCCCCGGGGCTCGGGTTCCACGAGCTGATGGTCATCACCGGGATGGTTTTAGTGGGGTAAAAAGCCCACACTCCCTGGTCTTTTCCCCACAAGTCTAGGCGGCTTTTTCGTCAACATTCGTCCCAAAAGTGAGTTTAATAGGTATTAAAAGTTTGTACCCACAGGTTACCTTCCTTTGTACTCTATCTGGCTAACGGCAATTAAAATAAAAAATAACTAAATAAATTTGCACAAATGTTTTTTTTACCGACAAGTCTACATTATTCAGTTAATTTAAACTCTAACATAGTGGCAAACTAGTCCCATTTCTCATTCAGTGTTTAGAATCACTGATCAACAGGAGGGGACGCGCATTATATAATAGGTAACCCTCCGATCTCATTTACATCACTCCTATCAACCGAACAAATTGAATTCAAGAGTTGGCAGAAGGGAACGAGTTAGCTGTCACTTATGTATTGCAAATTGTTATGATGAAACAAGATGGTTTAGATTGCTGATAAATTATGTAAATGAATGAAGATGTAGGCCCAGTGTCCGCAGTTTAGACAAAATTAATGTATCTAACAAAGTGTTACTTAGCTGCTGTGATTAGTTGGATGAATTTTTAACGAGCAATCGCGCAATCTTACTTGCGTTTCATTTGTGACGCGTCTAAAATTTATTTTCAGAAACAGGGTGCATTTTTTTAAAGATTCATTTTCCAAACATATATAAATAGTTACTTTCGCCTAAAATGTTTAATATGAAATTTATGTTAAAATTTCTGGTCAAACTGAGGTGACCCCGCGCGGGTTGGGAGTACGCGCGTCTTTAATAGTTTAGTTAACTATGGAATCATGCAACTTTTCTCGCTTATTTGGACACCTCCACATACAAGTTAGCTGACTCAATCGGCGCGAGTGAATTTCATCCCACATCCCGCCAGAGATTACCTTTAGATTGGATTTTTTTTCGTTGTAGTCTAAAATGTTTAATTTGGAATACCTACGTCGTCTTCAATGCACTTCAAATAGTTATTTTAACCGAAATTAATGAATGACGACTTTATTTTATTTGCTAATAAAGTTTATCATTCTCATAGCACTGAGAAAATCTGTTATATCTTCTAATAACCAATATTCTTCTAGAGCTCAGTGCTCATTAAACGGTACCTAGTGTTATCCAAAAATTATGGCCATCTTAGGAGTTGTAAATAACGTTATCACAACAAAAATATAGCTAGCCGCTTTTATGGCTCGTAAAAGACTATTCTAGATGAAAGACTGTAGCTAATATTTTATATTAACTGAGAAGATCTGGACACGGGCTTAACAGCTAAAAGGTTTCAGCGATATTGTATTGTTGGGTACATAAACAGTAAAATAAATAATGATATATCTCTAGACTTGTTGAAGCGATCGTCACTTCTTTCTTATTTCCAAACTGATATAACATCTGCAGCACAACATACATTCAGTAAGTACTAATAAAATATTCCTCCAGGCAGTAGTATTTTTTTTTTATTGCTTTAAGTATTTCACGATATTGGAAGTCGGAAGCAAAACATATTAATTAAGAGCTGAGTTTTGACTGTGACAGTGAATTTGACATACTTTCTATAAAAAAAATTGTCAAACCGCCATTATTACTCCTCAGATTAAAAAAATATCTGGCTATTGAAAAATTGGCCCCAAATTAATCAGAAGGTGTTTGTCCTTCATAAAAAAAACAAATTCGCGAGCTGGCTGACCAAAACCAGATGTATCCTCCGATTGCACAGCATGATTTTCTTCTTGTTTACGTCTTTTTGGTTCGCTTCTTAAGCAGTCGGGGTTTATGACTATTTGAAAACCTTTTATTTTGATACCCCATATGATGGGTTAAGAAGAAAAGAAAAATAGGGACCCACAATATGACGCCCAAAAGCCGCCATTTTTCTTTTTTCTAATTTTATTCCAAGGTTAAGACGAATCGATTGACGTAAGAATCATGAAAATCGGCCAACGCGTTTGGTCTCTATAACGCCACATAGAAACAAACAAACATACATACATAGACTGATAAACACATTATCCTCCGTCGGCATTCGGGTAAAAAAGGTTAACCGGCTTTAGCTAACAAAAAACTAGCACGTATGTTATAATGCAAATTCTACTCGCTACAGAATTTTGGAGAAGTAAATAATATCAAAATTCTATTTCGGTTTTAGAGACTCTGAATTAAGCCCTCGTGAAAAGTTTTTTATCATTATAAATAGTAGCATTTTGTGGTGTGCTAACCCAGATTATAATCTATCTCTTGACAAACATTTAAACTGATGATAAGCATCAATGTGGTCGACGACATAACGCATTTGCCTAGCTATCAGGAAATACAAACACAGCTTATTACTGTGTAGAAATATATCTTTGTATTCATTTATAGAATCCGTCTCTTGTGCCTACACTACAATCATATTTATGAGTATATAACGAAGGCACTACCATTGTCAATATTATTGGTAAGAATATACGTCTACACTGCATAAGACATGGGAACAAATGGGAAATAAATCTTCTAATGCTATCTTCTACTGCTTTACGCAACGGGTTATAACCCATTCACAACTAAAAATAATTTCTCCTAATTCTTACACTTTGTCCTCTATCTCACATTCTTCTGTTACTGGTAATCTTTATCATCCCACTGCAGGGCAAAGGCCTTCCCCAATATTCAGAGCTGGTTTAGTCCAGGGCTAGAAGTATAGACATTGCGATTGTGAAGTTTATTTAGCAGCCCACCATTCTTCCGTAAGTACCTACTTCATAAATATTGAGTACCCTCCATAGTACACAAGTTTACGATCAATACAGGGGCGAAAATACTTGCATTTCCTCTTGCAAATAGCAGTCATAAAATGTAGGCATAAACACGCCATAGCATAACTAACTACCGGACTATATACATATGTAGAAGACATAGAAGTATTGGTATAAAAGTTGCTGTTACAGAGAGGTTTTGGTTTTAAGGCAAATATAATGTTGATCGGGTTGTTTCGTTTAGATTTTTATGTACTAAACGAGCCAACTCGTATAATATATAAAAATCGTTCTTTGTGCATCTATAACAATCATACTGCGACCGCCAACCCGTCTGCCAAGCGTGGCGATTATGGGAAAACCCCCCCAATGAATAGCACAAATAAAAAATGGTAGTACCCGGCAGCTTGCCTACCCTCGACTACGGTAGCGGTCGAGGCTACGGCATGGCACGGGGTGCTAAGAATCTCCGGATGAGATCCGGCTACCCCAAAAATCAACGACGACTGGACCTGGCAACGTACAACACACTTCGGACCGGCGAGAAGGTCACCGAACTCGAAGAGGAATTGAGCAGGTTGCGATGGAGTATTATAGGGTTATCTGAAGTCCGAAGAGAGGGGGAGGACTCGATAATCCTCAAATCCGGTAACCTGCTCTATTTGCGAGAGGGTGACCGGCAGTCCCAGGGTGGTGTCGGGTTTATCGTCCACAAGTCCCTTGTGAACAACGTGGTGAAGAGCGAGAGTGTGTCGACGAGGGTGGCATACCTTATACACAGAATATCCTCAAGATATTCGCTGAAGGTCATACAGGTCAACGCCCCAACCTTGGCACACCTCGACGATGAGGTAGAGACCTCAGCATCTAGCATGTATGAGGATATCTCCATAGCCATGCATGGTACCAAAACTCTCTTTACCGTTTTCATGGGGACTTCAACGTGAAACTGGGCAAACGAGACGAGGCTGAGCTGCTAGTGGGGCAATTTGAAGTTGGACGACGGAACCACCCGGGACACCTACTGGCCAGTTTTATGGAGAAGGAGGGCCTCTATTATAATGAACTCCTTCTTCAAAAAGCGTGAACACAGGAAGTGGACCTGGCAGAGCCCCGATGGTGCAACAAAAAATTAGATCGACTTCATCATGTCAAACAAGAAGCAAATGTTCTATGATGTGTCTGTGATCATATTCGGTAAAAACCGGGAGCGATCACCGCATGGTAAGAGGCACATTGAACATTAATATCAAGCTTGAAAGGTCTCGACTGATGAAGTCTACGCTCCGTCCAGCTCAGATCCAGATCCAAAACCCCGAGAGATTTCAGCTCGAACTCCAGAATCATTTCGAGTGCCTAGGGAACTCCGTGGATGAATACAGCGATGGGTTCGTGGAAGCTGTACAGATATAAACAAAAAGCTCTCTGATATTACTCTCAAGCTCATGAAGGAGAGGCGTGAGATGATCCTGCAGTCTTCAGACGATGCGTTGAAATACCGGCAGCTCAATAGACGGATCTCAAAGTCTTTTATAAGTATTTAATACCGAGCGTATTAAAGACGCGATAGAGCGGAATTAGGGTTCCAAGGTCTTTGCAAGAGATCTGACTATTGGGCAGAGCCAGCTCACGAAACTGAAGACCGACGATGGCAGGATCGTATCCGCCAAACCGGACCTTTGGGAGAGATCGAGAGATTCTATGGGCAGTTGTACACGTCAATCAGTAAACCCGTCGCGAATCTAGCAAAAGACCCTAGAGCTAGATTGACCCGACACTATACCGAAGACATTCCGGACGTCAGCCTGTATGAGATTAGGATGGCGCTTAAACAGATTAAAAACAACAAGGCGCCGGGTGAAGATTACAGCCGAACTCCTGAAGGTGGGTGGAAAACTGGTCCTTAAGGCCCTTCAGAAGCTGTTTGATTCCGTCATACTCGAAGGCAAAACGCCACAGGTATGGTGTAGGGGTGTGGTTGTACTCTTCTTCAAAAAGGGCGAAAATGCCCGGTTGAAGAACTATAGGCCCACCTCACTTCTTAGCCATGTCTACAAGCTGTTTTCAAGAGTCATCACGAATCGTCTCGCGCGCAGGTTTGACGATTTCCAGCCTCCTGAACAAGCCGGTTTCCGTAAAGGCTTTAACACCGTAGACCATATACATACGCTGCGGCAGGTTGTACAGAAGACCGAAGAGTACAACCTGCCTCTCTGCTTAGCGTTTGCGGACTACGAGAAAGCCTTTGATTCGATCGTGACTTGGGCTGTGCTGCAGTCTCTCCAACGGTGCCAAATTGACTACCGGTACATAGAGGTGTTGAAGTGTTTGTACAAAAACGCCACCATGTCAGTTCGACTTCAGGATCAGACCTCGGAACCTGTCTTTCTGCAGCGAGGTGTGAGGCAGGGAGATGTCATATCTCCGAAACTGTTCACCGCTGCACTGGAGGATGTCTTCAAGGTTCTGGACTGGAGAGGGCTATGCATCAATGTCAATGGCGAGTACATCACTCACCTTCGGTTTGCCGACGATATAGAAGTCAAGGCTGACTGAGACTTGGAGGACCTCAATACCATGCTCGATGACCTCAGTAGAGCTTCCGAAAGAGTGGGTCTTAGGATGAACATGGACAAAACCAAGGTGATGTTGAATGCCCATGTTACACCCACTCCTATCAGCGTCAGAGACTACACTCGACATGGATGACTATGTCTACCTGGGACAAACGATCCAGTTGGGTAGGGCCAACTTTGAGAAAGAGGTCAACCGTCGAATCCGACTCGGCTGGGCAGCGTTCGGGAAGTTGCGCGGTATTTTCACGTCCAACTTACCAGTGTCTCAAGACGAAAGTCTATGACCAGTGTGTGTTGCCAGTTATGACCTATGGCTCTGAGACGTGGTCGCTCACAATGAGCCTCATCAGAAAGCTTACAGTCACCCAAAGGGCAATGGAGAGGGCTATGCTCGGCGTTTCCTTGCGTGATCAAATCAGAAATGTAGAGATCCGCAAGAGAACCAGGGTTACCGACATAGCCCGAAGAATTGCCAAACTTAAGTGGCAGTGGGCAGGGCACATTGCTCGCAGAACGGATGGCCGATGGGGCAGAAAGGTTCTGGAGTGGCGACCGCTAACCGGAAGACGTTGCGTTGGAAGGCCTCCCACCAGGTGGACCGATGACCTGGTGAAGGTTGCGGGGATCCGCTGAATGCGGGACGCACGGGACCGGTCAATGTGGCGACGCTTGGGGGAGGCCTATGTCCAGCAGTGGACGTCTTTCTGCTGATATGATGATGATGATGATATATATATATTCTCCTATCCCTAACCTCACGGCACGATATTGATCGACCCCCAGGAGTCTACCGCAGGAATCTAAGGTAAGTCCTATTGTTACATCTTGTAGTCGTCCCACTTCCCACCTGTTAGATAGGTACCAGGAGATCTCCCAATAAGGAGCAAATCCCTAGCTTTCCACTGCTGCGAACCGCGGTTTCGTGGGGTATAGGTTCAGACAGGTTCCCAACGCCGCTATGGGCCCTGGTGTTCAACTCCTGGCTTGGGACCAGAAGACCTGTATTGAACATTTGGTAGCAAGACCGTGGTTTGCATTCCACGAGCATATTAAACGCTAGGACACTCGTTCACAGTGAACGCTGTATTGTTTGTCGGTTTGCTTTTTATTGTTGAGAATACACACCCCCACAGTTCCATTCCAATTTGTTAAAATAAAGTGTACAACTCACAACTTAATATTGTCACTCCGGGATAGAAGGTTACAGTTTTGTATTGAAAATATAATTTGTTTATTTGTTGTATACAATATAGGTTTGGTGCAGACTAAATAGTCTTTCCTAATTGTATTTAATTAAATCATAGTTATTGTTGGACTTTGAACCTTCTATCTTGGGTTGGTAAGTTTGTTGACATTATAAACGTACTCAGTGCCCGCTACAGAAGTTTTTGTTGTAAAGTGTGTTGTTGCCAATTGTATAGGAAAATTGGTTAGTTTGTTTGATATTGACAGTAATATTCTAATTGATTGAGGTTAGAGTCATTGTTTTTAACTATTAAAGTAAATTGAATATTGAATTATTATTGTAAAATCAACCTACCCACTTTTGTGTTGATAATTTTTGTTTTTTTTTGTATACCCTCTTGTGTGTTGATAATTTATTTTCTTGAGGTACCCACTTTGCTTTTGATAATTTTTAAATTGATATTCGGGGTTCCATACCCGCTTTGTTTTTGATAATTTAAAAATTGATATTTGGGGTTCCATAATCAATTTGTACTGGAAAATAATTAAGTAAATGTAACAGGGTTCAGTACTATTTGTTGAATTAACTTGTTGTTTCTCTTACAGACTTAATGATTTGATATTTAATTTGGTAAGAGAATTACTGTCAAACTGTTGTTTTGGTTACACACATATATTATTAATTTAAGTTGTTGAACATTTTGTGTATTCATACTTAATCATCGTTGCTTACATTTTGACAGTATGACTGCCTATACATTTGCTTGTAAGATTAGAGCGGAATTGAGATGCGGACCTCGGTGGCCTCTTTGATAAGTGGATCTGATAGAACAGAGGCTTTGTTGGCCCGTTATAGTGAACTCCCAGCCCGTCAAGCCAGGGTTGATAAATGCTTTGCTGAGTGTTTGGCGCTATTGTCCACCGAGGACACTGAGTTGGCCGCTGCGGTTGAGGCAGACTTCATGCAGTTTAACCGCTAAGTTAAGGGGTTTTGCACATAGCGAAATATGGTGGGGATGATGCCACACACCTCCTTTGCCTCCTTGATGTTTTATTGAAGTCTCTGGATGAGGAGTGTCGCCTTTTTGATAACTCTGGTGTTGAAGGTCCCTTGCGAGACCCAGAGCGGCCGTCTCCGGACCAGCGTCGTGTTGGTGCGCGCCCCTCCATTTGTGGGTTGGGTGAGCCACGACGCCAGCCTCATAAATTTGCAGCGACTCAGGATCGCAGTATGCGTTGCTTATATTGCAACACGGATGGCCATATGGTCACGTCCTGTCCGAAGTTCCTAGAACGGAACACAAGGGACCGACGTGGAATCACCAACAGCCGCAAGTGGTGCTACACTTGTCTGGGACAGCATTTGCATCGGGATTGCCAGACGTCTGATCCTTGCCCGCACTGTCAAGGTGGCACCACCGCGTGTTGTGTCCGGACCAAAATGGTGTTGGTGGCCCTGATGATGCCGGACGCTCCCCCATAGGCGGGGCAGCGCATCCCTACCAACATTAGGTGGATCCTCGACGGGGTATAAATAGCAAAGGCGGGGGCACCCCTCCACCCGTCCTCAATTGGAGGAAGCGTCCATCGTTCAGGACGACTACCAACCCCAGAGGGGTTATCAACATTAGGTAGTCGCCTCCCTCTCCTCCACTACAGCCGCCCACCCAGAGACAGTCCTTCTGCCAACGGTCCCTGTAAAGATCTGGGGCCCGAAGAGAAAATCTTTGTATTTGTGGTATTGAAGCGGTTGGTCATCGGGGAGAAATTGAAATTTGTGTTTCGCCTGTTCAGGCCGTTGTTTTGAATGATATTTTGGGCAGACACCCGCAGGTAATCATTAGCTCTGCAGTGGTGAAATTGACGTCGGACCTAACTCCTGCCGACCCGAAGTGATTGGTACCCGGACTCGTATATGGGTGCGGATGTTTTGGGTTTGATTTTGTCCGGGACCAAGTGGGTTCTGCAGACGAATAGGTCGGCCAACTACTAAGTTGTACCGACGGTTTTTGGTTTTGGACTTACGGGTCCCGTGTTGAAGGGCGCCGCCCCGCGGATTGAGGACCAAGGACTGATGGTGAGATAGTCCTTTGTTGGTTTCGCACCTCAGCTCATGCTTTGGAGGTTTTTGGGGCGAATAGAGTCTCACAGAGTCAGAACTCTGAGACTAAACTGATCTGGAGACATGTCCCAGGAGAATTGATCCCCGCAGACTGCGCGTCACGTGGTTGTGAGGCTCCTGCCCTTGTTGACCATTCTCTTTGGTGGGGACTAGACTAGTTGATGCATCGCAAGTCGTCCTGGCCCCAGAATAGGTTCTCCTCTCCAGAGGTTTTGCCAGTTTTGCGTATTGGAATTGTTGAAAAGCAACCTGCAAATAATTTGGATTATCTTTTGTACATATACAGTTCTTTGTCGAAATTGTTAGGAGTTACCGCTTGGGTCCGGCGTTTCATACGTAACGGACGGAACCCTAATAATAAATTGTTATCCTTATTTTTGTCGCCTCATGAACGCCAAGAGGCCTTGATGTTGTTGGTTCGTGCTGTACAAGCCGAGCACCTTGACCAGACTATTGAAGCCCTGAAAAAATGCTCAGCTTTAAAAGGCTCAATCGCTCGTCTTAATCCATTCCTAGACCAATCTGGTTTGCTCCGAGTCGGAGGACGACTGCGGAATTCGAACTTGCCTTATGGTGCTTGCCATCCTTTGTTGCTCCCTAAAGGAGGAGCGTTGGTGAAATTGTTGGTGTCCGATCGACACATTAATAATGCACACGCCAGTTGCAATGCCCTCGTAGCCATTTTGCAGCGTGAATTTTGGATTTTGTCGGCCAGACGCACTATTTGTGGCATCATCTTTAAATGTATGCAGTGCTATAAGTTGAAAGCTGCTCCCACTCAACCCATAATGGGTGATTTGCCATCCGACCGAGTGACGGAGAACAGACCATTTGCTTCGGTCGGAACCGATTTCACTGGTCCCTTCTTGGTGAAGACTTCTCAACTTCGGAACGCCAAGGCTGTCAAGGCCTACTTGTGTGTGTTCGTTAGTCTGGCCTCCAAGGCGGTTCACTTGGAACTTGCAACTGCCCTCAGCACAGATGCGTTTGTTGCAGCGCTAGGTAGATTTGTTTCCCGCCTAGGACTACCATCTTTGATCCGTTCTGATAACGGTACTAATTATAAGGGCGCTGATAGATATTTAAATGATATTTGTAATTATCTAAATAAGAATTAGAGATTTGCCATGGCGCAAATAGGAATTAATTGGCATTTTTGTAAATATTGCGATAGTAGCAAAACCGTTTCTCCACCGTGTTGTTGGTGAAACTATTTTCACATTTGAGGAACTTGTTACGGTTTTCTGTAAAGTTGAGGCCGTCCTCAATTCGCGACCTCTCTGTCCGATCTCCTCAGATCCAAATGACCTGGAAGTCATGTCCCCTGGTCATTTTTTGATTGGTCAGCCCCTCAACGCCCTGCCGGAATCCCCTTCAGGGAAATTAAACCTTCGCAATTGACGCGATTTGCATTGCTCCAACAGATGTCCCAAAGTTTCTGGCATCGTTGGTCTTTGGAATATTTGCATATTTTGCAGCAGCGCGTTGAATGGACTGACAAAACTGACCCTCCCAAAGTCGGAGACCTTGTATTTGTTAAAGAACCAAATTTGTTGCCTTTGCATTGGCGTCGTAGACGCATTGTAGATTTGTTCTATGGGTCTGACGGAGATCCCAGAGTTGCAAAGGTAATGATCGGAGATTCGGTTTTGAAGCGAGCAGTGGCAATTTAGCACGCTAGCCCATTTATTAGCGGACATAACTCCTTATGTCCGAGACGGGGGGATGTTTCGTCCCGATTTTTACTTGCAACACCGTGTCGGTGGGCGGTCAACGATTTGACAGCTGACACTTCACAGTCGAAAGAGAAAATTTGTAACGTGAACACGCTGAAGTCGGGTTCTTGTCTTAAAGATATCTAATCGAGATATGTTTCGCCCAATGGAAATGTTAATTGCGCCCACCAGTCGCAATCGGTTTGTGGCGCGCCAGCGAAGGTGGTTTAGAATATATTTTTACGCGCAGCGAAGCGCTTTTGTGGGAAACGCATGTGTGTCTGCCTGGAAGCCGAAGCCCGGATCGGAACGCGATGGTGGTCCCAATCCAATCATTGTCCTTTATTATATATATATTCTCCTATCCCTAACCTCACGGCACGATATTGATCGACCCTCAGGAGTCTACCGCAGGAATCTAAGGTAAGTCCTATTGATACATCTTGTAGTCGTCCCACTTCCCACCTATTAGATAGGTACCAGGAGATCTCCCAATAAGGAGCAAATCCCTAGCTTTCCACTGCTGCGAACCGCGGTTTCGTGGGGTACAGGTTCAGACAGGGTCCAGGAGTCCCAACGCCGCTATGGGCCCCGGTGTTTAACTCCTGGCTTGGGACCAGAAGACCTGTATTTAACAATAATAATTCGTAATTAATATAATAATTCATAATTCTCCCATGTGAACCGTCACGTTGTCATTCACTCACTTTTCTTTCATCATTTTTCGTACTCCCTATCCAAGCATTCAAATATATATTGGGGTTAAAGTATGAAATTGCCGATTTATACTGAAAATTTTAAATTGGTTTTTTATTTTTATTTATTATATTTATTTAATCAAAATAATTACCATTATTATCTATACATTGCTGCCATCTAATAGGAAGGTCATTTATGCCTTTGTGATAGAACTCTGGTGATCTAGATTCGACAAACTGTGTAAAAGCATTTTGTACTGCCTCCTGAGAAGAAAACTTTTTAACACGTAGAAAATTTTCCAAATCACGAAAAAAATGGTAGTCCGTTGGAGCAAGATCTGGCGAATACGGAGGGTGACGAATGGATTCTAATTGCAGTTCCTGTAGAGTTAAAACGGTTTCTCGTGCCGTATGAGGTCTCGCGTTATCATGGAGCAATAATGGTGAAGATCGATTCATGAGTCGGGGCTGTTTCGCTGCTAGTTTTGCTATCATTGTTCGGAGTTTGGCACAGTAGACATCTGCCGTTATTGCTTGACCAGATCAGAGAAAGCTATAGTGAATAACACCATGCTGTGACCACCAAACTGTTACCAGTTTGGCTCGGGTCAGCTTCCACCATCTCTTTCAATTCATTGTTATTCTCCTGTGTGGACGGTCTTCCACGTAGTTCGTTCTTCAAATCAAAGTTTCAATCACGAAAGCGTTTAAACCAAAATCGCACGGTGCGTTCACTAGCAGTCCCCTCTCCAAACGAAACATTGATATTGCGAGCTGTTTCTGCCGCGTTAGTTCCGCGACGGAATTCGTTTTCAAAAATCACTCGAATTTTCGAAGTATCCATATATCTTGTCAAAGCGGAATAAAAAAAACAACTGAATGTCGATAATCGAATATTGCACATTTTTTAAAAGAAGAACTTCATAGGTACTATGTGAAAACAGTTTCACTCAAAAATCTCAAACCATGAAGGTTCTATGTCAATTTGAAGTACCAATTACAATAAAACGGCAATTACATACTTTAAACCCTATTATTTATTACTCTTTAAGTCCATGCCCCAGTGTCACATGAGTGAGATCTTGACAATAAGTGTGACTTGTAAGGATACAAACGTAAACTTAGCCTAAAACAATAATCAATTTTCCCGCTGTGCATCGTGCTTGAGTTGTGTAAGCAGAAGTAATTCATTCATTCAGTAAGCCGAGCCGTGCCAAACAACTAGTTAAAATGATTTAATCCCTCGCAGGATGACGGAATAAAAAACCTATAGCTTTGAGTACATACAACACCTCACATTCGCGACTCGACCATAAAACTTGGCGACCAAACATGCCCCAACCTTATTATTTATCGTGTTTGACTAGGCTTCCCCGCTCAATAAGATTTATTGGGCAGAACCAATAAAATTATTTGAACGAAACTTTGTTTTTCCTGACTGATAAAGCTATGAACAGACAGGTTTGGATAATGGCGCATGCTCTTGCATAAGACCTCACAAATTGCGTGGATAATGGAACTTTAAAGCACTTAATCGTAGCACGAATCTATGAAAAGATAAAAAGGAATCAGAAAATGAGTTGATTTTGTCCTTCTTTTTAAGGACAACTGTGGCCTTATGCAGCTTCCGTGCTCAGGAATTCGTGTTTTCCCGTGTTCCAACGGATTCAGCATAACCTTTTTGTTCATATTTATGCAAGATTATTTTAATTTTGAAGACGTTTAGAAATAGGTATAACCTAAGATACCTACAATATTTTCAGTGCTGGTTATATCATTTGATTCACAGCTAAAATATATAGTTGGAAACAAAACTTTATTCTTCTTTGATCTTTCTAAAAATAGGAAAGGAAGATTGTGAGACGTACACTTTCCTTTGAGGCCACGACTTGGAAATTAAAATGCGAAGTTAAAGATTGCGAAGAAAGAAGAAAAATTTAGAAAATAAGAACAAGAAAGTTTGCAAGAAACTTTCTTGTTCTTATTTTCTATATTTTTCATAAACCAAACAAGAAAACGAAAAAATAAATAAATCGTTTGTTACAGTCAAAACAAAACTTTGATGTTTCTACTTTCTTATTTCAGTTCAATGTTAATTATATCAATAACATTCCTAGAAATCGTGTTCAAACGTATTTAAACTCTTTTATAAACAAATTTTATGGTATCAAAGATTTATGACTACATACTGTTACTGTTGTAACTAAAGGAAAGTGTAAACCTCATTTGCCTCACATAAGGGTGGTTAAGTCCAGAAAAATAATAAAACTAACCAAGCAATCACTTTAACGGGAGCCACGCGATAGCCGCATGAAGATCATTAATTAAATAAGTCTGTAATATCTTTCTGCTTTTAATTTTATTGATTGCAAGAAAAACAATTAAATACAATATAAACATCATTAACTCAGTGTAATCACCTTTTAAGTTGAGCTATAAATACATCGAAAGGGATTTGTCTAAAAGTGCGACGCAACTGAAATTCGCATTCGTATTCTTAGAAGAAAATTTCAAGTACATATCGGTCGAATTGCATTGCATTGCGTCCATGTAAGCGCACTTGTAATTTCCCTTAGTAAAAATATTTCTAGCTTATGGAAGCTCGTGGCTATTAAGCCATTGGCTGACACAACTATCGGTACAATGATCACTGACACTATGTGGACTCCCCACATCCCACATGTCGACAACCTCGTGAGCCAAGTCAAGAAACTTGATTTAGTTTATTATTATAATTTTAGCTCTATATTATCATCTACCTTATCGGTGTGATATACATCTAATCACGTCGAGCTATCTGCAGGTCACTAAGTCAATCGCCCGGGTGTATCCCACGCTACATTTACCATCTCTAATTGTACCATTTGTACCCCAACGCTAGCCTCACTACACAGTTAACAATACCAGTGTCGTAACGACCCTACAATAAATCGTTCGCCATAAAACGTTAAAGGATTGATGATTGGGTCGCCAAACCTTACATTTTATTGCTATTTACACTATAAAGTAGGAATAAAAGTTAGCAACGCCTGAAATTGCCTGTGAAACTAGCGTACTGGTATCAACAGGTGGTCTCAAAACTTATAAAGGGGTTAATAAATAAACTTCCATCTGTTTGTAGTAAGGTGTTGGTTTACAAAGGAATAAGCATTACTTGAAAGCTTTAGATCTCTAAGACTTAATGACTTTCGGTAGAGGCCGTTGCCTGCGTCAAAGTCAATAAAGATTCCACGGGGATGTATTAATGAAGTAAAAAGTATTCTATATCCCAATACAGGAGTATGACTAGATGTATGAACGTAAATAAAGCAAAAGGAGAATGTAAGGATCGTAGCAGGCGGTGGTTTGTTGTTTCTGCCTACCCCCATGGGAATAAACCGAGATTTTAGTATGTAATCCAGGTGTGGCAAGTTTCTCCCAATCATCCAAATACGTTAAACTGAAGCAGGATGATAACCAACTTACACGGGTCAGTGACGAAACTTCAATGATTGGGCCCTGCCCTGTCACGTCCCGGGCACGGTCCTGTCCTGATATGTGTGAATAGAACTTTAAAGCTTCTAATTAATTACAATTTGGTCGCAGTATATCAAGCGTCACGCATCACTTGATATAATTCGACCAAATGACAGACAATAGCAAATTGCGCATTTTTAAATCAGTCGAGTACGAACGATATTAGAAACGCGTCCACGTGTGTTAACACACTCGAACACACTCAAGTACGACATTGAGTGTCAACTTCAGCTTTTTGCTTTACGCAAAACTAATCTTACTAATATTATAATCTTACCAATGTTATAAATGTGAAAGTTTGTATGGATCTGTGGATGTGTGTTTGTTACTCAATCACGCTAGAATGGCTGAACGTTTTCATCCTGGTATAATGTCCCCTTGGGATAACAAAACACTATTCACGCGGGTGAAGCCACTGGCAGAAGCTAGTCAAACATAAAAATAGTGTTACATGAAACACCTGAGGCTCTAGCTAGACAAATTAAATACTGTCACTTGGACGTAAAGTGAAAAATTTATTCACCTTTCATTACTTTTCTTTTCTGTTATACAGTAGGTCTTGTAGTAACGAAAGGGTGGGGGATGATTTACAAAAAATCCTGAAATATGTATTTTAATATTTATTGGCGGTTAAATCATGCAATTGCCGATTTGTACCGAAAAATTGTATTTTTTATTTATTTATCATATTTATTTAATCAAAATAATTACCATTATTATCTATATGGTGTTTGTATTAAGGTTCACTTTTGCTTGTTAGGGTTTCGGATAAATTAAATACGTGTTGTTTGTACGCAAGTATATTGGCGACTAACTTTATTCTATAATAATAAAATACTTTTAAAGACGACATGACATATACATAGCTAGGTATGTGGATATATATGATACGTAACTACAAAGACAGTTTTAGATCCAACATACCGCCCACTAAAAGGACTTCAAGTTCTTTTATAATCACAAGTAAGTTCCAACAAATTATCCTCTAAACCATCAAGTATCTAACTCCAAATTGTCAGTATAAAGAGCAAAATATTACAACGGTTAATTATTTATTAATGCAATTCTTATACATACTAAAATAATTAACAATATCTGAATAATTCAAGATAAGCTAAGTAGTATCAACTGGCAATGTACATAACTTATAGTTATAGAACCTCCACTTTTCACACTATACACCCTCATGTTACCGTCCATGCCTGGGTGTTTATCTGTGATTCTTCCTCTTGATTTTCAGTCTTGATCAACACAATATCCCCTATTGCAAATTCCTTCGCTTTCTTCATCCATTTAGGA
Source organism: Orthosia cruda (assembly GCA_964057195.1). Lineage (NCBI taxonomy): Eukaryota > Metazoa > Arthropoda > Insecta > Lepidoptera > Noctuidae > Orthosia > Orthosia cruda. The sequence goes on from OZ059834.1 coordinate 9,604,872, forward strand.
CGCTGCTGAAGCTTGCTTAAATATTCCTCCTGCCAGCGTCGCCAAAAGTCATGAAGAATCTTATGTATATGTTACCAGCGTGATAAATTATGAACCTTCACAGCTTGCAGATCAGGTGAGGCTAAAATCGATGGTTCTCCAATTTAAAAATACCCAGGAATTAATGTATCTAAGGGTCCATGTTATCTATTGGGCACAGCGGGCGTGAATTCAAACAGGCTTCTATCTGGCATAGTATTGTAGTAATTTCTTCGAACGTCAGGTTTGTTGTAATAACACGTTTTAGGTGGTACTTAATCGACTTCATGCCTGCTTCCCATACTCCTCCAAAGTTTGGACTATATACTGGGGTAAAGTGAAATTGTGTGCCATCTGTAGCTAGCGAGGATGTAATTTCTCCCGTCATCTGTGCTTCCTTCCACAAGTCATGAAGTTCTCTGTTTACCCCCACGAAGTTTTTACGGTTGTCACACCACAGGTGGCCACATTTACCTCTTCTGGCAACAAAACGTTTAAAGGCTGCTATAAATGCCTCTGAAATGAGATCGCCAACTAATTCTAAGTGGATTGCTTTGGTGGACATAAAAATGAAAATTGCCACATATGTCTTTTTAGTTTTGTTGCCTCTTCCTTTAGATACCAGTATTTGTAACGGCCCTGCGAAATCTACACCGCTATGCAGATACGGTCTCGTCGGTGTTACTCGCTCCACAGGTAAGTCTCCCATTGTTTGTGCTTTCGTTGTGGTATTCATTCGATCGCACTTCGTACATTGATGATGTATTTCTGTTGCCACACAACAAACACTAAAAACAGAATAAAATAAATATTTAAGTGGCTCCCATACAACAAACGTGATTTTTTGTCGTTTTTTGCTATAATGGTACGGAATCATTCGTGCGCGAGTCCGAATTTTAATTACAATGAAATAATTTCATTTCACAAAAGTAGTTCTAATAGTCATATAAATATGGTTAAAAGGCCGACATAAAGGTCTGTTTTTGCTGTTTTGATATGTCATAAAGTTGTACCAATGTGTAACTAAAGTTACAATGTTATTCTTATTGGGTGTCGATATATGGTCTCATGCCTCATAATGGACGACAAAACAGCGATTGTTAAAGAAAGGGGATTATTAAAGTTCATAGAATCGAGCATTGTAAAGGATGACGGAAAAGCAGACTGTTTTAAGAACTGTGCTGAAATAAAACTACACATAATCACTATCACCACACAACAAAAATATTATTGTCTATTTTGTTTTGCTGGTTGTACGCTACCTACTAGAAGCGGGGCGCGGGCTATCGAGAAGCAGTATAACGAAAAAGCTGTCGCTTTCAGGTTCAAATTCGAAGCGAATCTAAGCATCAATGTAAAATAATATTAAACACATTGACAGTCTTCTAAGCATTGACCATTGACATTCGTAGATATTATAATAAGATTGCAGACGCGCGCTTTGTACAAAATTCGCATGTCATTATTTTTATCCCTATAGGTTACATATTTGTTCATTACATAGCGGAGATAAGAGTCAAGCAATACTTAATATGATAGGTATGTTATGTATTTATGAACGCTTCGCATCTAAGAAGAAATCGTACCGAACGAACGTGTGTGCACGCGTAAAAAAAAAAAAAAAAGGTTTATGCCACCTGGCCACGTCCGCCGGGCGCTGCGACTGCAACCATTTGTTTTTGTGTTTTATTCATTTAAATACTTATCGTGCATGAAAATGACACAAACTTACAATGTCGATTTTTTATGCATTTATGAAATTAAATATGTGAACTCTAATAATTGTAATATTTTTTTAAGCGTTTGTAGCTTGGACAAACAAAATAATTAAAAATCTTAAAATTGCATGGCTTAATTTAGCACAAATTTAATTAATTTAGTTAATTTTTAAGTAATCTGAGAAAGGAAATAGTTATTTCATAAATTGTAATTTATTTTTGTGCACTATTTTTACATACTGACCCTATGTCAGATTGCACTGGACGAATATGACACAAATTGGGTTTGCACACTCCGCAGACTAGATCCTAGATATGATACCATAATTATTTTTGATATGAATAAAAATAATCAACCACAAATCATCAAATTACTGAAAATGCAAGTACCAAATCTAACACAAAACGCAATAGTAAGCTACATAGGCACGACTGTATCCACAGGCAAGATTAGCAACTTTAGAATTTTTTAAACTTATTACATCAAAATAGCCGAGCGCTATCGGTCTATAAAACGTTTATTGCAACGCCCCCTGGTGAGTTATCCCCACCACACCCGAACCATTTGGATGCCTTCAGTATTTACTTGTAACATCGCCTTCGGCTTGAAGCCGCAGCAAGAATTGGGAAAAAAGACTTAATAAAATTCCCGACAATATATGGCCTCTCTGCATAACTCAATTTTCACCGTCCTTGTTTTGAGGCGCCGGGTATGAATTTATTGATTACATTAGAGTTCCACTTTACGGTAGAGTCATAAATATTTATGGAGAAAACTCTGATATACCCTAAGTGGTTTACTTCTCCATCGACATCATCTTTAAGGTAAAAATTCATTGAATTATGCAAATGCATAGATAGAAGATATTGAAACGATACAGTGGCTAATCATCAAATAAAATACAGTAGTTCAAGAGAGATCAAAGCTCATCTTCTTCTTCTTTCATGTCGGTTAACTCAGATAACTAACCGACTTCAAAAAGGAGGAAGTTCTCAATTCTACTGTAACTTTGTTTATGTATGATATCTCGAAACTTTAAACTAGGTGAACCGATTTTGATGATACCTTTGTTAGTTATATACAAATAATCCTCTACTTACTATACTAGCAATGCCATCTATTGATACTTTATAAGAACTTGTAATATAGTCTATGTCTATGTACGAGTATGTGTGTACACTATGGAAATAAAGTTAGTTCAGTTCTGTTCAAAATCACGAGCCACGCATTTTTATTAGAGGTTATGGGCCCAGAAAAACGTTTTATTTCTCGCGAAAAGACTTGCCAGTTTTGTGCCGATTAGTCCTCGCAGATTGAGAATACGCTGTGCTATTGAAATGTGAGAGTAAAAACTGACTGTGTGATAGCAAAATGACGACGAAATACATAGTGAGTGTGACAAAGTTAAAAGGTTGTGAGAACTACTCTGAGTGAGCTTTCGCCGCGGAGAATTTTCTCGTTTTGGAAGGAACTTTTGATTACTTCAAAGCTACAAAACCGGATGAAGCCGCAACCGACGCTAAAACCAAAGCGAAGTTAATCTTGACGATTGACCCGGCACTTTATGTACACATCAAAGACTCGAAGACTTCTAAAGAGTTGTGGGAGAAACTCAAGAATTTGTTCGACGACTCCGGCTTCACCAGGAGAATTAGTTTATTGAGAACTCTCATATAAATACGCCTAGAAAATTGTGCATCCATGACTTCGTATGTCACACAAATCATTGAAACAAGTCAAAAGTTAAATGGATCGGGATTCAACATTAATGATGAGTGGGTCGGATCGCTACTTTTAGCAGGATTATCCGAAAAATATTCGCCCATGATAATGGCGATCGAACATTCCGGCATTTCGATAACAGCGGACGCCCTTAAAACAAAGTTGATGGATTTGGAGGAAGACAGTGGCGACACGAGCGGAGCATTTGCGAGTTTCCGGAAACATAGTAAGAATGGCAGCATTTCCGGAACAAGGGACAGTGGATATACGTCAAATTCAAAAGACAATCGATTTACGTCAAACTCAAATGTGTCAAAGTCAAAACCGAAAATTATAAAATGTTACAACTGTAAACAAACAGGACATTATCGTAATCAATGCACTGTTGTTGACAAAGATTCAGTGAACGATAAGTCTTGTGAACGCAAACAAAGCAACGCGTTCAGTGCCGTATTCTTAAATGGCAGTTTCTCAAAGAATGACTGGTATATAGACTCTGGTGCAAGCGCCCATTTAACCGCCAATGAACATTGGATTAGAAATGCTTCTGTCGACCATCCAATTAAAGATATTGTGGTTGCGAATAAGGAAAAGGTGCCGGTTAAATGTTGTGGTGATGTGTCGATAACGATTTTAACAGATAATTGCGAGTATGATATAGTTGTTGAAGGAGTATTATGTGTACCATGTTTGACCACTAATCTGATTTCCGTCAGTCAACTAATCGCCAAAGGCAACAAAGTACAATTCGCCAACAGTGGCTGCAAAATTTACAATAAAACTGGTGAATTAGTTGGTACAGCTACGTTACTGAATGGTGTTTACAGACTGAGACAGCCTGAAGTTTTGATGGCTGCAGTGATGGACTCAAGTGATATTTGGCATCGCAGACTTGGTCATGTCAACAGCAATTACCTAAACAGAATGCAGGATGCCGTGGAAGGTCTCACACTAGACAGAAAGACAGATATTTCGAAATCGTCATGTATAGTGTGCTGCGAAGGTTAGCAGAGCCGAATACCTTTTCCACAGAATGGCAATAGAAGTAAAGAACTTCTGCATACCATACATACAGATGTATGTGGTCCATTCAACAATGCTTCGATTGGAGGTTTAATATTTCATATTGTTTGTGGATGATAACAGCCGCATGATCTACATTAATTTTATGAAGAACAAAAGTAAAGCTTTTAGTTATTTCAAAAGATACAAAGCTCTTGTAGAGAACCAGCTTAACAAGAAAATAAAGATCCTTCGAAGTGACAATGAGAAGGAGTTCTGCAACAAAGAATTTGATGATTATCTTATAAATTCAGGGATAATTCATCAGAGAAGCAACCCGTACACGCCAGAACAGAACGGTTTGGCTGAACGTTTCAACCGTACTGTGGTGGAAAAAGCTAGATGTATGCTTTTTGATGCAGATCTTGAAAGAAAGTTTTGGGCTGAAGCGACCAACACTGCAGTCTACTTACAAAATAGGACTGTAGCGTCAGCTCTTAATGGAAAGACGCCTTTCGAGATGTGGACAGGTGCAAAGCCAGATGTCAGTCATCTGAGAGTTTTTGGGAGTGTAGTGATGATGCATATACCCCAAGAGAAGAGGCGCAAATGGGATAAAAAGGCTGAGAAAGGTCTATAATCCAAAAAACCAAGGAAGTTACAACCAGTCGTGATGTAATCATAATGGAACAACCACAAGCAGTTGTTCAGATCGAGGAAAAACCAACAGATTCTACTGAGGTGCATGAGGATTCAGTGGGGGACATGTCCATGTCAGATGAATCTGGGACTGAAGATACCCATGATGACGATGAGACGTATGTTCCAGATGAAGACTCTTCTGCCAGCAGTGTGGAAAGTGTTGTGAGTGTTAATAAACAATATAGTTCCAGTAGGCAGAGACAACAACCTGACAGGTATGGTTTTTCAAATGCTTGTATCAGTGGTAGTGTAGATGTTACTGGTGATCTTTCACTTGAGGAAGCTCTCAAAGGGCCTGAAAAAAAACAATGGTTAGAGGCAGTGCGTGATGAGTTACAGTGCTTTAATGATAACAATGCATGGGAAATTGTAAATGTGCCTAAGGATAAAACCATAGTTCAATGTAAATGGGTTTTACAAAAGAAGTATGACAGTGAAAATAATGTAAGGTATCGTGCCAAGCTAGTCGCTAAAGGTTTCTCTCAGAAATATGGGGTTGATTACACAGAAACATTCTCACCTGTTGTTAGACACACAACCCTACGGTTATTATTTTCATTGTCAGTTCAACTGGGACTTGATGTTACACATTTAGATGTCAAAACCGCATTTCTTAATGGTGACCTAGAGGAAACCATCTTCATGCAGAAACCAGACTGTTATAAGGTTTCTGATGGCTCTAACAAAGTGTTAAACTTAAGAAAGCCATCTATGGCCTGAAACAAGCCTTCAGAGCTTGGAATAAGAAGGTTTATAGTTGTTTGCTTAAAAATGGTTATTATAAATCTAAGTTGGAACCTTGTATGTACACAAAAAATATTGGTAATTACAAGACTATTGTAGCAGTATATGTAGACGATTTTTTCATTTTTTCAAATTGTAAGAATGAAAGTGAACATCTCAAGAAAGTACTGTCGGGCCAATTTAAAATTAAGGACTTAGGTGAAGTTAAACATTGTTTAGGAATGAATGTTAAGTTTAATAAAAAGGAAAGGTAACCTTGAGTCAAGAGAATTACATTAGCGTTTTGTTACAAAAAAATCACATGACTGACTGTAAAACTGTTGATACACCAATAGAGCCCAAATTAAATGTAAAAATTGATCAGAATGTGAATGATCAAATACCTTATCAGCAGCTCATAGGGAGCTTGATGTACCTATCTGTTTTAACAAGGCCAGACACAACATATGCTATATGCTACCTGAGTCAGTTTAATAATTGTCACACAGATGAACACTGGGGGTATGCTAAGAGGGTCTTGAAATATTTAAAAAGGACTATAAATTTTGGTATAAAATATTGTGTAAATGGAAATTCAGAAATAAAAGGTTTTGTTGATGCCGATTGGGCCAATGATACTTCAGATAGACGGTCTTATACCGGATTTTGTTTCATGCTTGCTAATGGCATAATATCTTGGAAATGCAAAAAGCAACGAACTCTTGCTCTGTCGAGCTGTGTACATGGCTATATCAGAAGCCTGCAAGGAAGCTATTTATTTGAGAGCTTTGAAGTTTGAAGTCACAAATAAAATGTAAACTTTAAGTCTATTCAATGACAATCAGAGTGCACAGAGGCTGACAACAAATCCTGTGTTTCACAAGAAATCTAAACACATAGATGTAAAATACCACTTTACTAGAGAGTGTGTTTCAAATAATATAGTAATATTAAGATATTTGCCAACAGCCGATATGTCCGCTGATTTGCTAACAAAAGGATTGTGTTCTAAGAAGCATTATACCTTTATGGATTTATTGGGTTTAGTAATGATATAAATTTCAATTTCATGATCAGACTTATTTTGATTATTTGATATAGTGGGGGTGTTAGTTATATACAAATAATCCTCTACTTACTATACTAGTAATGCCATCTATTGATACTTTATAAGAACTTGTAATATAGTCTATGTCTATGTATGTGTGTACTGTGAGGACTCTGCTTAACTAGAAGGCAACCTACTTGCCTATAAAAATACTGGCAATTGGTATTACTTGAAAGGTAAATGAATTTCGAATAGAAAATAAGTGAGTATGTTTTTGATTGTCAATTCTAGTGGAGCCGCCCAGAAGGCAGGCATATTGTAAAATTATTACTAAATATATAAACTATAAAAGTTACAAGTATTTAATTTATACACCTCTGACTACGCCTTCTACATTTGGTGGAGGCGCCGGGTACAGAATCCCAGAAGAAAATATAAAAATAAATACGCGTGTATACGGCGTACAGTATACGTAAAAGTGAGTGAAAAACGAGGAAAGTGTTTGAAGACGGAAGTTCGCGTGTGCATGGCGATATATAGTGCACGAAGCCCTATCGGCGTACATAAAGCGAAAAAAGTTTTAACAGAGAGGGTTGTTACCTCTCATTCCCTCCCTTAAGCGGATGGAAATATAAGGAAGAGTCGGAATAAAGCTAAGTGGTTTTATTATTTAGTGTAATTGAGCATAAAAGGCTAGCCATGATGAATGATTATTACACGGGAACGAACGGGTATTGTCTAGAGGAATTTTTAACCGAATTCAAGTCGGTGGCCAGAATAAATGAATGGAGAGAGAGCGACTACAGCCTGATCTTGGGAGGATTCCTGCAGGGGGCTGCATATTATTTTTATCGTATGATTTTTAAATATGACATGGACTTTGAAGTGTTATGCGATCGCTTGAGGAGTGAATTCTCTATATTTCACCGCAGATGCCGTTATTGCGAACAGCGCATAATAATTGCTAAAATAAAAGCAGATAAAAAACAACCTGATGTATTGTGTGAGGATGTTAATGCACATTTATTTTCTAGTATCGTGATTAAGGACGAACAAACACAAAACAATATACAGTGCAGTGAAAAAAGCGTTGACCACGTTGACGGAGAAGGCGACGCAATTGATGGCGATGACACCAACGGAGAGAGCTGCATGTTGGAGCACGAAGGTGACCAGACCAGCGGAGATGACGGCCCCGTCGATGTCCAGTTGGAGGTGGAGTCTTCGTCGTCGTTCCAGGGCGAGTGCGCGGACGGCCCGGCTGACGAGGAGTTGGACTCCCTATCCAACAGCGAGTGCCTGGGCGAGGGTATTGTGATGTATCGGTCCAGTCCAATTGACTCCACTAATTCCATTTGTCTTGCAGAGAACAGTGATGAGATTTTGTCGGAACAACTAGTTGTGGTTCCATCGGGACACCAATATGTATCGGATGTTAACATGCACATTAATCCAATTGATTTCAACCATAAAATTGAAAATAATATTGAAAATTTTCAATCTGACATAAAACAGAATTTTATAAAAGTCATTTTGAAAAGAAAGAAGATGACAGCCAGTAAGAAAGGTTTTTCTCGAATTAAACCGAAAGAGATCCATAGGCAATTCAAAAGAGTCTTTAGTAAGATTTCTTATTGCGCCAACATAAATTCAAAGAAGGCGATCAATAAAAAAGTTATGTTCCGAATTAAATACAAAAGATTTTTTAATGAAACTTCTTGGGGAGCAAGGTTTGGTTCAAGTAAGATTACTATGATTGTTGCAAGGAAAAATTCACTTCATATTTTCCTTAGATGTAATATTGTACAAAGATTTTTGCATTGCGAATACATAAAGCAATTTGAACTCGTAAAATGCAAATTATGGAAATTTTATAGAAAGAAGATTAGGTATAAAATGTTGTAAATATTGTATTATGCAAACTGATTTATTTAATGCTGTGTCTTATATTTTGTGATTTATTAACCAATGTTTTCTTTTCATGTCGTGCAAATGAATACGGTGAGGAATTTGCGATGCGCGCTGGGCATCGAATGAAATTAAATGCGAATGATTGTTTGAATTATTTATCTGTATATGTTTTTATGAAATTAAATATTCCTCTGCCTTGTCTTTATTTACTAAATAGGATTAGCTTTTGAAATTACTGACGAAGTCCAAATACAAATCCATAAGGACTAAGTCAGAAACAGTCAAAAATTTATAGAAAAGTCTTTTAAGCCCCTAAGGCAAATAAATGCTTTGAAAGCATAGATGTCATGGTAAGAAATGGTTTGACACGTAGTCCCACAGATAATACAAAAAAGGACAGTGTCAAAACCTTGTCAAAAGTAAAGCATAGTTTTCGTTATAAGAATTGATTTGACACGTAGTCCCACAGATAATACAAAAAAGGACAGTGTCAAAACCTTGTCAAAAGTAAAGCATAGTTTTCATTATAAGAATTGGTTTGACACATAATGCCATAAACAATATAATAAAGCACAGTGTTCACACCATAATTAAATTTAATTTTACTCTATGCGCCGTATTAGCCACAGATTAGTTAGACCGAACCATAGGACTAGTTATGTAGAGATATAAGGTCCATTCCTCATAGATAGAAATTGGCGAAAAGGAGAGTTAGGCCTAGGATAGATGCATGTAAATAGATAGATAGAAAAACTTTTTAATGTTAGAGTAGGATAATAGATAGGTTTAAATAGATAAGACTAGGTTAAGGTTAGTAAGGTTTCCATATAGGAAGAGGCCTGTTGTCAATTAAAAAAAAAAAATATATGAATGACAACTATCAAATTTGACATATTGAAATTAATAGGGATGGGCAAGTAGGAAAAAATGTATCGATAGTTTCCTTATCGATATTTTTAAATAGTATCGATATAAATAATTAAATTAGTTCTTTCCGTTGCATGTGCTGATGATGTGCTGTTGAGTTGTGAGCCGCAGGGGGAAGAAGAGGCTGGCAACGTTGGCCACGCATCAAAGAAATGATTATTGGTTATGCGATTAAGGCATAGGCACAAGCCAGGGTATTAGTATAGGTTTCTTAAAGTAATAGTCATAACTGAAACCGACTTTGCTAACGGGGCATAGCCTTTGCAAAGGATGTCGAGTTGACATCATTGGTCCAGTTTATGTCTAATGTTTAAAATAATAAATGCATTTATAATAATAAACCCTGGTGCAAGCTCTATGAATAGGATTAGAAATTCGATGCGATCCAGCCTTTCCTTCTCTGGCCTGATAAACGCACGAGATCGAAACATTGTATCTTATTTGAATTTTTGAGATTAAACCCCATCCGGGTCGATGTGAGTTGACGCATCATTCTTGTGTTGGGAGGACGCCTTGTTCCTTTTTTAGGGTTTTGGTCAAGGAGGTTCAAGCATGACGGCGTTGAATTGTTAGTGCGTATGTGCACGTCAACTGAAGTTAAAAGCACATATCGGAGCGTCCGATAACTCGTTTGTCATGATTAAGCCTTCCCCTTTTAAGGGTCGTACCTCAATTGTAAATGTGATTTCCCTATTAGGTAAATGCTCGGGTTAGGGTAAGGTAGGATTCATGTAACCTTTCAAGACATAGAATAGAAGCACTTCATATGATTCTGCGCGTCTATTCGTAGGGGCGTAGCTCATGTGAGGACTCTGCTTAACTAGAAGGCAACCTACTTGCCTATAAAAATACTGGCAATTGGTATTACTTGAAAGGTAAATGAATTTCGAATAGAAAATAAGTGAGTATGTTTTTGATTGTCAATTCTAGTGGAGCCGCCCAGAAGGCAGGCATATTGTAAAATTATTACTAAATATATAAACTATAAAAGTTACAAGTATTTAATTTATACACCTCTGACTACGCCTTCTACAGTACACTATGGAAATAAAGTTAGTTCAGTTCTGTTCAAAATCACGAGCCACGCATTTTTATTAGAACCTTTTTTATTTGAAAGCTGATGCTTCTCATGTGGTCACATTAAAAATAATTAAATTTAGTATTTTTTGAGTTATCCTTAAAAATGCGTATTTTATGGTCATAAATAAGGTACAAAAACAAAAAGAGAAAACACTTATTACCAAAAAAAAATATCCGTCTTCCTAAAGTCGGTGTCTATGGTACCTCTATTTTTTCGTTTTTGACATCGACTTTTTTTGGTTTCTCGGCACTCGGTTTTTTATTGTTAAAATAATTATTTTTATAGTCTCAACTATTCAGATTTTGTCTGACCAGTATGAAGCTACTTTGTGCAGCTCTGTCATTCAATACGTTCAAATCTTGAAAGGTCCAGGTGGAGAGGCAGTCATGGTGGGCCATATCCTACCTAGGAGCACCACACTGGCACTGTATTTCGGATGGGTCTATGATACTCCATGTGGCCAGGTTGTTCGCGAGTCGCGTTTAATAATTTAATCAAATTTAAAGTGGGCCTTCTCCTCTTGATCTTGTAGCTGAAGACGACGTCAAAAAATAGAGTGTCAAGACTTAATTATATTTGAAGGAAACTTTTTATCTTTTTATTCGTTATCAATTTATCTTTAATAGGTTTTGAGAAAATTGGCTAGATAAAGGTCAAAGATCGTCTGGACGTAAGCATAAGTTTTACATTTTGCTTTTTGTTATATTTTGTTTATAACTTTTAATTAGAATCTAGTCGGGTTTGTTTATTTCTTTAAGTTGCTTCAGTGTTGTATAAAACATGGTTCGTGGCAAGTTTACACAGCAAGTTTGTAAATAAACAGTTTTGCTGTTGGTAATTGATTTTATCAATTTCTGAGAAGATTGTTCTGAACTAGGTGGTACCGTGGCTTTGTGTATAATAATTATGTATATTACTTAGTATGTACTTTTTAACACTACGAGTATTTCAAGAAATACAGTTCGGAATTTAATATATCTAATAACTTAATTTTTTCATGGAGTTAGGCAGAAACAACAGAACGCCATCTGCTACGATTCTTACATACGTCTTTAGCTTCACTCACATACATACATCTAGTCACCTAGTCATCTTGTCACGCACGCCGGTTATGAGTAGGTACTAGCCTTTCTGTAGAACATCACCTATAAGGTCTTTGTATATCCTCCTGGCGTTTCCATTCACGTCTGCTTTTTAGATACTCTTGTTAATTACTCTTGTTAATAGTTAATATCACCATCATACTCTTGTTCCATGTTAGTTAGGATTGGCACAACACGTTTTGTTCTTCCATTCTCACCCGTGAACCGTTCTTGTCCTTTTGTTTCATGGCATTCCTCAGTAACACAAACCATTCATCTTTTTTTTTCCTCTCCTCCTTCTCCATCCACACTTGTACGCATCCCTTTTTTATACACATAACGTAGCAACTTAGGGAAAAACAGTACTTAAAGTCCTCTTTGTTAAATAGGTGCCTACTTAGTTATGTTCATCTTTTTGGAACATTATAATAAGTTCATTTCTTTCTTTTTAATTTCTGATATCTAGAATGTTTGTTAATGCCTATTTATTTCCATTGACCCGGGTGACTTACCGACCGCTGTCAACAGTTTCATACAGACATTTACATTAAAATGATAAGATTATCATAAAAAAGTTAAACTACTAAATATATAAGCAGGCTCCGCTATGAAATCGGGTTTACGAGGGAGGTAATGTGTTTGCTTTCGATGAAAATTTTCTCTGCTTTTCCTTATTTTTCTGATAAAGACAAAGACAAAGATATTTTATTTCAACTAGGCCACAAAGCGGCACTTTTGAACGTTGAATACATTAAAATTTACAAGGAATAAAAATTGATTCTACCGTGCATTCGGAAAGTAGCTTGTTATGGAGACGAACGCACAAGAAACTCCATACTTACTCTTTTAAAAAAAAAAAGTTTTTTTTTTTTACAATATTTAGGTACATAAGTACATACATTAATAAATTTATATGTGTGAGGACAATGCACCCAGAATCACTACATGCTATACTACGTACAGGTACAAAGTATTACAAGTACTACACATGTACTGTGCAGTTACATAATAGGTACTAGAAAAACACTAGCACCCGTCTGACGGCGCCCGTTCACGAACATGACGCATGAATCGGCACCACCCAGCTCAACCATCATGAAGGGAACCGAATGATCCAACACTCACGCCACCATCAGAGAGACATTTGAGAGAGCATGACACACTCAACTGCCAGGGCAAACACAAGTCAACGAACGACACCAAAGTACAGCAAATGGTAGATTTACAGTTGGGTACATAGTACTCACACACGTGCTGCGCAGTTATACTATACTAAAAGAAATTGAGTCTATATAATACAAATATATTCATACAGTCTTCAGGAGGTCCACCAATTCTACAAAACAATAATGTTCTGCATATCACTTGTTTTTGCGCCCTAGTGGTTGTGGAGCAAGACTAGCATTGAGCCAAGCATTTTTATCAGTGATGTAATCCCCCAACTTATAATATGCCTGCCTGCCTGCTATCATGTATCACACATTCAGTATGTGATATTTCCAATGAATTGGATTCGCCCTAATAGCGTAGAATAAGGATAATTTATCGAATGATACAGAGTACCTGTGATACCAAGGATACCGGCAAAATTTTCAGTACAAATAGAAAGTCAAAAGATTACCAACCAGTCAGAAAAACTTCGACCCGTATTCGGCAAATAAAAAAAAAATACTTATACAAATAAAAAAAAAAATACAGGAAAATATTATTATAGTCGATCATTTAATAAGTATAAATAAGGGCACGTAAAGCCGTTATACGATGCGTTGGAACCACCAGGTGGGCCGACGACCTAGTGAAGGTTGTGGGGATCCATGGATGCGGGACACAATGTGGCGGCGCTTGGGGAAGGCCTATGTCCAGCAGTGGACGTCTTTTGGCTGATATGATGATGGTGACGATGATGATGAAAGCCGTTAGTGCTGCGCCTGATCTCTTCCCGCAGGCTTATTACGTATCTTGCAAGAGCAAAACGATAGCGATTAATTCGCAATAATTGCTCTTGGATACAGAAGTTTTAGGGTATTTGGTGTTTTTTTTTAAATAAGTGCATTTGACAAACAGCGAGCGATTAGCAAACGATTGTGTATCTACCTACCATACCTACACGACCAGTGGTGGCCCTACTATCGGCCGCTACTTAATAGTTGTGGGTCGTGGGTTCGAACCCAGGCGGGCGCTTTACTTTGTGTAAATTATTTAATCACCGCTGTTGTGTAACATCATGAGGAAACCGGCATGTCCTAGAACCAAAAATTCGAAGACATATGACATCCACCAACCTGCACTGGGCCTGTGTGGGTTAAAGCTCATTCCTTCTCAAAGAGAGGAATGGGCCTGTGTCCCAGCAGTGGGAAAAATAACAGGCTGATGATGATGACATTAAGCGATTGATCGCGCAATGATTGCTGTTTCTTACATAATAAGCCTGCCGGTCGTGTTGTATTGCCGTGTATCAAACTATGAGAGTATAGGAACAGAAGGAGAGTGCACCTGTGTTAGAGCACACATCTGTGCATCGTAATATGTCTTACGTATTTGGCTAATCTACGTTGAATTTGTACCGTATCTTGCTCGGGTGCATTTATTACTACGAGCACTTCCGCCAGTCTTTTCTCGAATGCGGATTGTATGAGGTATGTAAACGTTTCTAAGCTAAAACATTTTAAAACTGCAAATATGACCCTTAAAATTTCTAAATGAGAGAATGAGCAGCAGGCTATTAAATCATGCTGAAATGAACCCTTACAGCATATTATTGCACTACAGAAACCCGTAATTTTCAGAAACTCTACATCTATATTTCCATACCTGCTGTAGACTAGATGAAGCGCTTGGCTAGCTGAAATATATGGAAACATAAATCTGTGCTAGCTTAGACCACGATGCAATAAACTGCAAGAAATCGTAAGGGATTAAGAAAGCCATCCTCGTTTGATATAAAAGGCAGCAGTTTGTAACCATAAATCATCATCATCATCATATCAGCCAAAAGACGTTCACTGCTGGGCATAGGCCTTCCCCAGGCGTCGCTACATTGACCGATCCCGTGCATCTCGCATCCAGCGCATTACCGCAACCTTAACCAGGTCATCGGTCCACCTAGTGGTAGGCCTTCCAACACATCGTCTTCCGGTTCGCGGCTTTCCAGAACTTTTCGGGCCTATCGGCCATCCGTTCTGCGAGCAATGCGCAATATGTATGTATCTACAAATACTTAGCATATACTTTATTATGTGTAGGTAGTATGCATTATGAGGATATATGCCATGTTGCTTTGAGTTAATTCCAAAAAAACCAACGCTTCAGTCGCATTGGTGATTAAAGGCTCGTGCCTTCTCTGTATGAGAAGAGGCATTTGCCCTGCGGACGGAGAAATCAGATTTCTATAAAAAGATCATTTAGATATCTCAACTGAACAGTGTTGCGTGTTAATATTCAAACATTAGCGCCAATAATATCGTTTAGTTTCCTATTATCACTCGATACAATGGCGACAATTATCATAATCACCAACATAATGGCAGTGGCCACATTTACATATGAATGCGACACATACTTTAACTGCATTATGCAAATATGATCGCAGGGTTATCCATGTTATCACAAGAATGGCCATGTTAACTGTATCTTAATGCGGTTTCTCGATACATAAGGGTTGTTGTTTGGTATTAAACCTACTTACAACAAAATACTTACTTACATACTCGCAGAAGATTACCAACTGCGATATTATTTGCATTACGAACACGTCACACTAGAACCGATTGTTATCAATGGTTGTGCTTTCGAGATTGTTCGAGAATACATTCACATCACATCACATCATCAGCCTTTAAAAATTCCCACTGCTGGGACACAGGCCTCCTCTCATAGAGGGAGTGGGCTATAATCCACCACGCGGGCCCAGTGCGGATTGGTAGATGTCACATGTCTTTGAATTTTTGGTTCCAGGACATGCCGGTTTCCTCACGATGTTTTCCTTCACCGTTTTGAGAGCAGTGGTGATGAAATAAATTACACAAAGTAAAGCGCTTGCTTGGGTTCGAACCCACGACCTACAACTCGTAAGTCGGGACCGTAACCACTGGGCCACCACTGCTCTCTGCACTGCTGCCACTGAGAATACATTATACACGAGAAAACTCTCAAGTTTTTTGTTTTTCTTTTTGAGGGGAACCTACCTTTCAGGTGGACTGGGCAGCATTTCGGAAACTTCTCGTCGCACATTCTACAGAGCCTGAAGATCTTTGCAGGATGGATATCCTGCAAAGATCGTCACGGCAATCGTGATATAAGTGGCGCTCTTTCTTCTAATAAGTTCTATAAGTGTCACTTGGGACACTCCAGGGTGAGGAACAGAATCTGGTCTGATGCACTTCACTTAAACTGGGTGTTGGACGGATTGATTATCCTCTATTTTCTCTCAAGCAGACTGCATGCTGCCATTCGAGTAGCTTATAATTACCTTTATTAACAATTCATACCTTCCCGAGTTGTAAGTAACTTAATATGAGAAATTGTGAAGATTAACTACTAACAGCAATCAAGCTACAAATAGAATGGCAATCATGATATATTAATTAAACATATATCTTGCTTACATGCAAGCACATTTCTCATGTAGGACGACAAGCTCACGTGACGGAGACGTAATAAGAACATCGCTCGTCATAAGAATTCCGGTCTATCTGCAGTATTATTTGCATGAGTAATCATGCAAGGGATAAATGTCACCGTTATGGCTTCTGCACGTCCCTGCATTTTGAATAAAACCAGTTATATAGGTAACTGCACTTTACAGATAAGTGTTGTTAATTCCTAAAACTAAGCTGAAATATCATAAGACTTTAGAAATACGTCAACACTAAAATCTTGCAAGTTAGTGCTCCAAATAACGCAAGATAATAAAATAATAAATGCTCTTCCAAGTTTGGAAGAGCATTTATTATCTTAAATATTAAAGAATTGGTTCCATCATTTTGAGAAAATTTAAGTGTAAGTTGATTTGAGCATCAATGATATTGGTAACTTCACTTTGCAGATAAGCATGTTGTTAATCCCTAAAACAAAGCTGAAATATGCTGAAATAAAAGTCTAGCAATCAAGTGCTGTAAGCTTTACCAATGTAAGACAGTGAACGGTCTTCTTTATTAGTATATATAAAGCTCCCTAAAACATGGGGTCACTCAACCACCGCTTGCTGTTGAGTGCCTATTTACACAAAGGTCTTGAAGCAACATATCATCATTAACTAAACTATCTGACCGCCCGCCGCGCCGTAACAAAGTGTTTCTGCTACACTTCTAAAGGTTCTAACATACTCCAAACAACATCCACTACATCTCGTCATTGGTCGGCAACCAAAACGTGATCACGCAAGTTGAAATACTACCAACGGCAATGCTTCATCTATTCTGCATAGGAAACTGTATCAACTAACAAGTCTATTCTCAGCGTAGTCTAACACAGACTTATACGTTTCGACAGCTATACTATAATAATAATAAATAAAATCATTTAATTCAAGTATCACTGACTCATAATAGAAATAATACATTTACACAGTCACATTACATACACAATATTAAAAACAATTTCATTTACTTAATTCAATTATATTATAATAAGTCTAACACTAAAAATAAAATAAAAATAACTCAATTAACATTCATTATTCATATAAAAAAAAAAACCAGGTCTGTCAGTCGCATCAGCCTGCCACATGTCGCTTACAACAGTGGGAGATGATGGAGCAATCAAGCCTTCCCGCGAGCGCGGCCAGCATGTTGTTAGCGCTCCCCCGCACTCGCCGCACCAGCGACGTGGCTCTCTTGCGCATAGTGGCGTGGAAGCAATCCACGCGCGCTTCTGCAAACATAGTCGATGCGCTGCAAAAGCGGGGGAGCGCCAACATCATCCTGAACGCGTTATTGAACTGGACACGAAGGGCGCTGTAAGACTTTTGCGTATAGTCAGTCCACAAGCTGCACGTGTACAGTGTAGTGCAGTAGGCTCTAAAAAGAGTTATTTTAACATCTTTAGAGCAACGTGCAAACCTGCGGATAACCATGTTCGCTCTGACCGACAGCGCCCGCCGCTCCCGCTCAATGTCCGCGTCATCTTTCAAGGTAGGAGTCAATAAATGTCCTAAGTACTTAAAAATGTCGACCCTTTCCAAGGGTACGCCATTCAGCTTTATGGGTGGCATATCTCGCACTTTCCTAGGCCCACCTTGAAAAACCATGCATTGACTCTTCCTGACATTATAACGGAGCCCGTGATCAGCTGCGTATTCCTCACATACACTCATCAGCCTCCTGAGTCCACAGACCGAGGCGCTCAGCAGCACCATATCGTCCGCGTAGCTGATGTTATTAAAACAGACGCCATCTATGTGACAACCGATATGTTGCTCGCTGAGCGCCTCGATCAGTCCATTCACATACAGGTTAAAAATGGAGGGAGAGCTCAACCCCCCCTGCCTCACCCCACATTCCAACCTATAGGGGTCCGACAAAGTGCCTGCCCACTTTACGTTGTTCACCTGGTTCCCGTACCAATACTTAAAGATGTTAATAAGTTCATACGGTATCTGGGATGATCTCATCTTGTTCCACAAGATATCATAAGAGACCAGGTCAAAGGCTTTGGAAAGATCGAGGAAGCAAGCGCACACAGATGTTGATCTCTCGGTACTACGTCCCAAGAACTAACTTGGTGTCAGTAAGTTATCACCACTGTCCGACAACAATCAATGCGTCTAGAGACGGCAGTCGCCCTGCGATTGACGATATCGTGGAAGTGGCAACATATTGGAATAAAAGATTTCATTTTCCCCTTGTACATTGGCTGAAAGTGCTATGAGCTCATAACTGCCAAGGACCACCTTGAAAATCGTCAGATTTTATATAAAACTAGAGGACGCCTCGCGGTTTCACCCGCGCAGTTTTCGTTCCCGTGGGAATACAGGGATAACAAGTGCGAGTCGGACTCGCACACGATGGGTTCCTTACTAGGTAAATTGCAGTTTACGATTTATGACAGATTAAAAAAATACTACTTACTAGATCTCGTTCAAACCAATTTTCGGTGGAAGTTTACATGGTAATGTACATCAGATATATTTTTTTAGTTTTATCTTTCTCTTATTTTAGAAGTATCAGGGGGGGGGGGGGACATACATTTTACCACTTTGTAAGTGTCTCTCGCGAAAACTATTCAGTTTAGAAAAAAAAAATAGAAACCTCGATATCATTTTTGAAGAGCTATCCATAGATACCCGACACGTTTGGGTTTGATGGAAAAAAATGAGTTTTAGTTCTAAGTATGGGAAACCCCCAAAATTTATTGTTTTTAAAAATCTTAATGCGGTTCACAGAATACATCTACTTCCCAAGTTTCAACAGAATAGTTCTTATAATTTCGGAAAAATGTGGCTGTGAGAATGGATGGACAGACAGAAAGACGTAACGAATCCATAAGGGTTCTGTTTTTTGCCATTTGGCTAAGGAACCCTAAAAAGTATATCCTTGTATAAATAACCCAGGGATGAAATAAAAACAAAAGCCTAAATATAAGCCTGTGTCACCCGGGGATATAATAACTTCCCAACAGTAAAATACTTTTTAAATCGGTCCAGTAGTTTTTAAGTACATACAAAAATACAAATCTTTCCTCGTTATAATATTAGTATAGAAGTATAGATTAGTCTCGTAGTGCGAGCGATTATAACGATTGCCACCGCTTGGATCTATTGACAATGCCGCGTCTGTGAAACAGACAGTTTTCTACTTTTGGCAAGTTATGGGTAAGGTCGAGAACTTGTCTGTTTACTGGCAAGCTAGTCCAAGTTGCTCTGATCTGTCGTAAAAGTTTGATAATGTGGGGCGAAATGACATGTGTTACTTCGGAATTTGCCTGTTGCTACGTCTTTGTTGCTAGGTTTCTTGTGCCTTGCATTTATTGCACACTGTTTTCAAGTAATTTTTAGTAGATCGCTATTCAAGTCAAGCGTGAGATAGCCTGATGGTAGGCGATGATGTGGTCGACGGTGAAGCACGCTTGCCTAAAGTTAACTTATCAACACTTGACTTAAAGACCACTAGGTTATAGCTTATGGGGAACACAGACTCCGGAAGGCACGCTAGCTACGAGTAGCTGTACCCACAATGAAAATATTCCCAAAACTTTTAGTGCGTATGGGTGGGATGTCCATCATGTACCGATGGCGCATCGCTGTACGTCTTGCAGTCCGATGATATAACGGGCTAGATGGAATTAGATCATAATTTCATCGACTTAATGTAAAAAAGAGGTTCGATTGTTTGTTTGTAAAAATTAATTTCAGGAAGTACTGATACTTAAGTTTAAGAAAATTATTGCACTGACATTTAAAAATAACACTACGGAACCGAAAGACGTAGCATTGGAAGGCTTCCCTCTAGGTGGAGCTTAAGCTCTGGTCAAGGCTACGGTAATCAGGTGGGTGCAAAACACATCGGACCGATCAGCGTTGCGACGCTTGGGGGAGGCCTATGTCCAGCAGAGGAGGTATTTCAGCTGAAATGATGATGATAATGACTGCAAGTTAAAACACGGGAGCGAAGTCGCAGAAAAAAGTTAGTTGGGATTGTTCTTAATTTAGTAAGTATGTGTGTTTTTTTGTTTACTGACTCTAACTGGGCATTTTCTCTTTATAAAAAACATCACTTCCTCTCATAACACCTTGATAAATTCTACATTTTTCAGGTGTAATGTTACTAAATGTTTATGAAGTAACAATTTATATACATTAAAAAACAGTATTTTATACTATGGTTTGATCCGAGAGGTGGCCTAAAGGTTCGCGGCATATTTTCCTTAAAATACATCGCCTTTTAAAAGAAATTCTCCGCGAACTTTTGGACCACCCTAAGTACGTTCAGTTGTATGTCTGAAAAGTTCAGAATAGTTCCAAAAGATACTGTTGACTTTGCAATTTATAACTCAAATATTCTCGCATTTTACTAAATATATAGACACCAAGTAAAGGTTAATTTGAACTATTCCTGGCATACGAGCAGGTATCTTATAAAATATAAGTAGGTACTCTTCGCAAAATTATTGATAGCTTTGTGTTGTAAAGGGTAAAGTTCTGATATAAAATTCTTAAGCTTTCATGCCTAAATTGATAGTTGAGCTAGTTAACTTACAAAGTCATTGTTAGCTAAAACTTCAATAAAGTCAGGACAACGAACTTACGAAAATCAAGCACTTAGCCTAAAATATTGAAGTGAGTAACCTTTTATACGATCGACTAAATAATTTGCAAGATATTTTGATCACAAAATGCCTTTTAGTTAATTCAAAGAATTTTGTAATATTACTGAACAAAATTGATTGAAATATCTACTAAACGATTACTTATAAAACTGTTTGTTAGTAGGATATAACACCCTAATTGTGTATCTGCTTTAACAGCACGATGCACACTTCTTCCCTATTATTTTGATAACTCAACGTATCAGTCTTCTTTACGTCTTTCACACTGTCGGGTAGACGGTTTTTTGAACATATGAAGTAATTAATGCAAGAAAAGCATACCGTACGCTACTCTTTGAACTTACACAATTAGGGTGTTGATCAGGTTACGAAAATCCTTTCACTGATGAAAAGTTATTAACGCTAAAAGTACTTCTAATCAACAAAAATCATAGGATTCCTGTGGAATTAATCACGGGGGCTTATACACTCCTTTAGGGTGTTTTATATTATTATTCTTTACACCGTCGACAAAACACTCAATTCCATAAATTTACTACAACTCCTTGTTCCGAGAAAGACCTCGTTACAAATTATCTGGTAACTATTATTTTCTCCTTATACCGCTTTTATAGAAGGGCTGAGTATGCATTAATAATTACTAAGCTCTTTAATAGATCATTATATATACAGGACTGTTGGCGTGGGACGAATGCGGGATGAACAGTAGACCTATTAGCGCCATCTAGTGCGTGGGTGGCGCAACTCGGTAAACCGATTACCAAGCGTGATAGGCCAGTTTTCGTCCAATCCAAGTATTGGACACCTTAAAATTAGTTTAATAATGTAGTTTAGATATAAGGATTCGGATTCATGGAGGGAGCTTAGTCACTATCAGTATTATTATGGCATGAAAAAAATCATCATTTAATCTGAAATTAATCATCATTTAGTCAAAGTCATTCAGTCGAATGACGTCCCGCTGGACATAGGTGTCAAATTGACCGATCCTGTGCTTCTTGCATCCAACAGAAAGTACTACATACGCTTTTATCCCTATATATGAAAAAAGCACAGTTCCTGTGAATTAGATTATGTTAGCAAAGCTGCAGGAATAATAGCTTATAGCGCAAATAAAATTCGATAGAAAAACACAGGTTTTGTTTATTTTCACAAGTGATTTCGTTTGTTCCACTTTCAGCCACAGGGTCAGATAAACATGTCGATCCATGAATGTTTTCTTTATTAAAGCAATTTTTCACAATACAAAAATATCACAAATATAGAGCTTGGCTCCACCGAGCCTTGAACATCGTCACTGAGTTGCCAGCTTCTCGGATTTTTATCGGTTACATTACGGGGAGTGTGCGATGGAAGTGCACGATCTAATTTCACCTAGCCCGTTTCATCATCGGACTACCTGACGTATGGCGATGCACCATCAATACAAGGTGGGCATCCCACCCATACGCACAAAACGTTTTTGGACCTTTTTGCGTACAGCTAAGGAGTGGAATTCCCTGCCGGAGTCCGTGTTTCGCGACAGCTACAATCTAAGAGTCTTTAAGTCAAGAGGGAATAGGTTATTTCTAGGTGTTATAGCGGTTTGAGAAACCTCTTCATCCTTGTGTCTATCATGAAAAGTGGACTGTATTTGAAGGGTTCTGGCAATAGTGCCTTGAAAATAAGCGGGAAAATATTCACGGATCAATTCGGGCGATCTAGTATGGAAATGAGGGAAGTAGTACGCCTTACCTTGTAGTGGTCGATGCCAGCCCACGTGTGGCAGCGAGCTGGTGTTCTTCTACTCCAAAATGGCTCCTTCAGGATCCACACACTTCACACAATTGTTTTATATCCGCGAGGCGGGTTAATAGACACGGTTCACAAGGTTCTCTGCAATCTAACTAATTAGATGCATCAGTCTCCAGCCAGGTGGCTTGGAAAGCTGGCGGTTGAGATACGAGGCCCGTTCACGTTGAAGTTTCGGTTCGTTCTGGCGACCTGTCATTAAGGCGTACATAAAGGGAAAAGGAATGAGGAAGGAACGAGATAATTAGGATATCGATCGCCCGCGAAATCTCAAATGCGTTTGTCTATGAGTTTGTTGGTCATTGATTTATGACATTTACAAGAGATGGCGCTACCATTTTCCCGGCCTTAAAGGGTCACCTTTAATGAAAATTAAACTTCATTACCGTATACCTATTCAGCAATACGGACTAAGATGCGGATTTTTACATTTCAATTATTAAGATTTAAGATAAATACTGCGAGTTGCATAATACATTAAGTTGCATACCTATAGTTAAGTTTTAATGGAAAATTATGTTGCGTCGCTAACTAACTAAAACTAAGAGACCTAACTATCAAGCCAGGCCTTATTGAGTCGGTAATGGACACAGACGCACAACAGGGCGCACATAGCTACCCTTTGCGGTTTTCACAGTAACAACACGGGTTGTACCGTCCTTGGAGGTATGCAATTTATCAATAATGCCTAACGGCCATGAAAGGGGCGGAGAGTTATCAGTAATGATAACTACAATAGTACCCTCTTGTATAGAAGGTGCAGGACTATTCCATTTGTATCTAGCCTGAAGTTGATGTAAGTATTCTGAACGCCAGCGCTGCCAGAACGACTGCACCAGTT
Source organism: Orthosia cruda (assembly GCA_964057195.1). NCBI lineage: Eukaryota > Metazoa > Arthropoda > Insecta > Lepidoptera > Noctuidae > Orthosia > Orthosia cruda. The sequence goes on from OZ059834.1 coordinate 9,628,703, forward strand.
TGTCAAGTAGAGTATGTCGCTGAAGCAAGCTGAGCGAGTCTGCTTCAGGAGCGGGAAGGGACAACAATGGCGCGGTGTTCAAGAAATGCGCAGGGGTCAGTGCTGATGGTTCAGTAGGGTCACTACTCAAAGCAGTAAGTGGCCGCGAATTAACTAGAGCCTCAACTTGACTAAGGACAGTTATAAGTTCCTCGTAGGAGAGGATTTGTTGACCTATAACTTTAAAAAGGTGAGTTTTAACTACCTTAACCATACTTTCCCAACATCCTCCAAAATGTGGGGAAGCAGGCGGAATAAACTTCCAATCTATATGATTGAAGGAAAGTTCTTCCTCAAGATGAGGACGAAAATCTTTAAGAAATTTTTGAAGGTCGCGTAAATAAGAACTTGCACCTACGAAACAAGTACCGTTATCGGTATATAAGCATTTAATAGGACCGCGTCGCGAATGAAAGCGTTTTAAGGCTGCAAGGAAAGTCACTGTACTTAAATCTGTTGCCACTTCAATGTGCGTGGCACGCGTCGTCAAACACGTAAAAATGCAGAGCCAAGCCTTACGGCTCTTAACACCTCGACCACGAAATGGTGTGTACTGTAGCGGGCCTGCATAGTCACAGCCGGTGTGAGTGAACGCCTTGTCGACTTGGTTAACACGCTGGCTAGGTAGATCTGCCATAAGTGGAAGAATAGGACGCGGGCGGAACTTAAAGCAAGTGTTACAGTTGTGGATTCTGTGACGAATTATTCGACGTGCAGCTAAAATCCAATAATTATGCCTGAGTAAGGACATAAGCAACTCCGGACCGGCATGAAGATGTTTCTTGTGACAAAAGTCAACAAGAAGATCAACAATATGGTCATGACGTGGTAGAATACAGGGATTTTTATATTCGTAGGGAGAGATCAACAATATGGTCATGACGTGGTAGAATACAGGGATTTTTATATTCGTAGGGTTCGTCCGAATTTGTGAGACGACCACCAACTCGTATGATGCCGTGCTCATCGAGAAACGGCTTAAGCTTATGGATGGCGGGAGTACATGGTTTATTGTTTTTTAAATTTAAAATATCGTTACGGAAATGAACATCCTGTACAGCTCGCAGCAATTTAATTTCTGCATATTTCAGATCAGAGCTTGATACAGTACGTGCACTAGGCAGTTGTCTTAAAAACTTATAGACGTAAACAATAGCGCGTAGCAACTTAGACCACGACGAAACACGTAGTGCTAGCGCGTAAATTGGTGATTCCGTAACCTCAGAAACCACGGCATGAGCGACTGATTTCTGTTCGGGTACGCCCACATGCAGTGCATTGTGTTCGAAAGTATGTATGGGCCACTCAGCTGGGTCATGTGAAACCCACGATGGTCCACGATACCACAATGGATGCTGCAAGAGCTTAGCTGGCGTGACACCACGAGACAGACAATCAGCGGGGTTCTCAGTACCTGCGACATGGTTGAAACAATTAGCGGGTATAAGCTCTATCAGCTTAGTAACCCGATTGGCAACAAAAGTTTGCCAGCGGTGCGGTGAGGAATTTATCCAGGCGAGCACTACTTTAGAGTCAGTAAACGCGTATACCTTATGGATGCGGTAGTGGGGCGATATTGTGTCTTGTACCTTGCGAAGCAACTTAGACAACAGTAGGGCCGCGCACAACTCTAGTCTAGCCACCGAAATGGTTTTCACAGGTGAGACTTTAGACTTCGCACTAACTAACTGCACGGAGTAGTTAGAACCATTGTATATTTGCATGTATACGACTCCACCGTAAGCACGCTCGCTGGCGTCAGCGAAACCTACTAAATTCATGGTGCATCCGTCGACCAACCCCAGATGACGCGGGATAATAATTTCATTAAGCGTAGAAAGCTCAGTACAAAACTGCTTCCAAGCGGTGACTATATGTTCAGGTGGTATGTCGTCCCAGTCACACTTTGCTAGCCAAAGTTCCTTAATTAAGAGCTTAGCGTACAGAATAGTGGGGGCGACAAAACCCATTAAGTCCCATAGCCGAGCCACTGTGGAAAGCATGGTTCGCTTGGTACATTTATCATCTGGTGTGGTGACGTCAAAGCGGAAACTGTCACAAGACTTGTCCCAGCGTAAACCCAGGACCTTATGCGGTATAGACTTCTCATACTCGATATCGGGCGAAGCCTTATGAGTATCAGGTATGTGTGCGAGAACCTCTTTCGAGTTACTTGTCCATTTGACAAGGTCGAACTGGCCTCGCTTGAAGAGCTGAATAAGCTCATCACAAAGCGAAATTGCTTGCGGTATGGACATGACACTACAGGCAATGTCATCCATATATAGGGCGGAAGAAGCAGCAGCAGACGCTGCAGGGAAATTATCGAATTCATCAGCGACTAACTGGCGGACTACACGTAACGCGTGATATGGACTAGACTTAAATCCGAAGCAAACACGATTAAATTGGTAGACCATTATAGGTTCATGTTTACTGAATCTGTAAAAGATGCGTTGAAATCTACGGTCCGATTCACGAACGCCGACATTGAGAAACATTTGGCGGCAATCAGCAGACAGGGCTATTTGAAAGAGTCGAAAACGAATTATAATATTAAATAAATCACCCTGTAGATTGGGGCCTGCATATAAAACCACGCGAAGTTTAGTGGAAGTCTTATCTTCGCGAACGACACCGTGATGCGGAATGTAATATGACAGATTAGAAACGTTGTCATCTTTTAAAACCGGACTCAAATATCCCTTATTTATGTAGTCCCGCATGACGTCATTGTAAGCGCTGCGTAACACTAAGGACGCATCAAGTTTGCGCTCCAAACAATGAAAACGCCTAAGTGCGGCAGCGTATGAGTCGCCTAGCGAATAAGGGTCGTCGCAAAATGGCAGCGACAAAATATATCTACCACTGTCATCGCGAACAGTGGTAGCGCGAAAATGTTCTTCGCACTCGAGATCCTTACGGCTCTGCGAGGGCGAGGCGGAAATTTCTTCAAGCTCCCAGAATCGTTTGAGAAGCGAATCTAAACTGGGATCTTGAAGAACAGAACAACATGAAGTTGTACTCGTACAGTGTGAAGTATGTGCCGTAGGTACGGAACCCATAACCACATACCCCTACACAGTTTCAATAGCGGGAGGTATATTATATTGCTCGCTGTGCACTATGTTAGGCAAAAGCAAGCGCGGGAATATAGCAGCACCAATCAAAACATCGATACTGCTCGGCTCCGCAAACTTCGAATCTGCGAGCGGTAATGTTTTGAGATGTGTAAGTTTAGAGACATCGACGAGAGCGGTCGGCAATGTCTCCGTTATACGTTCAACAATAAGCGAAGAAACGTTAAAATTAATATCATTACTAAAACGAGAATATAATTTAATATCTACGGAACCTTTAACTGGTTTTTCCGACCCACCGATACCTTTAACTATTAAATTAGAAGTATGAAAGTTCTTCCAAAGTCCTAGACGCTTAAAACATTCAGAAGTAATAAAATTACTTTGAGATGCGCTATCTAGTAAACAACGTATTATGTGCGGCTTATCATTTACATCGTAAATTACGACTTGAGCAGTAGCGAGCAGAACGGTTGTGTACGCCGTACACTGCGGGCTATCTCTCGCCGACGGCGACGCCGCAACGCACCGAGCGTCAATCGAACGCGATCGAGCGGCGCCAGCGACAGAGGTCGTACACAACGATACCTCAGACTGTGAGGTAATAGAAGGTACAGTCGGCATAAGCGTTGGGGCCGGATTCGGCTGTGACGTCACTACAGTTGATAATTGCGGGTTTTTATTAAAATGTAACAATGTATCATGACGTTGATTACATGCGCGACACTTTAATTTAGAAGAACAGTTAACCGTTTTATGTTTAATACTCAAACAATTGACACAAGCACTGTTGTCTTTCACACATTTGAAACGAGCTGTCGGAGTCAAATTATCAAAAGCGGGACATTTATATAAGTGTTCATGGATATATGCTTCGCACAGACACTTGTTTGAATTATTTAACTCAGAGCAAGCTACATAGGATTGTGGATTAGGAGCGGTCATTTTATTATTAAAACTACGCGATTTATTAGACTTATGTGAATTGTCTGAACTATTAGGCTTATTATTGTTAGCTAAGGGTGGTTGGGTATTACGGAATATCCGACACTGATCATTGATGAAGCTGACAAAACTATCTAGAGTGGGAATCTTACGATTACGTTCTGTCATCTCGAAAGCGCGAATAGTTTCAGTGTCAAACTTTTTTATTGCGAGGTGCAATAAAATGAAATCCAGAAGGTCAACTAATTTTAGATTCTTTAGGGAATTAATTGCGGTGATGAACTTGTCCACGAATAGCTGGTAATTCGAAACAGACGCGGGACCGGACAGTTTAAGATTTAAAGCTTGATCCAAGTAGGTAGACGCGAGGACACGAATATCCTGGTACCTATCGAGGAGTGCCTGGAACATGACTTGGTAATTCTCAGCACACGGTGTGACTCCCGCGAACACAGACTGTGCCTTTGGCGACAGCTTACCTATTAAATAGTACAACCTGTCTGCATCCGTCAGCGACTTATTGTCATGAACTGTAGATTTAAAACTTGCATAAAATAATGGCCAGTTTCGTATATCACCGTCGAACGACATGAGTTCGATTGGCGGCAACCTTGGTCTACATGTTGCGGAATCACTCATACTGTGCCTCCCGGACGGCTTATCTTCCAATTGAGACATCACACGTTTCACGGAACAATACATATCCTCGAATGAGGCGTAGGCTTGATAGCTAGGCTTCGCATCGGGATATATAGCCAGTAACCTAGCATTATAATCATCCAATAATTTATGAAAGTCCGTTCGAATATCATCTATTGTTACACAAGAACTGAGAAAGCCTTCTCTCACCGATTCGGAAGTATTAGCGACTTTAGAGCGATCATAAATTGACTGAATACGCTCGAAAAGTATATTACGCTTAGCTTCTAAAATCACTAACTGTTGATCTTCCGAAGAAGCGATTGCTTTCGCATCACGCGGCATTGTTATGTTATGTAGTTACAAATAACCACACAAACAAAACAATGTACGGTAATTATTTAAACGAACAACTATATGTAGAAAAGTAATACTACTGATTGTGACTGTACTGTGACAACGGGTTTCGCAATATTTGCGTAGTAACGAAATAAGTTTTTTCGTAGTACCCACTAACCAAAGTAATTAGATAGTACAAAATGTTAATAGCATTACTATCCCAACCAGTTTTATTGTTAAGTTTGAATATTGTTTAAGATAAATGAATAGGTATAAATATGCAACTTATAGCCCGCAATCGTCTAAACCTATTTTATTTTTCTCTTATAGAATGAATGTCTACCCCGCGGTATTCGGAAAGTAACTTATTCCTAACAATTTATAATTGGAGGTAGGTGATTCCTATAAGGGCGGTTAAACTAAAAGACGCTTGAAATATGGAAATTTACAATACGACAAGTTAGTTTTAAATAAGAATTATTTTTAATAATAGCAGATACGTAATTATGAACCTGCTATAGCGGCGTTGATGGAACCACGTATTGGGTTTACAACTTGATTATGTGGGTAGGCGGCTAGGTGCCACGACCCTAGTAGGAATTTATGATTGATTCCTACGTAAGAAATAAAGGAAAATGGATATATTATAGTAATATATCGGGCTACGAAGGACCAAAAATGTTATAGCGGTTTGAGAAACCTCTTCATCCTTGTGTCTATCATGAAAAGTGGACTGTATTTGAAGGGTTCTGGCAATAGTGCGTTGAAAATAAGCGGGAAAATATTCACGGATCAATTCGGGCGATCTAGTATGGAAATGAGGGAAGTAGTACGTCTTACCTTGTAGTGGTCGATGCCAGCCCACGTGTGCTGATGAGCTGATAGTTGAGCTGGTGTTCTTCTACTCCAAAATGGCTCCTTCAGGATCCACACACTTCACACAATTGTTTTATATCCGCGAGGCGGGTTAATAGACACGGTTCACAAGGTTCTCTGCAATCTAACTAATTAGATGCATCAGTCTCCAGCCAGGTGGCTTGGAAAGCTGGCGGTTGAGATACGAGGCCCGTTCACGTTGAAGTTTCGGTTCGTTCTGGCGACCTGTCATTAAGGCGTACATAAAGGGAAAAGGAATGAGGAAGGAACGAGATAATTAGGATATCGATCGCCCGCGAAATCTCAAATGCGTTTGTCTATGTGTTTTTTGGTCATTGATTTATGACATTTACAAGAGATGGCGCTACCACTAGGCAAGCGTGTTTCATCGTCGACCATCGCTTCGATCAAGTGAGATAGTCTAACGCGAGCCTACAGAATAAAAAAAATACGACATATTTAAATGTTTGCGACGGTTTCAGTGATAATAAAATAAAAATACTTAGAAATGGTACTAACGCAATAGCTGACCAAACCGCTCCCCGCGCTTGTTACAAATATTTTAACAAATACAATCGGATGCCAGAACCAATTTTACAACTGGAATATTTAATCGGATTTCCAATTCAATAAATTTCAGTGGATTTATAACAAATAAATAATTATTCTATTAGGTTTTATTCCAGTACTTCAATATTATTTTCTCAAACATGCTTGGAAATTTGAGCATTATTTTGACAACCTTCTTCGAGATAAATCGCAATTGCGATACTGGCCAAATACATGCGCGCAGCGGCCGGCAAAAGTTGTATGAAAATCCATATCTGTCGTTTGTAGCGGCCAAATAAATTACATAGTAAACTCATATCTGTCGTGTAATTTAAAAATGGAACGATCTTTTTCTCCGAAACATGGCAACCAAGGACGTAACTTATCAAAGGTTTTATTTAAATTTCGAACTGGCTTGCAAATAGAAAGCTGTTTATTGAAATAAAATAAACAAATGAACACTTAAGGTTTAGCACGCACTGCGATTTTTATTTGCGCGGATTTTTGTAGTATTATTCCCGCGTGATTTTTTTACCGCAACGCGTGCGGCTGTATTCAATTCCATAGGCCGCAGAATGGGCGGAAAAAATCGCGCGAATAAAAATCACAGTGCGTACTAAGCCTAGCGCGGGAATAATTATTATTGTTCGTTGTTCGTCATTGATTTTAAAAAGTAATTGTATTTGACAAAATGAGTTCTAGGAACTACATAGTTTTATTTTCCGCGCATTATTTGAGAAAAGCACTATACAAGCCTTGGCCACAACTAGGCATTGATGGACTTACGTATGTGTGCCTCGGCTTTGCCTCGGCCCACGTTTACACGTTCGTCCATCAATGCCTCTTTTGCTGGCCGCTGCAGTAATGTGGGCAAGGACAAGGATAATGCAGGAATAATAGCTTATAGCGCAAATAAAATTTGATAGAAAAACACAAGTTTTGTTTATTTTCACAAGTGATTTCGTTTGTTCCACTTTCAGCCACAGGGTCAGATAAACATGTCGATCCATAAATGTTTTCTTTAATAAAGCAATTTTTCACAATACAAAAATATCACAAATATAGAGCTTGGCTCCACCGAGCCTTGAACATCGTCACTGAGTTGCCAGCTTCTCGGATTTTTATCGGTTACATTACGGGGAGTGTGCGATGGAAGTGCACGATCTAATTTCACCTAGCCCGTTTCATCATCGGACTACCTGACGTACGGCGATGCACCATCAATACAAGGTGGGCATCCCACCCATACGCACAAAACGTTTTTGGACCTTTTTGCGTACAGCTAAGGAGTGGAATTCCCTGCCGAAGTCCGTGTTTCGCGACAGCTACAATCTAAGAGTCTTTAAGTCAAGAGGGAATAGGTTATTTCTAGGCAAGCGTGTTTCATCGTCGACCATCGCTTCGATCAAGTGAGATAGTCTAACGCGAGCCTACAGAATAAAAAAAATACGACATATTTAAATATTTGCGACGGTTTCAGTGATAATAAAATAAAAATACTTAGTAATGGTACTAACGCAATAGCTGACCAAACCGCTCCCCGCGCTTGTTACAAATATTTTAACAAATACAATCGGATGCCAGAACCAATTTTACAACTGGAATATTTAATCGGATTTCCAATTCAATACATTTCAGTGGATTTATAACAAATAAATAATTATTCTATTAGGTTTTATTCCAGTACTTCAATATTATTTTCTCAAACATGCTTGGAAATTTGAGCATTATTTTGACAACCTTCTTCGAGATAAATCGCAATTGCGATACTGGCCAAATACATGCGCGCAGCGGCCGGCAAAAGTTGTATGAAAATCCATATCTGTCGTTTGTAGCGGCCAAATAAATTACATAGTAAACTCATATCTGTCGTGTAATTTAAAAATGGAACGATCTTTTTCTTCGAAACATGGCAACCAAGGACGTAACTTATCAAAGGTTTTATTTAAATTTCGAACTGGCTTGCAAATAGAAAGCTGTTTATTGAAATAAAATAAACAAATGAACACTTAAGGTTTAGCACGCACTGCGATTTTTATTTGCGCGGATTTTTGTAGTATTATTCCCGCGTGATTTTTTTACCGCAACGCGTGCGGCTGCATTCAATTCCATAGGCCGCAGAATGGGCGGAAAAAATCGCGCGAATAAAAATCACAGTGCGTACTAAGCCTAACGCGGGAATAATTTTTATTGTTCGTTGTTCGTCATTGATTTTAAAAAGTAATTGTATTTGACAAAATGAGTTCTAGGAACTACATAGTTTTATTTTCCGCGCATTATTTGAGAAAAGCACTATACAAGCCTTGGCCACAACTAGGCATTGATGGACTTACGTATGTGTGCCTCGGCTTTGCCTCGGCCCACGTTTACACGTTCGTCCATCAATGCCTCTTTTGCTGGCCGCTGCAGTAATGTACTATTTTATAGAACGGAGCACCATTTTCCAACAGCCTTGTTTAGTGAAAACATGTATTTATCTTCAAGAAATATTTTACCAAAGATTGCGACATCATCTCCCTGACCTCATCCTATGTCACTTGGAGGCACAACATGTTTTCATCTTTGGTTCTCTTCTGTTAACCGTAACGATGTCATTTACGTCGTTTACTTTCATGTCATCTGCGTCAGGTGGTATACCCTGTATTACGATTTGGCATTATGCTGAGCTGAGGCCCTTTTGGCATTAGTAGTTTTAATTATTTATTTTGTTTAATTTTAAGGTGTTTTTGTCAATAAACACATTGTTCTTCTTTTCTTTCATTCCTCATACAATCCATTCATCTTTTGTTTTGCCTCCATTCTTCAACATTCTTCTATTTCTTAGTTTTCCATCCAACGCTTTTTTGGATTACAAATTGTGCAGCAACATTGAACGAAATATAAACCATTAAAATCAATTGCATTCAGAGAAACTGAAGCAACAGAAGAAGGTATTTAATATAGTATTTATGGAATACAATGAGAATAATAAAAGAAAACTTAACAGCAAAATGTTGCATTTTCCATCTATTCGATTGAACTTTATTATTCAGAATCGCCTTTGTCAGTTCGCTGCATGTAATGAGATTCCATTGAAGAAAATATTCTATGCATGTCGTAAGCGAGCTGGGCACTACAATATCCAAGTATTTTTAAAATGTACGCCTTATTCACTTCCACATTTTTCCACGTAATAATAGGAGTTAACAACATGTGCTATTGTGCATCAAACAGCTTTTAAGACGAGAATTATGTAACACAGCTTTTGTGATCGTGATTTCGTCAACTTGTGTTTATGATCGTGATTTTGTCAAGTGTTTGTGTTAGGTACCTTTTGAATATTAAACAAAATGATTTGAAGTCTGCTAATGTTGGCTCAATTTCCGTATTTAAAGCGTTCGTAATCTTTTCAATTTCATCACAACGATAGTACATGTCAAAAAAAAAAAACGAAAAATTATGGAAATTACGAAATTTATCACTGTGGATACGGTTCCTCTGTTCTTTTCTATATTTAAACCGAAGTCAAACCGTCATCATTTGCCTTTAGTTTAGGACCGGTTTCTGAATTGGGAAATTGGGTATTTGGAGTTACGAACGTGTCAAACCATACTTTAATGCCAAAGTTTGACAAAGGTATTCAGGCAAAATTTTCAGATATCGAGATTTATTGATGCTGGCCTAAAAACCTTATTATAAAAACAATAGAAATTTCCTATTTCAAAACGCAGTTGAATTCGCAATTACAGTTTCAATCTGCATCATCATCTGCCTAGCCTTTTTCCCAATTATGCTGGGGTCGGCTTCCAGTCTAACCGGATTCAGCTGAGTACCAGTGTTTTACATGGACCGACTGCCTATCTGACTTCCACAACCCAGTAACTGGGTAACACGATACCCCTTGGCAAGACTGGTGTCAGATCCCAGGCTTCTGACTACCCGTAACGACTGTGAAAGATCTTCAAATGACAGCCGGGACCAACGGCTTAACGTGCTTTCCGAGGCACGGAGGAAACTCGGTATGTTGTAAGGTTTCAATCAGCGTTTCTTATTAATAATATCGACGAGTATTCAACCGCCACAACACAAATTGGACAGCCCGATGACAATTTCACGGCGTCACCGGGGTCAAATGATTGGAATTGGCGATTTTACGAGCAGAATCGGTAACCGAAATGCTGATTAAGCGAGTAGTAAGTTGCAAAAAAAAATTGATACCCCATTGCTGTACCATGCTTTGTTAAAATAGGCTTCACTATAATTTTGTTAAAGATTTATCCTTTGTGTTTATTCAAGAAATCAAAAAAAAAATAGATAACCCTTCGCCAGTAAAACAGAAGAATGAAGAACAGGGAAAGTACCGCATCTTCCAAAAAAGGGAGTATTCTTGGAGCAGTCGTTTTGTTATGTCTGGTGACGGTTGTTGTCAGACTATTGTGTGTCTGATCGCGCCGATAAAATTGATTGCGCGATGTAGGATTTTGTGACACCAGCTGAGTTTAGTTCGTACGTGGTGGTGTGAGTGCCCCTACCAAATAATATACTTGAAATTGAAGAGAGTTCACCAACATAGCATCTATTGGTTGGTTTCTCGTTCTCGTTTCCTACCAACCCATTTGCGAACTAATATTACTTTTCATTAAAAGCTATCATGCTTTCCATCTGAACAAAAAAAAAGCGGACATAAGTTGAAGTGACGTCTGAAACCTAAACCTACTCCTGGCACAGAAGAGAAAAATCTACTTATGTAGATGGAAGATTTACATCAGAATCAGATATTCACATTCAAAGTAGTCCACAAAGGCAGTTCCATTGGGGCGAAATGTTCCTTTAATGGGCATACCATTGTTGGAACATATTTAAACGTAGGTGCAAAGGTAGTACTACGTTCAGTATATAGGATATTATGTACTTATCTAGCAAGATATTGTTATAGTTAGGATAACGGTTGATTGAAGGGGTATGATGGTGACGTCTAAGCTGCTCAGACAATGATCTGATAGACAGATAGATATCTACTAAAAAACTTGAACACGAAGAGCTTGTCACGAAATGATTACTACTTTTATTAAAATTTTAACTGCTAGTATAGTCAACTACAATGAGTTAAATTTATGTCACAGGACATGCACAATGTGTACACGGGTAAACTATGGTTTGCATTAAGACATAGAGTGTTTTTAATTTCGTCTCCGTGGATTAGCCCAATCCTATCTTCGACTTCCACAAAGGCAAAACCGCTGCAAACGTTTGGCATAAAGTAATAGTAATAATAAAATAGTTTTGTAATAATAAATAAGTTATGACCATAATCCCATGTGACGGCGCCCGTTCAAGAACACGACGCATGAATCGGCGAAAAAAAAAGTATTTCTTTACTAAGTATTACGTAAAATACTAACATTGTAATGGCCAACAACTGCCATTTCTCCAAAGTATAAGTGCACATTTCTTTGGAATAACAAAAAGGATAAAAGGAAATAATCCTCTTTGGTAAATAGAATCATAATGTCCTCAAAGAAAATGAATGAAAATATATTGAGAAAATATCACTCCGTTCGCCTTAGCTCCATCCTTAGCTTCTTTCCTTTCCGTAGCTCCTAGTGGCATCTGAATACATTACAATGACAGAATATTAATTATATCGTTTAGGGGTCGTGGACCAACTATAATGTCCAACTAGTTGGACTACGGGTCTTCAGTAGGTGCAGTAGTCTAACCAAAAATTACAAATGGACAACAGCCCCTACCGAAGACCCATGGTCCAACTTATTTATTTTGGCTGAAGTGACGAGTATCGGAATGACGTTGAGCGAGGTGAAGCGCGAAGCTCAAGGTAGGTCTTGATGGAGGACTACTGTGGAAGCCCTCTGCCCCAGCCAGGGGTAATAGGATCTTAGTCAAGTGACATCCACCAACCCTCAATGGGCCTGCATGGTAGATTACGGCCCGTTCTCTCTCACAGAGAGGAGGTCTGTGCCCCAGCAGTGGAAACATTAAAAGGATGATGGTGAATATTAATATAAATAAATCAGTTGAACCACGGGTCTTCGGTAGGGGCAGTTGTCCAATCATTATTTTTAGTTGGACAACTGCTCCTACCGAAGACCCGTAGTCCAACTATTTGGATCAGGACCCCTAAACGTACACGATCTGGTAACTCGAATGCTATTGATGCCATTTTCTGATTGCTTCCAAGAAATGGTATGCTGTTATATGAATAATGCATATCTATAGGTTATTTGAGGTACTGAACCATCTCTACTATGATAGTGACTGCATCGTTGCCCAGTAGAGTAGTAGCAATTTTGAAAACTGAAACTATAGAAATCAAGATACTGGGTTCAATTCTAGGATCATGTTAAGTTTTCTGGGTTTTCTTAAGAAATTGTCAGTAGCAACCCAGGGTCTCGATTTAAACGCGATAAATAACAACAGCGGTGCACCATGGAACTTGTAACATGAATTATTTTACAAGTTCTATGTTGCTCTCTTCAGAAATTAAAAAACAAAATTGTGTCAAAAATCCGCTAGCAAAACATAATCAGCTACCTTTTGAGGACTAACATTTTCTCATTAAATCCAAGTCTTCAAAATGTCAAAGCGTGAAAGAAAATTCAAAGGATTTCCACCTTAGAATTGTTTTACTTGACAAAGTATTTTGTCGAAATTAAAACTAATTTCTCATGTCCGGTGATGTCGGTTTATGTAGATGAACGTTGCTTTTGCTGTATTTTTTATCTCTCATTATATTTAGGAGATTGTTTCCTTATTGATACAGTAGATAACCGTTACGGTGTTGTTTGATACAAAGGGTTAGCAGTAGCTACAACAAACTAATAATTTAATGCCTAAATTATATTTCTTGATTGTACTCAAAATCAAAATATATTTTTTTATTTCACATAGGCCTACATGGGCACTTATAAAACGTCGACAAAATGAGCACGGTTCGGGTTGGTCGTTTCCTATGGAGAAGAACCGGCAAGAAACTCCATGGTTACTCTTTTAAAAATGGTTTGGTTTTACAATATTTACATGTTACAGCATTAGTACTTAGATATGGGGGGACAACGTAGGCAATAATTCGGATTATGACAATAAGTCGTAAGAAACTAAAAAAAAAGAAAAAGATTATATAAAAAAGTTAACAAATGTTAACTAGCATCTAGAAGGCCTACAATGTTCACACATTCACAAAACAATCGGTAAAAGAATCTATACAAAGGTAAAAAATAATAAAAATAAGTATAACAAGACTAAATTTAACATGTTGCACAAATTTTGTTATCAGTGCTGTAACTATTCTTAGCAAAGGGCTTTAAAGATGATTGAAAACCATTTTAAAAAGTCTAATTAAAAGAAGGAAAGAAAAAATGAGATTGAGAATAGTTAGGGTCGGTTCACATCTGACGGAACATGCGTCGCGTATTATCGGTCGCGTAACGCCAGAACAGACTAATGTATAGAAAAACACTTGACCGTTCACACTCAACCGATAATACGTTAGTGCGTTTACTGTACTTAGCTGACTACGCTCGACGCATATTTGTGCCGTTTACAAGTTACCAGGGAAGCTGCATGCGCAGAAGGAGCTAAGGCCAAATGTTTTTATCTTCAACGTAGTCCTTGATTTTATAATATGCTTTTTTAACAAGGATACGTTTGATGTAGTTTTTGAACCTTCCATCGGTCAGTTCTATAACTGACTTTGGCAACTTGTTATAAAAGCGTATACTGTTTATAAGAAAAGACTTGCTAGTTTTCGTTAATCTGAATTTGGGTATTACAATTTCGTGCTTACTGCGTGTATTTAAATTATGGAAGTCGCTTCTAGTTTTGAAAAGCCCCCGATTTTTACGGACATACAAAATACATTCCAAAATATAAAGTGAAGGTAGAGTCAGTATATCGAACTCTTTGAATTTTTCTCTGAGGGACTCGCGAGGACCCATTTTATAGATTGCTCGGATTGCCCTCTTTTGTAGGATGTAAATTGAGTCAACGTCTGCTGCTGATCCCCACAGCAGAATGCCATAAGACATAATACTGTGGAAATAAGCATAGTATACTAACCTAGCTGTAGCTACATCGGTTAGCTGCCTTATTTTCCTTACTGCATATGCAGTCGAACTTAACCTACCCGAAAGAGTTCTAATGTGCGCGCCCCACTGCAATTTTAAATCGATAGTAATCCCTAAGAATACAGTTTCCGTTATAACTTCAAGATTTTTGCCGTCAAGATTTAAGTTTAGGTCATGTTGTGGTACATTTGGTAAAGAGAACTTTAGACATTTTGTTTTTTTCGCATTCAGTAAAAGATTGTTCCTCTTTTTTTTTCGCGGGTAGGTGAATAAAAATAACACACATACGCTCTGAAGAATTTTAACTTTTAATTAGTATTTTATACAATTTTAATCAAAATTCCGACGGATTATAAACAATTTGCTTACCATTAAGCATATATTGTGTGGGCAGTAGCATTCATATGTCCTAAGTGCAAGTTGCATAAACTTGTCGGCTGGAGCTGTCACTTGTGAACTTGGCTCAGACTTTTGAACACAAGGCGGATACCATGACCACTATAGCTGAGATTGCGGAGACCCAGCGAATGGCTATCTCTTCACTGAACCAGCGGATGACTGATTTTGAGATGCACTTAAAAGCATCACCACCTGGAGCTGACTTGAGCGGCCTCCACAAAGACTTTTCCGCCTTCAAGGAGCATGTTTGGAGTGTTCTCAGTGCCTTACAGCTGCAGATTGCTGAGTTGAACAAGAGTGTAGACATAATAGAGATGCGTCACAGAAAAAAGTTTTTACTGCTTGGCGGCGTTCCTGAAAATCCAGGTGAGAAGATCTCTGAAACCGTGGCAACCATTCTGCAGACTAAGCTCGGCTTAACAGATCTGGTCCACTCTTCGCTGACAGTATGCCACAGACTAGGCGCTGCTTCGGAAGGTCATGCTAGACCGATCCTGCTTCGGTGCGCGGACTCCGCTGTCAGAAGCGAGATCTGGAGAACCAAGACGAAACTGAAGGGATCTCCTTATGTGGTGTCTGAATTCCTTACACGACGGCGGCAGTCTACTTTTATAACGGCTCGCAAGCTCTTCGGTGTGACGAATGTGTGGACCAGGGACGGCAACATCAACGTCAAGCTTCCGGACGGCAAGCGACGCCGGGTGATCGGTGTGGAGGAGGTCGCCGCGCTTGGAGCGGAGCATGGTAAATCGCTGGAACAGGAGGTTCCTCTGGTCCCCAATGCTGGCTCTAAACTCGCGTCGGCACAGGCTTCATCTCGCTCAAGGCGGACAAAGAAGAAATAATTTTGATTGTACGATGTTTACTTATTTCGTCCACTTTGTTTTCCGTCTGTGCTTGTTATCTACTTGTTTGTTACTCTTTCTATTCGTATCCATACGCTAAGCACGCACAATAACACATTACATATTTTTGTTCGTTGTACCGGCACCCGATTTTGTTTATTATATATATCAATTGTTTTTGTTGACAAGTTCTGTCAGTGTCACCTGACACTGTCTTAGTTTTTTCCATAGACTTAATAATTTTCTTTTTATATAAATCTTGTCTATGCCAAGTATTTTACTTCTTGCGAATTACGTTTGCGTTCGGATGCACGCATTAGTAATTTATGTATAAATTTGTTTGTGAACAGTCTGCCGGCAGGTTATGCAACTAATATGTGAATTTTATCTTCACATTTATATTATCTATATAATTTTATTTTATATATCTATTTATTTACGCTTTACAATGATTATGTCTGACGACGACTCGTTTCATTCTTGTCATAGTTCCTCTACGTCTTTTTCTTCTTTAAACGATTCTCTATCAGTTAACAGTGTCTTAAATGGTGAATGCCAGCGTTTTAATAAGTGTTTTAATGTATGTCATGTGAACGCTCAAAGTATCCCTCAACACCACTCTGAGATGCTGGATTTATTTCGTGATGTGGCGTTGCACGCTGTCCTGGTGTCGGAAAGTTGGCTCAAGCCCGAACTCCCCTCTACACATTATAACTTACCCGGTTTTATATTAATTCACAATGATCGCACGGGTAAAAGGGGCGGTGGTGTTGCCATATACTTGCGCAGTGACATCCCTTTCAAAATTCTATCTTCTTCTCCGACAACTTATAGCGGCAATCCAGAATTCTTAATCCTTGAAATTGATGTCAAAGGGGTTAAGGCCGTTCTTGGAGTAGTATACTGCCCACCCACTATTGATTATTTCTCTATTCTCGAATCTCTCTTTGAATCTGTTTCCTCGGAGTACAAGCATCTCATAGTCATGGGCGATTTCAACACCGACCTCTCGAAGGATAACTCAAGATCGCGCAGATTGAGAGCAATCCTGGAATCGTCGAGTCTGTCACTTCTCACGCTCAATCCGACTCATCTTAATCCTGACTCAAGCGATACCTGGCTTGATCTCATGCTTGCGTCTTCCGAAAATCTGGTTGTTAGCCATGGCCAGATTGCGGCCCCTGGGCTATCTAGACATGATTTGATTTACTTATCGTACAAAATTAAGCCACCTAAACAGCGGCCTGCCATTATGTTTCTTCGGAATTTTGCGAGGTTAAACAAGGACAAACTTAATGGTGATTCCAAAGATATTGATTGGGTTCAAGTTGTTCAGGCAGCAACTGTGGATGAGAAAGTGCATATGTTCAACAGGTCCGTGCTTCAGCTTTTCGATGCGCATGCGCCACTCAGGGCTGTCCGTGTTAAGCGCCCTCCGGCTCCATGGATTAGTCCTGGAGTTCGTTTGGCGATGAGACGGCGTGACAGGGCTTTTCGGAGATATAGAAGGGATCGCAGTGAGGAGAACTGGAGCCTGTACAAGTTGGCTAGAAACCGCTGTAATCAGATGGTAAGAGCTTCCAAACGCCGATACATTTGTGAAAATGTCCTTAATTCTTCTCCGGCTGACATATGGAAGTTTCTCAAATCAATTGGAATCACGCAATCATCCTCTCATACTGTATCATCTCATATGTCTCTGAATGATTTGAATAATCACTTTTCATCGTCAACTATGCTCACGGCTGTTGTTAAGAATAATACTATTCGTGATATTACTTCCATGCCAATTGCACCTCCCGAATCTTTTTCTTTTTCCCCGGTGACTGACGCTGAGATCCTCAAAACGTTCACTGCAATTAAGTCCAAGGCTGTTGGCTGTGATGGAGTGAGCAGATCCATGTTATCCCTCATTTTTAAAAGTATCCTTCCCATTATCACACACATCATCAACTTCTCTCTGCAGGCTGGTGAGTTTCCTACCACCTGGCGTAAAGCATTCATTATCCCTCTTCCGAAAATTTCCAACCCCACCTTATCTAATCACTACAGACCAATCTCCATTCTCCCTTTCCTATCTAAGATCCTGGAAGCAGTTGCTCTAAACCAAATATCCTCCTTCGTGTCCCGGAATAACCTATTGTCCCCTTTCCAATCTGGTTTTCGGCCCGGCCATAGTACAGCCACAGCCTTGCTTAAAGTTACTGAAGACGTCAGAAACGGCTTGGAGAGTTCGAGGTTGACGGTGTTGGTTTTAATTGATTTCTCCAATGCATTTAATACCGTCGATCACGACATTCTCCTGGCCATCCTGTCTCAAATTGGGGTTTCTTCGTTGGCACGGGATTGGTTTTCATCATATCTTCGTGGTCGCCAGCAGGCGGTGCGTGCTGATCAGAAATTCTCTGATTGGTGCGCTCTGGTAACAGGCGTTCCTCAAGGCGGTATACTCTCTCCACTCTTATTTTCATTATTTATTAACTCTATTACTACTATTCTCAAATGCTCCTACCATCTGTATGCTGATGACCTGCAGCTCTACGCGCAATCTGACATTCTCAATCTGGATAACTGCATCTCACTGTTAAATGCTGACCTTCAAGCAATCGCTGACTGGTCTAGTAGATTTGGGGTAACTGTCAATGTCAGTAAATGTCAGGCTATCCTTATTGGTAGTTCGTATTTTCTACGTACCTTGGACACTAGCCTTCTATCGCCGCTTATTTTCGGCAATACCGTCATCCCACTCTCGCCTCACGTTAAAGACTTAGGCCTATACATTGATGACAAGTTAAGCTGGAATAAGCAGGTCGCTCAGATAAGCCAGAGAGTCACATTCTCACTGCGGTCTCTCTATAGATTCAAACATTTTCTTCCGTCTAGCACTAAAACCACCTTGGTTCAGGCTCTTGTATTGCCTATAATCGACTATGCTGATGTTTGTTACTCTGATCTATCCCAAGAACTTCTTAACAAAATGGATCGACTTCTTAACAACTGTATTCGCTTTATTTTCGGGCTTCGTAAATATGATCACATTTCTTCTTTCCGTTCTCAGCTTAAATGGCTGCCTATCCGTCAGAGGAGATCCCTCAGATCCCTCTGCATGCTCTTCAACATCATGAACGATCCTTGTACTCCTGATTATTTAAAACAATATTTTAAAGTGTTGGGCAGTTCTCACGATCTTAACCTTCGAGCTTCAAAAAACTTACTTCTCCATATTCCTTCTCACCGCACTGGGTTTCTATCTAATTCTTACACTGTCTCTACTATAAAACTCTGGAACGTGCTTCCCCTTGACATAAAAAAAGCTGAGAGTAAATTTTCATTTAAGCGTAGAATCCGGAAATATTACTTGTCCTCTCTCACATAGCTCGGTCTTCGTCATAGTTATTATATTTAAATTTCTGTTTCATTTAGAATAAATAATGATATGGTATTTATTATAATATTTATTAGTCTATTGTTTTAGTAATTATTTATGTATTTTATTAGTTAGATTGTTTATTAATATCTGATGTTAATTATTGTTCATTTTATTTTATTTTTGTACTCCTACCACTGTTGTGTCCTTTTTAACCCAAAGGTTGACTGGTAGAGAATGCCTTGCTGCATTAAGTCCGCCTATGTATCACCATTGTACATGAAGTTTAAATAAATAAATAAATTGTTAGCTGCGAACCATTTTGAGAGAACAATTAGACTTTCGTTGACATTTATGACATCCGTATCTTGCCTATCTATTTTAAAAATTAGCGAAGTATCATCAGCAAACAGAATTATATCCGATAATTTGGCCATCATAAGGGAGATCATTAATGTAAACAAGAAAAAGGAAAGGGCCGAGAATTGAACCTTGGGGCACGCCCATCTTGACTAGAGACCCGGAGGACGTCGCCCCATTAACATTTACTTTTTGCTGTCTGTTTGATAAATAGGAAAGCACGAGATCAGCAGATTTTCCACGAATTCCGTAGTGGTGTAATTTACAGATCAGTGTGTTGTGGTCGACGCAGTCGAAAGCTTTTGAGAGATCACAGAAAATGCCAATGGCATCCTGGGACCTCTCCCAAGCCTCCAAGGTGTGGCTGATGAGTTTTACTCCCGCGTCCGTTGTCGACCTACCTTTCGTAAAACCAAACTGTTGACTATGCAGTATCCCATTTGAATTGAAGTGAGACAACATCTGTTCCAGCATGATTTTTTCAAAGATTTTACTCAATGCTGGAAGCACGGATATAGGTCTATAATTAGAAGGATCACTCTTACAGCCAGATTTGAAAATTGGTACTACTTTACTGTGTTTCATTAAGTCAGGAAAAGTGCCGCTGTCCAAACATTGATTGAATATGCCTGTTAGGACAGGAGCAATTGAGTCAATAATATCTCCAAGAACCCTAACGGATATCCCCCACAAGTCTTCAGTATTTTTTTTATTGAGACTTTTGAACGAGTTTTTAATTGAATCAATAATGGTTTAAATTTAAAGATTGGTATGTCTTTAGTAAAGTTTTCTTTAAGAAGAGCTTCAGCTAATTTAGAAGAGGCAGGAAGAGACTTCGTAACCTCTAACGGAATGTTGGTAAAGAAATTTTCTAATGTCTCAGCGACTACTTGCCTATCAGAAATGGTTTGATTAGTTATTTTCAAAGACAACTCATTCTGATCGCGTTGTTGTATCTTTCCAGTTTCTTTATTAATTAATTGCCACACAGTTTTTATTTCATTATTAGAAACACCAATTTTGTTAATTATTATTTGAGATTTTGCTTATAATAGAATTCAATGATTGAATTGAATTTCAGGTTCGAATAAACAAAGGAAGCTATTATTTATCAAACCAATCAAATAACTTAATTACTAATAGTGTATTAGTATGCCTACCTATACGAGTGTATGTTTAGGAAATGAAACATTTAGTTCGGTATCAGAAATCGTACGTAAAATTTTACATGATTGAAATTAGACCAAACATGGAGTGCCCAAATTATATTTTTATACACAAACGGAACTAGTGCCTGATTACAGTTTACTCTACAATTTAACAAATAACTTCGGAGCAACCGTACAATTAGATTGTCGGTATGTGACTGACATATCCAATATTATTTCAAGAAACATAAGCACCGAATTGTTTGTTATAGTTATATACTTATAATAACGTTGGCTATTATTGTACAGCGTCTTGCTTTAGGTACTTTTATTCTATATTTCTCTGGAAGATTTATTAGAGGATTCATAAGCTAGAGAAAACTGGTTCTATGAAATGAAATAGTGAGGAAGTCAGTCATAGACCTAAAATATTAGACTCGCAAAATTAAAATATTTACTAAGGCGGCAAAACACCAAAAAGCTGAAGATTTCGCAAATGTTTATTAAATGCGGAAGATGTTTCTGGGGCCAATCTCAATTAAACCTATTTTAGAAAATACTAGAGCATTTCGATCTGGGAGATATTGAAAATGTTATATGCATTAATAAGGGTCACAAATCTAAATCACAAAGTGCGCAGCTTCTCTGGGACAAGAAGGTTTCATAACTCAGTAAATCTCGGATCACTACGGCACAATATTCTACTGACCTTTACATATTATTCGAGAAAATGTATGATATTTTCTTGCGAATTTTTCGTGTGAACTGAGATAAAAAAAATGTCGAGGATGAACATGGCGGAAGAAATTAGCAATTTATATAGGTAAAAGATTGTTGATTATGATTTTCATAAGATTGGAATTAAGAGTTATTTTTACTCATATTGTTTTAGTGTCAATGGATTGTGATAAAAATGTATAGTAAATCTTAATAAGATTTTATGCTTTTTGGTAGACTAAAGGCACAACTGCTTGATATGACCAACAAAAAAATAATTTTCTTGACTGACGGGACATATCTGGCAAACGCGAAGTTTCGCAAAAATATGATGTACCAAATCCTACCTTCATTGTAAAATACCTGTTCAAAGATGATTCCACATGTGATGAGGTGGGGCGTTTTTTTTTTGATCTTGTCTTCTTGCCTTCAGAGGACGCCTAATTCAATAAAATGTGACGTCATATAGCCTTTAACCAGCGGACAATCAAGACGCTTTAAACGCGCTTTGAACCTCACTTACCTCTATTAAAGTGTAGTCATTTGTAAAATAGGCCAGAACTAATGACATGACTAGAACCACTGAAACAATAGGTACACATTATAATGAAGAACAGAAGGATTGTTTATAAGAAGTTAAGAAAAATAGTTAAACGCAGCGTGTTAAAATTGTAGGAACTCTGCATGAACTCCGACGTAAACTCCTTTTTTAACTTGTCCACTGTTATCCCCGAAAAACAGAGGGGTGTTATAAGTTCAACGTGTGTATCTGTCTGTGGCATTGTAGCTCCCAAATAGATGAACCTAATTATGATTTAGTTTTTTGTTTTGTTTCTCTACACGAGCTGCATTGTCATATACAGCAAATAATTTTAAAAACTTTCATGACTTTAATCTTAAATAAGAAATCCAGACACATCTTTTGTTAAAAATTTTGCATTCTAAAATATTGAGAACTGATAAGGACAGGTTTTCACAAAAAAAGTAAAGAAGATGAATCAAGGTACATTACATTGACATATTTTCATGATTCATCGATTAATCTTCTTTTCTCCGTATCGATAAAAACTGGCCCAATGAGAGAAAAACTTCTGCGTTAGCTTCCTCTTGCACCGAGTATGGTAGCTGCGGTACTTTCTTGGTGGAACAAACGACTATATCTATACTATTCTTTGTGTCTGCAATCACGGCCTTCTCGGCGCTTCCTGAAATAAAACACTCATGTGGCACCCTTTAGGTTACTCGCCAGTAAGCTTCTTTTTTTTAATGAATAGTATTTTTTGCAGTTCTGACAAAAAGTTATTGACTTACATTCCTCAGTCTTCTTTAACTACTTTTGGCTGGAGCGCTTGAAGACTTGCGCAGTTCAGCTCCCTCGGCCAGTCACTCTCTCACCTATGGTAGAAGACTGTTTTTTTTACAGTTTTACTGGTGCATATATATTATTAGGTACTTATATAAATAAACTTCAATTGAAAAGAGATGCTATAGTTGTCTGACTTAACATTTTGCACAAACCACATAAAACGCTCTTCAAGGTATGTTGTGGAAGCAAAACCAAGGAATATTTTAGACGACAAAGCTGTAAATTTTTGCGCTCAAACGTGAAATAAAAAAATGAGTATGTAGGTATATACTTCACTTCTAAGACCCACTTGGGTCACCGTGGGTTATCTTACTAACTCCGAGTTAGTAGCTAGCTCGCCTCGATGTATGACATATTTGTTACATATTTAATCTTGTGTTAGCAACTAACTAAGTCAAGTTTTTGGCACAAGTATGCCTTAGTACATCTATTTATTTACATACGAAATATTTGTACACGATCTGGCATGTGTTATATGAACATACATATAAATGCAATCCATAAATAATTTAAACCCTTATTTTACCAATTTTAACAACTACTTATTAGATATCATCTGCCTGGTCTACTCCAAATTGCATTGGGGTTGGCTGCCGGCGACAGTCTAAGCAGATGCAGTTAAGTCCCAGAATTCTACAAGCTTTCTGAGATTTACAACCCAGTTACTAGGTTATTCGAGAGATATCGCTATATATATTAAATTTATTTGTTAAAATAAAAAAGTATTTTATTACAAATCTTTTTTAATACAAGCTTTTTTCGTATTCTTCTCAGCAAACCCTTTCATTTGATACCAATATCATGGCAGTGCGCCAAAAATAACTATTCCGCTATCTTGGGCCGTCCACCATATTATTGGATTTATTTAGAATGATGTCACTTAACTAGCTTAGCAAAAGTTAGGTTGTTATAAGTTTTTAACCCCTGACAGAAAAAGAGGGGTTTTTAACATTTTTAACCCCGATAGAAAAAGAGGGGTATTATAAGTATATACTTATAATACCCCTCTTTTTCTATCGGGGTATAACCCCCGACGGAAAAAGTGGTTTGTTGTAAGTTTGACGTGTGTATCAGTGTCTGTGATATCACAGCTCCCATACCAACTAGCAAACAAACTTGGAATAATTAGATCTCTGAGAATACGGCACTGAAGATTCAAAATGTTATCAATTATCTTAAATTAGTTTGAATAAAGTAAATATTGGAGGAGAAATGTTAGCTTTATTGGCTAAAAGTAAGGAGTTTGTTGGGGTGGTCGTGGGCTTAGCAGTAGTAGTTCGCTATGTCCTTCTGTCCGTCCGCAGCTTAGCTCAGAGACTTTTAGTATTAGAAAGCCATTCATACTTTTTTTTCCTTTCATCCTATCGATGTAAAGTGGGGATGTCTTTTTTCCTCGTCTATCCCATAATGTGGGCTATCGTTGGATAGGCCATTCTAAAATATTACGGGTTTTTTAAAACCATTTTTCTATTCAGAGATCCATCCGCGCAATTTTTTTTTTGATTCAAGTTTATCCCTCGCCCTGCCAGCAAAATAGTTATTTTTGGATATATGAGAAAATTCACGGCAGTAATGTATACAAAGAAAATTGAAAGGAAAACTATCACAGCTAAGTAGGCTTTACAAGTTTACGAATAATAGTCGACCAACTTATTTAATAAGTACTTGGAATAGTAAAAATCATGTACAAATGCCATTCAAAATTATTTAAATAACGTTGTTAGTTATGTAAAACAGATAATGTTGCGAAGGGCTCGGTTCGATCACATTGGTCGAATAGGGACCAAACTTGCTTCTTACCCAGCAGGTAGTAAAGCGTTTTGGTCTCTGGCTAAGTCGGTCGAGTCGAACTTCTGCCGTCCCTCACTGCTACCACTGCTGAAACCCGACGGGTCACTAGCCCACTCCGCTGAGGAGAAAGCAAATTTATTTGCCTCTCTTTTTGCGGAATCTTCACGTCTGAATCCTGGTGATTCGCGGCCCCCTCCTCCTCCTGATGGATGCGAGACGAGTATGTCGGTCATTCGTATCCATCAAAAGGACGTTCGTAGGGTGCTGCGAAACCTTGACGTGAACAAGGCTAGCGGCCCTGACGGAATACCAGCACTTGTTCTTAGAACCTGTGCGCCTGAACTGTCTCCGATCTTGACACGCCTATTCCGTCTTTCGTATGAGGCTGGAAAAGTGCCGAATGCTTGGAAGCAGGCTAACGTACAGCCCGTGCCCAAGAAGGGCAGTCGAGCTGACCCGGCCAACTACAGACCCATATCTGTAACCTCCATACTCTGTAAGAGTATGGAACGTGTACTCAATACTAAGCTCCTGGCATACCTTGAAGCAAACGATATCCTTAGTGATCGCCAATACGGCTTCCGCCGAAATCGGTCTACTGGGGATCTTCTAGCGTATGTCATTCACATCTGGAGTGAGGCCATCGAGAGGCACGGGGAAGCGCTTGCCGTCTCCCTAAACATCTCGAAGGCTTTTGATAGGGTCTGGCACGAAAAGCCTTATTGCTATGCTTCCTTCATTCGCTTTGCCCGGTGGTCTGATTGGATTGCAGACTTTCTGAGAGATCGGTCCATTCGAGTGGTTATCGATGGCTGCTCGTCGTACTACTTGGATATTAATGCCGGGGTCCCTCAGGGGTCGGTACTCTCGGCAACTTTATTCTTACTGCACATTAGCGATCTGCTAAAACCCGGCACCTTTGGGTATGCAGATGACAGCACTGTTACTGAGAGATACTTGTCCAACGCTCGTGCTACCGGGCCTCAGATCCAGTATCTCCGGGAGGCCATGGTGGAGCGCTTAAACCTGCCCTTGCAGGAAGTCTCCGAATGGGGCGATGCCAATCTGGTCAGGTTTAATGCTGCTAAAACCCAGGCGTGTCTTTTTTCCGCAAAAAAGAGTCAATTTCACCCGGCTCCAACTTTCCGAGATGTGACCGTGCCAATAGCTGACCATCTTGAGCTTCTTGGCGTTACGTTGACATCGACTCTCAATTTTGGGCCATACATTGGGGCAAAGGCTCAGCTGGCCGCCAAAAAGCTGGGGATCCTTGCAAAGGTGAGAAGGTATTTCACGCCAGAACAGCTGCTTAGCTTGTATCAAGCGCAAGTTCGATCATGCATGGAGTACTGTTCTCATCTCTGGGACGGATCTGCCAAATACCAGCTTGATGCACTGGAGTCGATCGAAAAGCGGGCCAAGAGGCTCATCAGCGATGAGGCACTGGTTAAGTCGAAGCTTGAACATCGTCGCCGAGTTGCCAGCTTGTCGGTTTTTTATCGGTTACATTTCGGGGAGTGTGCGATGGAATTGCATGATTTAATTCCACCCAGCCCGTTCCATCATCGGACTACCAGTACCAGTACGGCGATGCGTCATCGATATATGGTGGACATCCCACCCATACGCACTAAACGTTTTGGGAATACTTTTATTATGCGTACAGCTAAGGAGTGGAATTCCCTGCCGGAGTCTGTGTTTCCCGATAGATACAATCTAGGGGTCTTTAAGTCAAGAGTGAATAGGTTATTTTTAGGCAAGCGTGCTTCACCATCGACCACATCATCGCTTACTATCAGGTGAGATAGTGGTCAAGCGCGAGCCTATATTAGATAAAAAAAAAGAAAAAAGATAATAAATATAAGTTTATGAACCATGTAAAAATGTACAAGAATAAAATCATAACATCCTTAATAATAATGATTTCTAGATTATAAAATGTTTAAGCTCGAATTACGCATTGGAAAAGGTGGAGTCGTTGGCAGTACCGGTCCGTAAGGCGCATGCGCGCGGGGAAGTCTATTTTGTGTTAGTGCAGCAGAATTATTTTCGACGTTTTTTCTTTATTTCACTATTAGAAAGTAACACTACCCTATTAACGCACCGCATTGATTTTAATCCCGAAAAATACTCGGTTTCTGTCACCACAGCAGCGAAGCCGCGGGAAAAAGTGACTTATTTATCATTAATGGGTCATATATACTCTCGTTAACACGTTTCGCTCATCGCTCAATCATTTTCACTCATTAGTTTACCGCTCAGCTAGTCAAAGACGGGAATTGTACGTTGCAGACATACGTCATAATCTGTCATGTGCGATCTCGACTGTTTCCGTTATTAGAAATGTGGATTATTAGGACGCGTAATAAGTAATGTTTCAATCTGTTTGAGAAATATTTAAGGATTGAATAATCTGTTACATTTTTCTTAGTATCCACACTAATATTATAAATACCAAAGGAAATCTGTTACCTTATCACGCAAATCGCTGAACCGATTTAGATGAAATTTGGTATGGAGATAGTTTGAGAACCTGGAATGGACGTATGATAGTATTTTATTAAGGAAATCTTATTTGAGAGCGTGAACAGGGGAATGGAAGTTATGTAGTTATGTTGAACTAATAATTTCTCAAGTAATTGATAGCTTTGTGCATCTCTAGTCTCTCTTGAATATTTATACTACTTGTCGGGTTTAGTCAATAGTACGGACGTCAAACTAAACACTAGCACGCCTCTGGCGGCAATCAAGAACAACTACGCATTGGCATGCTTTTTATAAGCGCTTGCGTGGTGGGGAATAGGGCAGTTGAGTACTGACAGCTTTAGAGCTAAGATGTTGTAGAATCAGTGTCGATCCGTAATATTAGTAAGCAAGATTGTAACTGTGACTATTTAAATAAACCCAGTGTATCGAATAATTTCTGTGATTTAATTTGCACGATTATACCCACCAACCTGCCCACACACGATATCATAACCTTAGGGCATACATTCTGACTATCCGATGGTTTACATCTATCGGCCAACCTTGATGCGACATACATATTTCTTAATTGAGTGGTAGGTCGTTGACGCCCAGTTAGTTGCAAAAATTAGTGGCACCAATATTAAACCGAAAAAATACAACATAATGATGATATGTGGTGATGATGTTGGTGATATTACTATCTGTTGTCCGCGATTTCGTCTGCTTGGATTTTTTCTAAATAGAATAAAATCCGATTGCTGACCCTTCTTTCTTTTGTTTACAGTTTATACCTTAGAAATGGAAGTTGGAAGAAAGTTTTTAATTGAAGGTACTTTTGAACTTTAACCCCAATTTTTGAGTGTCTGTAGTTGATTAATTGTCAAACTTTTTTAACCTGAAAATATAACAAATTAAATCAGAAATTACCTAAGATGCTCCAGAGGCTAGAGACAAACGAAATCATATCAAAAACAAAATTTTATTTGGAAATATGAATAAAAATGTGTGGTATTGTCTAGCGCTATCGAAATTTCACGTGACTGATCTATCGCTGATAGGATAATGATGTGTTGCAGTCGTGCAGCAGCACGACACAGAAGCAGAGTCAATTTTCAAAAGCACCTGCAACATGTACGAAACAATTTAACCTCTCACGTTAGGGTCGCTCCACACACTCATTACGGCACGGCCGGCTTTTGATTGTCACCGTCGTCCCACGTGTAGGGCACAGTTATTAAAATCGTTGTTATTTTAATGGAGTTACTCGACGATATTTTTCGTTTACACCTTAGAAAAGGAAGTTGTATTATTTCACTTATGAACTCCCGATTTCTGAATTAAGAATTTGTAATTCAGTAATTCTTTAGCCAGTAAACCTGTCAGTTTGGCTAGTTTAGCCATTCCGGTAGGATTAGATACGTTAGCGCCAGATTCTCAATTCAAAATCCTGGACGGTTTCACTATGCCATAAGTTAAAGTCTGTTCACAACAACTACGAAGAAACAGATCGCAGGTTACCTACCTACCTAAATGCTAACTTCTGACACTTCTGTGTAACATGAAAATGTTCGGTTTCCTGAACCTCCAATAAAATTGAGGACGGACATTAATTTATATGGAAGTATCTTCAAAAAATTTAAATTTATTCATAGGAGATAAGGCTTGAACTAGGTTAACTTTGTTCCGATTTGCCCTAATTCAGTTTTATTTAATACTCGAATAAAAATATATTAGTATTCTGAGGCTCTAAACAATTTATCAGTTCCGTTGATAGGTTATTTTTTTGTTAATTTGTTCTTCTGTACTATGGTCATTAGGAAACTTACTTTTGTTGCAAATTTAGGTATCTCTGGAAGCGAATACTTATTGTAACTTTCGAATAAATATAGCTGCCTAACCGTAATATAATAATAATATCACCGAATAATTCATGAGAACAAAACATTTTTTATTTCGAAAAGAAAAACAAAATGAACCCTTAACACAATACATGTCAACACAGTGCATAGTCGAGACCACGCGACTCCTTCGTCCAACCTATTTACATTCCTTGGTATAAAGACTCTGGTAGACAGGCCCAGCGCAATGATACGACAACCTATATACTCGACTGCGATAAAGACAATAGAAGGAGGTATGATTTAAGCAGTCTATTTATGTATGTTTTTACAAATGTTCCACCGTAGCGCCTAAACAACTAAACAGCTTTTGATGAATGAAAACCGATTAATTATGACGGTCCGGGTAATGTGGCGGATAGATCACCCAAAAAATTGAGGGTGCTGCTTTTATTTCCTGTCGTTGCGAGTGAATTCAAATAAAATAGTAGAAAATTCTGAGTAAAATAAAATGCGTTTATAAATAGTTCTAACGCGATCCATCGACAATTCTGAATAAAAATCATAATTTTTCCCGCAGTCGCGTTTTAGATTTTAACTTCATGTTACTAGAAATTGATCTACAGATTATTCCCCGTCGAAGAATTTCTATGAACAATGTTTGGCTCATTGTTGTCACGTCTCGCCTGTCTGCAGGAACCTTAACGCCGTTCGCCCACGAGGCTTGCAAAACGTCGCCCCGGTCTCTTCACATTGTCACTCCGGCTAATTGAAAGTCTTTGAAAAGGGGGCGCATGACTGACGTCATTAGGTAATGAAAGTTCAGCGATGGCGTGACGAAGGGCTAGTGACAACTTTATTCTTTCATTATACACCTGTAATGGCATTGTGATGGGCGTCGGCTTTGATGACGGGTGGCAAAGAATTGTTCGAGATAAGATTTTGTAAGGTTGAGGACATATCTGCGATTATTCTAACTAGCATATATAGAGTTTAAGTAGTCTGTATACCTACTTACTACTACTGTCCAACCATTAACAGGTCATAGATACACGCGCCAACCATAATATTACAGCATCAGCGACATACTTTCGGTCCACGAGCCGGCTACACCGTCAAACCGTCAGCGCTAAAAAGTGACCTACTGAGATCTTCGCTTCAGCGGCCAAATACACATACAACACACAAGGAAATAGGTATCAATGTGTATTGACCACAAAAATTTGTAAATAATTAAGTAATTATTGTAATAAATTAGTCATCAAGCTGGAGTCGAGTTTTATTCATCTCTCCGTCACTCCTCTTACTGTGGCTAAGACACCCTTAGCCTTTAACGATCCTGTGAGTCTGTGGGATCGACAGTAAGAAAACTATTTCCTGTGTACAATACACGACGTACACAAACCCCTATTCCTACCTAAATTCCTTCTGTTACCGTAAGTCTCCTTGTAACAGACTTCCCGCACTTAAAATTAACGTAATCTACGTTTGGTGTGGTTTGTATGATAGGGTAGGGCATTAGGATAACTAGGGTGCTAGGTAATTGTTATAGGGCTAGGTTTGTAGTCAGTGAGGTCTTAGGTATCTCATAGGTACCAGGCTCAATTGGTGCAAACATAGCCATACTGTACGCATTTGTAATAATGGCCGTACTAAACTATAAGTCCCGGATAACCAACTACTTAAACTATAAAGCTTTACTTTCCCATATATTTTTTATTCCTTTAGGAATACCTGTAGGTGTACCAATCTGTTTTTTTTTTGGCTGAGTTATCATCCAATGACATCGCCCGCTCTGGGTGAAACGGGAGGGCATATCAGACTTTTACTAACTAAAACCCATCCGTTTTCCTTCAGTTGCTTATGCCAGGGCCGCAGTAACTCTCTTTCAAATTTATCCGTGACCCAGACATCGGACCCCTTCAGTTTTGCCGTCATCTTTTTAAGGCGCGCGTGGAACACTACGCAACGGCGAATCGGGTCTGGTCTTTATCGGACGGCGAGCTACCTCACTCACACACGAGCACTCGCCGTCCACAAGCCCACGCCTATAGTGGCTTGCTCACAGATAGCTTATAATCTGGATTAATACATAGAAAACTTTAACATTATAAACTCGGTAAAATGATCCCTTGGGATAATAAAACACTTTTCACGAGGGCGAAAATTTCGAGTATTGCTCTTTATTGGGAAAAGTTGTTTATTTACAAGTTCACAGTTTTTTACCGACTTCCCAAAAAGGAGGAGGTTCTATGTTCGACTGCTTGAATGTTTTTTTTTCACCGATTGCTCCGTCAATTGTGGACCGATTTAAATAATTCTGGTTGCGTTTGAAAGTGACTACTCCTGAGGTGGCCCAAGTCAGAATCTGATGATGGGATCCTATGGAAATCGAGAAAACTCCTCAAATATTATAGGCATACATGTAGCGATTTTGGTATTTTCATTAACAATGCAATAATTTGCAGTCAGAAAGTATCATTTGATGAAGTGGAACTGATGCAGAAGACCACAGATGGCCACTGGCACTTAATGCTAACTATGTCACGGGAATAAGATAACGCGAATAGTATACCGACTATGATGAAGCTGTTGTTTATAATACTCTGTGGTACATTTATATTTTGAATCTAGGCAACACTCTCTTCCTCCCTTCCGGGCTTGCACACGAGAAAGCTATGTTGTATTTATTTTGTAATCTTCTAATTAACAAGAAATAAACAGTTTAAGAACTAAATAGTGTTTAATATCAATCAGCTAATTTATAAACATGGTAGCAGAACGTGGTTTATAAAAATAAAACAAAGATTACAAAAGTTTGAGAGAGGTTAAAAGTTACGTACAAAGTCAAGTGAAAATTATTTTGAACAAAAATGCAGCAAGCAAACAACCAAATTATGATACCAGTATTCGACGGGAAGGAATATGCCAATTGGAAAATACGTATGATAAAAATTTTACAATTTAAAAAATGCAACGAGGTTATAACTAACAAAATTGACAGTGCTGCTGATGTCAAATTAAAGGAAAATTGGCTAGAAAAAGATGTGCAAGCAACTAATTATATTTATGGGGCGATAACCAATAAACAGCTGGAATACATAGCAGAATGTGAGTCGGCTTATGACATAATTTGCAAATTCGATTCAATGTACTTGAAGGCGTCGACATCACTACAAATTGTTTACCGAAACAACCTTGAAAATATCAAATTAAAAAACTATGCTGAACTGAATTTATTTTTCGACGAATTTGAAAGATCAGTAAACGAATTAAAACAGGCTGGTGCTACTATTAGTGAAAGTGAGAAAT
Organism: Orthosia cruda; assembly: GCA_964057195.1. NCBI lineage: Eukaryota > Metazoa > Arthropoda > Insecta > Lepidoptera > Noctuidae > Orthosia > Orthosia cruda. The sequence continues at coordinate 9,660,845 of OZ059834.1, forward strand.
TAAATTACATGTTGAGAGCATTGCCAAATGAATATAGTCACATTGGTGACTTGGTAGATGTACTACCAAAAGAAGACAGAACAGTAGAATACTTAATGAGCAAAATAAAAATAAAATATTTGGCAGAGAAACAAAATACAACACAAGAAAAGTCAGAAGCTCCAGTAATAGATAAGTCAAACGCATTTAAGACTGAAACAAAGTCAGCCCCAAACTCAAATCTGTGCTTTATTTGTGGGAAACCAGGCCATATAAAACGTAACTGTTGGTACAATCGAGGACAACAAAATAGAGGTACAAATTATGTTAGAGGAAGAGGTCAAAGTCATTCAACTCATAGGGTACGTGGTCGTGGATTCAATAATCATGGTCGAGGAAGAAACTTTAATCAAAATGCATCAAATACACCGAATGAACACAGTAATTTCCATACCACAGTTATACAAATCAACATTACATCAAGTTCGAATGAAAATAAGTCAAGTAAGAATGAAATTTCATGGTTATTGGATAGTGGATGCACTGACCACATTATAAACAGTGATGAGTATTTTGAAAGGTCAGTTATATTGAAGAATCCAGTTAAAGTCAAAGTTGGTGATGGCAGAATGCTAGAAGCTACAAAGGTTGGTGATATCAAACTATATTTTCCTGTTTATGGTTCAAGATCATATGTAAAATGTGAGAAATGTGTTTTATGTAAAAGATATGAAGGCAAATTTATTGAGTTATGCAGGGATCACAGATAACAGTAACACTGTTGTATCAAAAAGACATTGGGCAAAAATATACACTCCAAATGGCAAATTAATGGCAATAGCACAAAAAGAGGAAAGGTTATACAGAGTGATTAGTTACATTGAAAATAGTAAGATGCATGCAAATGTAAGTAAAAGTACGTTGTCAGTGAAGGAAAAATTACATCGTACACTTGAACATGTCAACTTTAAATATTTGGATATTATGTGTAAAAATCAGTTTCTTGAAGGAATACCTAAAGAAATAGAATCAGAGTATATGAAGTGTGCTATATGTATTGAGAACAAAATGCATAACTTACCTTTTAAGAATAATAGAAGAAGAGCTGAGGACATATTAGAAATTGTTCATACAGATGTCAATGGGCCACATAACACAACAGGATACGGTGGTGAAAAATACTTTGTGACCTTCATAGATGATTATAGCAAATTGGCAAAAGTTTATTGCATTAAGTCAAAGAATCAAGTTGCAGATTGCTTTATAGAATATGTAAATGCAGTTCAAAATTTAACTGGAAAAATGATAAAAGAATTAAGATGTGACAATGGGAAAGAATATATGAACAATAAGATGTATAATTTTGCAAGAGAAAAAGGAATAATGATAAAGGCATGCCCACCGTATGTACACGAGTTGAACGGAACTGCAGAGAGATATAACAGGACAATAATGGATATGGCTAGATGTTTACTAGCAGAAGCAAAAGTAAATAGATGCTATTGGCCAGAAGTGATTAAAGCAGCAGCTTATCTAAAAAACAGGAGTTTGGCAAATACTATAGTTAAAAAAACACCCTATGAGATATTTTTCAATAAGAAACCATCACTAAAAGAATTGAAATTATATGGAAGCAAAGTTTATGTCAGAATACCAGAAGTAAACAGAAGATCAAAATGGGATAAAAAGGCAGAATTTGGAATATTACTTGGATATGCTGAAGTTGGTTATAAAGTATTAATAAATAATAGAATTATAGTTGCCAGACATGTTGATATTGTAGAAGAAGATGTTATGTGTATGGGCAACAATGATGATACAGATTCAAAGCAGGAAAGACAAGAAGAAGAAATGATTGAAAATAACTTACCAGAAGAAACTCAAATGATTGATCTAAGTTGTGATGAGTATGATAATGACAAAGAAGATAAGGAACCGAAAAGAACAAAGAGACAAACCAAACGTCCAGTCAGATTTGATGATGAATTCGGATATTATTGTATTTGTGCAAATTTTTGTGACGCTTTGATTCCAGGTACATTTCAGGAGGCGATACAATGTGATGAGGCCAACCAATGGAAAGAAGCAATGGACCGTGAGATGACCAGTCTTGTTAAAAATAATACATGGACACTAGTGAGTAGACCAGAGCACAAAGAGATTCTAGATGTGAAGTGGGTGTACAAGAGAAAACCAGGTAAAATTTTTAAAGCTCGCTTAATAGTAAGAGGTTTTCAACAAAAGGATAATATTGATGATACATACTCACCTGTTGCCAAAATGCAAACATTAAAACTGTTATTATCTTATTCTTGTCAGTATAGTTTTCATATTCATAAAATGGATGTAGAAACAGCATTAATAAATGGTAAAGTAGTATCAGAAGTTTATGTTAAACAGCCACCAGGCTATAATGATGTTCCAAATAAAGTTTAAAAATTAGATAAAGCATTGTATGGTTTAAAAGAAAGTCCAAGAGCTTGGTACGAAAGTTTTAATGATTTTATTAAAAAACTAGGTTTCTATAGAAGTAAATATGATTATTGTCTTTATATAAAAAGGGAAAACAATGTAACAATCTACATACTTGTGTTTGTTGACGATTTACTAATTTGTTGTAGAGATGTAAAAGTAATTAATGAAATTAAGAAACATCTGCATAATAAATTTAAAATGAAGGATTTAAATAAAGTGAAAAACTATATTGGTATAGATATTGATTATAATTATTAGCGGTTTGAGAAACCTCTTCATCCTTGTGTCTATCATGAAAAGTGGACTGTATTTGAAGGGTTCTGGCAATAGTGCGTTGAAAATAAGCGGGAAAATATTCACGGATCAATTCGGGCGATCTAGTATGGAAATGAGGAAAGTAGTACGCCTTACCTTGTAGTGGTCGATGCCAGCCCACGTGTGGCAGCGAGCTGGTGTTCTTCTACTCCAAACTGGCGACCTTCAGGATCCACACACTTCACACAATTGTTTTATATCCGCGAGGCGGGTGAATAGACACGGTTCACAAGGTTCTCAGCAATCTAACTAATTAGATGCATCAGTCTCCAGCCAGGTGGCTTGGAAAGCTGGCGGTTGAGATACGAGGCCCGTTCACGTTGAAGTTTCGGTTCGTTCTGGCGACCTGTCATTAAGGCGTACATAAAGGGAAAAGGAATGAGGAAGGAACGAGATAATTAGGATATCGATCGCCCGCGAAATCTCAAATGCGTTTGTCTATGTGTTTTTGGTCATTGATTTATGACATTTACAAGAGATGGCGCTACCAATTATAGTAACTCTATTCATGTCTTAACATTGTGCCAGAAAAACTAGATAAATTCTTTAGCAGAAAAGTATAATATTAAAAATTCTAAGTTGTATAAAACGCCAAAGGAACTTAACTTAAAACTAAGTAAATCTAATATAAATGAGGATGTTAAATATAGAAATTTAATAGGTGCACTCTTGTATATCAGTCATGGTACTAGACCTGACATATCATACAGTGTAAACTATTTAAGTAGATTCCAAAATTGCTATAATGAGACACATTTTAAATATGCCTTAAGAGTTCTTAAGTATTTGTATTTAACAAAAGATCTGAAATTAACTTACAGACAGAGTCTTAAAACTGATAATATTGTAAATTGTTATGTAGATGCAGATTGGGCAGGATATATCACTGATAGGAAGTCAACGACAGGTTTTATTATTGAACTATTTGGAAATCCAATTTATTGGAAATCTAAGAAACAAAGTTGTGTAACTAAGTCATCTACCTTTGCAGAATATGTTGCATTATCTGATGCTGTAACTGAGATAATTTTATTTAAAAATGTAATAAGTGATATGTTTATAAAGATTTGTAGACCAATTAGAATTCATGAAGATAACTCTGGAGCTCTTGCTATAGCAAAATATGGTAATTTTACAAAAAAATCTAAGCACATAGAAGTACAATATCACTATGTTCATGAGAACTATAAGAATAAAGTTATTGAAATTGTAAAAATTGATTCAGATTCAAATGTTGCAGACATACTTACCAAATCTTTGGGAAAAATTAAATTTCTGAAGTTTAGAGAAAAGCTGAAATTAGAATAAAAAGTCAGTTATGTAAAACTTGATTGTGAAAAGTTATAGTAATAAATAAATAAGAAGAAAGTTCTAAGTTTATTTTTATAATTTGTTAGTATATAGGATACATGGTGTGCAAGCTACTAGTTGATATAAATAGTATACAAAGAAAGAATAGGTGTTTAAGAGTTAAGATAAATATGTGAATACATTCTTATGTGTACATGTGTTAGCATGGATAGGTAAATAAATAGTTTAAATGCTTTGTTAAAGTTTATTATCGTATGTTAAGTTAATATATAGGTAAGTAAAATATAAATGTAAGGAGGCGTGTTGTTTATAATACTCTGTGGTACATTTATATTTTGAATCCAGGCAACACTCTCTTCCTCCCTTCCGGGCTTGCACACGAGAAAGCAATGTTGTATTTATTTTGTAATCTTCTAATTAACAAGAAATAAACAGTTTAAGAACTAAATAGTGTTTAATATCAATCAGCTAATTTATAAACAGAAGCAAAAACTTATAAATAAATAGTACTGATGAAAATGATACGGTCGAACTGATCGGATGATAAAGCTGGAAGGTAGGCACTGGAACTCCGAAATAAATCTATGTATCCTAGTCGTGTTTGGACTTATTGGTATCGAAATGTTGTGTTATTGGGCTATAAATTATTTTCATGGTGATTTGAGGTACTAAAAAAAGGTAGAGAAAAATAAAAAAGCTCTAAGTTCTTAAGACACTGACTTCGGAAAATAATATTATTTTTCGCTTTATAGTGTTTTGTTTTGGATGTCAATAATTTTTTTTTTCTTTAAAGGTATTTTTTATACGATCACATCCTTTCGTTAAACCCTTTATAGCTTATCCGTCTGTATACTCGTGTAACTATCGTCGCGTAGTTAATGAATTGCTTAATACAACAAACATATATGATTTACACATCCTATTCCAACCCTATATAATCCCATTGATACCCCTGATCAATAGAACAGATGTACAGACTAATCCTATTAAACACACTGGGCCTGTTTGAAAAATCATTTTACTATTTGAAAGGTAAAATTAATAAATTAATTAATTGTTCAAATGGATAAGCTATACAGGGTGTCAAGGAAAGGTATGATCATATTTTGAAAATTGCGGAAGCCCATGAAAATTAACAACTTTCTTCAAGAAAGTCCTAAGGAAATCCCACAAAAATTATTGAATTTTATGTACAATAAATTGTCGCTAGCAGACCAAAATTTGTATGGGAGACACAATTTTTTTTTGAAAATTCACTATTACCTTGAAGAAATTTATTCATTTACATGGCCATTACCTAAGCAATTTATTTTACCTACGCTCTGGAACGCCTTGCATCACTTACACCAATGGAGCGCAAACTTACAAATACTAATAATAAGTCCAGGTTTTCTCACGATGTTTTTCCTTCACCGTTGTCAGCGATTTCCAAGATAAAATTAGAAATGTCATTTGAATTGAAAAAGACGCATGAAGCTCGAGAGGCGAGGTCTTAGCCACTGGTCCACCACAATATTCAATATGATCACACCTTCACTTTACAACCTCAACAGGTTGTAAAGTGACTCGTCTAACTATCGTCGTTAATATATTGCAAAATAGGGTGAAACCAGGATAGTTGCCCCTATTGGAATTACTCTAGTTCCACGGATGAAGCGCATGTTATTTTATTAATATATCGAATGATTCTCCAACTACCACTAAGTTGACCGTATCTCATGTCTTTGTACGATTGCATGGGATGGCAAAATTCAACCAAAATTTTTGGGGATAGATATCCTGTTTCCCATGGTGGGAAACATTATTCTATCCTAAAGGTAATTTACATAGATTAGGCATCTATCCACTATGTGGGATAGATGCCTAATCTATGTCTCGATGCCTAGTCCTCAAGAATCCCTAATAGTCTGGAAATATTAAAGGTAATATTTTTTTACTTTACTAAGATTTGTTTATTTTATTAAAACTTTATGCATAAGTACAAAGGCGGACTTAATGCCTTAGCATTTTCTACCAGTCGACCGTAGTTTGGTGCAGAGATAAAACAAAGCAGGTGCAACTAAATGATGAGGTGAATAGAGAAAAAAAGGAATAATAAATATGTACTTAGATACATATGTATGTACATCTATATATATATACGGGTCTAAAGGCTCTCGCAAGTTTGTATGAAAGTCCTTCATTTTTTGAGCAGCAAACTTAAAATTTGGCAGGGAGGTAGTTTAGAGTTAGTAGACGTCCGTTAAGAACGAATTTTACGATAGAGCCGGATTTAGGGGGTCTAAGGGCTCTCGCAAGTTTGTATGAAAGTACAATTTTTTTTTAGCTGCAAACTTAAAATTTGGCAGGGAGGTAGTTTATAGCTAGCAGACGTCCACTAAGAACGGATTTTACGACAGTGCCGGATTTAGGGGGTCTAAGGGCTTTCGCAATTTTGTATGAAAGTCATTCATTTTTTGTGCTATAAACTTGAAATTTGGCATGGAAGTAGATTATACTTAGTAGATGTCAGCTAAGAACGGTTTTATTCAATAGGGCCGGATTATAGAGGTCTAAGGGCTCTTGCAAGTTTGTATGAAACTCCTTCATTTTTTGTGCTACAAACTTGAAATTTGGCATGTAAGTAGATTATAGTTAGTAGATGTCAGCTAAGAACGGATTTTGCGACAGGGCCGGATTATGGAGGTCTAAGGGCTCTCGCAAGTTTGTAATGAAACTCCTTCATTGTTTGTACTACAAACTTGAAATTTGGCATGGAAGTAGATTATAGTTAGTAGATGTCAGCTAAGAACAGATTTTGCAACAGGGCCGGATTATAGAGGTCTAAGGGCTCTCGGAAGTTTGTAATGAAACTCCTTCATTATTTGTGCTACAAATTTGAAATTTGGCAGGGAAGTAGTTTATAGTTAGTAGAAGTCCACGCTCCAGGTGGTACGGGGAAGACATTTTTAATAAATTTGCTATTAGCAACGGTAAGAAGTGACCAGAATTTTTAACCGACTTCAAAAAAAGGAGGAGGTTCTCAATTCGTCGGAATCTTTTTTTTTTTTTATGTATGTTCCCCGATTACTCAAAGACGCCTGGACCGATTTCAAAAATTCTTCTTTTGTTTGAAAGGGTATACTTCCTTGTTGGTCCCATAATCATCAAGTCAGGATCTGATGATGGAATCCTAGAGAAATCGAGGGAACTCCTCAAATATTATAGGCAAACATAAAGTGATTTTGGTATTTTCATCAACAATGCAATCATTTAAACTCAGAAATTATCATTTGGTGAAGTGGAACTGATGAAGAAGATCACAGATGGCCACTGGATCTCCTAAATGCTAAATATGTTACGGGCATAAGATATCTCGAATAGTTAACCGACTATAATGAAGCAAATACTTATAAATAAATGGTTCTGGTGAAAATGACACCCTCGAACTGATCTGATGATGAAGCCGGAAGGTAGGCACTGGAACTCTAATATAAAACAATGTGTCCTAGTCGTGTTTGGGCTTATTGGAATCGCCATGAGATGTACTTTGGCTATAAATAATAATCATGTTAATTGGAGGTACCTACCAAAACTAAAAACAGAAAAATAAAAACTTTTTAACAAAAAATCAAACCGACTTCCAGAACAAAAAACTACAAAACAAAAAATTTTTTTCTTTTCCGAAGTCGGTGTCGAAAAACGGGAAAGAATGGGTAGGCACAAAAGACACCGACTTCGGAAAAGAAATTTATTTTTTGCTTTGTAGTTTTTTGTTCTGGAAGTCGGTTTGATTTTTTTTTTAAAGTTTTTGCCATTTCAGTTGCTTCTTCAGGAATCGCTTCAACTTTGATTGACGGAGGTAAAACGGCACACTCTGCATTTAAGTTGCCCTTAAATCTCAATTATTCCGAAATTACTATGTGTAATATACCAAAACAAGTTACTTGGTAGAAGTTCTACGAAAATCAAAATAAATAGTTTGGGATGAATCTACTATGGCCCATAAAAAAGGTGTAGAGGCTCTAGATCGAACACTTCAGGATATAATGAATTGCAATAGACTTATGGTTGGAATTACAGTTTTATTAGCCGGGGACTTTAGACAAACATTGCCTGTCATACCACGCGGGACACGTGCAGACGAAATCCAAGCGTGCTTAAAATCTTGATTTTTATGACCTAAAGTTAAAAAAAAAATGTTGTGAATTAATATGCGTGTTCATTTACGACAAGATTTAGAAGCAGAAGAATTTTCAAAATTATTACTTGACATTGGAGATAGAAAGATTTCTGAAGTGGAAGGAAAAATAAACATCCTTTACAGTCTTGGTACTATTGTAAAAGATTTAAACACTTTAACTGATACAATATACCTCAGCATATATCAAGTCGCAGAAAATAGTAATAGTTCGTGGCTAAGGGAAAGAGCAATCCTAAACCCCAAAAATTATACAGCCATAGCATTAACCTAGATTTACTTGCGAAATTGCCCGGTGCTAAAGTGAAATATGAATCAGTGGACTCTGTATTAGAAGTCGATGATACTGTACATTATCCTGTAGAGTTCCTCCATAGTCTCGAGCCACCTGGTTTCCACCTCATATTTTGTACCTAAAAGTAGATGCGCCGATAATTTTGCTACGGAATCTAAACCCACCTAAATTGTGTAATGGGACTAGACTTCAAATAAAGACTCTACTAGTAATCTAGTAATTGAGGCATGCATTTTCACTGGCGTGAATCAAGGCAAAATTATTTTTTTATACCGCGGATCCCTTTAATACCATCGGATTACCAAATTCAATTTAAGCGCCTCCAATTTCCGGTGATATTGTGTTATGCCATGACTATTAATAAGGCCCAGGGCCAAATGTTAAATAGCTGGCATAGATCAAAGAAACGATTGCTTCTCTCACGGTCAGTTGTATGTGGCCTGTTCTAGAGTAAGTTCGCCTGATAGTTTATATATACAGCAGGCTGAAAATAAAACTAAAAATTGGTGTATAGAGAGGTTTTGTAAAAATAAAACCCCCATATTTTTTTCTAATTGGTGCTTTAAAAAATGTTGCTTAGTGTGATAGGCATTTTCTGTTGACTGAAATATAAAAATTGTTTGTGTTAAATATCATTATACTTTATATCTTCATAACCACGCGGACGAAGTCGCGGGCAACAGCTAGTATTATATAAACAATGTAGAATGTAAAATTTGTAGATAAAAATTAAAGTACCGGCCAGTTTTACAAACTTTTAAAAGTTTTGTACTGAGAAATAAGATGATTTCAAAAAAAGTTGCTATCCAGCTTTTACCCTGCGACAAAGATATAAACTGCGCTTTGGGGAAATAGGCAACCCCATATAACCCTATTGATACCTCTTGAATAGCACAGATAGATACAGAGACTAATCCTATTAAACTCACAGGGCATAGACATCTGTTTCGATACAACTGTATTGAATAACAGGATTTAAACCCATTCGCAGACTGCAGCATTCGCTCCTGAGTACGGAATTCTGTCACCAATTATCACCTTGAGTGATTTCCCATAATTGTACGTGATGGGAGAATGGAATGGTTTATAGAGTTATCTAAGGCCCTTGGTGACAATGGAATCCTGTTATGTTTGGCTGTCTGGCTTTAAATGGTTTATCTCAATGACGTGACGAGTTTACGAAAACACTGATGGTGTTTTGTTTTGTAATTTATATTAACGAAACAGATTGGAATGGGTATTTTACTGCCCGTTGATGCATCAGTCTATCTGCCAAGGGATATGTATTAATGGGTTGTGAAGGAGGTCAGATAGACCCCATTTAAGATAATGGTACTAAGCCGCTTCCCACTGCATGGAAGTCGACCCTAAAATACATAGTTGAAATGGAGTGGGTCATAATCCACCACGCGGACTCGTTACAGATTAGTGGTTGGCCATGTTTTTAAATTTTGGTTTCTAAGATCGATGAGCATTATTATTATATAATTCAATATAACCTTTACTTCCAGCTTTCAAATTGGATATGTAACGGATTATTCTTAATATTAAACTCACACGATGGCAATAAAAATTTAAAATTTAAGCCTCGTTTTACGTTAAACCTTATGAAGTACCTATTAGAAATCAAGATATTTGATATACCATCAAGCTTGTATTGTTAATCCTAAAGGGTAAGCAATGGCAAACGAAATATTACACCTAAGTAAATGGTAAGGACATTAAAGCCTCATCTTATCTTACTAATATTATAAATGCGAAAGTTTGGAAGTGTGTATGTTGGTTACTCAATCACGTCAGAACGGCTGAATGGATCTAGATGAAATTTGGCACAGAGATAGATTATAGTCTGGAATTGCACATAGGATACTTTTTATCCTGGGAATTTGACGACTTTGACGCGGGCGAAGTACTTGGAAGAAGCTAGTTAGACTATAATATTAATTCCATTTACCATTTGGATTAAAATGCTTTATGTGAATGTATGTAGGTCCTTCTATTCAAGTATGCCTACCAGGATTTCAGGATTAAGCTGGAACATTAGAATTCAGGCCCAATACAAGATTTATCGTAGACGTTCCATTCGAGCTAAGTACGGCGGTAGCTTAATTTATGTATTGCGAGGAATAGAGACACTTAATACAGGCAGAACTTAACATTAATCAGGACGGGCAGAATAAGACTTTACAAGGGACTAAAAGAAATAAGAATTTTGCCGAAATTGGAAACAACACTAAGACTGTGTTAAGACACAGTCACAGACAACACAGTTGTGTTGTTGTTAAGACTGGATTAAGTATAGAGACTGTTTAGTAACTTAATACAAATATATTCATGTCAAATCCAACTAAACCAAATCCAGTCAGGTCTTTTGTTTATTTTTCAAATAAATTAAATAGAACACTGATGACTACGCTGAAAGCTCCGAACTTCTTTTTCTTCTTTTATTTATGTATAGGCGCATGCTTGACCGCTATCTCATCTGATGGTAAGCGATGATGTGGTCGACGGTGTAGCAGGCTTGCCTAGATGAAACCCAGTCACTCTTGACTTAAAGACAAAAGAGCACAGATTTAACCTTCATTAATTAAGATCCTAATGATTAATTCCTGATGTAGAAACCGAAAGATACACTCTTTTTCATAAGATTAGCATTTATTTGAAAACTGCCGTCTCGCCGTTACCAGAATACTATTCATGTTAGAGGTAACATGATGACACTTTTGCCGAAAAATATATAATAGTATACCAGCAGCTATTTGAAATAAAGAGTGCCTGGGATCATTTAAGAAGTCTTTGTTTAAATTCCTTGTAGATAGATGTTACTACTCCATCACTGAGTTTACACTGATAAACAGAGATATGACGATTCCGAATTGCCAATTAAACACTTATGATTTTTTTGATTGATTATGAATGAATGTGTTTATTTATCTAAAACTGTAATGACTTTACCTAATTGACATATTTTAAATTGATTTATTTTTTAATGTAATCTATTGACATGCCACCTTAATTATAATATTTTATTTATAATTTATTGTTGCTTGCTTATGTTAATTTTGTACGCCAGATATTGATAAAACATAGTGCACATATTTTAACTTTATACCAACTGTAACCATACCTATGTTTTACAAAATATATGATTGATTGATTAGTAAAAAATGTTAGTGGCCCTCTTATATCTACCTAAATAAGCCATAAAAAAAACATTCAGTCGGATTGAGAACCTCCAATTTATTGAAAACGGTTGAAATGTCCAACAAATACTGTTCAAATGCACAGTGTCAGTAAATGCTAGCTAATCCACTTAGCACCGGGTTGGGTTTGTACCCAACGACCCTTCGGTCAAGTGACGGACTTTAATTTAACTCACATACCCACACCTTTCTATTTATAGCTGTTAATCCAAACAAGTTTAGACTAATTGGCAACTCAATACTAAAGGAAAAAAGTTTATTTAAAACGGATTTTATTTTTTTGCCTATGTTTCCCGTGCTATAACAACGAATCAATTGACATCTTATTCATCAAAATCGGATGAATAGTTTAGATGCTACGGAGGAACATACGTAATTACAAATAATGCTGAAATCATAACCCTTCCTTTTGGTTTCGCCGTCATCTTCATCATCATCAGCCTATTAATGTTCCCACTACTGGGTCACAAGCCTCCTCTCTGTAAGAGGGAATGGGCCGTAATCCACCACGCGGGTCCAGTGCGGTTTGGTGGATGTCAAATGTCTTCGAATTCTTGGTTCTAGGATATGTCGTTTAATCACGATGTTTTCCTTTACCGTTTTGAGAGATGATGAAATCCTGAAGCACCTGTCTTGGCTCGAAACCACGACTTACAACTTGTAAGTCGCGGTCGATACCACTGGGCTACCACTGCTTCGCCGTAGTCGGGTAAAAAGTACATAACATAACAGCACGCACTGGCGAGAATACTGACTCTCCGGAGTTAAACTGGGGTGCATATCAATAGCACACTCACTTTTCGCCAATTATGTTCAAGTCCCGTATAATATTGGGGGAGCCTATTGTCATAGATCGGGCACAAATTGAGACTCCGGGCTGCTGTGAGAGATTCTAGATGTAAATTTTATTTTATTGTATTCTTCGTTAACAAATACAAAAAGGAATAAAAAAATATGACATAGTATAAAATACTTAATTAACAATAACTACCTATATATACACCTACATAAAAAAAAAACTAGGAACGCGTATAGAAAGGGCAGGGGTCATTGGGCTTCAAAAAATTTGTCCACATCGCTGTCAACGTGAAAGGTGCCCAGAACACTGGCGGCATTGCCATGTTGGATGGCAATGCTGATTCAAGCCCGGCCCTCTGGTCACGTGAAGAGTCCACTAACCGTTTGCTTACATCGCGAAATAGTCGATGAGCACTCGGACCCCATGGAACTAATGTTTCATCTCCAAACGGATCAAATATAAAGCTTTCAATAAGGTTGTTGTATTTGCGCCGTTTGAGGTTTTCTGCACCAGTAGTAGCTGCCCCAGGTGTATAAATTGAACAAAATTTTACCCGACCCACGAAAGCTGCTCACTATGAGGTCCTTGGTACCACCATGGACCTCATAGTCAGCAGTAGTAACAAAAAGCAGAACGTAATGCAAATAATAATAAATAATAAATTGTTTATCAGCTTCAAAATGTACAATTATCATGAAACCCTGACCCCTGAGCTAGGTAACAGCACCTGTGTTTCAGGGGCCAGTGATCTCCTCCGTTATGTCACATAAAATATATGACATAACGGAGATATAAAATGTATGATGGAAAATTTTAACGTTGATACAAAATATGCAAAGCAACAGGTTGATTCATTGCCGTATTCAAATATTTTCGATTATAATTTACGCAATGTCGAATTCAATTTACTTTTTTTTATTTTAATTTAATTCTAATTTTGATTTGTTTAATTTTAATTTATTTATTAGTAAGTGTTTTCATATGTGCAAGTAAGATTTACAACGAGTAGATGTCAATCATATTTTTTGCGTCGTTCTTTATTTATTTTTTGCATGTGTTATAATTTAATTTATTATAAAAATTATATATTTAATTAATCTATATATATAAAAGGCAATGTCCCGACTGACATATCAACGCCTAGCCTAAACCACTAATGATAGAAGTTTGAAATTTTGGGAGGATGTTGAGTTTATATTGGAGGCGTCATTTAAGAACGGATTTTTCTAAATTCATCCCCTAAAGAGCTAAAATAGGGGTTTAAAGTTTGTATGAATCTCTGTCATTTTTAATTTGAAATCAATGAGATTTGTTATTTAGAGTCTTCGTTTAAAATAATAAAATACGTCTATCAGGATTTTTTGAATTTCGTCCCTTAAAGGGTTAAATGGGGGTGTTAAAGTTTGTATGAAAAATAAATTGTTTATTATCAAAATGACTTGACATTTAGTATTTATGCTCTTCAATATAATTAAAGAAACACGTATGAAAGGATTTTTTGAATTTCATCCCTTAAAGGGGTAAAAAGGGGTGTTAAAGTTTATATGAAAAATAAATTGTTTATTATCAAAATTACTTGAAATATAGTATTTATGCTCTTCAATACAATTAAAGAAACACGTATGAAAGGATTTTATGAATTTCATCCCTTAAAGGGGTTTTAAAGTTTGTATGACAAATCAATTATTTATTATCAAAATTACTAGAAATTTAGCATTTCTGCTCTTCTATACAATTAAACAAATACGTTTTCAAGGATTTCTGGAATTTCATCCCTTAAAGGGGTGTTAAAGTTTGAATGAAAAATAAATTGTTTTTTATCAAAATACTGCACATAAATATTATAGAGGCCACTGTGATTACTGAATGTGCTCGAGGGAATCAGTTTTATTACCACGAATACCACTGGTACCCTCTGACTATGTCTTTGACTTTAAACTATTACAATCGAGGTCTGCTTTGCAATGACCATAAATGAAACTCAGAGTCAGTCATTAAGGCAAAGATTTAAAAGAAATTACTTCTCACACGGGCAAATCTACTTTGCCTGTTCCAGAGTAAGTACTAATAGCAGCCTGATCATTTCGGCACTAGACAGAAAAACCACCAATGCGGTATACAAAGAAGTGCTTAATTAAATTCTAACTTCCTAATGACGACTTTGTTAGCGTGAGTAAATTGGAGTAACCATATCTAGACTGTACAGGATCGTGCAAAACTCATTGCTCTATCGGCAGATGCTACAATTTTTGCATATGGCGGAAAAATTTCAGTTCTGTTTCGGCACTTGTGAAGTAAACTGATGCAAATAATGTTATTACAAATTAAAAAAAGAATGAATTGACTTCCAAATAAAAATAATACAAAATGAAAATAACTTTAATTTCGGCAGTCTTTGTGCCTGTTTTTGTTTCTTCATTATAGGGATACCCCACTGCGTAACCCTTAAAAGCGTACTGGCGTGATGTTATGTTATGAAATGGCGTAAACAATAAACGGTCAGTTTTTCATCAGATCTTCAACAAATTTGAATGGGACTCATTTGGGAATATACAATTTCAAACAAAAAAAGAATTTGCAAAATCGGTCTACAATTGGCGGAAAAATCGGTGAACATACACAAAAAAAACAAACATACAGCCGAATATAGAACCTCCTCTTTTTTTGAAAATCCGTTAAAAAAATATAGCTGGTAACCTCCAAGCGCGTGTAATCTACGTCAAGCCATTCTAAATCGAGACCACGAGGAAGGAAATTTTCCATCGAAAATCATCACGAGCAAGCTCTGTGAATATGTGAATAAGCAAAATGATCACTTCTGTGGCACCGAAAATCTGCGAATAATCCAGGAAGAGTCACATCCGCTCAAAGTTACTGCATGGTGTGTTGTTTACACTGGAGGCGTCATCGGGCCACCAAACGACTACTGTGGTCGACGAGGTCACAGAGCCATGATCAACGTCTTTCTCTATCCTTAAATGGAATAAATTGGAACTGGTGAACATGTGGTTCCAACAGGATTGAGCAACGGCGCTTACTGCACGAACCACAACAAAAATTCTAAGGTCTGCATTACCAGTGCTTTCAATGGCCGGTAAGATTTCATTAGTCTAAGTCCATTAGCATCAGACTCTTGAAGTCCTCAAAGATAATATCCACCGGAAGTTCTGGCAAGAGTAATGGAAAATGCCAAAAATCGGGTCCGAATGCTTATCGATTATGGTGGCGGCCACTTAGCCAAGAATATTAAGAAACCAAATAAACATTATCCAAAAGCAGAACCAAAATTTTCCATGCTTAAAAAAATTACAGCCGAAGAACATCGGGTGATAATTTTTGCGCCACCCTATATTAATTTTCTATTGTGTCGGTAGCCAGGATTCAAAAAAACTTTTTTGCAAATAATGCAACAAAATTGGTACCTACGAAAGACACCGACTTCCAAAAATAAAGTGTTTTTCACTTTCTGCTACCTAATAGGCAAGTAATTAAGTAAGGTTCCTATAATGCCATAGATTATCCGAATATAAGAAACTGAACATAACCGGTGAAATGAGAGTGTACCAAGGTGAACTGTACACATTTGCGTACCACTTTAGAGCGTACTGGCGTGATTTTATATTATGAAATGGTATAAACAATAAACAGACATGCGATTGCAGCAATCCCGAGAGATTTGCCGTTATTTATTGAAGAGTTATGTTGTTTATCTATGAAGTTCTTCATCAGATCTTCACTAAATTAAAATGGGACCAATTTTGGAACATACTTTTTCAAACAAATAAAGAGTTTTCAAAACCGGTCTACAATTGACGGAGATATAGATGAACATACATAAAAAAACATACATAATGTCGAACATAGAACCTCCTCCTTTTTGTTAAGTCGATTAAAAATTTAAAGCAAAGTAGCTTTCGACTATTTGTAACTCCCCAAAGAAATCGATTCCACGAAACCTCCGGCATAAAAGCTCAGCGCTCTCTATTAGAACACGAAGGCAGTTCAGTTTATGCTCATTTTATACCAATTTATTTAGATTCAGAAAATGTTGTTGTCTAATATGTATGGATAATAATTTGCAATATCCCGACAAAACTGGAATAAACGAAACAACCAAAATCATGTAGTCCATGCAGGCGAAGCTGCGGGCGGAAAGCTAGTAAAAAATAAAATATCTACAGAACTTTTGGGAGAATCGATTAATATTATGAATGGCAAAAATCATTAGAAAGTTCTTTCTTAACACTCTCCCTAATGTAACCAGATTAGATTATTAAGACTGAAATTTAATTATTATCCTGATAGAAAACCACATTTTTGGGGCGTGTTGATTAAGTAATCAAACGATGTGTGACCATCTGAGATCCTTAATCCTACCTACACTTACATTGGGGACAACCCACTCATGATGTTAGTCAATTTGCCTACTTTGCCATCTTCTCCAAGCGAAGATCGCGGCATCTTGAAAAGTTTCCACACTAGGAAAAAGCGAGGCCACATTACTTAATTCAATTTCACTAACGGAGTCAAATGGCTGTCGGTTTTAGAGTGAAAGAAATTTCCACTACCACTTGACATATTTTATTCACTAACGCGTCCCAACTGCCGACGATCCCGCTTCTGATTTCTACTCTAAGGAAAAGTATGAAAGCGAAACCTCCCCAATAAAATATACGTAAAGTTTTAGAGTCCCGGTAAATGTGTACTTTTACTTTATAGGGTTCCGTACCCAAAGGGATGGGCAGGGAAAAATGGGGTCCTATTACTAAGACTCCACTGTCCGTCTGTCTGTCTGGCTGTCTGTCTGTCACCAGGCTGTATCTCATGAACCGTGATAGCTAGGCCGTTGAAATTTTGACAGATGATGTATTTCTGTTGCTGCTTTAAAAACAAATACTAAAAAGGTAATAAAATAAATATTTAAGTGGGGCTACCATACATCAAACGTGATATTTTGTCGTTTTTTTGCGATAATGGTACGGATTTCTTCGTGGCGAGTCCGAATCGCATTTGGCCGGTTTTTATTTAGAGTCCAACACAATCACTGCTTCGTTGGTCTAGTGGTCGGTTCGATACTCGGGTCAAGCAAAATGTTATTGGGTTTTCTATCAGGAACTTCTCAGTTCGTAAGTGGTGGCGTTGGTGCTGCTACACAATCATTAATCTTCTGGGTAAACATTCAGTGTAGCTACATATAGGTATACAAGTAAATCTAAGCGCAAAGATAACTGTAAACAATCTTATCAGTTGAAATCGATATTTGTTTTATCAAGGCGGTCTTGCAGAGCAAGGAGAATTTCAACAAGTATGGCGATGATCGCCGTACAAATTATGTATCTTAACTCAATTGTGTTAAGGCTTAAATTTGTGTAGCTGAATTACGATTTGCTAGCTCATCGCGGAAGCCAGGAGAATAACAATAAGAGTAATCCATTTTCTTATGTTGACTTTGGTGGCATTAGCCGGTTTCTTGAGCCGGTTTTTAAGACGTGTTGCTATGCAAGATCGTGAGGCTTGAATCGTGAAAAGAATTCCTAAGTTGACTTCGACGAAGAGCGAAACTCCACGATATCCTGGATTTATTAACATAATTTATTTAGGCAGAGGTAGAGTACACCAAAAATAAACTAATAGTTATTTTGCCAGGATATAATCCAAGTCCTGAACGGGATCTTTTTTTGTAGTAAAATGTGTAAAAACTATTAAATGATACTATTTTACACAGTCGTAAGGGAAGCGCTGGACAGAACCCGGTGCAGGTAGATCCTCCGATTCAGATGCAACCCTGATGCTGAGACATGAGGGACTGACCAAGAAAGAGAGAGCAATACTATTTTACGTTGTTCAGGCAATTTATGGGCATAAAACCATGCCAAATGGTCAATTTCTTCTATATTACTATAACCAGACGACATTAAAGCACCACAAAGCCAGTCATTGACTGCCCACAGCAGGAAATACAAAAATCGCCATTCTGGCTGGACCGTAGCTAAGCCGGTAAAGTAATCCAGCTTTCCACATGGTGATAGATTTCCCGAATGACAGGCAGCCATACCATTCGCGGTTCCGTACTTCAAAAGGAAAATTTATCACTTTGTTGTTAGTCTGTTTATGAAGACCGTTTTTTTTTAAACGTGTCGTTATCAAGTTGAAATTAATATCAAATACCTAAGTCTAAAGTCCCTTGGAGCGGTAAAAAAAATAAGCATAAAACTGAAATAAAAAAAAATAACACGACTTAAAATCTAAATTACATATTAGTTTACAAAGCGATAGGTTCTTTATCAACAATTAATGAATTCTGTAAGTGAAATGGTGGTGGATAGTGTACGTTTTATACAAGTTTTAGTTTTCGTCTCATTCAGTTATAGAATGTGGAGAGGTATTTTATTGTAACATTTAATACAGTACACCATACAAGATAACGCTACATTAGCCAGCCTGAAACCTGGTTGAATTAATTGGTTCTCATTTTTAGTAACATACTCGTAATTATGTCTGTCGCCGTTTTTACTAAAAAGATGTAATTCTTTCTAACATATTATGATGTTTTCATAAATATATTGACAAGGTAATACGGACCCTAATTTGCGAGCCCACTCCTTTTTTTCCCGACATGGAATACGGTGGAAACTTTTATCACATAACCTTTTATCGCATCAATGTTTGCAAGCACTGCATTCGAAGGATTTAGATTCGAGAGATTCATTGCGAGGGTTTTGTGCTCCTCAATGGTTCGGTACGATAACGCAAAGAGTTTAAAGACGGGACGAGTTACACCAGCTTTTCAATGATAAAATCTTAATTTATAAAATGTCTGCCTTATTTGTACTTAAGTTTTAAAAGAGAAAGAAATGTAGCTGTGGAGAAACAATAATTTTACAAGAAAAATTAAAAAAACCCCAGCACATCCTTATTTCATGCTACATAATTTATCTAGTAGTACACGCGCATCGTTTTCTTTGACAATCTATTGAACACGTATATATGACACCATATATTGCGAAAACACACGGATTGAAATAGTTAAACGTTCCTTCGAGTGTTAAAAAGAAAAAGGTCTGTCTAAGAACTTTTATTTTTGGTGTTTCTTATAATAAGACTAGCTCTCTTCCGTAACTTTGCTCCCCGTAGCCTATTCCACAGGAGGCATGCATCAAAAGAAGTTTCTGGAGCACAATGTAGCCTATAGTCACGAACATACAGTCAGAACATACATCTATATCGTCGTTCTTCTTCTTTCATTTCGATTAACTCAAACTATAGTCTCAACCATTCAGATTTTATTCGTCCAGTATGTATCTACTCGGACAACTCCGTCATTCACAACGTTCAAATTCAGGCGGGCGAGCATGGCCTACTGTGACAAGCTTAAGTCACACATTTTTATCACAGTTTGAAAGCAAAAACCGTGATAAAATGCGTTACTCAAGCCTATCACAGAGGCCATGCTCGCCCGGCTGAAAGGTGCAGGTGGTCGGGCATGAAGGGCAGACAAGAAGGTCGGCCATATCTAGCGAAGAATCTCAGTCCTCAATCGGTTTAGAGACATCAAAATTGGCCATTGCAGTTCGTGTCCAGGGGACAGATACTCTACCGGAGTGATGAAGCGTGGAGGAGAAGGGTGTGTATATTTTCATAATTCACATCTCCCGTCAGTTGCGCTGGCTTTCGAGGAGGTCGTATGTCTCAAGAAGCTCTTACAACTCTTCAGGCGCGCAGGTAGGAGCTGATTCTTATATGCTTACACTCAGTGAAAGCATCAGCTTTCTGTCAGTGAAAGAATTCATAATAAAATCAGTTAATACCTAGTTATGTGCAGTTTCATACAATACTATATCTATACTCATACATTGGTATTGAACCTTTTAAATCTATACCAATATCATAAAGAGGAAAGATTTTTTTGTTTGTTTGTACCGAATAGGCTCCAAAACTACTGGACCGATTTCAAAAATTCTTTCACCGTTGGGAAGCTACTCTATCCCCAGGTGGCATAGGCTACTTTTTATCTCTGTATTCCCACGGGAACGGGAACTATGCGGGAGAAACCGCGAGGCGTCCTCTAATAAAAGATAAAATCAAAAGAGTAAGAAAAAATTAGTACAGCAAAACGTATGAATGGCGCCAAAACAAAGCACATCACCGCATTAACCGCGCATGCGCTAAAGTGGGCGTTGCCACTGACAAGTAAAATTGGAATCATATACTTAACAACTTTTTATAGTTGATACTATAAAAATGGCGCGCCCCGCATAAGCTTTCCAATACAAAAAAATATTGATGGAATCTCCTTGGTGATTTAACTTCTTGGATTTGTCATGTAACGTAATAGAAAAAAAATATGTTTTTCAACACACTTCCTCATAAAGTGGCTCTAATTTCACCGCAATTAGGCACATAATAACACCGGTTATCAAACTGTGACTTTTTCATTACTATTATTCACAAGTGAGATAAACAGTTTTTTTTTTAATTTATTGGTTGAGTTGCTTTGTTCTTAAAAAGTTTCGATACAAAAAGATCGTGCTAAATAGTACAAATGCAACACATTTCATGCAACTTCGTATTTAAATAGATAATTTCAACTTGTATGTGTTTAATAAATAAAACTTTCACTTAAATATAACTTTTGTTTTTATCTGTAATAAAGAAAACTTGAAATTCCCCATTTTGTACGTGGCTAAAACTCTATCCGCGAAAAGCCAAAAAAAGATAACTCATTATTTTTAGTCAATGGCCGATCGCCATTGTTAGATGCGCGCGCATAGGAAAACTGATTAATTTTGCCCACCATTGCGAAAAAAAATTCACAACTCGTTTTCACTGTTGGAAATGATTTTTTTGTATTATTTTCTTCACAAGTATCTTGAAAAACGTCGTATGTGTGTATTAATGATTACCATCCTCGGCTCTCTTAAGACCCTCAATGGCGCCTCAGCGGTAATCACCAACTTTACACACTTGTACCATAATGTACTATTATAGCATTATTTTGTTAGAGGAAAAGTTTTATAATAAGATTCTATTTTAAAATTTCGGTATTTTGTTTATAATGTATGTCAATATAAACTCGTTTTGAAGTTAATAATTCGAATATTACGATATGAGAGTAGCGAACAGTTTTATCTGTCTATAAAATTAGTTTAGTTTTGATATCCCAACGGCCCACCAAAAGCCAGAGATCCAAATAAGCAAATATCACGTAATAACATCATGCCAACTCCTTCAAGCCAATAATCAAGGTGAAACAACCGCAAACCCAATGTTTGCCAATATTTAGGCGATCATAATTGAGTTTAGATGTACACCTTAATGAGATTATATTGTTCGCTATATCCGGGGATATACCAAAGTATACATATGTGTTTGAGGTTTTATGTAGGTAGAGTTAATTTTAAGTATTTAAGGCGCTAGGTACCACAAATTGCAAATAAATATGTAGGTGCTTTTCATTAAAAAATGAACTCGATAAAAAAATCGGGTCCGTTTTTCTCTTTTTACTGAGCAACAAATTACTTTCAAATTACACAGATATTAAAGTACTACATGTATGGATTAACATGTTCATTTCGTTTTGAAGAATCTATGGTTTTCACAGATGATAAGATCTTTTTTTAACATGCCTGTAAAAATAGTATATTATACAACTAGTGAATAAAGGACGGATTTAATGCGAGGGCCTTAGATGAATCACGAGCAAGTGAAGGATTCTAACGACTGAATCACGAACGTAGGGAGGGATTCATGATGATTGAATAACGAGCACAGCGAGTGATTCAAGTGTTAGAATCCTGAGCGACGCGAGTGATTCAAGTGTTAGATGAATCACGAGCAAGTGAAGGATTATAACGACTGAATCACGAAAGTAGGGAGGGATTCATGATGATTGAATAACGAGCACAGCGAGTGATTCAAGTGTTAGAATCCTGAGCGACGCGAGTGATTCAAGGCCCTCGATATAAATCCGTTTTATTCAAGAGTTGGATACTATATTTTATACCATGACTATTAGAAAAAGCAAGATCTAAGCGAAAAGCACAAGGAATATTAATAAATAAATGGTTTATTACCTTCAAAATTTACGAAAAATATGAAACCCAGTCAGAGTTTGAGCTAGGTAACAGCACCTATATTTCAGGAGCCAGTGACCACCTCCGTTACGTTACATAATTATAATTAATGAAACACCAATGCAATTAATATTAGAATTACAATCCAAATAAGTATTTAATAAATATCCTAGACTAAAATCAAAATTCACTGTTTTCAGTGCATAAAATAAGCTTTTTAAAGGGGGGATGGTAGAAAAATCTTTGAAGATGCTTTAACCCAGAAATTTCGCCCAAAATGTACGGGATTTTCTCGCTACATTGTCCAGCGCTTTAAGCAGTAAGTACTAAACAGTACGAACGTTTGCTGAAATGAGACGATATTTGGAAACTGCGACTATACCTATTTGATAATTCCCAATACAAACATTAAACCAATGTCCAGCCAACATGTTGGACAAACTTTTCTCCAACTTTCGTTCAAACTGCGAGAAACATCGGGGCCAGCTAATTAACATGAAAATGAGCCGGCTTTGTCTGTAACTCGTTAGAATAACAGAAGGCTCTCAACGCTGCTTTACTAAGGACCAACTTTATGTCTAACAGTTTGTAATTGCCAAGTAATGGGTATTTGACTTTGATTTTAGACACAAAGTAATAAAATACTCGTATATTCTTATTGAATTTTAGAGGTAAAAATAAATTTTCGTAATATCAGACTACAAAATGATCATCAAATAGCAGCAAAAGAGATTATTGCACGATTGTTAAATACAGGTCTTCGGGTCCCAAGCCAGGAGCTCAAAACTGGGGCCCATAGCAGCCTGTACCCCACGAAACTGCCGTAACGCAGCAGTGGAAAGCTAGGGGGTTTGTTCCTTATTGCGAGACATACTGGTTTCTACTACGGGTGTAAGGTGGCACAAGGGTAATTACAACATGACAGACACTTACCTGGGACTCCTGCGGTAGACGCCTGGGGGTCGATCAATACCGTGCCGTGCCGGAAGATTAGGGATAGGAGAATATATATAATATTAGGACGATAAGGGCTGACGGCTGTCTGGACCGAAGGCTCCGGCGTCCACCAGGCTGAGCACGTTCCCCGCAAAAGCACTTCGATGTGCGTGAAATATATTCAAAACCGACCTCGCGGGCGCCCCACAACACCGATTGCGAACGGTGGGCGCAATTAGCAATTACAATGGGCGAAACACATCTCGATTAGATATGTTTCCACAAAGCCCGAATTCACCGTGTGCTCCCTACGAATTTTCGTTTTCGACTCTTGTCAAGTGTCAGCTGTCAATCAAATCGTTGACAGCCTACTGACATGGTGTTGCAATTAAATACCAAATAATGATCGAAACGTGTGGTTCAAACAACGTTATTCATAGATAACATACGTTTTAGCACGTGTTTTTGCACGTGCTTCGGCTTTGACTAACCATTTGACAGTACAAAAGTAATTCCTTCACCGTGTGGGTGACGCCAAACGGACGTTATTTTTTGAGCTGTGATTCGCGTAAAATGAGTCGCTGAATTAACGGTGCATTCGGTTTCATACTAACGTCCAGTTTGTAACACACGGTGACGTAAAATGAGTGAAATATGCCAGTAGAATGTAAAATACGCGACTCAAAAAACGCCACTGCCAAATCATAAAATCACGTTCGTTTGTCCTCACCCTAAGGGCAGATTTCACCAATGAAACTAATCGCAATTAGTTCAATTGAATTCAGTTTATGTATATACAGCTTTCCGATTGGTTAAGATCGCTGAAAAACTACTAATCAGAATCAGAATATTTATTTGTGAAACATAGGTACATAAAGATCTTAAGTTAATTATAATCAGCGCTATATTTTGCCGTGAAGGCGTACAAATATTGTTATAAATAAATAAATAAAAAATAAAAGAAAATAAAAAAAACTAACAGAATAAAACATAATTTAATACTTTTTCATAATTTATTTCTTGTACTCAAAGAAAAGTAAAAAAAGCTATTTTAAATATCTTAATAAAATCTACAATTAAATCTAACCAAAAAAGAGAAACAGATTTCTTAAACGAAAAAGTCACAGAGTTTTGAACACAGTCACATGCTTTAAAAGCAGTTTCCTTAACCTCAAAACACTGCAAATCAACAGTTTATATTTAGCTTACAGGCAAAAGATGTACCCACAACCATTTTACCCATAACAAATTCATTAACCATACAAACGGGACCTTTGTTTTTGCTCATGTAGTTCTATTAATACCCCCACATTACTTGAACACTACACATTATGTAAATGTCATCTTATATCAGTGGAGGAAACTCCTCGCTTTGATACCCAGACGAGGGTAGATATAAAGTTGGTCTATGACGTCTGTAGTGACGTCAACAATTATAGAGTATAGAGAACTCCTTGGAAGCTCGTTTAGTTCAGATCGCTTTGAGTTAGGACTAAGTTTAGGGTTCTTAGATTTTGCATATCAATTTGACTTTGTCTGACTTTGAATATGTCTGTATTTGAAGAGGCAGACAGGGATGTGCACCCATATGTTTATCCCCCAGTTTCTCGATTGAAAATTATCGTAAGTTTCATTTATTTGTATTGAGCGTTGCATCTCTAAATCGCCACTAAATGGTCACTTCTTAGTGCCCTGATGCCAATTTTATATGTGAGATCTTAATTATTGATGTGCGATAAGATATAGAAATAATTTAAACATATTACGAACAGCGGATTTGGTCTTGGTATTGTACGTAAGTATAGTAAAAAAATCTCAGTGTTTTGTCTGAACAAGGGGCGGCTCGCTAATTAAGAACAAATTAACTATAATTTGATAGCTAGAATCTGTACAAACTACTAAGTTTGTACAGATTCTAGCCGACATAGCGACATATCCCGAAGAATTGCCAAACTTAAGTGGCAGTGGGCAGGGCACATTGTTCGCAGAACGGATGGCCGATGGGGCAGAAAGATTCTTGAGTGGCGACCGCGAACTGGAAGATGTTGCGTTGGATGGCCTCCCACCAGGTGGACCGCTGGTTGCGGGATGCAAGGGACCGGTCAAAGTGGCGACGGCGACGCTTGGGGAGGTCTATGTCCAGCAGTGCACGTCTTTCGGCTGATATGCTGATGTGCAAATTAAACCCTTCAAATGTTACGACTCTATAAGAACTATATATTTATCTATATATTTATCTATAATTTTGTATGCCTCAATGGCGGGACATAGCAGATCTACCTTTAACCAACACAACGTCTTATGTACCTATGATCAACAATAAATAATTTGAATTTGAACCAAATTAAGACGGAATTCAAGTATGAGATAAATTATTTAAAGCTTGTTAAGTACAGGAACGTTCCGTATGGTGCCGGACGTAAAGAATTTCACCATCCCATGTCTTCCCGTGGGTGTCGTAAGAGGTAAGAGGCGACTAAGGGACAAACAAGAGAACGGGCAGCAGCGTTCTCTGTGCTTCTACAACAACCATACTGCGATCGCCAACCCGCCTGCCAAGCGTGGCGATTATGGCAAAACCCCCCCAATGAATAGCACAAATAAAAAATGGCCCCTAGTACCCGGCAGCTTGCCTACCCTCGATTACGGTTGCGGTCGAGGCTACGGCATGGCAAGGGGTGCTAAGAATCTCCGGAAGAGATCCGGCTACCCCAACAATCACCGACGACTGGACCTGGCAACGTACAACATGCGCACGACCGACGAGAAGGTCACCGAACTCGAAGAGGAATTAAGCAGGTTGCGATGGAGTATTATAGGGTTATCTGAAGTCTGAAGAGAGGGGGAGGACTCGATAATTCTCAAATCCGGTAACCTGCTCTATTTCCGAGAGGGTGACCGGCAGTCCCAGGGTGGTGTCGGGTTTATCGTCCACAAGTCCCTTGTGAACAACGTGGTGAAGATCGAGAGTGTGTCGACTAGGGTGGCGTACCTTATACTCAGAATATCCTCAAGATATTCACTGAAGGTCATACAGGTCTACGCCCCGACCTCGGCACACCCCGACGATGAGGTAAAGACCATGTATGAAGATATCTCCAGAGCCATGCATGGTTTCAAAACTCACTTCACCGTTGTCGTGGGGGCCTACAACGCGAAACTGGGCAAACGAGACGAGGATGAGCTGCAAGTGGGGAAATTTGGTGTTGGACAACGGAACCACCGGGGTCACCTACTGGCCAGTTTTATGGAGAAGGAGGGCCTCTATATGATGAACT
The DNA here is from genome assembly GCA_964057195.1 of Orthosia cruda. Classification (NCBI taxonomy): domain Eukaryota; kingdom Metazoa; phylum Arthropoda; class Insecta; order Lepidoptera; family Noctuidae; genus Orthosia; species Orthosia cruda. The sequence continues at coordinate 9,687,689 of OZ059834.1, forward strand.
CCTTCTTCAAAAAGCGTGAACACTGGAAGTGGACCTGACAGAGCCCCGATGGTGCAACAAAAAATGAGATCGACTTCATCATGTCAACCAAGAAGCAAATGTTCAATGATGTCTCTGTGATCAACTCGGTAAAAACCGGGAGCGATCACCGCAAGAGGCACATTGAACATTAATATTAAGCTTGAAAGGTCTCGACTGATGAAGTCCACGATCCGGCCAGCACAGATCCATGTCCAAAACCCCGAGAGCTTTCAGCTCGAACTCCAACTCTAGGAACTCGAATCGTTTCGAGTGCCTAGGGAGCTCCGTGGATGAATCCAGCAACGGGTTCGTGAAAGCTGTCCATACGGTCGGGTCTAAGTTTTTCAAGACCCGTCGTATAGATAGAAACAAAAAGCTCTCTGATCACACCCTCAAGCTTATGAAGGATAGGCGTGAGATGATCCTGCAGTCTTCAGATGAGGTGTGCAAATACCGGCAGCTCAATAGACAGATCTCTAAATCCTTGAAAAGAGACCTCCGCCGCTTCAATACCGAGCGTATTAAAGACGCAATCGAGCGAAATAAAGGCTCCAAGGTGTTTTCAAGGGATCTGGCTATTGGGCAGAGCCAACTCACGAAACTGAAGACCGATGATGGCAGGATCGTATCCGCCAAACCGGAGCTTCTCAGGGAGATCGAGACATTCTATGGGCAGTTGTACACATCGATCAGCAAGCCCGTTGTGTGTCTAGCAAACGACCCAAGAGCTTGATTGACCCGACAGTATACCGAAGATATCCCGGACGTCAGCCTGTACGAGATTAGGATGGCTCTGAAACAGCTCAAAAACAACAAGGCGCCGGGTGATGACGTAATTACGGCCGAACTCTGGAAGGCGGGTGAAAAACCGGTCCTTCGGGCCCTTCAGAAGCTATTTGATTCCGTCATACTCGAGGGCAAAACGCTACAGGCATGGTGCAGGGGTGTGGTGGTACTCTTCTTCAAGAAGGGCGACAGTGCCCGGTTGAAGAACTATAGGCCCATCTCACTTCTTAGCCATGTCTACAAGTTGTTTTCAAGAGTCATCACGAATCGTCTCGCGCGCAGGTTTGACGATTTCCAGCACCCCGAACAAGCAGGATTCCGAAAAGGCTTTAGCACCGTAGACCACATACATACGCTGCGGCAGGTTATACAGAAGACCGAAGAGTATAACCTGCCTCTCTGTTTAGCTTTTGTGGACTACGAGAAAGCCTTCGATTCGATAGAGACTTGGGCTGTACTGCAGTCTCTCCAACGGTGCCAGATCGACTACCGGTACATTGAGGTGTTGAAGTGTTTGTACAAAAACGCCACCATGTCAGTCCGTCTTCAGGATCAGACCTCGAAACCAATCTTTCTCCAGCGCGGCGTGAGACAGGGAGACGTCATTTCTCCGAAACTGTTCACTGCTGCGCTGGAGGATGTCTTCAAGGTTCTGGACTGGAGTGGGCTTGGCATCAACGTTAATGGCGAGTACATTACTCACCTTCGGTTTGCCGACGACATAGTGGTCATGGCTGAGACCATGGAGAGCCTCAGTAAAATGCTCGATGACCTTAGTAGAGCTTTCAAAAGTGTGGGTCTTAAAATGAACATGGACAAAACCAAGATCATGGTGAATGCCCATTTAACACCCACTCCTATCAAGGTCGGAGACTCGACTCTCGAAGTTGTAGACGATTATGTCTACCTGAGAAAAACGGTCCAGTTGCGTAGGTCCAATTTCGAGAAAGAGGTCAACCGTCGAATCCGACTCGGCTGGGCGGCGTTCGGGAAGTTGCGTGGTATCTTCTCGTCCAATTTACCGCAGTGTCTCAAGACAAAAGTCTATGACCAGTGTGTGTTGCCAGTGATCACCTATGGGACCAAGACGTGGTCGCTCACAATGGGCCTTATCAGAAAGCTCAAAGTCACCCAAAGGGCAATGGAGAGGGCTATGCTCGGAATTTCCTTGCGTGATCACGTCAGAAATGATGATATCCGAGGGAGAACCAAAGTTACCGACATAGCCCGAAGAATTGCCAAACTTAAGTGGCAGTGGGCAGGGCACATTGCTCGCAGAACGGATGGCCGATGGGGCCGAAAAGTTCTGGAATGGCGACCGCGAACCGGAAGACGATACGTTGGAAGGCCTCCCACTAGGTGGACTGATGACCTGGTTAAGGTTGCGGGAAGGCGCTGGATGCGAGACGCACGGGATCGGTCAATGTGGCGACGCCTGAGGGAGGCCTATGTTCAGCAGTGGACGTCTTTCGGCTGAAATGATGAAGTACAGGAACGTAATATACGTAGAGTGCATGGAATTACTGAGGAACCGCAGCTTCCCAAGTTCTATCTTCAACTACTTACAGTCAAGTAACTAGCGAATATCTTTAATATATTTATTTTTCTGTTGAATGAAATAGAGATGGGCAGAAAATATAATTTGGTTAAAGCATACAATATTGTTTTTAGAAAAATCTCAATGATGTTTATTCTTAATATTAAATATTTTATGTAAACATGTATTTTTCAAATCACTAAACACGAACGTGTTCAAACAATAACGCGCTTCAAAAAACCCAATAGCACCAAATGTGTTGAAGCATTTTATATGGATATTGATAAAAAAAATGTAAAATAAAAAAAGCGAATAACGTTCGAAATACAAAAGCCAATCAAACGTACGCAAATAGAATTTTATGAATTCATCAAACTTCAAATCCTAAGCCAACATAGGCCGCATAGAAAAATCGAACTGATTTTTTGCTACGAAACATTTTTGTCCGACCTCGTTGGTCAATTAATTCAAGCATGAACCATACTCGCGATCATCACAGTTGACCTGTTTGGTCTATGCTGATACTATACATTCAGCCTGCCCCATTTTAAATCACAGCCCGGACGTGATAAATGGTGTTTTGTGCAGTTTAGTGCCCGGGCATGAGTGATGGCCCATCCAATATATTCAAATTTTTCATCCTTATATTAAATGGTCATATTCTTCTTACGATGAGATTTAAGAGTCGCTCCCTGCATTAAGGTTACCCTAGTCGACGGCACGAACTATTTTCTGTGCGGGGTTAAAATGCGTGCTATCTCATCCGACAACACGTGCGAAAGAGATAGATGCTGTGATGAGTTGTAAGAAGCTAGTTCGCTTACGAATTAGCACTTTTGCAAGTTTGTAGCGAAATGGATGATGATTTAGGACGAAAACGAGCGCTCGAAATTTTAGAATCAGACCTTTGGGAGTCTAGATATAATGAAAAAACTACTAAATGTATATTTTCAAAATGAAATTATTTGCATTGTTGAAATACTAATCTAACCCTGCATGGTGGCTGTTTTGCAATTTGCCTTCTTCTTATTTATGGTATTTATTTCCGCCAGATGCGTTAAAATTAGTGTTGAAATATACTTTCGACGCTCATAACTTTCAATTTTTGTTTTTACTTTTTTGTTTCCGTACAGGACTAAATAATAATGAGACAAATTGATACATTTTAACGTATCACGTTTTAACAGTGGCGTAATCACCAGACTACGTATGTACGGAAGAATGATCGACTTGTGTCACCTTAAGGGTTTCAGCTCCGTATTTAATATTAAAAACGTCTTCATTTCATTACTTACAAAAGAGTCTTCATTCCGTTTATTTCTTTGAAATTAATTTATCTTTTCTTTTATCGGTGGCAAAAATCTCGTATCTTTTCCCCTTCCGGATTGCTGGCTTAATTGGTGACAGAGGGTTTAACTTGAAACATTAGACACCATATTTAATTAGTTATTACTTTGGAAGTGCTACAAAATTGTTCGGATTTAACTCCGCCGTGTGCTCCCTTATGAGTTGTAGGAAGTTTGTCGTTAATTTTCATTTTATGGGGGTGTAATGAACGTCTCTCTGAGATAATGTTTTGTTCATGGCAATTTCATTAAACGCATCCTTGGTTTGGATTTTGTATCATCTGCTTTGATGAAAATGTCTAATCTAAACTTTGTTAATTTACAAAGTAATCGTTATTCGTTGATTGTTTACTTTTCGACCTTCTTGGTTGCTTGACGTGATTCGATAATGTTATTGGTATAAAACTAACTACCTTGCAGGGCTGTATTACTAACACCTTTAAAATGTATAATCGCGTAACTCGCCAGAATGTATGGATAAGCAATTTTTTTTTGTTGTATTTTCAAAAGTCATTAAACAAAAGTTGTTGTTCACATGGACAGATTGCGATGCAATTTGACTAATTTACGCTTAAAATTTTCTAATAAAATACGGCGCGATATCGCCTACTGATGCATTTATTTTTTCGTAATTGCATTGCGCCACCCGGTAAGTCTCTTAGGTCACAGATAATATAATACTAGCATACAGATGCCTCATCCCATACAAAGAAACCATGCCGACGTAACTAGCGTTTTTCGTCTGATTATACCGATTAATTTTTGTAAATCGATCGCGTTCGGTTCTGTTCCACGGCGATAGATACATCACCATCTATATCTGTGGAAAGGAACAGAAAGCGATCGATGTATAAAAAATAATCAGTATAATCAGTACAGTACGTCGGCACGGTTTCTTTGTATGAGATCAGACACCACTGCTTAGGTAAAGGGGATATTATCGTCGAAATTATTTGAAACTAAATATACACAAAATTAGATGTAAGGATATGCAGGATATGGGAAAAGTTTTAAGTAATAAGATGTACCAATATCTAAGGCGCTGTCTTAATACAATGCGATCATCGCGCGAACATGCAACCGTTGCGTTCATTTGTATGGTAAAATCGAAAAGCGCCTTCTGTCGACGCGACGACGCGTTCATATTTGCCTAACAAATGAACGCGACAGTAGCGTGTTCACGCGATGATCACGTTGTATTAGGACAGCGCCTAATGTGTACGTATTCGCTTTACACTAAGGTACAAACTTTATTACTTTCAGTTTGCACATAAATTATATTCGCTAGAGTGGGTGGCTAAATAACTGTCTCACTGCAATGCATAGGCCTATTCTCATAAAGTTTTACACCCGCGTGACTTTTGAGATGGTGTCAATTTCATTAAATAGGCCCAGCGGTTTTGGTGCGATTGTCGTGTTTTTGTTCGTATAATTTGGTAAAGTGGAACTGATGAAGAAGACCACAAATGGCCACTGAAACTCCTTAATGCTAAGTATGTCACGGGTATAAAATATCTCGAATAGTTAACCGACTATGATTAAGCAAATACTTATAAATGAATGGTACTGATGAAAATGGTACCATTGAACTGTTCTGATGATGAAGCCGGAAGGTAGGCACTGGAACTCTGAAATAAAACAATGTATCCTAGTCGTGCTTGGGCTTATTGGAATCGTCATGAGATGTACTTTGGCCATAAATGATTATCATGTTAATTGGAGATACCTACCAAAACTAAAAAGAGAAAAATAAAAAAACTTTTTAACAAACAATCAAACCGACTTCCTGAACAAAAAACTACAAACCAAAAAATAACTTTCTTTTCCGAAGTCGGTGTCGAAAAACTGAAAAAAATGGGTACAAAGACACCGACTTCGGAAAAGAAAGTTATTTTTTGGTTTGTAGTTTTTTGTTCAGGAAGTCGGTTTGATTTTTTGTTAAAAAGTTTTTAATATACAGAAAGCACGAGCATTGATCACCACGCTTGCTCAATGCGGGTTTCAAACATATATTAATTATAAAGCCAGGTTTCCTCACGATATTTTCCTTAACAGTTGTCAGTGACCTGTAAGTTAAACTTAGAATGTACATATAAATAGAAAAAGTAACATTGGTACTTACACAGATTTGACCCACGACCTCAAGTACGAGAGATAAGATCTTTACCATTGGGCCACCACGACTTTACACAGGGTACAAAATATTTTTTTGTCGCTTTCATATGCTACATTAACTGAAAAGATCTCACATTTATGTTTCCAGGATCTCGCTTGTCAGGCTAATTTCATTTATACATTTTCTCTTAACAACAAGAATCGAATAAAAAAGTCCACGCGTTTCAGAATATCACAAAAAGAATTCGCTTTTATAAACTGTAACAAAAGAATGTGAGATATCTCTCTTATAAAAATTCTTCTATTGTGCTTTCATTTAAAGCCGCCATATTTTTTCGATGTCCCTTTATTAAGTACCGACAGCTACCTAAGGCTGTACGTGCCTAGACGGACAACTTTTGCACTAATTCATTCCCAGCAACAGTTGCCTAAGGTAGTGACCCAATGTAGTTGTTTTTGTTATCCCACTGCTGATCAAAAGCCTTTCCCAAACTCTAGTTTAATTCCTGAAATAATGTTTTCATTGCAAGATTCCTAAAGTATCTTATGGATTAGACTTGAAATATGAAAAAAAATATCAATGGTGGCTATATTCTCATAGACAGACCAATAGTCGTCCGTGGTCGTTAATTAGCTGTCAAGAAAAAAATCCTTTAGTAAAAACTAATCTCAAACTGACTTTTTGAGCACGTGGATAGTAACTCTAACAGCAATTGCTTGACGCTGTCATATTATTACGAGTACGTAACTTTTGTTGCCCGGAAATGAGTAACGTCGGTTGCCCGTGTAAGCTTCCCTTTTGAGGGAATTCATCTAAGGAATATTAACTGTAACTCAGCGGCTCCTTTACGACTCTGCTTCGTTATTATTGGAGTGATAATGCCTTTATCCGGTTTCCGGGTATACTAACCGGTTTTATAGACTCAACCCCGATATGGGATTTATTTAATAAGTGGTGCTTGGTTATGTTTTGGTTAATTAATTTATATAAAAAATAGAAATATCTAACAGTGGCAATTTTAGGAATTATGCTAATTGTACACAATTAATTGTGAAAATCTCTATGTTTGTATGTTTGTTAAACAATCACGTGTCAACGCTTGAACGAATTTAAATTGAACTTGGCACGCGGGTAGACTATTTCCTGGATTAGGACTGAGAATAGTTTTCTCTTGGAAGTAGGTTCCATCCCTTGGGATTTTGTTAGTCTTTCAAGCGAACGAAATATACTTATAATTGTGAAAAAAGACATCTATTTAACAATGATTCATGTTTCAAAAACGTAACTTAATTTTTCAAAATATAAATATCACATTTTAAGTTACAAACAAATAAGTTTTTAAACAATATTGCTAAAAGCGTCATAAAATAAAAAAAAGTGTCGTTCAAAGTTTATAATGGCGCAAAAGTATAATGTCGCTTACAAAACGGTTACCAACTGCAGGACAATTTATTTCACTTACAAGTTATAATTTAGAGCAATTTAACGACTAACACTACCGTCAGCAGTTGCTACCGTAAGTAATTGCTGAAGTAAGTTTATCTTTATTTTGAACTTTCGTTTTACTTTTCGGTAGACATATAGTGATAAAAGAAAAAAAAAATATGTTTCCAAAAAATTAGGGCAAATAACGGCATTATTATTATTAAAGTGACAGTGTAAAATTGTAGATTTTAGAGTTATCTATACTAATATTATAAAGAAGAAAGATTTGTATTTTTGTATGTAACGAATAAACTTAATAACTACTGGACTGATTTCAAAAATTCTTTCACCGTTGGAAAGCTACACTATTCCTGGGTGACATAATTTACTTTTTATCCGTGTATTCCCACGGAAACGGGAACTACGTGGGAGAAACCGCGAGGCGTCCGCTAGATTTTTATATAATCAGTGAATAAAATACCTATTTTAAAGTTTATTGTGAAAGAACGGAGTTTACATAAATATTTCCAGGAAACCCTACAGCAATCTATTCTTCATGAATGAAAATCAAGTTTTGTAAAAAATCAAAATTATCCTGTAGGTTTAAGCGGCTTAGGCTATCTATATCACCCTTTATATACGAGCTGCTTGGTATGTATCATCCCTAGTTCGTATCACATCAATCAATCTGCCTAGCCTTTTTCTTAACTACATTGGGGTCGGATTCTAGTCTTACCGGATTCAGCTAAGTACCAGTGTTTTACATGGAGTAACTGAGAAACACGGTATCCCGATGGCAAAACTAGTGTCAGATCTCAAGCTTCTGACTACCCGTAACGACTTTCAAAGATCTTCAAATTACAGCCGGGACCAACGGCTTAACATGCTTTCCGAGGCATGGACGAAACTCAGTATGTAGAAATGGTCACCCATTCACGGACCGACCTCGTCAAGCGTTGCTTAACCTTGATGATCGACCGTTATTATTTAGCCACGAGCTCGTACTCCACGAGTTCTGATCATATCAAACAGCCCTAAATTTAAGCGGTGAACATTTCCAAACTAAGAATGTGGACAATTTGAGTGGCACGCACATACGATTGCATTCACTGACACGTGACAGACACCTCATAGAATTACATGAATCGAAACAATGCTAACAACGCGAGGCATCCAATTAATTTGATAGTGTATACATAGCTGGGATAGTGATGATTCCTACTTAATCACACTATATATCTATTATCACAAAAAGGGAAAGTTTGTGAGAGCGTGTGTTATTTTATCAATATACAAATTGCCAAATGTCTAATCTTTTTTTAACACGTAATTGTCTATATTAGCTTTTAAAAGTAGTCTTATAATAATTAGGGTTTGATTTCATAAAAAACATTTAGATCATAAATGAAGGCATTGTCAGAATTTTTAAGCTTTTAAAATAGGGTTTTAAGCTGGTAGTTTTGTCTACATTACATATTGCTCTAATGCATTTATTTTGAGCTTTAAATACAGATGCTTACTGACTGAGTTGCCCCAATAAATAATATAGCATATCTTAGAACAAGTGCCACAAGTCCATGATCAGCAGCTAATAAGGCTTCTTTATTAACAATTTTTGATAGTTTATACTGAGCAAATGAGGATTTATTAATTCTTTTGCAGAGGTTTTCTGAATGTGTTTTCCATTTCAGTCTATCATCAATATTAATTCCCAAAAACTTTGTATATCTCACAGGATGTACTATTTCGCCTTGATAAGTAACGTTTATATTTGTCAGTTGGGTTCTCTGGTGAAAGTGTATTATTTTCGTTTTGTTTATATTTATTTTAAGATTATTTTCGGTTAACCATTGAATTATCCTTTTTAATGTTTGGTTGACTACGTGCTCATAATAATTTTCTTTGTCGCTTTTATTATGACTGTGCGATCATCTGCAAATAGTTCCATTGGTTGATTGATATGGTTAAGGAGATCATTGATATATATCAAGAACAATAAAGGGCCTAGAACATTTCCTTGTGGTACTCCCATTTTTACGGTTTTCGAGTTTGACCTATATTTAATCTCAGTTCGTGTTTTCTGACAATGAATAGATGAGATCTAGCGCTTTACCTCTTATGCCATACATGCTTAATTTTTGCATTAGTATCCTATGGTCAACTCGGTCAGAGGCTTTACTCATATGCATAAAGATAGCACATGTTGGTATTTTGTTGTCAATGGCGCCCAAAATAGTTTTTAGAAGGTCATAAATTGTCATATTTATTGATTGCCCCTTGCGAAAGCCTTTCTTTTCGTCTACAAAAATATTATATTTTGTAAATAACTGTATAGTATTAAATTGCTTAAATATGAAAAATCGAGTTATTAAAGATCATCACACACATCATAGACATCTTTAATAACTTGATTTTTTAAATGTTGAATGAAGTATTATAATCCTAACGTACTTTTTATAGCTGTATAAAATTTATATTAGTAAATTTTATGCAATCTTGGGATGTCTTAGATTTCTTTTGTAAAATGGAACGTAAGAGTGAAAGAGAAAATGAATGGAACTTTGACAGGTCCATACTTATGTTGGTACTTACGTATCTGATCTAGGTAGATTCACAATTGTGAAACGTAAAATACTCAAACGCTTCCTAAATTATTTGACAATACTCAACTGATTATTGCTGCTTTACTTAACTCAGAAATCGGCCCCAAGATACCTAAATACTTTGGAATCTGGTGGTTTTTTATATAAGTACAAAATGGTATTTACTTTTCATTAGGATAATCTAAAAGTAATTTGTTATTATTTCCGTTTATTCTCTTTTAAAAACTCGTCGAAACATACCAGGATTAATAAAAAGGAAAAAAGAATTCAGGCGGGTTCATAAAAAACAAACCCGGTAGACCTTTAAGTATTTATTCTTCAACTCTATCTGTTTTAGAAATTATATAAACCAATAGCTTTAGGCGAGGTAAACAAGACACAGAAATCGTTAGACCCAATATCAACATAAAAGTTATGAAAGAAAATATATTTCCGTCGCAAAAGCTCGGGGTCCAGAGAACAAAAGATTTGCCCGACCATAAACAATAAAAGTTGAGAGTGTATTATGTACGCGTAATTTCTGAAGTAGCTTTTATTGCCGAATAACTTATTTGGAGCAAAAAATAGAGGACTAAGCGGACAATTTAGTACGTTATTTAGAAATAAAGTAAGGGTCTAAAATGTATTGTTTGAGGTGAGCGTTTTTGTAGGACGTTTTTATAGCAGTTTGAGGACTTTTGAAAATTTAAAAATAGTTCACTTACTCGTGTACATTAATTTAAAGTCTCGTTATACTGTCACAAGCAAAAGAGCTTTTTATTTTTAGCTTCAACTATATTTAGAAGAAAATTTAGCAACTATGGACAATTTCTAACGATGGCACTTACAACAAAGGCGTGATCTTTCCTCTCACTCAAACACTTAATTGCCTTAATAAAGTTATCTCTCTCCATCTTCCCCGACATTTAATACTCTGGAGAGTCTAGATGGCTTTGTTATAACTGACTTACCTGACCTAGAATTTTACAGACATTTTCAAATAAATTCTTCACTTTTTTAAACCAACATGTGATGCGCTATCGGTACATGACGAATCGCTCATACGCACTAAGTGTTTTGGAAATACTTGCATTGTGCGTACAGCTAAGGAACGGAATTCCCTGCCGGAATTCTTGTTCTGATAGCTACAACCTGGGGTTATTAAGTCAAGAGTGAATAGATTACTTCTAGATAAGGGTGATTCACTGTCGACCACATCGTCGCTTACCATCAGGTTAGATAGTGGTCAAACGCGAGTCTATGAATAATAATAAAAACTAGACAAAATTAACTTTGCCGTTGGAAAACTGTTTTCCCCATATTGATGATAAGATTGATTGATAAGTCTCGGACAGCAAATAAGTTAGTAATATTTGTTTTTTTGATGTAGGTATAAATTTACGGTTTTGGGACTTTTTCCTTAACTTGTGCTATAAGAAATCGCTTCTTGCCAAACTTCATGATTATAAGTCAACGGGAAGTACCCTATAGATTTTGATTCCCTTGCGAGTGTAAAATATGCGTTATTATTGGCTATATCTCTTAATTGCGTTGATCTAGAAGTTTGTTTTTTTTTCAGCTGCAAGTGCTGCAAACTTGATTATATGATATTAATTTCAATTCGATTCCTCCACGCATTCCCGAAATAAAGGGTCTTGACAGACAGACGGACAACAAAGTGATCCTATAAGGGTTCGGTTTTTACCTTTTGCGGTACGGAACCCCAAAAAAATCAACCACACATTTTTTGCTTCATCAAGGAACGAAAGGCGATGGGAACTGCGTTGCAATCAAAGTGCTTCAATAAACTGGGCTAATGATAGACTAGTAGTTTGCAAGTACCACTACAGTGTCGAGCTAGAAAGGATCACTTGCAGCTTCGCGTAGGGGCTTAGGATTTGTGTATCGAAGCAAATATTCTCGTACATTCAGTAGCGTCGAGACGAATACACTGAACTTAGCATTTCTAAAGCGATTATCTCGTAGAGTGTCTTTTCAATTGTAGAAATGGGAATAGGATACAATTCATATAGCTGTGTTTATAGTAATATAATTTATAATCAGTAAAGTTTTTTACTTACTTTATGAGGAAATCATTATGTGTACTTCTGAATCATACCATAACATCACACAATTATTACTTATTATTATTAGGATAGGATTATCCTACTAATATTAGAAAGGCGAAATTTTGTGAGTCTGTCTGTTTGTTACTCTTTCACGCAAAAACTACTGAACAGATCTGTATGAAATTTGGCACAGAGATAGGTTATAGTGTGGAATAGCACATAGGATACTTTTTTTCCGTGAATATGTTCACTTAGGATAATTTTCGACATTCACGCGGGCGAAGCCGCTGGCAGAAACTATTAGTTTATATATTAACTTTATTTTTCTCTTTAGTATACTTTTTTATATGCATAAATATTGTTATTCCTATCGCTAATCCTGAGATTCCAATTGAAATACCTATGCATAGTCATTGAGCTTGATTTCCTGATCTTCTTAACCTCCTAGCGATATGTATGCACATAAATAAGTTAAAGTTAAGAGACGTGTACCTATGATATCTTGGTGTAATTGATACATTCACGTACAACATTAATTGGTTCAGAAAACCGACCTAGAAACAGAAAGTAAAAAATCCTCTTTAATAAAATGTCGGGTACCGACACGTATTTACTAGATGTCTTAAAACAAACGAGAAAATATAAAAGAGTCTGAAAAACTTGATACGGCTTTAGTTATATAACAAAACTATGATAATAAACTTCTTTTATGTTATCTCAGTGAACAACAGTATTGGAAATAGCTAGACATTTTGTGTATGTACTTAGATGTTTTACTAATAAAAAACTAGACATATGTATACATACGTGAATGGGTCACGTAGGATCTTTTTAGAAATATTTTACGAAGCTTCTCGACATTTATTTTAGAGATCCTTTTTTTAATTTGCAGCCAGTCTAGTATTTTGAGAAAATGGTTTTTGTATTTTCATTCGTTTTCCACTTGCAAAGTAACTAAATAGCACTAATAGCAGAAGGGGCATTGTAGTGAGAACATTATAGCTTCCTGCAGCTAGAGCGATGTCTCAAATTATATAACAGATAGTAAAAATCCGTGAAAACGAGTTTATACACTATATGATTGTACCTCAGTCTGCGGCATTTTGATCTAATTTTATTTTTGGTTTTATGTGCATATACCCCTCAGTAGCTGATTTTAAAATGAGAATTACGTCCAAACGGCCAATCGTAATTTTTTGGAAAAATATATGTCACATTAGACCATTTGATCTACGAAAATTTTGAGATTTATTCGTATAACATGGTGTAATTAATTTGTAAAGTTACGTCTAACACGGACAAGAAAACGACTATCGCACCAAAACCGCCGGAAATTTTCATCATCGCAAAGAGAATTTAATTATCTACATTTTGATCTAAGGCTTATTTAAAGTCATAGAATAACAAGGAAAGTAAAACTTCCAAATTTTGGGTCGCGCGGGTTTAAAATGAAGGCGCGTTTTTTACCTTTAAGGTCGTTGTCGACTGTTATCGTCTTAATTATTACCCAACGATAAAAAACCTGATTAAATAAGATGCAGACGAAATAATATCATAGCTCTGTTACAAACACACTAACTTAACGACATAACAGAAGTAGTATGAAAGTTCAAACACCATTCTGTTTCTCTCAAAGAAACATACATGTTATTTGACACATACAAAAATCACTTAAGATACTCGCGTGAACTACCAAATCCTCTATATTTCCAACATAGCAATATTTATCTTTTAAAGATCTATCTTTCTTTCTTTTTTTTCATTTATCTTTTTCACTGACAATAGCATTGTGGTGTTTTATGATGAACGTAATGCATTTCAGAGTAGGAACTCTTAAGTTTTACAGCTTTAAGAATTGTACGGAACCATTTCGGTGATATTAAACTGAAATATGCAAAATGGAATGTAATTCCACATTTTGATGTTCATTTTAGTGGTTCTTTTTGTGTTACATCCACCGTTATTATCTTCTTGCTGCATGAGAAAAGATTAACTTAGGTTTTAAAACAAATATTTTCTTTGAAGTACTAAAACCGGTGGGTTTTGTGTAATCCTGTTTCCAATGCCCGTGAAAAGTGTACATTTATTTGTGAAATTAACGAATGATCATATTATTCACCGAAAACGTTTTGATAAACCATCGCCTTTTATAGTAAAACGTCAATATTTACATGTTTAGGTACTATAAAAAGTTAGCTGGTCAAGGTTTTTGTTTAAGCGCAAAATAGCGAATAAAATGAAATAAAGGTTACTAGTTTTTTATTACTGTACCCTAATAAAACACCCGTTTTGGGTGTAAGAAATCGTAAAGAAACCTTATATTGCTAAGAAACGGCCTGTGAACATTAATATTAAATAAGGCACTGATCCTCGATCTTAGGAATAGTATAGATATGCGTTAAAGGCAGAATTATTTAGAATGTCACAGTTATTTCAGACAGGACCTCAAAATGGTAATAAAAAAATTTCATAACAACTAAAACTAAAATACTGCTTGTCTCTTTAATGAAAGAGTTAATCGTGATAACTTCGTAACTATGCTACGGATAACCAGAAAAAATCAAAGTTGTATACCACCCCACAATCCCGCAAGTTTCAAAATAAAAGGTCTATAATAGCACATTACCGGCTCATTGCTTGGGGTCGGTTCTTTTTACTACAAGGGCCAAAAAAATAAAGCAACAGCAAACACCTTAACACAAAACCTTGCACTACAAACACTGTCCCTAATACTGGTCACTGATAACATGTAAAGATCCAAATAAATTACGGAGAAGCTAATACTTACCCTTCGGGTACTAATTGCACGAAACGCGAAATTCGAAAGGCCGACGGATTCGTTCAGGGTCCCGTAACTTTGACGCCTCAACACCCCAACTTTGGACCCTAAACGAAATTATGTATGAAAGTTTTATACGGATCCAGCGAGGCGTATTCTAAAGCGGGTCTGTATGACATCGAAACCGGGTAGCCCTGATGATATTTGATTTGTTTAAAATAAATTTAGGTTTCAATGATTTAATTTGGACGTTTTGAGTGGAAAAATTAAGTTGTTTTTGGATCGTGATTTAAATAAGAGAACAAATAAGCGATGTTTTATGATTTTATTAACTCCAGATTTAATGTGCTTGTTCAGGGGAGGTTGACTGAAAATTGGTGGAGTATTTCTCTAAATATTTCGGAAATTATATTTCTTTACTGTCACTTCATATTATCCATCTTATAGATTGTGGTATAGTATATACATACCATAACAAGCTACTTTTCTAAATGGACGTTAGAATCAAATATTAGTACATTAAAATTTTTGACTTTCATAGTGGCCTAATTGAAAAAAAGAAGTTTTGATTTGATTTGTTTTAGGTGGAGAAGTTATTTTCCACACAAGATTGTTAATAAATTAATAATAGCTATTTATGCAACTGTTACGTTATGGACGGTCTTTTAATACGAGTGCCATTATTCGGTACAAGCGTAGCGCGTACCGAAATAGGTGGGCACGAGTTATTAAAAGACCAATAACGTACAGTTGCATACAAGATTTTATCTACGAAGGAAGGAATAAAACACAGATGATATAGACAAATAAGTATTTCAGGAAGTGTGTTTAAGTATTTCATTGCTCATATAGATGTCTTGATTTTTCTGGTAGTAAACTATTTGTAGCCGCAACTGCTCTATTTGTTATATCTGGTGTAGTATTTTCAATATCACTTGATGTTGAAGACATTTTTAATAAAATTTTGAATAAAATTTCACTCAGACATTTTTCACGCTTCAGCTTTTATTTTTTTATTTTAGTCTTTATTAGGTATAAGGTAAAGATCATGTAGCCGCAACAGCCAAATAGTATACGATACTTTTGTTCTAAACTTGTTCCATTTTTAAAAACATCATTTACATTGTCTCGATTTCGAAGTAATATTATAGGTACCTGGCTGTATGATCAGAATGTCTTTGCTTGTGTTTTAGAATTTATGACGATTCGCATAATGCAACCCGATGTCGTTATGGGTATCATAATGCAACCGCTGTCAATTTTATAATTCGAATATAACGAAACCGAAGTAGATAAAAATATTTTTGATACTTGTCTTTTAAACTATAACATGGTAGTTCTTTTAGTCTACAAAGACCAACCGTGATTCTGTGACAAATATTTTATAGGAACCAGAAGTCATAGCCAATTATTCCAAAAATTTATGTAGTTTCACGACTCAACATTTCTGTATCCAACTCTGAGCACAGCAGTGTTTGAATACCATTGTGCCTTTATTTCGAAGGATATTCAAGAAATTCCCAGAATAAATCGTGGTAAAACCAGATCTCAGATCAGCAGTATGAGCAGTCGCGTCGTTCACGAAATCTAGAACAATACATGTTATTTGTTTTGTCCTACAGGATAAACAAACCTTGTCCTTGTATTATGTGTGTGTTCTTAAATAGTTAAATAAATAATTAAAGCTAGTGGATTTGCCCCAGGGAAGAATTATTAGTAATTCTTCCTTAATTTAGGAATTCTCCCTTGTGGAAAATCCACTAGTTTTGGCATAGCCTAAGTTTTTATGTGGTTGTAACGTCACACGTTATTTATTCTCGCTTCGTATACCTAACGTATTACCTAATTTTAATAACTAATTAATATAACACGGATACTTCCAAGTTTGGATGCTTATTTCTTGCTTAGCATTTTTCATAGTGAATTTTGGTCAATAAAATGTTTATCTTTTTAAAGAATGTGTCTTTTAATTTTACAAGTAATATTATTTCAAACTAGCTGCCGCCCGTGACTACGCCCGCATGAAATGAGTACTTCCCCAATATCTTTGTAAATTATAGCCTATATGTCAATCTAAAGCTTTATCTATACTTATATAATATTATATAGCTGCAGAGTTTGTTTGTTTGAACGCCCTAATCTCAGAAACTACTGATTGGAATTGATAAATTGTTTATGTGTTGGATAGTCCATTTATCGAGGAAGGTTATTTTACATCACGCTACGACCAATAGGAGCGAAGCATAAATAAAAAATGTTGCAAAACGGGCAAAATTATTCCTTTTTGAGAGCTTCCGTTGCGTGTGCTGCGTAAACGGTTTAAGTTACGCAACAATCGTGTATGTAGGGTAGGTAGGTAGCCAGTTGACGGCAGCGAAGCCGCGTGGACCATCTAGTTACTATATAAAGTTTCATCAAAATCCGTTCAGTAGTTTTTCATGAAAGAGTAACAAAGATCCATACTCACAAACCTTCATATTTCTTCTATTTGTAAAAAAGGAAGTAAGTTCTGGATAGTAAAATTACTACCCTAACGCGACCCTATTACGAACCCCATCCAACTCAACCGCGGCACTCTAATTTACATTGACACAGTCTTTCAAGCTATTCTTGAGTTTACGTTTGGAATAAAGTGGAGATGCCTTTGTCAGCGGAGGACAGGATGAGGGGACTAGAAGACGGGAGAATGGGACGGATGCTCCAGTTTCCACGTGTCATGCCAGTTGCGAGTCTGTTGTTCTCGAGACGATTAAGCGTGGTTTAAACGAGTACTCACTGTTAGGAATTGCTTGCTTTACACTGTATGTATGTTTAAAAGTAGCAATTGTTTTTTTATGCTTTTGAGTTTGTTGTTCGGTGTGTTTTGTTTGTTTGTGATAGATAGTAGTGGAGTTTTATTCTAAATAGCTAGTTTTGAATCAGTTAAAGTTTGAGTATCGGGTCGTTAATGATGATTCTCGGCGATCTTGATTTTAACCTTCCTCTAGCGTTGATCTGTAAGACCTACCTTGTGCTCTTTCTTGATTTTTCTTTTACAATCAATAATGGCACATTGTGATCATTTTAGGGCCTTTTTAAAAACTTTGTTGTTATGTTTTCATTGATACAGACAGTCACAGACTAAAACTAGACTTAACTCATGAGTACATGGCCCTGAGTAATTTTCTAAATATGGTTTTTAACCCCCGCCGGAAAAAGAGGGGTGTTATAAGTTTGACGTGTTTTTTTTTTTTTTTTTTTTTTTTTTATTATTGATAGGCTTTCGTTTGACCACTATCTCACCTGATGGTAAGCGATGATGTGGCCGACGATGAAGCACGCTTGCCTAGAAGAAACCTATTCACTCTTGACTTAAAGACTCCCAGGTTGTAGGTATCAGGAAATACAGACTCCGGCAGGGAATTCCACTCCTTTGCTGTACGCATAATAAAGGAATTCCCGAAACGTTTGGTGCGTATGGGTGGGATGTCCACCATGTACCGATGACGCAACGCCGTACGTCTTGTAGTCCGATGATGGAACGGGCTAGGAGGAATTAGTTCATGCAATTCCAACGCACACTCCCCGAAATGTAACCGATAAAAAACCGACAGACTGGCAACTCGGCGCCGATGTTCGAGGTTCTGGAGCCTAGATTCGGCCAATACTTTATTGTCGATGAGCCTCTTAGCCCGTCTTTCGATCGCATCAAGTGCATCCAGCTGTTCCTGTGTATTTGTGTGTCTCCTAAACGGATGCACCGATTTTTATTTAGTTTTTTTTTGTTTGATAGGTAGTTTTGTTGAGAGAGTTTTTAGCTATGATTAACGGTTCAGCCGTTTAAAAGTGTTTTACTATTTGAATCGGGGTGTTTTCGCAAGATAAATGACTGTGTCGGGGGTTTATTAAATTTTGAAATTTTACTTATTTAAAACTTTTTCGAAAAAATAGAAGCTTTTGAGATGTGGTGTTGGCGAAGAATGCTCCGCATACCATAAACCGCCAAAAGAATGAACAAATCTGTCCTTGAGCAACTAGGCATAAAAGGCAGACTGACCACGCTCTGCTACCAAAGGATTCTCAGCTACTTTGGTCAAATTGCCCGTTGGGAACCAGACAATCTAGAGAAGTTGGTCGTAATGGGCAAGATGGATGGGAAAAGACCTCGCGGTCGGTCACCTAACCGCTGGTCAGACCAGGTAACCGTCCTCACTGGACTCTCTGTTACAACCGCCCTGAGAGAAGCTGAGAATCGATTGAAGTGGAAGAACATTGTGCATAAAGCCACGAGAACCTTTCAGGGACACGACCTTCAGTAATGAAGAACGCGACCAAGAAGAAGAAGAAAACTTGGTCATTATCTTTTTAACGTTTACTTTTTACCCTTGTTTAACTTGCAAAACAATATAAAATTAATCACTATCAATTAGTCCTACAGTTAAGATATACGATTACCGTCTGTTCTACCAAACGATTTGTTTGGCGCCACAACGCTGCGTCACGCCCCTCGCAGAGTCACAGAGCATTAGGGTGCGTTTCCACTCGAGATGTGCAAGGTAGCTAGGTGAATTTAAAAATGCCTTTGGTAAGTAGGCAATATTTTTTGCGTTATGGACACCGACTTCCAAAAATAAAGTAATTTTTCACTTTGTAGTTTTCTTATTTGGGGGTCGATAGTATTTTTTATTATTTTTTTCACTTTTTAGTTGTACCTACCTAATAGGCAAGTAGTTTAGTAAAGTAACTATAATGCCAGAATAGATTACCCGAATATCATGAAACTGAACATAACTGGTGAAATGAGAGTGTACCAAGGTGAACTGTACACAACTGCGTACCCCTTTAGAGCGTACTGGCGTGATGTAACGTTATGAAATGGTATAAACAATGAACAGACATGCGATTGCAGCAATCCCGAGAGATTTGCCGTTATTTATTTAAGAGTTCTGTTGTATATCTCCGAAGTTCTTAATCAGATCTTCATAACATTAAAATGAGACCAATATCGAAACATACTCTTTGAAACAAAAACAAGGATTTACAAAATGTGTCCACAATTGAAGGTAATACCGGTGAAAAAAAAAACCAAGTCGAACATAGAACTTCCTCCTTTTTGGAAAGTCAGTTAAAAAGAGTCCACAACCTCGCACCGTGCAAGCTGCTCATACAGCTTAGGTGGAAACAATCACATATTTACACAGCGCCTCTACACATCTTCGCACCACTTAGCTACCTCGTACTTCTGTGGTCGAAAAGCACCCTTACAAACGCCATGAAGCGCCATTTATCTCAAGTATTGCTGGGTCATTCAGTATATTATTGCTAACGGATGCTCGGTCTAATAAGTGATCACATTGAAATGACTATTTACTGCTTCAGCTCTATTAACTGGATATCTCGCTTTTTGATTTATTGATTGCGATATCATGGGCTGAAATAAATTATATTGATTGATACCTTGGATTGTATTCAAACCTATTTCATTTTAATACTACTATGAAATCAAAGTATACTTATAAACTAAGTAGCTGCCCCCGCTGCTTCGCTCCCGTCAACTGGGACCGCGCCCTACCTACGACCAACCCGAACCGTGCACCTTTTGTCGACGTTTTATAAGTGCCCATGTAGGCCTATGTGAAATAAAAAAAAAAAAAATTGATTTTGATTTCCTACTTATCCTACCTAACTACCTACCTATCCTACCCAACTCTATCTACATACCAACATACGTTCAACCTATACATACCTACCTACCCTACCTACCCGCCCCTAACTACTCTGCCTACCCTACCCTACACTGCGTACCCTACCATACACTAACTTCCCAACCCTACCGTACGTACCCTACCATACACTACCTTTTTTTTTTTTTTTTTTTTGATCACGCTGGGAAAAAATGCATTACGCATACCCACCCATTGGGGGAATGGGGGCTATGTGGGACTCCCCGGGCCCCCCAGCCCGGTATACCCACTAAAATAACCCAGCGGCACTCCCGCATCGTCTGAATGGAGGAGGACTGGGAAACCGGCATAGCCTTTACGTCCAGTCCTCCGCCGACGACCGCCCGCCTTTTAGGGCAGGCCCTTCACGCCCCTCCCTCAGTGGAGGAGCCCGGGAACGACCGCGAGTGCTCGGCCGTTCCCGCCCGCAAGGGTGGTGACTAGTGCAATGCAGGCTAAGGCGGCCCCCACGCCCGTCGCCCGCTAGTCACCACCAGGAGGTGGGAGGAAACGATCGTACGACCGCCCCCTCCCACCCCCTCTCCGCCACCCCCTTTTGCGACTTGGCGTCCTCGCAAAAGGGGAACAACCGCCGCCCAGGACCCCCCACCCCCCAGCATGGAATTCACCACACCGGGAAGCGAGAGGTCCCGCCCGACATCTCCTCAGGGCACGGCGCAGCTACGCCCCCGCTGGGCACACCTAGACGGTGTGCTGCGCCGTACCCTCCACCGCGCTGGACCTTACGGTCCCCACCGTTGCGGCATCTGGTCCGCGAAGGTCAGATGCCGCCCTCCGCGTCTGCGGCGGCGCGTCGAGACCGTCGCTCCGCACTACCTACCCTAACCTACCTACCTACCTACCAACTTTTTTTTCTTCCTAAATGTAGCCTCTGTCCTTCCTCAGGATGCCATCTATCTCCTTTCCAAATTTCATTGAATTCCGTTCAGTGGTTTAGGCGTGAAAACGTATCAGACAGACAGACACAGTTACTTTCGAATTAATAATATTAGTATGGATATTATATACTTCAAAGTATTTATATGCTAACTAGCACTCCGCCCGCGACTTCGTTCGCATGATTTCGTATTTTATTCAACTAAATTATGTGCAGTTAGTGAAGGCGATCAAAAATAAGCTATTGTTAAATCAATAATAAATGGCATATCGTAGATATCTACGGTTTAAGTTAGGATTTAGAGGACATAGAACCTCCTCCTTTTTGGAAAGTCGGTTAAAAATCTTATTCCTTGGGCAATAATAAATTGCCAACATTAGTTTTTCAGAATTATCCCCAGAAGATGTTTTAGGTGTGTCAACGGTTTTTTGAAGAATCTTACGGCACTAAGATGACCTCTTCCTCGATTTCGAACTACCGAACTGGACCGTTTGTCCAGTGTTGTTTTACGGAGATATCGGTGAACACACTCAAAAAATAGTTAATCACCTTACTACAGGCAAATTGCCTATTAGGTACACCTAAAAAGTGAAAAATAAAAAAACTATTTTACAAAAAAATACTACCGACATCCAACTAAAAACACTACAAAGTGAAAATAACTTTCTTTTTCGAAGTCGGTGTACATAACCAAAAAATTTGTACCTACCAAAGACACCGACTTCGAAAAAGAAATTAAGTTTTCACTTTGTAGTGTTTTTAGTTGGAGGTCAGTAATATTTTTTTGTAAAAAAGTTTTATACAAATAAATGTCTCTTTAAAGGTTGAATTTTCAAAACTCCCTCCTTAGTGCTCACCTACATCATTAACCCTCAAGCACGCGTTATCTGCTGTGATTGGTTGAATGAATTTTCAACAGCTAATCACAGAAGATAAGCGTTCCTTGAAAATTGGTCACATTAATTCTGCGATAATTTTAAGATGGGAAACTGAGGGCCGGTTTCAGAAGTCGATCTCAAATCAGCTTACAATTTTGACCTTGGTAGATGTTGTTTAACCTAGCGCGGTGACTTTAGGATGGGTGATCAACAGTTTTGTGGTGATGGTCACCCATCCAAAGACTAACCTTGGTTAGTGTTGCTTACCCTGGCGGGGTCACCTAACCATAAAAAAGCAATCCAAAAAAAAAAATGGTCACCCATCCCAAGACTGACCTTGGTAGGTGTTGCTTACCCTGGCGCGGGCACCACCCCAGCCGCTTCAAGTTAAACACAAACCTATCCGGAAACTGAACTTGGTAAGTACTAAGTACAGGATACAGTCAACACTGACCATCGAACCTTCCTTACGCGCATTGATGTGAGTTAGGTTCGATACCCAGGTCAGTAACAATTTTTTTTATTTATTTTTTTATTTACATAAATACAAAATAACTATTTTTGATAATTGTGTCAAGTTTTTATACTGTAATTAATTTAAAAAGTTTTTGCTCTAAATTAACATATTTTTTTATAACTCAATTCATACCATAGTTTTCGCCGACCCCTATTATCTTTTTATCGTAATATAAGCCTTTAAAATCATAATATTAATTTTAATCTGCGAATAATCGACCAATTTCCAACAATTATAAATTATTCTCGTTGACAATAGATTAACATTGAAAAAGGTTCTCAAAAATGTTATAACATGTGGTTAATTCGTGATTTTGTCAAGTGCGACAAATTGTTAAACGCTTATCACATTTCGTTGTTAAGAGACTGAAAGTAGAAATAACAGGCGATCAATCGTCGATTACGTTAACAGCCCGATAATTGAAACCTGGGAAACCAGGTGTGAGGGTAAAAGAAGCTATGTGTAATAAAATACTTCAAAAATCTTGATCACCCCCTAAATAGTATTTTGGGGATAGTTCCGAAAAACGAATAACTAATAGCAACCCACATTATTTATTAAGGTTAGTATTTGTGCCAAATTTCAAGTTTATTAAACCAAGATCTTCAACACCCCCCTAATCATCTTTAAGGGGTAGTTTCGAAAAACTAATAATATTATCCTTTATTATTAACTAAGGTTAGTATTTGTCCCAAGTTTGAAGTTTATTAATCCAAGAAATGAGATTTTCCATACAAACTTTAACATCCCTTTAATCTTATTTTAGGAGTAGTTTTGAAAAAAATGTAATGACAACCTTTACTTTAAAATCAATAAAAAAATATAAAATATTTGCTGTTAGTATTGTAGCCAAGTTTCAAATATATAAGCCCAACAAATACCTTTAACCTCCATTAGGGGTAGAATTTGCGGCAATCAATAAACTCATTACTTTTTTTATTTATCAAGAGCCTACTCTTTTAGATATTTTACCTTACAAACCGAAGAAATTTCGTATAAAGTTTACTTTATTCCCCTTAGGCGTAGAATTTCTAAAACCTAATAATTACATTTTTTTTTTATCAACTCCAACTTACAAACCATAGAAATTACATACAAACTTTCAACCCCCTTTTTAGCTCCGTTAGGGGTGGCATTTCCGGACAATAATTAAACTCATTGTTTTTTTATTAATCAGGAGCGAAAACCTACAATTTTAGATGTTTTACCTTCCAAACCGAAGAAATTTCATATAACGTTACAACCCCTATTTTATCCCCATAGGGGTAAAATTTCCAAAAACTAATAAATACATGTTTTTTTTTATCTACCTAGTGATTAAATCTAAAATTGCACGTGTCCAACTTTCAAACTGTAGAAATTACATACAAACTTTCAACCCCCTTTTTACCCCCTTAGGGGACGAATTTCCAAAAACAATTTTTTTTTTATGAACCGTAAGCGTAAATCTAAAACTTCACGTGTCCAACTTACAAACTGTAGAAATGACATACAAACTTGCAACCCTCTTTTTTTACCCCCTTAGGGGTCGAATTACCATAAACTAATAAATATATTAATTCTTTTTATGAAAATCAAGCGTAAATCTAAAATTTCACGTGTCCAACTTACAAACTGTAAAAATTTCATACAATCTTTCTACCCCCTTTTTACCCCCTTAGGGGTTGAATATCCAAAAACTAATAAAAACATTAATTCTTTTTATCAACCAAGAGCGTAAATCTAAAATTTCACGTGCCCAACTTACAAACTGTAGAAATTACATACAAACTTTCAACCCCCTTTTTACCCTCTTTGGGGTGGAATATCCAAAAATCCTTTCTTAGTGCTCACCTACGCCACATGAGGAACCTTTCTGCCAAATTTCATTCTTCTAAGCTTAGTGGTTTAAGCTGTGCGTTGATCGATCAGTCAGTCAGTCAGTCAGTCAGTCAGTTTCTTCTTTTATATATATAGATTAGATAATAATTTTTGTCTTGCAGCAAAACAGTTTTAAATCTCACTAAATGTACGGCGATCTCTTTATAGCCATATAAAAGCTATTCAGTTGAATCTTAAATGGATACTGAATAGTTTAATCTAGCATTCTTTCGTTTTATCACCACACTAGCACACTCAAAACATGTTTCTTAACTAAACTAATTAATTTCTGGTGCTGCACAGATTCTCTGCAACCACATTAATTGCCCTACCATCTAATATGATCCCTTAATTGCCTTTCACGATACCCTTGGGATGAATTGAAACAACAATTAATAAATTTATCTTCTTAGTCGTTGTCTTCATTTCTGAAGGTCGTGCCCGTCTTGAAAAGCCTTGACGGAGTCAACGACGAGCTGCTTCCAAGCCATCCTGTCTTCGGCTCTTCTCATAGCATTGGTCACAGTGAGTCCCGTAATGGCCCTGATCTGGTCAGACCAGCGAGTAGGTGAACGTCCGCGTGGTCTTTTTCCATCCACCTTTCCCACTACAACCAGTTTTTCCAGGTTGTCTGGCTGTCTCCGGGCGATGTGACCAAAGTAACTTAGGACTCGTTGGTAGCAGATCGTGGAGAGTCTGGTTTTGATGTTCAACTGGTCGAGAATGGACTTATTCGTGCGCTTGGCTGTCCATGGTATGCGCAACATTCTTCTCCAGCACCACATCTCAAAAGCCTCTATCTTTTTTCGATCCACCGTGCGAATTGCCCAAGATTCCGAGCCGTAAAGAAATATCGAGAATACCAGAGTTCTCACGAGTCTCTTCTTTGTGTTGTTGGAGACGTTTCTATTTTGCCATATCCTCGACATCTTGCTCATAGCAGCCTTGGCCATCTGCGTACGCCTCCGAATCTCCCCGTCGCAGCCTCCCCGATCACTGATCATGGAGCCCAGGTACACAAATTCTCTCACAAACTCCAGATCCACAAGTTCTCCCGTGCGTGCTATTAGTCCAGCTCGGTCGATGATCATCACTTTGGTTTTCGATTTGTTAATCGACAATCCTACCATCTCGCTTTCACGCTCCACTCTAGCAAATAGTTCCGCGAGTTCGCGCTCTGAGGATGCAAACAAAGTGGTATCATAATATAATAAATTTAACATCACTTCAAATAATATCACAACATGGCTCGGTTTTGGTCAAATCTTTCCCAAAAGAACACAACTTTGGTCATTAGAACTTCGTTCAAATCGAGTTTGAAAAGATGAAGTACATTCATACATACATTAAAAAAAACTTTTACACAAGGCACGGGGTTCCGACGCTAAGATAGAAAATTTGGTTCAAATAAATTAAATTAGATGGCGCCATATGCATCGATTTGTTATTGAATTGTGTGTAAAATTAACATCTTCTAGAATCGATCATTAAAATTGTATGTTCTTGTTTAATCAACTCTCATAAGCATACAATTATGGGCTGTTGATTCACATTTCAAAGATTATTTGAACAGACCATTTAAAATCGGTTCTAATAGATGGCACAGTTTTAAATTTCTGAGGCATTTCAATCGATTTTGGTACAGTGAAAATGTAAAAATGTGCAGAAAATACTATAAAACAAATCGTCACTGTATTTGTAATCAAGGAACGAGTAAACCCTTTTACTTGCAAGTCACTGCAAACACCATCTATCGTCGTGGAACGGAACCGAACGCGATAGATGTACTTATCAGAAACTGCAGTATACCACATAAATACCTATACTATAGATGCATCTCTGCTAACCCTTGACGGTAAAGTAGAAGCGTGATATTATGATCTCTTTATATAAAATCACACTTCTATTGTACTTCACACACAACTACATCTACAGAAGCTCACTACGATTATAATCAGAAGAGGATCTCAATTTGTAAAAATTAACACGAACGACTATAAAAAGTTTTCCGACTCTAGATGACGCCATGGCGCCAAACGCGTTTGTTTACGCGATAAATCAAAATCATTTTGGAAAACACAAATATGCATGCAAGTAATGGGCCATAAGTGTTTGTTCCACTAGATTAAAGAACAGGTCAAGCGTGAACCTTATCCGTTCGAAGAAGGTAAACCGTGCCAGCTACCAGTAAATTGGTGGCATTTTTCTCTAGAACTGCTAAATCAATTTAAGTGCAACTTACGTTTTCGTCACGTTTCTGTACATTAAACCTCAAAGGATATCTTCAACAAAAATTTTCAATTTTTAAACTGCGTAATATCAGTACTTGTGGTTATTATTATTCTAAAATCGAAAATAGTTTCATAATTGGAAATTGAAATTAAAAGTTTGTTAAATTCTCATCCTTTTTGACAATTTCTCATAATAAAGTAGAGCAGTGGTGGCAGTGGTAACGGCCCCGACATACGTGTCGTAGATCGTGAGTTCGAACCCAGGCAGGCGCTTTACTTTGTGTAAATTATTGCATCTCCACTGTTCTTAAAACGGTGAAGGAAAACATCGTGAGGAAACCGGCATGTCCTAGAACCAACAATTCGAAGACATGTGACATCCACCAACCCTCACTGGGCCCGCTTGGTGGATTAAGGCCCATTACCTCTCTCACAGAGAGGATGCCTGTGTCTCAAGAGTGGGAACATTATAAGGCTGATGATGAAGGAAGTATCGCGTTTCCTAATTAGTGGCTAGGCTGATAGCAAACAGAAATGCTCAATTCAATAATCTGGTGCAAGTTTCAGCACAGGTATTTAGCAAAAAGATTTTTATTACAGACAGTTTAATTAATATCGCTTAATAAAAGGTCCAGTTCGTACGAATAATTTTACGGTGGTAGGTATGTAAATAAATAAAGCCTCAAAATTACGGCTTTAAGCCTTGTAATTTGGTCTGCCTGTGCCTCAATTAGGTTTTAACAAAGGCCCTGATTACCGCGGCTACCTACATATTTGAATTTTATTTTAAATCAGATTCTCGGCAAACTGGTTTGATAAAAAGGGTTACAGGATTTTATGATTATGTTTATATTGCTATTTGTAAATATGAGATTTATAATGACTATGTATCCAAGGGTACCTAGTCATTAATGCTTGTAAAAAATTGGAACACTGTTCAATTTGGCATTGGACAAAAATACTTTTATTTGAAATAGTCAAAAATGTCTATCTATACTAATATTATAAAGAGGTAAAGTTTGTGGGTTTGTGAGTTTGTGAGTTTGTGACGTTGTAAGGGGTAATCTCTGGATATACTGAACCGATTTTGAAAATTCTTTCACCAGTAGAAAGCTACATTATTCCTGAGTGTCATAGGCTATAATATATTTTCAAAAAAATTAGAGATCCTTATGAAAATTGCAATAATGTAACCCAAGGTAGCAAAATGCTGCCTGTTAAATACATTATTTGGCGTGCGCAGAGAAAACTATTGATGATATATAAAAAATAGTAGGAAGGTAGGTAGGATAGGCAGGGTCCGCAGGGTAGGCAGGGTAGGCAGGGTAGGCAGGATAGGCAGGGTAGGCAGGGTAGGCAGGGTAGGCAGGGTAGGCAGGGTAGGCAGGATAGGCAGGGTAGGCAGGGTAGGCAGGGTAGGCAGGGTAGGCAGGGTAGGCAGGGTAGGCAGGGTAGACAGGGTAGGCAGAGTAGGCAGGGTAGGCAGGGTAGCCAGGGTAGGCAAGATAGCCAGGGTAGGCAGAATAGGCAGGGTAGGCAGGGTAAGCAGGGTAGCCAGAATAACAAGGGTAGCCAGGGTAGCCAGGGTAGGCAGGGTAGCCAGGGTAGGCAGAATAGGCAGGGTAGGCAAAATAGGCAGGGTAGGCAAGGTAGGCAGGGCAGGCAGGGTAGGCAGGGTAGGCAGGGTAGGCAGGGTAGGTAGGGTAGGCAGGGTAGGCAGAGTAGGCAGGGTAGCCAGGGTAGGCAAGATAGCCAGGGTAGCCAGGGTAGGAAGGGTAGGCAGAATAGGCAGGGTAGGCAGGGTAGGCAGGGTAAGCAGGGTCGCCAGAATAGGCAGGGTAGCCAGGGTAGCCAGGGTAGCCAGGGTAGGCAGAATAGGCAGGGTAGCCAGGCTAGCCATGGTAGGCAGGGTAGCCAGGGTAGGCAGGGTAGCCAGGGTAGGCAGGGTAGCCAGGATAGCCAGGGTAGGCAGGGTAGCCAGGATAGCCAGGGTAGGCAGGGTAGGGGCAGGGTAGCCAGGGTAGCCAGAGTAGGCAGGGTAGGCAGGGAAGGCAGAGTAGGGGCAGGGTAGGCAGGGTAGGTGGGTAGGTAGCCAGTTGACGGGAGCGAAGCCCCGAGGGTCAGCTAGTTTCAAATAAAAATATGTTCGTCCAATGAAGTAAATTTGATTCTAATACTGGTCCTCGTATGCCTGGAATCACTATACGTTTTTACGTAGTGATTCCAGGCTTACGGGGACCAGTATTTCAATCAAAAATACTTCACTGTTATAATAATATCAATAAATCTGCCTAGCGTTTTCCTAACTATGTTGGGGTCGGCTTCCAGTCTAACCGGATTCAGCTGAGTACCAGTGTTTTAAATGGAGCGACTTCCTATCTGACCTCCACAACCCAGTAACTGGGTAACACGGTACCCCTTGGCTAGACTGGTGTCAGATCTCAAGCTTCTGACTACTCGTATCGACTGTCAAAGATTTTCAAATGACAGCCGGGACCAACGGCTTAACGTGCTTTCCGAGGTACGGAGGAAACTCGGTATGTTGAAATGGTCACAAATTCACGGACCGACCTCGTCTAGCTTTGCTTAACCTTGAAGATCGACCCGTGTGGCTGTTATTATTTAGTCAAGAGCTCCTCCTGTTATAATAATATGCAGAATAAAATTTTATATTCCTTCTGAATGAGCTTCACGTCCAACCAAGGACGTGGCTTGGGGTAATTATTCCTACAAAAACAGGCTGAAGCATATAATGAGGTATCAAGGTACTTACAGGATACTTGGAACATTATTTGGAGTCAGGTGATCACCACACTTGTCCATTTATTCTTATTTCACGATAGTTTTCTTTCGCGCCACTCGCCTTCAGATGGCGGTTTGTCGCACTCAGAGATGGAGGAGTGCGTTTTGGCGGCGAATTTGAAATATGTAGCTAAAGGAAAAGGAATGGACTAGGGAATTCATCCCAAAGCCTGTTCACCTTCTATTAATTAAATAATATGGCGCCATATTCTTTATAACGGTTTTTTATTAGTATGAAAGAAAACTCCCGATGCATTAGTCAATGAGCGCATAATAAAGCAGGAAGCATATTAGTTCCTGTTAATTAAACAGACGCAGACTCATGTAGTTACCTCGAAGAGATTTATATGGTGAGGAAACCGTACTATAATCCCTTTTGCCATACGTTAATTCAAACATTCTCTTTTGAACTACTTGGGCTACTGAGACACGGAATATATAGGTACAGAAGCTCAGCTCCATACAACTGGCGAAAGCACACAAAGTCGCGTACCTACGTACGACGATCTCAAACAATTTATAGCCGTGAGTGCGCTTGCATTCGCAGTACGTCACAGAGTACTGAGACGAATTAGGCCGATTTTCATCAGTTATTACCCTCACTAATGATCAAATAAGATAGAGAGGTAATTATTTGAGCATTTTTCAGACTAATAGTTGATGAATAAAAGCGTTTTACCGAAATTTGGTTAGCATATTCAATCATTGGTTAAGTTAACTACGGCAAAAAATTTGGGCCTTAATGGCGGTCAATATTAGAAACAGCACTATCGAAACTTTTCTTTCAAAATAGACATGTTAGTGAGTGTCACCATTTTCTCATAAAAACTGACAACCGGTGACAATTTTGACTATTGCGAAATTTGTCCTCAACAGTGTGCAAGGGGATATTATTAATAATTGTGTCTCTAGTCACAGCCACGGCAATGCTTTGCCGTATCTTTGTGTGCGTACATTTTCCTCGCTCGTTGTATGGAGTCGACCTTCTGTACAAATCTATTCTGTGACTGAGGGTTGTCAACGGCGCAATTTCCGACCGGACTTTAAAGTGATTTGTCAGGGTCCGGTCTCACAGATGCGACAGACGTGACATTTTGGTTAACTCATTTTAATGAAAATGTAAATTCAATATGGGTAAATTCGTTTATATGGTTGTGTAATGCCTGGTTAGTTATTATTATGACAAACGCTCCATGTGACATAAGATTTAATAAGTTACTTATTCGTAATCTTTAAATACATTCAACTTTCTCTCGTTTTATTTTGATAGTACACACTACTTCTTTTTCTCTCTTTACTCAGGAGGTAAAAGAGATTTTTACATAGTACACTTATTTGAAATAAATTGGTATTAAATGCCGGTCTGATATCTCCAAAGTATAGAAAAAGAAAGTCATGTAAAGCAAATAAAAACCAGAAAAATACAGACTTTGTATTTTCAAATCCCACTTTCATGCAGCTTAAGCTCAGTAAGCACTAACTTCAAGTATAGCGTGCACCAAACGAAAAGTTGGCACGACACGACTTGGCATAACAACTAATGCATCGAGACAGGTTTTCTAATGAAACTCAGATCAGCCACTTTGTAGAAAATAGTAGGTACAGTCAAATCATTTATACCTTCGTCAGTTTTTCAATTATTTTCTTTGTCAACTCAGAACAATTAGTTTCTTTTGAAGCTACCGATCATTGAGCAGACTACTGCATTCAAAGTCAAAGTCAAATATATTTATTTCAACTAGGCCAATCACCAAACAAAACAAAAAAAACAGCCAAAACACCACCAATACATCGGCATTAATAGGTTTAAAAATTTATTTCTTATTCTTATTCTTTATTGTACACAAAACATAGAAACATACAAATACAATAGGACAGTTTATGTACAAAGGCGAGCTTAACCCATAGTTGGGTTCTCTAACAGCAAACCTCAGTTGCGTAGAGAAATATGCAATTGAGGATAGTACATCCATGTGCACAACAAAAGCCTATTAAAAACTCGTAACAATTTTAAATACTTACTCACTTGTTAAATACTT
Source organism: Orthosia cruda (assembly GCA_964057195.1). Taxonomy (NCBI): domain Eukaryota; kingdom Metazoa; phylum Arthropoda; class Insecta; order Lepidoptera; family Noctuidae; genus Orthosia; species Orthosia cruda. The sequence goes on from OZ059834.1 coordinate 9,719,277, forward strand.
ATAATAATAATTAAATACTTAATAATTTTAAATACTTACTCATTTGTTCAATTTTAAGGTTTTTTTGTTTTTAACGCCAATAAACTCATTTTTCTTTCTTTCTTTCACCCCACAAAATCACCAACCAAAAAAAAACCATATTCAATTACTTAGAACCAAAGATCAAACTGACATATATCTTTCATCAAATTGATATAATTACGAGTAAAATATCAAAATTTTAAAAACCCCGGCACGTTTATCTTGTGAAAACATCCCGATTCAAACAGTATAACGCCCATAACTTTTGAACGGCTGAACCGATTTTATTCAAACATAGCTAAGAACAATCTCGACACAATCACCTTACAAACAAAAAAAATATCAAAATCGGTTCATCCGTTGAGGCGCTATGACGCCACTGAAAGACACACTAATACACAGATACAGCAACAACAACAGCAACACACGTCAAACTTATAAAACCCCTCTTTTTCCTTCGGCGGTTAAAAACTATTTCAATACACTGGCCACTAATGCAATATACATTCAAAACTGTTTAATTAAAATGTCAGTGTCTAATTTTAATCACTAGCAGAATCCCATTCTATGATATTGGAACTGTGACAATATTGAATCGGTAAAACAATAATGTATATTCTATCGTGACCGGAGTAAACGAAAACAGAACAACAGAAGCTCTGTTTTTTCTATTACTGTACTTATTAAGAAGGAATCCAGATCATGAGATCTGACGGTGTGGTACGACCAAGTTTGATCTCCAATTGGAAATGGAAATGTGAACATTTTGCTCGCACCGTTTGAGTTCTGCGACGGATTGTGTTCGACATTATTTGTTTTGCGATGGCAACTCGTATTTGCTTTTTTGAAGTATTGATGAAGGGTTCCTTAGAATTTAGGTTTTTAATCCTGAAATGTTATTTCACAGTGGTTATTATATAAAAATAGCTGAGACCGTCTGAAATTGGTGATCTTTAACTGAACGTTATTATTTTAGATCATTTGTTTATTTATTTATTCTTTAAACATAAGTAGTACTTAGGAATTTTCTATCGGTCAACCTAAGAGTGATGCAGAGACCCGACAAGACACGTGCAAAATAATAGTTAATTTAAAATAATAACGCAAGAATTATTATAATAACTAATACATACATAATATATTACTGAAGGCTTATGCCCAGCAGTGAACGGCTTTCGGCTGAAATGATGATGATGATTCTGAAATAAAAACTTTTTAACAAAAAATACAACCAACTGCCAAATAAAAACACTTCAAAGTGAAAAATAACTTCAATTTCGGCAGTCAGTGTTCTTGTTTTTACCCGACTGCCGAAGGAGGGTAATGTGTTTATCAGTCTATGTATGTATGTTTGTTCCTATGTGGCGTTCTAGAGACCAAACGCGTAAGCCGATTTTGATGATTCTTACGTCAATCGATTCGTCTTAACCCTGCGAGTGTCACTGGCTACATTAAAATTGGAAAAGAAAAAATGGCGGATTTTGGACGCCATTTTGTGGGGGTTTTTTTTTTTCTTTCCAACCCATCGTGTGGGGTATTAAAATTAAGGGTTATAAGAGGTGATTTCTAAAATATATAATACTTATATGTTTAAATGTACCTAATACTAAAAAAAAATACTAAAAAGTTGTAAATAAAAAAAGTTTATTAAAATTATCAAAAAATCCGACTGCTTAAAAAGCGAACTAAAACAAGTAGAAATTCACGATGTTCAGTCGGAAGATACATCTGGTTTTGGTCAGCCAGCTCGCGAATATGCATACTCCTTTCCAAGCAGTCGGGTTTTTTGATTTATTTAATTAACTTTTTTTGTTTCTTCGTTTTTTGACACCGACTGCCGAATTTGGAGTTATTTTTCACTTTGTAGTGTTTTTATTTGGAAGTCGGCGGTAGGCCTCCAGTAGTACATTATGAATGTATTAGGATTTATTCTTAGTTTTTATTTTGCACTTTTTAGTTTTTCTTGTTTGTCGTGGAAGTTATAACTTGTTACAGTTTTCCCTTTTCTACCCGCCACTCTCTCGCTCACTGAATGGTTAAGCAACAAAATCGGCGGCCTATTTTTGTCTGCAGGGTCTAAAGTAACCTAACATGAAGTTAATCTATTAGGATATCTAGTTCTAAACTAAAATTATCTCTCAGTTTTTCAAAAATCTGTGTGAGAGGTCATATTTATAATACCCACACTTATGTCCAAGTTCAAGTGTTCAAGTTTCACGGTATTCGGGTAAATGGGAATAACATGAAACTTGAACATAACCGGTGAAATTAGAGTGTACCAGGCTGAAATGTAATGTGCAATCTACGTGCCCCTTTAGATTGCACCGGCGTGATGTTATGTTATGAAATGGTGTAAACAATGAACAGACATGTGATTGCAGCAATCCCAAGAGGTTTTTCACCATTTACTGAAGAGTTCTGTTGTATATCTCCGAAGGTCTTAATCAGATCTTGATCAAATTTAAATGGGACCACATGCAAAACAACAACACTTTCATATAAATAAAGAATCATCAAAATCGGATCACATAGTAAAAAGTTATGTGGTAACACACATAAAAAAATACAGTCGAATTGAGAACCTCTACCTTTTTGAAGTCGGTTAAAAAAATTCTAATACACACAATGTTTCCTAATAAAATCTCCTATTCATATTTTTTGCCCTGAACTTTATCAACAAATGGGAACATAATTTCTAAATCCACTTAAAACTTTATATCAGATAATACCAAAGAAAATAAGGGTGTCGAAAAACAAATAAAATTTCGTAACTTGAGACTTTAATCGGTATGACTCGACTTTTTAAATGTCAAATAAAATCGATTTGGATTACATTAGAGTAATAGGTTTACGTCTCCTGAACAAGGCCTTGACATTCTGCAAAGCCTTAAAGACTGTCTGCTTTGTTACAATGTTCTTTTATAGTAGCTTCATTTGTTCAGACTTTGTTTTGGTATGTATAACGTGACGTAACGTGACGTAACGTGACGTAACGTGACGTGTATTTTTTTCTTCAGAGCGGGACGCCATTGTACTTACCTACGTAAAAAAACTTCTGTCAAGCAAAGGATGAAAATAGTTGCACAATCGCATCATATTTAGAATTATGAGCAAACAATTTTACTATCGTTGTGGTTTATTCCCGTAGTGGCAATAAATTGTCAAGATTTGCTGGCAATTGAGGGATCGTAAAATTTTAGCGATGCGAGATATTGATTTGAGCCCATTCCAACAAGTACTTAGAAAACCGGGTTAATAGAAAATCGTACCAATATTTGGTGAACTTTAAGAAAAATTCGCCTTATACATAGGTACATAAATATTGAGTTGTTTCTTGTTTAAAGTAGATGCCTGTCATCCCTGTACACAAAGTATATTTTAACTTCATTTAAATAATTTAAGAACTAAAAAGTACTATTAAAATAGCTTGGTTATTAATCATTAGATGTACTGATCCGTTAACGACTATTATTTCATTGACAGAAAGTTGCACTACCGCCGATTGTCATATATTATTTTCTACTTTTGTCCCGAAAAAGGACGCCACAGAAGTGAGACCACGGGAAAAAAAAACTATTAAGAAAATAAAACTTTTGTTTTATTTCAAACAACTTCAACATTACCTAAGTGAAAAATACAGTACATTATGTAACATAAGAACAAAAGCTTTTGTTCAACCACTTGCAATAACAAATCACCAAACTTTCAACTTTTCAGCAAAGTTCTTAGCCTCCGTCGACCCCACAATTACGTCATAAAAACAAAAGCGTATCACTCAACTACCCACATGTTACTACAGACCCCCTTGCCCCCCTACAACGCTAATCCTTCACTGTATCTATAAATTCAGTTACGAGTTCCCTCAGGCCTCTTTTGGTCGACTCGAACTTGGTCCTCCGAGGCCTCATGTAATGTTTTGCGATTGTCTTAATGGCGACTGTAAAGTCTGTGAGTTAATTCTAGCTCATTTTGACAGTAGCTGGGTTAGTGTGGGGTGTTGGTAATTGGTTTGGTTACTTTAGACAAAGAGATTTTTCCTTGACCTAATATAAAATACTAGCGGACCCCTCGCGTACTTCCCGTTCCAGTGGAAATACAGGGATAAAATCAGAGTCAAAGTCGCAGGATAAAGTCACCCGGGGATAGTGTAGCTTCCCAACGGTGAAAGAATTTTTGAAATCGGTCCAGTAGTTTGTATGACTGACTTCCGAGCCTGACTTCTGAGCTGGGTAAAAACCTAGCTCAGAAGTCAGGGTTTCATAAATTTTAAAATAACTGGCGAAATTTGGGTGTTAAATTATTTGTTTATCATCGCACTGGAACGCCTTGCAGCAATTATTCCAATGAATCACAATCTTATAATTAACTCACTATCCCTCTTATTAATAAACACAGAATAAAGTTATACCAAGTATAAACCTATGAAAATGTATGGTTATTCCTTTGTTATTCCTGGTTTAACTTTATTCCGTGTTTATTAATAAGGGGGTATAAGTCCAGGTTTCCTCACGATGTTTTCCCTTTAAAAGCGATGCTTCAGCGTTGTTATATAGGTAGATCTCTGTATATCTGTTATGTTTTACTCAAATACGACACGGCACGTGTATCATAACGTGTTAAATAGTTAACGAAAAGTTTATTACCCTACTACACTGGTGTTATAATAGTAGTTTATGAAACTGTTGCATAATGAGGGGTATTAAAACATGAGTGTGTGTTTAAAAACCGAGCCGTAGGCGAGGTTTTTAATAGCTTTCACACGAATGTTTTAATACCTAGTTATGTGCAGTTTCATACACTACTTTATCTACACTCATAAATTGGGATTGAACCTACTAAATACCTCTTTGCATTTTCCATGCCATAAAATCGTGATAGCATTTGTCATATACTTTTCTCGACTTTGCTGGTAACAAATTAAGAGTAATTTCCTTCGCCGCATCTAAATTATCGGCCGGAGTCAAATTTTCTTCACATTCACTGATATCAGACATTTCACACACAATAATTTAAATAACTCATGAAATTCAGTACAGAAAAACTTGCAAAACGTATGAATGGCGCCAAAACCCAGCACATCACCGCATTAACCGCGCATGCGCTAAGGCTTAGCACGCACTGCGATCTTTGTTCGCGCGATTTTTTCCGCCCATTCTGCGACCTATATAATTGTATGAAGTTGTTCGCATCGGTAACGAAATCGTGCGGAAATAATTCCGCAAGAAATCCGTGTTTTGCCACAGAATCCACCGCACCACGGCGCGAATTTTATTTGCCCGAATATTTTAAGCTCTATGAACAGGTAGAAGGAAACAAAATTCGCGCGAATAAAAATCACAGTGCGTGCTATATCTAAAGCGGGCATTGTCATAGACAAATTAAAATTGGAATCAAATCTTTTTATAATAGGTACTATAAAATGGCATTACAAAAAAAATATTGATGGAAACTCCTATAATTCGAATATTACGATATGAGAGTAGATAAAAGTAATTTATCTACTCTCATATCGTAATATTCGAATTATAAAATTCAAAACGAGTTTATATTGGCATACTTTATAAACACAATACCGAAATTTAAAAATAGAATCTTATTATAACACTATTTCTCTAACAAAATAATGCTATAAAACAATTTTTTTTCTATTACGATACAGGACAAATCCAAGAAGTTAATCACTAAGGAGTTTCCATCAATATTTTTTTTGTAATGCTATTTTATAGTACCTATTATAAAAAGATTTGATTCCAATTTTAAATTGTCTATGACAATGCCCGCTTTAGACATAGCACGCACTGTGATTTTTATTCGCGCGAATTTTGTTTCCTTCTACCTGTTCATAGAGCTCAAAATATTTGGGCCAATAAAATTCGCGCCGTGGTGCGGCGGATTCTGTGGCAAAACACGGATTTCTTGCGGAATTATTTCCGCACGATTTCGTTACCGATGCGAACAACTTCATACAATTACATAGGTCGCAGAATGGGCGGAAAAAATCGCGCGAATAAAGATCGCAGTGCGTGCTAAGCCTTAGCGCATGCGCGGTTAATGCGGTGATGTGCTGGGTTTTGGCGCCATTCATACGTTTTGCAAGTTTTGCTGTACTGAGTTATTTAAATTATTGTGTGTGAAATGTCTGATATCAGTGAATGTGAAGAAAATTTGACTCCGCCCGATATTTTAGATGCGGCGAAGGAAATTACTCTTAATTTATTACCAGCAAAGTCGAGAAAAGTATATGACAAATGCTATCACGATTTTATGGCATGGAAAATGCAAAAAGAGGTATTTAGTAGGTTCAATCCCAATTTATGAGTGAAGATAAAGTAGTGTATGAAACTGCACATAACTAGGTATTAAAACATTCGTGTGAAAGCTATTAAAAACCTCGCCTACGGCTCGGTTTTTAAACACACACTCATGTTTTAATACCCCTCATTATGCAATAGTTTCATAAACTACTATTGTAGTGTGAGTCCAAAAATACCAACATTTCAATTAAACAACCTCTCAAAATAACTAATACCTTAATGTAACAACATTTTCACAAATTATAATAGCCATGTGTGTGTTATAACGCGTTATAATGCGGTTAATTTATTTTATTTACGCGCCAGACTTTGTCCTTGTATAAGGACTAAAATGTCGGTATAAAAAGACCAGAGAATTCTAGAAGAAAATACGTTAACAGTGTCCTTGGAAGAAAAACCGGCTCGGAATCCGTGTCGAATTTAATCACGATAAAGCAAAGTAGAAAGATACAACATTCAATGTAAACTTATGTAGGTATACCCTTAAAAAGGTATTGTGTAACATTATTTGGAGTACTGAGAAAACTTCTATTGACTGATTCTGCTGTGAAAAGTAATAATGGTCACAGATAATATAATACTAGCATACAGATGTCTCATTCCATAAAAAGAAACCATGCCGACGTAACTAGCGTTTTTCGTCTGAAAAAGATGATTATTTTTAAAAGTAACTCAATCGATTTTGGTTCCGTTCCACGACTATAGATGGAGTTAGTAGCGACTTTTAAATAAAAGGGTTTTCTCGGTTCGTGACTATTTTTCATACAGTGACGATTTGTTTTATAGTGTTTTTATACACGTTTTTACAGTTTCATTACCATTCATACCAAAATTTGTTACAATACAAATTTGAAAAATAGATTGGCATGCCTCAGATATTTGAAACCGCGCCATCTATTGGAATCAATTTTAAATGCTGCATTTGAAATATGAATTAATAGCCCAGTAATTGATAATGTTGTGCTTAGGAGAGTTGATTAAACCAAAACGTACAACTTTTATGATCTATTCTAAAAAAATATAATTTTACACTCAATTCAATAACAAATCTATGCATATCGCGCCATCTAGCGCTGGGACCCCATGTAGTGGTCTTCGTTCTATAGTTAGTAGTATAGTTCCGTATCTCTTCCACAGTGAAACCATGACAGTTTTGACACGTCTGAGTAGCCTTACTCATATCCTAGAACATAACAACCCTATTATTCCAATAGCTATGTTATCTTCGTATCAGGGAGTCTACTACCTAAGCACAAAAACCGTATTCGTTCGGTCTTCGTTATGGGCGTTTCCTACTCCATATCACCAGACGAATGATTACTAAGAATTTATGACAACACAATATGACAGTTACTGTTGTACCTACTCTCGATATGTTTTTACCCGCTGTTTTTTTCACGCCGAAGTTTCGGAATTCTTTCGGGCGGAGCCCGTAACTTCGTTGACGGAGATAGGGAGTAGACCCGCAGTTTACATGTTGTGTTCTACAAAACGTGTGTACCTTGTCTATTTGTTAACTTTATACCGTTTGTACAATCACCGTACAAGCGCAGAAAAGAAAAATCAAACATAGAATCTCCTCTTTTTTGGAAAGTTGGTTAAAAATGTAGATTTATTTAAAACATCCGTCTCCTCTAAAATGTGGCAATAAATAAAACGAAATTTCAACCTGGCTTAATACTTTTTCCCTTCTACCTATTCCGTTTTTTGTTTTGTAGACACAAAAAGTTTGTACAGACTCGAAATAAGTCGCTGGTACAACATAAACCAGAATTAGTATTCCTTCCATTGTCCTACAAAATAACTCTATAAAATTGGCAAAAAGGTCTTTTTCTTGAATATTAGGAATAAAAGCGATATAAAAATAGGTACTATGTATTCTACAGCAGCTCGCGATCGATGTAAATGGCTTGAGAAGAAGTTTCGTGAATGGATTTCATAAAAAGGTGACAAGGTGTCAAGTTTGTGACTAGACTGAGAGGGTCTGAACTTATTTTGATAAATAAAGATCCTCATAATGTATTCTTTGAGACAATACTGTAGGTTGTAGGTTTAGGTAATCTAATTTGCGAATGTTATCTCTAGAACTTATATAAAATTATGTTTGTGATATTTTGCGCCGATTTAATTTACACTGTTAAATGAAATCTGGCAGATGTAATGAATTTACATACAAACTTTCATCCCTTATTTAACCTCTGCCCTAACCCATAACAATTGAAAAACCAGAACACGCCACTACACCACATACTAGGGTGTCACAGACACTGCACTTGTCTTATCTGGTGTGTTACTAATAAGAATAATCCTTACTTTTGTATATGTATTGAAAACACACAGACTTATTTTTTTTCTTTTTGCTTACTGCTTAACCGGACTTTCCAAGTGGAGACTAAACCTGAACCGCCAGCCAGACACAAGAATTTAACCTAAGCGACCACGCTGAGGGCGTCGCTGAGGGGACGACAACTAGGGCTGGATCTTGATTAAATGATTCTACCATCCATTCGGAAAATACTTACGTGGAGAAGAACGGAGAAGGACACACCGAGACTAATTAACCTAATAAACTTAGCTAATCGTCGGAGAATCTTAACACCGCGATTCCGAATTCGGCCAAAACTAAACAAGGCCATCTATCGGCACAGCAAGTACTTGCTCAAACAATAATACCCAAAAACGAGTGATTTTCAAAATATTTTTCCTTGTAGCTCACCGTTGTTGAACTCAATCAATATGCCTAGCCTTAGCTCAACTACGTGGAGAACGGCTCTCAGACTAACATTCAAAAATTTCATGTTTTCATAACCCAGCGTCTTAAGACGACATCAAATTGTAAAGACACCTTTAAAATATTACCATTATTGTTTGTAGGCAGCATCAAATAATATAAAAAGCAACTACATATACAGGATGTATTTATACATGTGCTGTTCGCATCCCATACGATTAACAGCCGATGGAGTGCGGCGATGCGTGGAAGGAAGTAAATAGAACGGCAGCGAAAAGTGCTTACTCGTCTTTGTAAAACTTCGCGCTTCATTTGCGAGGAGCTGACAAATAGAACGATCGCGAATTTATTAGTAAATCAAACGTATTTTGTACTATCAATTTAGAGGCCATTGGCCTGGTCTGGTACATAAATCATCGGTCATCGGTCTGGTACATAAATCTTGCACGCACAGTCTCTTTTGGTAATAGGGTAAGAACTGCCGAAGAATGCGTTTTAACCGAATGCTGTCCTTTTAATCCTAAGTTTTACTCATAGAGAACGTCTTGTGGCGTTAAGTTAATATAACCGTTTACAAAGCATCTAAAACAACGCAAAAATACAAAAACTTTTACCATTTACGAGTATAATATAGAAACAAATATTGTATTGCATGAAAAATTTCCGTATCATAAAGCATCCAAAATACAAAATCGATAGATAGTTAGACCAACGTACATATTTCTCCTCAAAAACAGTGCCAATTTCAACTACCAAGTCCAGTTGAAAGCCCACAGTAACACAGTACACAGATACCATACTCAAAAAGAGCACAAAACCAGTGAATAGCCGATCCTATACACAGATTACCCGGGCAGTATAAACAAAGGCCGCCGTACCGGGTAATCTGGGTGACAAGTGACAACCTACAAATCAGAACCGAGCAATCACTGCGTTTTGGCAACGCGTTCGTATGGCTTCGAATCATGGCGCCCATTCAGGTTTTGCTTCGGAGTCATTCGGGCTTGTTCGTTGCAATCAAAATGTTTAGAGTTCTGCTATTTGGGGTAATTACAGCTAAGTCCGTCGCTTGTGCATGTTTGGATAAAAATTAGTGCTACAGCGTCTATCTCGGCCGTTTACATTTTCCGTTAAAAAAAACAATCATTACGAAGGACAGGAGGGCAGGACAACATGAGTACAAAACGGTTTCACCAAACAAATTTCAATTATATTCTTGTTCTTGAAAAAAGTTGAAACTCATTGATACCTCTTCTCGTGGCATTTCCACATGTCTTCTGTATACAATTGGGTAATTAAATTTTATTTTGCTCACTTGGCTCACTTTTATTTTGCAATTCTTACATAAAACATAAGTAACTAAGTAAAAGTATCTTCACATTGAAAACTTATAAGGAATTAAACGATAGTAAGGAAATGATAATTATCTTGTTTACTATGATAAAAAACAGAGACAAGATTAATCGCCCAAGATTCAAACCACACCAATTTACTATAGTGACATAAAACTGCCATTTAACAAAGAGCTATCGCCACTCAAGCGGACACTGCTGTCCATTTCCCAGACATAATCACTTAGACATTTTCTCCACCAAACAACTTCGTAAAGTCTGCCAATTAAGGGAAACAAAATGTCAAGGTGAAGGGCAATTAAACTTCTGATCATAATCTAATTGAGTCTAGAGCTGCGTCAACATAATCTAACTTGGTGGACGATGTCAGTCTTCATATGGAGTGACGTCATTGCTAAGTACTTATGTTCCTTGTTCGTCCAGTAGTGGTAATTGCTTGATAACTTAGTTTAGAAGTCTGTTGATTGGCTAGGTTGATGATGTTTGGTTAGCTATTTATGGTGTTCATTAGAATAGGTTATAAATATTTTTATGTTTCAAGGTTATAAAAAATATGGAACCTTTACTTTAAAAGCCTGAAAAGCAAAGTAATTAATTTTCATCGCGAAATCCCTGTTTAAACGATTACTCATACATGATTACAGCAACACAGCTGAACGTTACAGAGCACACATTTAGAATAGCAACGTTGCTGATTGATTGCACAGAATCAAGAAAAGCATATATATTCATTTAGAGTGTCACATAATACGGCGACAACCTTTCAGGGGGTAAAAATATTCATGATTATCAAGAAATTCCACTACGGTACCAATCCCGATAAAGATCAGGTGTTCCCAACATTTTGGCGAGTTATGAGAACATAATTTTCTAATTCCTAAATCAGAAATCAACTGTTGAAGGTGACTATAGTTAAACAAAATTGTTAGCGTTCAAGAGACATTTCATTCTGTAAAGATTTCCAGTGAAACAAAACTCTCACTGTACATTTTATTTCCTATGACTCAAATTCCCCAGCAATTAAAGAACCACAATTGTGCTCACACTGCAAAATTATGAGCACATTTTGTTACGAAACTTGTAACGTGACAATTTCATTCGTTGCTATGTTCAGTTGTAGAACAGTTCTGGTTAAATCACACAAAGAGGCAAAATTCACTCGCATTTTTGGAATTTACGAGACCGCGTGTTTTATGGATCTGATGTGGTAGATTTTATTTGTAACCAGGATCAGTTTTATCGCGAAAAAATATTGTCCAAATATAAAATTCTGCTTTAATCATTGTAAAAAGATTGTTCCTGAAAGGATTGAATCAATTCTTTCAATCCTTTGATCAAATCAATGTTTTGTTTACCGTGCCCTGACAATAAATGAGAAGTCATATAAGCCTCACCAATCCGTCGATGTTATTAACACACACATTTATTTCTTAGAAGCCGTGTGACCAATGAGATTCCCAATCAGCAAATACGATAAAATCTCATACAAACTTGGAGGTGAATGTCTTATTGCTCACTTTCGTTACATAAAAACTGTTGCGTAACATTTCTTTCTTTTAGCATAAGAAGAAAATAACAAATTAGCACAAGATTTATCGGGTATTTCTGACAGCCATAATCATCATTTCAGCCGAAAAACGTCCACTGCTAGACATAGACCTTCCCAAAGTGTGAACCACATCGATCGGCCCTGTGCTTCTATGTTAATGATTTGGTTTCCGCACTTAGTCCTTCAGATGGACCATTGTGCGTGAGCCATGGCGGCCGTTTAGTGGTTATTCCAACCAGCCCACCTCCCTTCAGAAGTTAATTAAAGCTCCTGGTTTGCTTAGAACATCTGCGTAAGATCTGGGTGTCCCGAGGGTTTGTGTTCTAATCTGGGTGACGCCTGTGCATTAAAAGAGTACGTGCGCAGTGGTTTCCTCAGCGTCCATGCACGCCCTGCACAGAGGGCAATCCGTTTTGCCTATTGTGTGGAAATGTGTGTGTAGCGAGCAGTGTCCCGTGATGATCCCAGTCACCAGCCGCAGGCCGTTTTTGTCCAGGCGTAGTAAAAGCCTGGATAGGTGACACTGTGCGTCTCACATTTAGCGGATTCCCGCAACCTTAGTTAACGGTCCATCTAGTGGGAGGAGGTCTTCCAAAGCATCGTCTTCCGGTTCGCGGTCAGTTTATTTAGTAGATAGATAAATCATTTTTTTTGGTGCTTACACATTTATTTAGTGTACACAAAAGACACAGCACAACACACAAAATGTTAATTAAAATGATTACGTATTAATTTTTTCTTATAATATCAACTTACAATTAACTTACTTTCATTTAGTCAAATGAGAATCCAACATACCATATACCACACAATTCCAGTAAATGTTATTTTAAAACTTCAACATTTGCTACGTACAGTCCGTGGACAAAATTGTTTAACCCACCCAAAATGGTCTTACCCACCGGTCTAGTTAAGCCATTTTAATCATTATCTTCGTGTCGTTAAAGTTGAAAATTGTCTGACCTACCCAACATTGCCTTACCTACGGACATAACTTGTTAAGCCATTTTAATCATTATCTTGTTGATGTTAAAGTTGAAAGGCTTTTAAGTGACAGGACTAAATTTACTAGTTAATCTTTAATTTCGAATGTTCACAACAAGTCATTGTGGCTTCGCGGTTCGATGCTGGATTGGCGATGAACAACATGTGGGTTCGAAACCACATTCCACTTATTACAAATTTATTTTTTAATTTGTTTTAATTTATGATTTCTACAATATTTCTTGCTTTAGAAAGACCAATATGATTTTCGCCTAAAACTTATCTTGTAAACGGCGGTTAAATAAAAAAAAACTAAGTCCACAGATGACTAAATTCGAAGTTAAATATATTTACTTCGTGGGGTAGATGGATATTAAATAGATCTAAGTGACCATTATACCATGTAAGTGACAAAAGTAATTCTATCCACGCCTTATCAGTGACTGCGCACAAACATTTCTAAAACATTGGACGTATATCTTAAAAAGTATTTTTAACTAATTTGGTGTAATCAAACCGTCATGTCGCAACTTAATGACTATACAAAATATAAAATAATATTTTTATATGAGCAGAATGTTGGAATCAGAGAGATTGGTATAGTGGTAAGTGCTTTAATACCCATTATATGTACTCTTTAAATACCCATTATAATACCCATTATATGACTTAGTAAATATGTAAAGACTAACAGATTTTTTATAGACGTGTGATAAGTATTTCTTATCGTGTATTTGGCTATTTTCCCATTATAACCACTCCTTACAAGTTACCTACACCTTTTCAAAAATGAAAATTATATTTTTTTGTTTTAGAGAAATACGGTCAGGTTATGGCTAAGACGTTATGGAGACACTGGAAATATTCATCGAAATCGTCCAGGAGCAAAACCAAAAATTGCCTATCCAAATACAAATATTTACTTCGCGCAAGATAATTGCTCCATCCACCGTGCAGGCATTGTGCAGAATTGGTTAGCTGCTCAAGAAGGTGTAACAGTTATTAAATGGTCATCTAAAAGTCCCGATTTGAACCCTATAGGAAACCTATTTGCTCAAATGGTTTTAAATTGGGACACATCTGAAGTAAAAACGAAATAAAAACAATTTGGCTTAGATCGTGTCGTCGACATGGGAGCACATGAGAGGAAAAGATTTGTGTTGGAACATGGTGTGCGGTATGCGTAGCCGCTTACAGCAAGTTATAGAAGGAGACGGTGTCACTCCTCTAGTACCTAATCTACTTATAAGTAAACACATCGACACGGTCTAGGGATATTTTTAAAAAAGCGAATTACTATCAATGTGTTAATTATTTATATGACATGTATATATTTAAAAGATACGTTATTTAATATTCTACCATTTTTTAATAATGGTTAAGGTACTTCGATTAAAATTTCAGGATTTTATGGGAAAAAAATGAAGCATAGACGGAAAACGTATATGAATTAACTTTTAATTTATGAGTAAAAACTGAAAAAAATAGACAAATCATTTAATTTGTGTTTATAAACTTGAAATTAGTAGTCTGAGAAAGCGCCCATGATGTTCATAACACATCGGCAACGATTCGGCATGCTCAGAACAAGGTTGTCAATGTCTTGCTGCGGAATATTGTCTCATGTCCTTCTGAGGTGCGCAAAAAGTTGATCTTCTGTAGCCAGATTTTCAGGAACTTCCTTCAGAGCTCTTCTTTGCAGCATATCCCACGCATGCTCAATGGGATTTAGATCTGGCGACTGAGCAGGCCAGTCTAAGGCCCTAACATTGTGTGTATGTAACCAAGTTGCTACCGTTCTCGCCGTGTGTGCCCGGGCATTGTCGTGCATGAGCAGGAAATCTTGCCCTATTTGTGTTCTGTGGGGCATTACGGGGCCCAGCACCTTTTGGACGTATCGTTCTGCCGTCATATTGCCCCGCACCCAAACGGGATCCGTCCGTCCTCCAAGACGAATTCCTGCCCAAACCATAATTGTTCCTCCTTGGTATGGGTGAACTTCCTGGGGGTTCTGAAGACGGCTCCATCGTCCAGGAACTCGCCAAACACGCGTCCTTCGTGAATCTGGATGGAAGCCGAACCTGGATTCATCCGTGAACAGCACATTGGACCATTGCTCACGGCCCCAGTCCACGTGGTTCCGAACCCATTCTAATCGTCGTCCACGATTGCCTCTCCGTAAAGGTGGGACCCGGAGTGGTCTACGAGAGCATAGATTGCTTTCATGCAGTCGCCTTCTTACAGTTTGGTCACTCACAAGCACTTGGTGTTCCACTCGCAGCCTTTGGACCAATTGAGTCGCCGTTGCATTTGGTTGAGCTCGCGCAGTAATTTGCAAAAATCGGTCTTGTCTGGGGGTAGTGATGCGACTTGGCCCCCGGTGCCTCTCCGCTACTTTACCTGTGGCACGTATATACGTATATATACCGTGTCCACAATCTTGAAATTACATTTTGGTGGGTCCCTATCGCCTCAGCAACATTACGCTGAGCAGACCCAGCTTCCAGCATTCCCACAGCTCGTAACATCTCCGCCCTCGTCAAATGTTGGCGTTGCATGGCTACAATACCTCAATTTTAACTTTATCTTTCGTTTAAAAATGTAAAAAAACTGTAACTAAACGTAATTCGTATTGTTTTCTAAATTTCGCACAAATGAAAATTCCCTCTCCTACACATCAAGACATTTTCATGCCAATTTAAAAAAATAATAATTTGGAATTAGTCTGAGATAAATTACAAACAAATCGGTGTATAAAAGATTCCAATGCGGCCAGTACTTTTCGAGTTATTTAATTGAGTATGAAATATCCCTAGACCGTGTTGATATGTGTATATTTAAACACCCTATGTAAGTAAATGCTCAATTGAATGAATGTTAAACCGTCAAAATGTTGCAAATTCTGTGGTGATGTTATTGTTATAAATAGAAATGCATTTTCTATTTAAATAACATGTTGATTCACTACATTTATAGCTTATCTGTAAAACATTTCACAAATTAATTATTTTTCTTGAAAACAAACTTCCAAGCATTAGCATACCTTTTTAAAAATGTTTATAAATGGTTAGGTTTGAATATGATAAATGATTATAAAATGTATATAAATTTTGAACTATGAGCATTTATTTACTTTTTCTTACTTATGTTTTAATGAAAAAATAAACATTTTGATAACTTGCAATGATTTTGTTTCATTTCTATACAAACTGCCCATTTAAAAATATAATACCCGACTTCGTTCGTTAAAGAAAAGTAAAAAAAGATAATAATTAAAAACAAAACAATGCGAACAAAAAGCTACATATAGGTCATGCCTGGTTTCGAATGCAGACAACGATGAATGTCGATCTGCCTTAGTAACCATAAGACTAACTGAACTATTGTAATCCCTCTTGAAATTTGACCTTAGTTGTGATGCTTGACGCAATATTTAAAAATTTTGAATCATATCGTATATTTTCATAAAGTTCATTATCGCACAATTAATACAAGCAGCTGTTAAAATAGATCACGATATTAGCTATTATCCGTAGACAGTAACTTTAGTGTTACTGATGCGCGATATTTTTTTTAATCCACCCTCGCCTTGGATAGTTTTAGTAGTCGTGTTAGTCATTAGCCTTTCAACCTTAACGACAACAATAAAATGATTACAATCGCTTAACAACATGATTTATCGAAATGCTTCGCGATAAAGTTCAAATTTGCTATTACTCAAGTGGGTTCAAAATTGTTGCCCACAGACTGTTCTACACCGATACTAAAAGTTCTAATACAAAGTTGTACCTTCGAGCATGCCTGGCTTCATGTGCAAGTTCGGAAAACTTTGTTAAAATATGCTTTACTTTTAAGTACAGAGACTAAGCGTAAGTTAAGTTAATATTGGTCTTGTATAACGTATAAAAATTCATTTTAACAATAGGCTTGTACGTAAATCTTTTAGTAAATGATGTTGTACTTTCTGCTTCAGATTCTTTGCGAGATTGTTTCGTTTGTTTCGGTGTTAAGTGAGTTTCATTTTCATCAGCCTTTTTAATGTTCCCACTGTTGGGACACAGGCCTCCTCTCTGTGAGAGGGAATGTGTTGTAACGGGCACCACGCGGGTGCATTGTTGGTGGATGTCACTTGTATTTGAATTTTTGGTTCTAGGACATTTATTGAATTTCGAATCGAATTTTTGAGCTTCTTCGTAATGTAGGGTAGGAAGGTATGTAGTATAGGGTAGGTAGTGTAGGGTAGCTAGTATAAGGTAGGTATGTATGAATGTACCCTTGTTACGTAGGTAGCCAGTTCAAGCGTAAAACAAATAAGTACTCGATCAAAATCACCTAATAAGCCAAGTCTTGTCCCATTTCGTTTATAACGACACCCACTCAATCATGATCTAGTGACATCTAGTACAGTATCATGTGCCTTCAAAATCGTCTCGTTCGCCTTAAGATTAATTTATTAATTAGATTGTTAGTCTGATGTAATTAATTGAATTCCTCGAGTTGTATCGCATTGTTTTCTGATGATTGTATGTTAAGATTCCATCGTATTTGTTTGTTTATTGAATACTAGCTGATGCTGATGCTATATGATTATACTACCTATTTGGAATTATTACTTTCCTCAAAATCTTTACAAATTGTTAACCTATGTGTAATTCTGATGCCTAAGCTATATTACTGTAAACTCTCATCAAAATCCGGTCAATCCCACTGCATTATTCCCAAGCCACTGCAACTCCTGAAAGCCAGAATCAACAGTAGCGACCAACAGAAAAGTGCCGAGGAAATGAAGCCCGACGAAGAATAGAATAGAATATGCTTTATTGTACACCATAAAAGTTACATATCTCGTTACGAAATCCCTGAGAATGAATATATCTACCTTGGATTCTGTAACGAATTTAATCAGAAAAGAATAAAGGGTGAGTAGGAAAATAAAATTTCCACTTCCCTCTATATCAAGCAGGTGACATAATGAACAAGGCCAATAGGTACAAAGGGTGGTTTACATCTGGGATAAGCCCACTTGCCTAACACCACGGATAAAAAGTAACATTAATATTAATGGGTCCTAAATATGTGAGCTTTTACATTTGATTACAATAATAGGCATGGCAAAAACGCTGGAACGCACGGAAATTAAAAATAACTCCGGATGCAGCCTGTACATTATCTAATATATTATTGCGTTCATTCTGCCAAATAATACACTCTCATAAGATATGATGTGTAGATTGTACATATTCGCAGTCAGATGTAGAACATTGACATAAAGGCGAGGCACCAAGCTTGAAGGAAAATAATTTACTTTTAAAGTTACCATGTCTTGTGAGAAATAGGGCGAACTAGCGAAAATCCGGTCATTCGTTTTGGCGTGAAAGAGTTACAAAGATCCATCCTCACAAAATTCTTCAAAATTTTTATATAATATTAGGATGGAATTACTAGCGACCTATCCCTATTTCAAGCAGTTTCTATGACTCGATAAAATTCCGAGATGATACTTTATGTATATATGTTTGATATATAAATGATTATTTTTAATTATTATTTATAGGTTCGCGCTCGAGCATTATCTTGCCTAATGGTAAGCTATGATATGATCGACGATGAAGCACGCTTGTCTAGAAGAAACCTATTTACTCTTGTCTTAAAGACTCCCAGGTTGTAGCTATCAGGAAATACATACACCGGCTGGGAATTCCACTCCTTAGCTGTACGCATAATAACGCCACCATGTGGGATGGTTGGGATGTCCACCATGTACCGATGACGTATCGTCGTACGTCTTGTAGTCCGATGAAGGAACGGGCTAGGAGGAATTAGTTCATGCAATTCCATCGCACACTCCCTGAAATGTAACCAACAGGCTGGCAACTTCTTCTTCTTAGCGTGTCGATAGAAAAGAGTAAGAGAAGAGAGTCTCTAAATATTATGTTTGGCTCAGAATTCTGCCTCGGCAATACCAACCGGTGACGCAGCCGAAGACCTTAAGTCTTCAACTGGCAACTTTGTGTTATACGCATAAAACTTTCGTAATAAATTCTCTAAATGATGTAGAAAGTGAAAACCTGCTCGACTTCTTCTTCTTACTAACCCTTTCCAAATAATTCTCAATTGAGGGTCACACGGCATTCTTTGTAACTCTAAGTTGTCCCTACTTAATTACTTTCAGCAAGAATGCAGTTGTTTTTTTCCGTTCACGTTTGCCAACCTTAGCGGTGCACTGTTCCTGGAGGAAATTGGTTTTGTTCTTTTTTTTTCTAAGCTATTTTTTACTGGATTGGTCAGCTAAGGTTTTATTTGAATTGTGTACTGCCATTGTGTTATTTTTGCTTTTATTGTAGAGTTGGATTTAATTGATGTTGATATTCCTCGTAGGATAAAATAAAAAGTAAATTATTATTTTGCAAAAAAAGTTTCTATTTCAAGATGCAAGTCGCAATCTCAGCTCGCAGACAATATAGTCTCAAAAAATTGACAAAAAGAGGTGTTTCTGTCAGATTAAAACTAAGATTGGAATACGAACTTTCCTAAATATACGAGCACTACCCCTTGGGTTTTAAATGCGACGATAAGAGCACTTATACAGGTTACTTTCTTCTTCTTCTTTTTGATTCGATGGCACATTGTCTGGGCCCAGTAGGTCGTCCAGAGTGCAAGTGAATGGACAGCCAGGACACTCCAGCAAGTGGAATATATTCTGTACAGGGGCACCACACTTGCACCGGGTTTTGGCCGAATCAATCAATAAATAAATAATAAAAACAGGTTCCTTTAAAACTTTGTCATTATGTGATAATCTCAATCCAGGTAGTTAGGTTCTAATTGTAGGTACTACTTTGACACTTTTACTATCTTCAGCGTATTTCCGACTTTTATTTTAGAAATGGAACTTAAAATTATAATAATTAAAATTGGTTAAAATTAAATACACTTAATACTGAAATTAAAACAGAAGAGGCAGACCTACATTATTTTAAGCCATATTTCTCCGAAATATGTAATGAAATATACACAGGTACAGCTTTTAACAGGTAGGCCCTGTTATTTCTCACATAAGCCCAATAATATTGCATCAGTGGGAATCAAAAGCTGCGCTCCTTATAAATTGATTAGCACAATTTTATCACCTTTTTATCGCTCCCTTGAAACATTCAAGGGGAAAATTAAAACGATGTCAAGGTCGCCATCTTGAATTTGCGTTACAAGAATAATTTGAACAGAGTAGTTAAAGTCTACGGATTTAAACCCTGAAAATGTTTGTGGCTATTCTAATGTCCTATGTTATGTAGAAACCAACAACGATTTATATCATTAAAATATCTCGGGATAATAAAAACTGGATGAAATAGTCTAAATATTACAGTGCACAGTAAGCATTTTTCAGTCTTGTTCAGTATAATCCTCATACAATCGGGCAAAAAGTTTCTTAGAGTTTCAGAATTTATTTTAAAACTAACCTTACTTTTCCTGAAACCAAAATATTGAGAGATGAGTTAAACAATACGCTGATATACCTAATATTTTTAATACTTATCTATCTTTCTAAAAATATACCAGCGTATACCTCTGCAGTCATCTGCATAATTGTAATGGTTCTGCTTTAATTTTCTCACAATGTATTCCACTTCTTGATTATATTATCACAAACGTAAGAAAATAAGCCCTGATTGAATTAAGGTTGCCAACATAACCTACCTTAATTCCGTCAAGTTGGTGGCTATTTTTAGCACTGGCAGCACCGAATGGGTTTGGCTCCGTGCCATCTATTTGAGGCTGGCCTAAAAAGATGAAAGCTAGCGAATTAAATATAAATCGCGGGAGAAACTGTTAAATTTGATAATAGCCAACGAAAGTGTTATAATAGTAGTTTATGAAACTGTTGCATAATGAGGGGTATTAAAACATGAGTGTGTGTTTAAAAACCGAGCCGTAGGCGAGGTTTTTAATAGCTTTCACACGAATGTTTTAATACCTAGTTATGTGCAGTTTCATACACTACTTTATCTACACTCATAAATTGGGATTGAACCTACTAAATACCTCTTTTTACATTTTCTATGCCATAAAATCGTGATAGCATTTGTCATATACTTTTCTCGACTTTGCTGGTAATAAATTAAAAGTAATTTCCTTCGCCGCATCTAAAATATCGGGCGGAGTCAAATTTTATTCACATTCACTGATATCAGACATTTCACACACAATAATTTAAATAACTCATGAAATTCAGTACAGCAAAACTTGCAAAACGTATGACTGGCGCCAAAACCCAACACATCACCGCATTAACCGCGCATGCGCTAAGGCTTAGCACGCACTGCGATCTTTATTCGCGCGATTTTTTTCCGCCCATTCTGCGACCTATATAATTGTATGAAGTTGTTCGCATCGGTAACGAAATCGTGCGGAAATAATTCCGCAAGAAATCCGTGTTTTGCCACAGAATCCACTGCACCACGGCGCGAATTTTATTCGCCCGAATATTTTGAGCTCTATGAACAGGTAGAAGGAAACAAAATTCGCGCGAATAAAAATCACAGTGCGTGCTATGTCTAAAGCGGGCATTGTCATAGACAATTTAAAATTGGAATCAAATCTTTTTATAATAGGTACTATAAAATGGCATTACAAAAAAATATTGATGGAAACTCCTTAGTGATTAACTTCTTGGATTTGTCCTGTATCGTAATAGAAAAAAAATTGTTTTATAGCATTATTTTGTTAGAGAAATAGTGTTATAATAAGATTCTATTTTTAAATTTCGGTATTGTGTTTATAAAGTATGCTAATATAAACTCGTTTTGAATTTTATAATTCGAATATTACGATATGAGAGTAGATAAAAAGTTTTTTCAACACACTTGCTAATAAAGTGGCTCTAATTTCACTGCGATTAGGCACATAATGACACCTGTAATCAAACTGTGACTTTTTCATTCACAGGTGAGTTAAAGTGTTTTTTTTCCAATTTATTGGTTGAGTTGCTTTGTTCTTAAAAAAGTTTCGATACAAAAAAGATCGTGCTCAATAGAACAAATTAATTAATGTACTTATTGCTTGCTTATTTCATGCAAATTCGTATTTAAATAGATAATTTGAACTTGTACGTGTTTAATAAATAAAACTTTCACTCAAATATAACTTTTGTTTTTCTCTGTAATAAAGAAAACTTGAAATTCCCATTTAGTACGTGGCTAAAACGCAATCCGCGAAAAGCCAAAAAAAGAAACCTCATTATTTTAGTCTATGGCCGATCGCCATTGTTAGATGCGCGTGCATAGGAAAACTGATTTTTTTTCCCGCCATTGCGAAAAAATTTTCACAACTCGTTTTCACAGTTGAAAATGATTTTTTTAGTATTATTTTCTTCACAAGTGTGTTGAAAAACGTCGTATGATACACGAGTGTATTGATGATTACCGTCCTTGGCTCTCTTAAGACCCTCACCTAACGGCTCGGGTCTCAATGGCGCCTCAGCGGTAATCACCAACATTACACACTTGTACCAAAATGTACTATTATTTCTATGGAAATAAAAATAAACAACAGCCATTATACAACATATTGGCAGAATATAAATAAGTAATACTAGTTTATAATACTATATCTGTTCTACTTTAGGGCTAAGCCTGTTGCCCCATGTCTTGCAATGGAATGTGTGTATGTGTGTAATGATACAGGATTTTCCTAGTTTGAAGGACAGGGGTCATATTATGTGTCATAATATGATCCCTGTCCGTGTCAGGGATCGTATTATGTGCCATGTCCATTTTTTAAATGCATTATTATTATTTTTTATTATTAATCTTTTCTTTTTCATCATCACAAGTGTATAGATGAAAAAATTTTGATCTTTTTATCACATTTCTTGGGTGTTTTTACAGAGATATCATACATTCTCATACACACTGAGTCGAAAGATCTTACTTATATTTGAAGTAAAACCTTTTTTACCCTAGTTATGATATGAAACTCGATGTCAAAAGCGAAATTAAAAAGAGACAAACATAATTATACATCTACAGGATTTAACGTGCGAGAGAATGAGATGGAACATAATTTAAAGGTTTCACTTCTAACGCGTGTGAACTGCACCTTATGAGTTTTTATGAATCTCATTAAAAATAATAGTCATTTATTGGTAGGACAAATGGTTTCCATTTAAATTTTCTGTCAGTGACGCCACTTCCAACTTCCTCTGATATACTCATTTCTCACTTTATCCATTTTCGTGAGTCCGCACATCCATCTCAACAGTCTCATCGCTGCTACATGCAGGTACTTTACATCCATCTTTTTCACAGTCCTACATTCTGATCCATACAGTAAGACAGGTCTCCGAGATTTTGCCATTATTATTATATTAACTTAAATAATGCAAGTGAAAAAAATCACTAAACTCATAGCAATAATAGAACAATATCAAAGTTCGGTGAGCCAATAATTGAGGCACCCTTCATTATTCACCACTTAAATCACCCTCTACCTGAATCATAAAAAACCCGAAAAAGCCCCACTTCTTTCAAGAAAAATATCTTTAGAGAGGATATCTTAATCTCAAGCTTTTACAGTTTCTCTCCAAGTGAGTAGAAGGCTTCTTTAGATAAGGCTAAAATAAAGGGCGAGGAATTCGCTGATCGAACGATTGGCGATCGGTCAATGAAGTTCTGAGCTAATAAAAAGGTCTATAACAAAATCAACAGACACCATCGATCATTGCCAAAGTTCATGGAACTTGTTTTTCGTTCGCCTGTTGTTTTCAATTAAGCTGTGAAACGATATTGGGACACCTTTGTAATTGATGATTCGGAATGAGATGACTTCGTTTTTGTTTTCTAACATTGAAAAAGTGTAGAGTTCAGTTGTTGTTTACGCAAGAAATTGTTAGAAATTTATGAACAGTGCAAATCGCAAGCTAAATTTGACATGATTTTTTATGTTTTATATTGGTGTGTTTGGACGCGTAGTATCATCGGCTATGGTAGCAAAGTTTTGTAGTATTTATTGGCTACGAAGCTCGGTATCAGTGTTCGCGTTTGCTAGCCGCAGCAATCATTGATTTTCTGCTTCTTGTTGTCTTAATATTTTTAATATTTAATATTTTAATATCCAATGATACATTTCTCGTTTCATATCAAGCGTTTTAAAAGACAATCCACCATGATGTGGTGCCATATTCCGTAATATTCCAATGAAAATTCAAATTGATCACTTATTTGACTTATATTTATACTAAAACTCGAAACTGATTTCCAATTCTCCACTCTTTCCTGTATCCCTTTTAGGTACCTAAATGTTTTTTTTTTCCCCATTCAAAGATTCACAAGCCGGCTATTTTTACCGTCCGTTAATTTACCGGCCCGTTTTTACTAACTGTGGTAGGGTATGTTTTTGTATGAGAGAGTTTTTACGAAAGTCGACAATATTGGGTCTGATTAAATACATTATTAGATTTCGGGATCCTATTCTCTCCGCGTTCCGGGCTTTCATAGCAACGCTTTTCAGTTAATATTGTCTGTTATTCGATATTTCTTGGCGTTTATTGAACCCTGAGACTTGAGATAGTTTGCTCCGTACTTCTGCTTTGTAGGAATAAATTTAATTGTGTTTGAGAATAAAACAGTCACTTCAACTGTTTTCAAGTTTGTAATGAATTGAAATAATGTAAAATTACTTTTTAAGGGGATCTGAAACATTGAAAGGCATTGTAGAACAACGCGCCATTGAAATACATTAGGGAAAATAAATTGCTCAGTGTATCTACTCGTAGTTTATTTTTGTAGCCATTAATAGTTTGTAATTTATTGGTCAAAGTAATTTACCGTCTCCATCAGCCAGCATATTATTTATGATGACATATGAATTCATGTACAAAGTAGTTGGGTCAAAATAACTGATATAGAATAGGATAGAATATTTTTATTACGGATGCAAAAATCCATAGTGTTAGTAACATAGAAAATTTATAACATTAGTAACAATCAACCGCCGCACAAACTGCAAACTGCTGCTTTGATATGTAGCAAAGTTTTGCAGTAAGAACCTGATAAGTGTTCCGAGCACTTTTTACTGATGAAGTGTTTCACACCGAAGCTTTTTAATTTATTGCACAAATAAATTGAACACCTCCGTCTGTCATCATCATCATCTCAACCGAAAGATGTCCAGTGCAGAACGTCATCACACCGATTGGTCCTGCGCGTTTCGCATCCACCTTGACCAGGTCATCACTCCATCTAGAGGGAGGCTTTCCAACGCTACGTCTTCCGATACGCGGTTGCCACTCCAGAACTTTTCGACCCCATCGACCATCCGTTCTGCGAGCAATGTGTCCTGCCCACTGCCACATAAGTTAGGCAATTCTTCGGGCTATGTCGGTTACCCTAGTTCTCTTGCGTATGTCTTATTTTCTGATTCACGCAAGTAAACGCCGAGCATAGCGCGCTCCATAGCCCCTTCGGATGACTTCAAGCCCAAAGCCCATCTGCCAACACATAGTTTATAATCTCTGAATATTCAATTTCATATTCTTACAAAATAATGAAGATTAAGGATCAGTTAATGGTTGATCATTCTACATACCGAGACTTTTCCGTGCCTCGAAATGTCCCAGCTGCCAGTTTTAGATCCTTGACAGTCATTATGAGTAGTCAGATGTCTCAAATCTAACACCAGTCTTGCCAAGTGGGTATTGTGTTACCCAGTTACAGGTTAAATAGGCAGTCGCTCCATGTGAAATACTGGTATAGATACTTCAACTTAGCGCGCGGCGCCATGTGTGCGTGCGCTTGTAAATACACAGCTTTAATTTGTGTGGCAGTGACGCGGCAGTGCCAACACACATAGAGCCGTACGCAAAGATGACTTGAACTATCTAAACACATCAACACGGTCTAGGGATATTTTAAAAAAAGCGAATTACTATCAATGTGTTAATTATTTATATGACATGTATATATTTAAAAGATACATTATTTAATATTCTACCATTTTTTAATAATGGTTAAGGTACTTCGATTAAAATTTCAGGATTTTATGGGAAAAATATGAAGCATAGACGGAAACCGTATATGAATTAACTTTTAATTTATGAGTAAAAACTGAAAAAAATAGAAAAATCATTTAATTTGTGTTTATAAACTTGAAGTTAGTAGTCTGAGAAAGCGCCCTTGATGTTCATAACACATCGGCAACGATTCGGCATGCTCAGAAAAAGGTTGTCAATGTCTTGCTGCAGAATATTGTCCCATGTCTTTCTGAGGTGCGCAAAAAGTTGATCTTCTGTAGCCAGATTTTCAGGAACTTCCTTCAGAGCTCTTCTTTGCAGCATATCCCACGCATGCTCAATGGGATTGAGCAGGCCAGTCTAAGGCCCTAACATTGTGTGTATGTAACCAAGCTGCTACCGTTCTCGCCGTGTGTGCTCCGGCATTGTCGTGCATGAGCAGGAAATCTTGCCCCATTTGTGTTCTGTGGGGCAAGATTACGGGCCCCAGCACCTGTTGGACGTATCGTTCTGCCGTCATATTGCCCCGCACCCAAACGAGATCCGTCCGTCCTCCAAGACGAATTCCTGACCAAACCATAATTGTTCCTCCTTGGTATGGGTGAACTTCCTGAGGGTTCTGAAGACGGATCCATCGTCCAGGAACTCGCCAAACACGTGTCCTTCGTGAATCTGGATGGAAGCCGAACCTGGATTCATCCGTGAACAGCACATTGGACCATTGCTCACGGCCCCAGTCCACGTGGTTCCGAACCCATTCTAATCGTCGTCCACGATTGCCTCTCCGTAAAGGTGGGACCCGGAGTGGTCTACGAGAGCGTTGATTGCTTTCATGCAGTCGCCTTCTTACAGTTTGGTCACTCACAAGCACTTGGTGTTCCACTCGCAGTCTTTGGACCAATTGAGTCGCCGTTGCATTTGGTTGAGCTCGCGCAGTAATTTGCAAAAATCGGTCTTGTTGGGGGTAGTGATGCGACTTGGCCCCAGGTGCCTCTCCGCTACTTCACCTGTGGCACGATAACGTGTCCACAATCTTGAAATTACATTTTGGTGGGTCCCTATGGCCTCAGCAAAATTACGCTGAACAGACCCAGCTTCCAGCATTCCCACAGCCCGTAACATCTCCGCCCTCGTCAAACGTTGGCGTTGCATGGCTACAATACCTCAATTTTAACTTTATCTTTCGTTTAATAATGAAAAAAAACTGTAACTAAACGTAATTCGTATTGTTTTCTAAAATTCGCACAAATGAAAATTCCCTCTCCTACACATCAAGACATTTTTATGCCACCGAAACAAAAGAATTTAAAAAAATTTGAATTTTGAATTAGTCTGAGATAAATTACAAACAAATCGGTGTATAAAAGATTCCAATGCGGCCAGTACTTTTCGAGTTATTTAATTGAGTATGAAATATCCCTAGACCGTGTTGATGTGTGTATATCCAGCTGTATTAGATTAGACTAGTAGGCAAACCCAATATTACATTATCCCAACAGTCCCAATAGTTACAGCACTGATAACAACATTTGTGCCACATGTTAAATTTAGTCTTGTTATACTTATTTTTTTTTTCCTATGTATAGATTCTTTTACCGATTATTTTGTGAATGTGTGAACATTGTAGGCCTTCTAGACGCTAGTTAACATTTGTTAACTTTTTTATATAATACGAGAATTTTATATTTTTTATTTTTTTAGTTTCTTACGACTTATTGTCGGGCCTATGTTGTCCCCCCATATCTAAGTACTAATGCTGTAACATGGAAATATTGTAAAACCAAACCATTTTAAAAGAGTAACCATGGAGTTTCTTGCCGGTTCTTCTCCATAGGAAACGACCAACCCGAACCGTGCACCTTTTGTCGACGTTTTATAAGTGCCCATGTAGGCCTATGTGAAATAAAAAAAATGATTTTTATTTAGAGTCATGTTTGAAATTCTTACAAAACACAGATGAATTTAAAAAACCATTTATAGCAACTTCGCTTAAAACGACGTACTGGGTACAACGATGAAATCTAAAAGTCCTGTAACAACAACCTAAGAGCAAATATTTATGTTTATAACGACTATTGGCTGTAACGAAGGCACTTAAGCGGTTCCCTCAATGTCGTTTTGAACGGTTTTGACTATATTAAGGTCAAAGTAAGAGTATTTAGCGAAGTTTCTTACTTAGCACCTGAGAAGTGTTCAGAATACTTTTCTCTAATGAGGTTACTATTAAAATGATTCACGTAGATCGTTACGCAGACCGATTCTTTTAATTGACACTTGAATAACACTGGCATGGGCAGATGGGGAACACTTGGTTAATTTTTTTGAACGATCTAATATTTAAAAGAGATAAAATTGCTTCAATGTTTGTTTGATGCAATCTCTGAAAAAAATGATCCAATTACAGAAATGATTTCAGTGACATAGTAACACTATTTTTATTTGACATATTTGCATACTTTTTTGACATTGTTAAAGAGTGAAATAGCAGTATTGTTTAATGGATAATTCTTGCTGATTTTCTGTAAAGCTATCTTTTTTTTCTCAGGCCTTAAGACTGCATTACTAATGGAATCTGAATTTATTTGTTTTTATTTGCGTTTGACATTTTTATTTGAGATATTATCTGTATATTATATGAATATTTATTCGACATCACTAAATACTTGTCTGACTATTTGAAGGTTGAAATAGAAGTGTATTATTGTTTAATATAAAATTTTGGCTCATTGTCTTGTAATTCTTTCGAAGTTAGTTTGTATCGTGTACCATTACAGATTTTTTTTTGTTGGAATGAATAAAAATAAATATAATACTCACAGTGGATCTTTGTGTGTCTGAAGTTGGTTTTGACACTTAACGCGCAAGAAACAGTATAACTGCATAGAGTAAGCGAAATAGGATGATGCGGCAAACGTAAGCGAGGGAAAGAGACAGATATGCAATGATAACTTCACTTTCAATATTGACACAAAAATAGCTACTGCGCAGGCTTTTGCAGCCAATTCAGAGACACAAAGTTCCGTTGTGAGTATCATACTATTGTTGAAAATCATTTGATACTTTGTACCCGGAAAAAATCACGGTTCCTGAGGGATAGGCCCCAGGAGCGAAGGCGCGGCGAAAAGCTACTTTACCATAAGTTGCTCCGCGCGCTGTCTAGTTGCTCTAGTGGAAGTAATATGGGTGATGACAAAAAAAATATGTAGTCCGTCAGTTAGATTACCTAAAAATATTGCACACGTATTTTTCTTTTACCACGAAGACAAAAAATGACGACGATACAGTGCGTTGTAATAACGTGTGACGTTACGCCGTGCTAGACTTTATATGATGACCTTTCCTTTTTCTTGTTTACATAAATGATCTCCCTTTTATGATGGCCAAATTATCGGATATAATTCTATTTGCTGATGATACTTCGCTAATTTTTAAAATAGATAGGCAAGATACGGATGTCATAAATGTCAATGAAAGTCTAATTGTTCTCTCAAAATGGTTCGCAGCTAACAATCTTTTACTGAATGCGAAAAAAACAAAATGTCTAAAGTTCTCTTTACCAAATGTACCACAACATGACCTAAACTTAAATCTTGACGGCAAAAATCTTGAAGTTATAACGGAAACTGTATTCTTAGGGATTAATATCGATTCAAAATTGCAGTGGGGCGCGCACATTAGAACTCTTTCGGGTAGGTTAAGTTCGGCTGCATATGCAGTAAGGAAAATAAGGCAGCTAACCGATGTAGCTACAGCTAGGTTAGTATACTATGCTTATTTCCACAGTATTATGTCTTATGGCATTTTGCTGTGGGGATCAGCAGCAGACGTTGACTCAATTTTCATCCTACAAAAGAGGGCAATCCGCGCAATCTATAAAATGGGTCCTCGCGAGTCCCTCAGAGAAAAATTTAAAGAGATCGATATACTGACTCTACCTTCACTTTATATTTTGGAATGTATTTTGTATGTCCGTAAAAATCGGGGGCTTTTCAAAACTAGAAGCGACTTCCATAATTTAAATACACGCAGTAAGCACGAAATTGTAATACCCAAATTCAGATTAACGAAAACTAGCAAGTCTTTTCTTATAAACAGTATACGCTTTTATAACAAGTTGCCAAAGTCAGTTATAGAACTGACCGATGGAAGGTTCAAAAACTACATCAAACGTATCCTTGTTAAAAAAGCATATTATAAAATCAAGGACTACGTTGAAGATAAAAACATTTGGCCTTAGCTCCTTCTGCGCATGCAGCTTCCCTGGTAACTTGTAAACGGCACAAATATGTGGATGTCTCTAACTATTCTCAATTTCATTTTTCTTTCCTTCTTTTAATTAGACATTTTACAATGGTTTTCAATCATCTTTAAAGCCCTTTGCTAAGATGTAACTATTCTTGATACACATATGCACTGATAACAAAATTTGTGCAACATGTTAAATTTAGTCTTGTTATACTTATTTTTACCTTTGTATAGATTCTTTTACCGATTGTTTTGTGAATGTGTGAACATTGTAGGCCTTCTAGATGCTAGTTAACATTTGTTAACTTTTTTATATAATCTTTTTCTTTTTTTTTTTTTAGTTTCTTACGACTTATTGTCATAATTCGGGCCTACGTTGTCCCCCCATATCTAAGTACTAATGCTGTAACATGGAAATATTGTAAAACCAAACCATTTTTAAAAGAGTAACCATGGAGTTTCTTGCCGGTTCTTCTCCATAGGAAACGACCAACCCGAACCGTGCACATTTTGTCGACGTTTTATAAGTGCCCATGTAGGCCTATGTGAAATAAAAAAATTGATTTTGATTTTTGATTTTATACTGACAAAGTGACGTCACATGTCCCCACTCCTGAATTTTAATGCGATTTATCTTTGTAATCTTTTTTTTAATTTGATATAGCAAATAATACGACACGGACCATAAGCTTGCTCCTATTACATTTTTTTTAATTATAACGTGGTCATGGGACTTGTGTTACTGCTAGCCTGTGGTGTTCCCAGATAAATTAAATCTGACACCAGAGGTGACCACATCCTCACACGAAAAAAAGAAGAAGAAGTGTTACTGGTGAACAACACTGGTAACTATATAAAAACTTACCCGTAAATATTATGAAAATCAGTATATTTGACAAACTTATACATAAATATTACAATGAAAAGAACTATAATTCCATAACGTAATATTTCCGTCGCAAAAAAGAAATATTGTCACATTCGGTCGTCCACGTTCCGCTCATATTTCATAATTACGGCCCTCGAGTCATTAAATTCAGAACGTTAGCTGAAATTTATTGTGGACATGTCCATACTTTTATAATTTCACAATTAAAAGTTGAAATATGGCTTTATGATAGAGGACTCTATTTTTAATACTTTTACAGGCACGGAGCGGGTTTATAGAGAGTTTCTTGTCCCTTATTGGACACCCGCGGCTTCCCCTGCGAAAGCTGAAGATTAGCCCATGGAATATACAATCGGTATAAAAGTATTAAATGACCTCATACTCCAGGTTTATCCATGTCCCAAGTATCGTTAAATTCCGTAGAGGTTTGATAAATCAAACACCCAAACATACACACATACCTCTATATTAACAGGAGTAAGTGCGGTAAGATAAACAGAATAACCAAAATACCAATAATATTAATATTAATTACCTACATATTGATTTGATTTTGAATAGTCTTAATTTATACTGTGTTGTTTACAAATGATCTTATTCTATTTGTAGACAAATCGTAATTTATTTTTCATCACACTTGCACGTAAACAGTATCAAAACATACTGGTTAACTTAGCCGTAATGCCCCATATAAAACCCTCGGGCTTTTTTGTTTGTCATGAAGCCCTAGGGCGGTAAGTAATATTTTTTTAATTTACAGCACAGCACACAGGTCATGCAAGTTCAAGCAAGGAGTTTACACGCAATTTTACGCAAGTTTATAGGCATTTCAAAGCTTTAAACACAAAATTATTTACAGTAAAATTTCATAAGTGGTTAGTCGAGTGTAGTTTTTATAGTTTAAAAGAATTTATAGATAAAAAATGTTGATGTTTTAAAAAAAAAAAAAAAACGGTTGTTGTTGCTTAACTTGTTTTTTAAAATTTTGCATGCTATGTTTTATCCTAGCTAAACATGCTTGTGCCTCAATTTGTACATAACACCCTTGTATACCATGTTTTACGCAAATAAATATTCTATTCTATTCTATTCTATTGAAAAATTGACATAAAATGTTATCTAAACAGGAATTTCTTTGCAATCTCGCTACATTTTACTTAAATACTCAACCAATGTTCTTAATAATCGATTTAAATAGTTATAGTATGAAAACGTCGAAATTATTGAATTCTTTTTACACTCCGTCATGGATGTATACCTACGTAAGTATTTGCCCTTAAAGTTTCTGAACGAAACACTGTATAATCTGTGGTGTGGGAAAAAATTCGCCAACCGCTTAAAAAAAAGGTTCACGTATTTCGTAATAACAGCTGTGCTGACTTGTGTATTAAAGCTATAATTCATAATTATTTCTCGCAAATGTGATGAAAAACATTGTGTGTATCACGGGTGGTACGGGAATTACGAACCTCGACTCAGAAAGCCCTCAGTCTTCGACTTAGGGCTTCTAGAGTCTCGATCGTAATTCCTTACCTACCGCCCTTAATACACAATGTACTATTGTTACACAGGCTACCACCACCTTTGTACCGCCTAACGTGTTTTTATAACAATACTTTGCATTGGAGTTACTATCTTATAAACGGAATCATTATAAACTATTGTGTATGTGGAGGTCTTTCTATGGACCCAAATAATATTTACAATGTTTAGGTTACAAGATGTACACTTTATTATAGTTTTAAATAATAACGGAAAGATAGTGGGTAGTTGGGAAAAGAATTATGAGTAAACGGCCAATCAAGCGGCGTCAGCTGGTAAGCGGGCTATCATCATGATGCCTCATGGAGGAAATACCTACATATTGCCACAGGGGAAAATCAACATACCCTTATTTTATAACTTGTTTATTTCCTGTTTAATTATTAAAGTGCTCTAAAAATATTCACCCTCATATCAAAAGTACTGACATTTACAAAGGTAATAAGAGAACACCACAATAGGCTAAAAATTGGCTATTAAATTACCCAACTTTATGACAGATTGTCATTTGACATAGATTATGTAAAGAAAAACACTGAACGTGCTTCTCCTAAATTTATAAAAAAGGAAAGATCGTAAAAGACTAACACTACACTGAAAACACTACACACAAACTGTTTCGTCCCGAATTGTGATATTTACTTGCAACACCGTGTCCGTGGGCTGTCAACGATTTTGTCAGCTGACACTAACAGTTGAGAGAGAAAGTTTGTAATGTGAACACGCGGAAGTCGGGTTTTTGTCGAATCATATCGAATCGAGATGTGTTTCCCCCATTGTATTTGTTAATCGCGCCCGCCGTTCGCAATCGGCGTTGTGGGGCGTCCCTAAAGTGGGTTTAGAGTATATTTTCACGCGCAGCGAAGTGCTTTTGCAGGAAACGTGCTGCCTGGTGCACTTCGGTCCAGACAGCCGTCAGTAATCCTATCCGTCGAGCCTAAAAATAATAACAAAATTAAATTATAAAAAAATCTACATTGACTTGCCAGTGAATGTAGATTTTTTTATAATTTAATTTCTCGACAACAATTGAGGTTTGAAATGTCTTTATTTCCCATAAGAAATTATTTCACTTACATGAGAAATGATTAACTAATTTAAATATACGTTATTCATCTACGTACAGTTTTGGTAAAAAGAAATTACGGAATACAAACATATTCCAAAAGTGAAGGGCAATCGAAAGAAGTTTACACAGTCAGAACATAAACATACCATTCATAACATGAAATGGTTAAATAATTCTAAATATACATTATTGACTTACGTACAGTTCTGGCAAAATAAATAACGATATTCAAAAATATTCTAAAAGTGAAGGGTATTCGAGAAAAATTAACTCAGCCAGAACGTAAACATACAAAGAGCGCGCGCAACTAGAAGTGGCATGTAATGTACTATGATGCGCTCGCTTTTTTGAGGATATGTAATTTTAAATGTTTCTTAAATATTGACATGGATTTAGCATTTTTAATGTTGTTTGGTAGTTTATTATGTAATGCAGCACCTTCGTACATCAAATTTTTTTGCCATAGTTGGTGCGTGGTGAGTATAATTGTATGTCATTTGCATTTCTGGGCCTAATTTTGTGTATTTAATGTTTCTTTGTAAAATGTATTTGTGTGTGTATGCTTTTATTAAGTATTTTTCTTATTAATATGCAAGTATTATAAAAGTATGTCTGTGATATATTCATTAATTTAGTTTCATTGTATATTTTTTGTGTTTCTGTACTGTAATCATAATAGAAAAGTGTCTTTATTAACTTATTTTGTGCTATTTGCAACGTTTCAATATTGGTTTTGAACAATTAACCATTTTATTTCTAACTGAAGTTTTTTTTTGGTATCTTCTATATATAGGCTTGCGCTTGACCACTATCTCACTTGATAGCATGCGATGATGTGGTTGACGGTGAAGCACGCTTGCCTAGAAAAAACCTATTCACTCTTGACGATTGTAGCTATCGGGAAACACAAACTCCGGCAGGGAATGCCACTCCTTAGCTGTACGCATAATAAAAGAGTCCCCAAAACGTTTTGTGCGTATGGGTGGGATGTCCACCATGTACCGATGACGCATCGCCGTATGTCTGGTAGTTCGATGATGGAACGGGCTGGACGGAATTAGATCATGCAATTCCATCGCACACTCCCCGAAAATAATCCAATAAAAACCGACAAGCTGGCAACTCGGCGACGATGCTCAAGGCTCTGGAGCTTTGACTTGACCAGTGCCTCATTGTCGATGAGTCTCTTGGCCCACTTTTCAATCGACTCTAGTGCATCAAGCTGGTATTTGGCAGATCCGTCCCAGAGATAGAACAGTACTCCATGCATGACCGAACTTGCGCTTGATATAAGTTGAGCAGCTGTTCCGGAGAGAAGTACCTTCTCACCTTTGCAAGGATCACCAACTTTTTGGCAGCCAGCTGAGCATTTGCCTCAACGTATGGACCAAAATTGAGAGTCGATGTCAATGAAGATCGTCGATGTCGAAGTAATTATTACTATTAATATACTATTTTATTCCTACATACCACAAATAAAGTTACCTACAACACCACCTTGCTATAACAACACATCCGAAAATAGCTGCTCAAACGAACCGGATCATTTGTTCGACATCGCAAACACTTAGCGGCGGATCAGGTTACCATAAAGTTGCTTAACGTTTCACCTTGAATGAACATACGTCATATTGTCTATATACGAGTATATAATATACAGAAAAGTCCGATCGATTTCTATTTTTTGCTCAGTAAATAGCAATGACAGGCATAGAGACCGTAATAAAGATTTGTCACATTTTGTCCACATCGTAATTTAACATTTCAGCCGAAAGACGTCCACTGCTGGACATAGGTCTCCCCCTGGCGTCGCCACGTTGACCGATCCTGTGCGTCACACATCCAGCAAATTCCCGCTAAATTAACCAGGTCATCGGTCCACATAGTGGAAGGCCATCCAACGCATCATCATCCGGTTCGCAGTCGCCATTCCAGAAATTTTCGGCCCCATCGGCCATCCGTTCTGCGAGCAATGTGCCGTGCCCAGTGCCACTTAAGTTTGGCAATTCTTTGGGTTTTGTCGGTAACTTTGGTGGTCCTGCGGATATCTTCTTTTCAAATGTGATCACGCAAGGAAACTCTGAGCATAGCCCTCTCCATTGCTTTTTGGGTGACTTTAAGCTTTCCGATGAGGTCCATTGTGAACACAGGCAACACACACTGGTCATAGACTTTTGTCTTGAGACACGGCAGAAAATTGAGGTGACGGGGCCCTTTCGAGAGTGCTGATGGTCATCACGGGGTGGTTTTAGTGAGTTAAAAATCCCACACTCTGGTCTTTTCCCTAAAAGTCCAGGCGCCTTTTGAAGGTTTTCCACGTAAACAAAAACAGAAATAATGCCTACTTATTGTTTTAGCTTCAATAGTACATTATTGGTCGGTAAATAGGCAATTGCAGGTCGAGTATGAGATTGAAGGCCGAGCCGAATGCAGGTAAATAAAACATGATTTTTATATTATACATTTAATTTATTAAAAGTTGCAACAACATTGCTGGAGCGTTGTTATGTTCCAAATTCAAAAAGCGCTCCTGCAATGGGTTTGATTTTCTTTGTCCGTAAATTCGATACTTCGCGTGTTTTGTTTTCGAAAATAATGACAATATTTCCATGCATGTTTTAGTAAAAGATATTAAATATGTTTCGTGACTTGATAAAGGAATTATATTAAAATTAAAAAAGATTTTTATGTGAAAACTTTTGAATAGTAGGTACGTAGTTGAGAATAAAGTATGTGTGTAGTGTTGGTTTATCAAACGGGCAGAAAGTTGTTCTAAAATTAAACTATTCCTTTTATTTTAGAACTACTACCAATTAAGTTACAAAGCAGTTGCCAGGGAACGTTTCCAGTATCTGCCAATACCTGTCTACTTAATTTTAGGTCCAAACACACTTACATTTGACAATCTATAGGCAGACATGTGATGCTCCGTTTGAGTTTGGTTCACTGTAATTAGTCAAAGCTAGCACCATATGGACTAATACATACTATACTGGACACAGTGGCCACTCACACGCACTCAGTGGCTTTCATAAATAATGTATTCAACTACGATAGGAATTATAAGCATCTTTATCGACTTCGACAGTAATGGTGGCCTAGTGGTAATGGCCGCGACTTACAAAGATGTAGATCGTGGGTTCAAACCCAGGCAGGGGTCTCAAAACGGTGAAGGAAAACATCGCGAGGAAACCGGTATGTTATAAAACCAAACTAGCCATGTGACATCCATCTACCCGCACTGGGCCCGCGTGGTGGTTTACGCTCCATTCCCTCTCACAGAGAGGAGGCCTGTGTCCCAGCAGTGGGCACATTAAAAGATTAATGAAAGAGAAGAAGAAAAACATTCCCAATAGATTGTAACACATTTTTTTTAAATCTATATCTAAACAACTAATTTTAACAAAGCAGCGTTTTGGTAAATATTTATTATTTATTTAATTAATTTGAAGTAAATGACTGCAAAGGTATAAAAAGCTATAATTTTATAATAGCGATTAAAAAAAAAAATTACTGCAACGGTGTTGGATCTCACTATGCAACTGTATATTTTCTAAAATGAAAAGCTTAGTTATTATAAACCTTATCAACTTGATGTTAAAAGTGCATCAGTTTTTTACGACTTGACGGAACATAGTGCTAGTGAGCATAAGAATAAAAAGCAAATTTTTGTTGTATGTCATATGTACACAAAAAACATTTCCCAGAAGTTTTTTTTATTATAATATTATTTTAATACACGAAAAGTTGAGATAACCCTAACGACCAACCAAATAAATAACCTATTATTAGCAATTTATAGTGATTTGTGGCTGAATTATAGTCAAAAATATGTAATTAGGCATCATAGTTATGACGAAGAAAATGAAGCAGCTTTTGATATTTTTTATCGGAATAAGTTACAAAATGTAAATGTATATATAATATAATTATATCCTTATTCCTTCACTCTCAGAATCAAAACAGTAATATCACTAGCCCTACTCAAACACCCTTCGCCCGCATCGATAAACATGGCCGACACTCAAGCACGTCCATCATGTAACACATTATCCCTTAACCAAAAGGCCTATTGCTGACGTCGTCATTCGGAGGCCTCAATCAAAACCTCACTAAGAAGTGACGCGTAGCACAGCGAAGGGTTCCGTAGGTACCAATATTTACGCATGCAGTTTTGATTTTATCGAAGGCAGAATACGTAAGTACTGACCAACAACTGGTACGATAATTCTATACCTCTTTTGTTGTAAAAAAAGTTTGCATTTAGTGCCGGTGGGTTCGAGACACACGGGGCTGGTCGATGTGGCGACGCTTGGGGGAGGCCTATGTTCAGCAATGGATTTGCCTTTTAGCTGAAATGGTGATGACAACCTACTGATCTTTAAGTCATAAGTGAATAGGTTAGATAGGATAGATGGACCGTTGTACGTGCAGGCCTCCTCTCTGTGAGAGGCCGTAATCCACCACGCGGGCCCAGTGTATAATGGTGGATGTCACATGTCTTCGAATTTTAATATATGCCGGTTTCCTCACGATGTTTTCCTTCGCCGTCTTTGAGAGCAATGGTGATTTAATAATTTACACAAAGTAAAGCGCCTGCCTGGGTTCGAATTCACGACCTACAACTTGTAAGTCGCGGCCGTATCGAATCATCAACTTTCGAAAACAAGTAGGGAACCCATTACCACTGGGCCACCACTGCTCTCAAGCGAATATTTTACTTCTAGGCAAGCGTGCTTCACCATCATCGCTTACCAACAGGTGAGATGGCGGTAAAGCGCGAACCTATAACTGAAGTTTTTGCATTTTGTCTACGGAATCCTAAAAAGGCCTTAGAAACGAAGACCAATCAGCGAATAGCACGTGGCCTCTCACGCGTTAAATTGGTTGTCTTATTTAACGATGCCACCTTTTATTGCTCCCCGATTGTAAATGTAATGTCTTTCAAGATTTCTACCCCTATTTCTATGTCCTCAATTGGGGCTGGGGTTAGAAAGTATTTAGGAAGCAATAAAAGTGTGAAGGAGTAACAGTTTATTTTCTGTTTGCGAAACCGAAGGTTGACGTGAAATGCGGGCGAGCAAAGCTTTCAAGTGCTTACACGTGTTCTTAAAGGTGACAATCGTTAGTCACGTTTTAATAAAATTATTAAGTCGGCATTTGCTTTAAAGGGTTGTTATTTCGCAAGATTATTAGGTAGGTATTTGAAGGGGGAGTGCTTCATTTAAATTCGTCTGGCATTTTCAGCCAGTACCTACGGATGCTTTCTTGTAACGGTTTGACTTTACTAACAATTCTTAAGGAATTATATTCTTAAGGCAAACCATTTAAGTACTATTTAATGAAAAAAAACAGAGGCTAAATTAAATAGCATTTTGCACAGTCAACTCGTTTTTCCTTCTCTAATAGTTTACTTATTTTTAGATCGATCTGAATTAATGGAAATCGTACGCCTGGATCATTCGCCGGTCATCATGACAGATTTCCATGCCATTGGACTATGCCGGTGAGGAAAGTGGTATACTCTACACTTGTGTATGTACACAAGTGTGCATTATAATATTATCCGCATAATAGGATAGTCGCCACCGAAATTGGTAGACAATCAACATTACTGAAGTTAGTCAGAAGGACTATTATAATGGACTTTACATAAATATTTATGTTTGTAATTTCCTAGGCACTTAGAGATTAGCTATCGACTATTTTCTCGCTGAAGAAACGCACAAACGATATAAGATCCCGTGTTAATAAATGAGACACATATATATTAACTAGTTGATGGCTGGTTGTTCATACTGCCGGCGAGTACTCTCTCACCACAAGTTTGTCGCAGCGACAAGAGCTATCAAAGTTTTTCTTGCTCAGTGATGCTTGTTCAATGATGCTCTCTTGCTCGCTTGGAGGTCAGAAATCACGCCGAGAGACTAACCAGCGTTAATTTCTACCTACAGTGCGGCTGGCCGCCCAGAGCGAGTGGTGCAAGTGATCGCCCATCGCAAAAGAACACTCGCTGCTCGCCTATCGTATTTAGTTTCTAGCTTTACTCGCTACTCACTGGTCTTCGTCATGGGACAAGTGCCCACCAAGTGTTTCTCAGCTGCTCTTACCAATCTTTTCGACTGTTAATATTCCCTTTCCAACAAGCACTCATTTCAGTTTGAGACTCTTTCACAAAGAGGCGCTAACTCATCTCAAACAACTCGAAACTACTCTGAAGTTGCTTGTATTCGTAGTTTCGTGTCGCAACCTAGCAACACAAGAAAAATGGAAAAGCTTGCTTACGTAACTTTAGTGTTGTTTGTCAGAATTTTGTACGAAATGGTAATTACATTCTGATATTGGTGTAATAATGTGAACTTGGATATATTCTCATTTTACTAAAACTCAACCGAATTAAATTTTTAAAAGACAACACTTCTCAAATATTATAGGCAGACATACAGCAATTTTGGTATTTTCAATAACATTGCAAGCATCCGCACTCAGAAAATATCATTTGGTGAAGTGGAACTGATCAAGAAGATCAAAGATGACCACTGGAACGCCTTAATAAATATGTCATGGATATAAGATATCTCGAATCAATATGCGACTACAATATAAACGAGAATATCTAAATCTACGTGGGGTCTGTCTTTCTTGACTTTAAGGACTATCTATGGGGCTACTTACTTGGGTTGTATCTGCTATGGGGCGCCTGTTTGGGCTGATAGGGCCACAATAGGGGCGGTACGACGTAAATTACTTCAGAGTCAGCGTTTGGCTTTGATATTCTTATGCAAAGCATACAGGACGGTTAGTACTGAGGCCTTACCGGTACTTGCTGGCGTACTTCCGGTCGACCTTGAAGTGCAGCGACGTGCTGCAATGTACTATTCCGCAAAAGAGACCATGGACGCGGACTTTTTAACGCGGAGTGACCGTGCCAAAATCTCTAGATTATTTAAGCCACATATTGACGTCTGGGAGGAACTTTTATCCGAATGGCAATGTAGGTGGGATAATTCCATCAAGGGCCGACACCTCCACCAATTCTTTCCATCCGTTCGCGTGCGGCTAGCCAGGACGTGGCTGAAGGTGGATCACTGTGTTGCCCAATTTCTCACAGGGCATGGTAACTTTAAAAGTAAATTATTTTCCTTCAAGCTTGTTGCCTCGCCATTATGTCAGTGTTCTACATCTGACTGTGAATATGTACAATCTGCACATCATATCTTATGGGAGTGTATTCTTTGGCAGAATGAACGCAATACTATGTTGAATAATGTACAGGCTGTATCAGGAGCTGTTTACTATACGGACCTTGTGGAAACTAGAACAAATTTCCGTGCGTTCAAGCGCTTTTGCCATACCTATTATTGGAATAAAAAAAAACAGCTCACAATGTTAGGACCCATTAATATTAATGCTAATTTTTATCCGTGGTGCTAGGCAACTGGGCTTATCCCAGTTGTAAACGACCCTTTGTGCCTATTGGTCTTGTTTGTTCTGTCTCCTGCTTGATATGGAGGAAAGTGGAAATTTGTATTTTTCTTACTCCTCCATTTTCTTTTCTGATTAATTTCGTTGCGGGATCCAAGACAGTTAAATTCATTCTCCGGAACTTCGTCGAGCTTCATTGCCTTGGCGCTTTTCTGGTGGTCGCCACTGTTGATTCTGGCTTTCAGGAGTTGCAGTGGTTTGGGAATAGTGCGGTGGGATTGTCCCAAATTAAAAAGCGACTACAATGAAGCAAATATATATAAATAAATGGTATCTACTGATGAAAATGGTACCATCGAACTGATCTGATGATGAAGCCGGAAGGTAGACACTGGAACTCTGTAATAAAAAAAGGTATCCCAGTAGTGTTTGGGCTTATTGGAATCGAAATGAGATGTACTCTGGCTATAAATGAGTTTCATGGTTATAGTAAAATAAAAAAATAAAAAAAATGAGGTACCAGAACTAAAAAAAGTGAAATAAAAATCTAGGTACAACAGACACCGATTTCGGCAAACAAAGTTATTATTCGCTTTGTAGTGTTTAGCTTCGGAAGTCGGTTTAATTTTTTTGTTATAAAGATTTTTACTAACTTTGAAGTTTAAATGGCTTTGATTAAAAATTTAACATTAGTAAGCAGTTTTCTTGTGGTCAATCGAGCAATGTTTAATTGGATTTTGCCATGAGAAATTTCTCCCTAGCTAACCGAAGTCTAGATTTGAGCGCGGTTGGTGGCATTTTATTGTTTCATGAACAGGCCAACGGGATGTTAAGTATGTATGTATAGTTTTTCTGGGCAGTATATTATAGTTATTCTAGGTAGTCTAAAATAACCTTTCTAGGCAGTCTAGTATATCGATCTTTCGACCTGCTGAATGGTTATTTTTACCTACGAGGACATCATCTATTTTCGTATATATTTTCCTTTTCGAACGACTTAGGGGAAAAACAAACGGTTAAACTGATATTAAGTACATCAAATAATTAATGTTTGTAAATAAAATATTCAGTGTCGGAAACTCTATTTTAAATTACAGTAGGTGAATAATATTATGACTTGAATAAATTACCGTCGTTTTTCATAATTTATTAAACCCTAGTATTTCGTTTTAACATTAAATAAATCTATATCTATACTAATATTATAAAGAGGAAAGATTTGTATTTTTGTATTTTTGTATGTAACGAATAAACTTAAAAACTACTGGACCGAT
The DNA here is from genome assembly GCA_964057195.1 of Orthosia cruda. Lineage (NCBI taxonomy): Eukaryota > Metazoa > Arthropoda > Insecta > Lepidoptera > Noctuidae > Orthosia > Orthosia cruda. The sequence goes on from OZ059834.1 coordinate 9,761,681, forward strand.
TTCAAAAATTCTTTTATCGCTGGGAAGCTACACTATCCCCGGGAGACATAGGCTCTCACCTTTTTTTCCCTGTATTCCCACGGGAACGGGAACTACGTGGGTGAAACCGCGAGCTGTCCACTAGTATGTAATAATTATAGAAATTAGCTCATGCTCATTTCATTATTGAAATTGTTTGTAGTAAAAGATAATAGGTCCTACACCTTGAAAATTAACAAAATATTTTACCTTCGAACTTTATGATTAATTCATAAGTTGTTGGTTCCCCAATTCCCTTTCACCTTGATAAAATGCTGTGGTCCACCAGAAAAAACAATTTCATTTAAAATCTAGAATTTTTTTAAACTTTAAAACATTTTAAGTTAAGTTTAATTCGTTTTAAAATTAGTTTGTTTAAATTTTGGACTGGTATTTCATTTTCATTGTGTTTGAAGTTTATACAAACAAGGCAAAATAATTAAGTAAATTTTGTAGATATAAGCGTAGTTAAATAAAATTGAAACAATAAAGTTCTTGATCTATGTTAAATTAAATTAACTTTCGTTTTTATTAAACTGGCTTTTGTTAAAATTACTTTTAAGTAGTTCTTTCTCACCCCACCGCGTGTATTTTTTTTAAATCTCGGTTACGTAACTACCACAGGGATTATACTAGTATCTTGTGCCTTCATTGTTCGTGGCGTGATTAATTTACAAATATCCAATCATACCCGGACACTTTCACATTTTAGTATTATTTCTAGGGAATAGGATAGAATTTGTAGGACGCAGTTAGATTTTATTTTTGTATAATAAAACACGTTCAGATCTACCCGAAGCATATTTTCCCATTTTTTTAATTGGCTCGTTTTTTTAAATTTGAAACTTATGAAATGAATCATCCCTCATCAATTTTAAATTGATGTGGGATTTAATTGATCTTTCAGATACAGACTTCGGATACAAATGATACGTAATAACGGCAAACAATTAAAATACATAGGAATTTCAAACAAAGGGGTATCATCATCCACTGCCCAAAACACTTAACCGCTAATGAATCATGCAACGTATTATGTATCATGTAAAATTACACTCATTTTATATTCAATAGGTTTAATGAAATTCACAGTGACAGAATGATGACATGACATAATCCAAAAACGAAGTAAATATATAACAAAGAAGGCCACATACATAGCACCTCCGTCCCAAATCGTCTAGTTGTCACGTTGTTTCAGGTTTACTGATGCTATCTTGGTATTAGGGTACCCAGCATCTGATCAACATGTCTTTTGCAAATCTGACCAGAATCAGTTTCTATTTGATAATGCAATCGGCCTAATATCCTCAAAACGGTTCCGAATTCCCATTTAATTTGGTCGTTTGTGTAACTACGTATTTGCACTCTCTGCCCAACAGTAAATGAGCGTACCGTTGCGTCATCAGTTGGCGGACGTGTTTCATGCCTCGTCCTCGCCTTGAAGTGAACACTTAGGGTGTTTCTTATTTCCCTGCCAAACATGAGCTCATATGGACTTTTATTTTTGCTGCTGCTCGGCGTCCTCCGTAGGCGTTCCTTAATACCCAACAGTTTGTCCTGTAAAGTGCCTGGCTCTGCACTGATGCTATGTATTGCTTTTTTAATTGTTTGAACGTATCGCTCCGCCTGTCCGTTCGTGGCCGGATGGTAAGGGGCTGTGGTTTTGTGAACAACCCCGCTTTCTCTGAGGAATGATTCAAATTCATTTGAAACCAATTGCCGACCGTTGTCTGATACTAAAGTAAGCGGGAATCCAAATGTCACGAAAAGCTCTTTCAGTTGGCGGATACACCATGAGCTTGTGGTTGTTTTCGTTTCTATAATTTCCACCCATTTTGTAAAAGCATCCACTATTATAAATAAGGAATAACCCTTAATCGGCCCAGCAAAATCCACATGGATCCTTTGCCATGGCCCTGATGGTAAGTCCCAATGATGAAGAACTGCGCCTGCAGGTTCATTTTGCTTTAATCGACATTCTCGACAGCTTTTAACTATGTTTTCTATGTCTTGATCCAAATTTCTCCAGAATACGTATCCACGTGCCAGTAATTTCATTTTTACTATTCCAAGATGTCCTGTGTGTAGTTCTTCTAAAACCTGTTGTCTCAGGCTTGCCGGAATCATCACTCGTGTTCCTTTTATAATGCATCCGTCTTGTATGGTCAATTCGTTGTCATTGTAACTGTATCTTCTCACTGAGTTACCGTTTTTCAAAGCTTCCAATAAACGGTTATATTCATCATCGAGTTGGGTCTTTTCGGCGATTTTTATACGGTCGATGGCAATTGTGTTCATCTGATTTAATTGAAATGCGCAATGTACGTCAATTAGGTTATTTGCTACTGTTTCTACTGGAAATCTTGATAGATAATCTGCATTGCTATGATCATCCGATGTTCTGTATTCTATAGTGTAGTTAAAACCAGATAGGAAATTTGCATAGTGAAAGAGCCTCATTGTGCTCATAGCCGGTAAAGTTTTGTGTGGATTGAAGATTGTAGTTAATGGTTTATGGTCTGTAATAAGTATGAATTTTCTTCCATAGCAGTAGTGAAAAAATTTCTTTAATCCCCAAAATAAGGACGTCGCTTCTTTGTCTATCTGACTGTACTTTTTTTCACTACTCGTCAATGAACGTGATGCAAAAGCAATAGGTCGATCAGATCCGTCTGATAATCGATGCGATAGAACTGCTCCAAGTCCAAAAGGTGAAGCATCTGTAGCGAGAACCAAAGGTTTCTCAGGGTCAAAATGCATTAAAACTCTCTCACTGAGGATTTCCTGTTTAATTTTCTTGAAACTTTCATCACATTTGTGCGTCCATTCGTATTTAATGTCCTTCTTGAGTAGGTTATTAAGAGAGCTTGATATTGAAGCTAAATTTGGTATGAACTTATTGTAATAATAAGCCATTCCTAGAAATGTCCGCAGTTCGTTGATGTTGCTGGGGCGTTTTGTATCTAGAATAGCGTTTACCTTGTTTCTATTTTTGTGAAGTCCATTTTTATCAATGGTGTGACCCAAATATTCGATTCTTTCTTGAAAAAAATGACATTTGTCCTTATTGAGTCTCAAATTTTTTTCTTGTAATTTTTGTAATACCAAGCGTAGTCTCGTAAGAAGTTGTTCTTCTGAATGTCCTTGTATTATTATATCATCGAAAAAACATTTTACTCCAGCTATTCCTTGAAGCAAACGATCCATAAACTTTTGCCATAGATTCGGGGCAACCTTGACGCCAAACATAAGTCTATTTACTTTAAATGTTCCCTTGTGTGTGCTTAATGTTTGCATCATAGCGCTCTCCTCGTCCATCATCATGTTTAGGTAAGCTTGACTGATATCAAGTGTGCAAAATATTTGACCTCCGTTCATCTCTACCAGAATGTCCTCTATGATCGGAATAGGGTATTGTTCATCCCGTATCACTTTATTAAAGGTGACTTTGTAATCCGCACATAAGCGTATACTGCCATTTGGTTTGACAATAGGAACCACTGGTGTTCCCCACTCAGAGCTATCAACTTTTGTAATTACCCCTTGTTCGCAGAGTCGTACTATTTCATTGTCAACTTTATTTTTAAGAGCATATGGTATACGTCTAGGCTTAACAAAAATTGGTGATACCTCTTCCCTTAGGGTCAAATGTGCTTTGTAATCAGGTATGCACCCAAGGGAGCCATCAAATACCTTCGAGTATTCAGAAAGTAGCTTATCCAGTTCTGGATGTTCTTTAGCATTAACTATGTTTATATTTGCCAGATCCAAGTTGATTGCTCGTATCCATGCCCGACCGAAGATAGGGTCAACGTCTTGTTTGATAATGTATAATTTTCCCTCAAGTGTTTGGTCATTGTATTTACACGTAACGAATGCCACTCCGAGTGGTGCGAAGATTTCTCCTGTATATGTTCTCATCGTGATGTTTGTTTTGTAGATCTTGCATCCAGTGTTCAATTTTTTAAAATCTTTGTGAGAGATAGATGACAGAGCAGCACCTGTATCTACTTCCATTTTCAGTTTCGAGTCATTGATGCGTACATTTATCAGAAATTTGTCTGTGTTGTTGGATCCTATTAAATTCACATCCCATGGGGTGGTGTCATCGACTATATTTGAGGAGTTGTGCGTAATGTCCGTGTCCTGCAGCTCCACATGCTCAGGCTCCAGTTGGTTGAGTGTTGGTTGTAAGCAGACGCGAGCAAGGTGACCAACTCTCTTGCATTTGCTGCACGTATCCTTAATGTTGCGACACCTGTCTGCTCGATGGTCTTTGCTGCCACAACGAAAACACTTGCCTCGTAAGTCTCTAATGGTAAGAGGTTTATTCTCTTGCTTTGGACTGCGGTTTTTGAGGTCAGCTTGAACAGTTTTCATATTATGTAGTAAACCTTGGTTTGAGGAGTGAACTGCTGGTGACATATAGGTGCTGTCAGATTTTGCTAGTTCTATCGTGGTTGCTTTATTAATTAAGTCAGAAAAATCAGTCACCATTGTTTCCTGTAGTATTTTGGTTCGAATATCGGTGTCATTTAATCCTCTTATAAATTGTAAGGTAAGAAAATTATCACAGATCGACTTCTTACAATTATTACACGTGAACTCGCAATCTTGGGCTAAATGTTTCAACTCTGATGAGTATGACATGACTGTCTCGTCAGGGCCTTGAAGTCGCGAAATAAATTTATGTTGACTAGCCCAAATGCTCGGTTTTGGATCTATATAGTGTTGTAATATTTGAACCAACCTGCCGAATTCTAGTTCACAAGGATCGTTCGGTGCGTACAAGTCGTAAGCTTTCTGGTGTAATTCTGGTGGTAATAAACTAAGCAGCGTGAGGGTCTGGATTTGTGGATTGTGACAATTACTTAGCTTCATATAAGTTTTTAATCTCTGAACAAAGTTATTGAAACTTTCTCGTTCCTGAAACGGTTGAAAATTAATTCTTGGTGTAGTTTCCGGTGTGCTTTCACGTGAAGCCGTGACGTAAGTCGACGGTGCTGTCGGTGGTGTAGGGCGTAAGCCATGCAGCTTAAGCTTTAATTGTAATATGTGCTCTTCTGTAGAATGTCGCTGCTCAATTTCTGCTTCACCGTCACATGTATGCAATTCGATTTCGTTTTGTAGTTTTTCAAATTTTTGTTCGTAATTTGTTAGAATTGTCAGACGTGAACTTACTTCGTAATCCGAAGGATTTTGTAATTGTTCCAGTGTACTTTCGAACTTGGTAAGCTGGCCGCGTATAGTTGCGCGCAGGCGAGTAAGTCGCGCCAGTTCTGCCTCCATCGTCGCCAATATTATGTATCATGTAAAATTACACTCATTTTATATTCAATAAGTTTAATGAAATTCACAGTGATGACATGACATAATCCAAAAACGAAGTAAATATATAACAAAGAAGGCCACATACATAGCACAACGGTTTGACATTCGATGTACGCAACGAATATTTTCAATTAACTACTAAAGCCCACAAAACTGGCTTCATCATCAGTCTTTTAATGTTCCCACTGCTTATATTTACATACCGTTAGAATGTTATTGTTCACATAAAATACGATTTAAATAATCATTTCTATTAGTTCTCCTTGTAGTTACTCTAGTATACTTTGGCTACTTTCCCCAGAGACAACCAGATAACCTGGAAAAATTGGTTGCAGTAGGAAAAGTGAACAGCAAATGACCACAGGACTCACGGTACCACCACCCTGATAAAAGCCGAAGAAAGAGTGGCTTAGAAGCAGCTCATTAGTGAATCCTTCAAAGCTTTCCAAGACGGGCACGACTTTCGGTAATGAATACAACAAATAAGAAGAGAGAGAGCAGTGGTGGTCTAGTGGTATCGGCCGCGACTTACAAGTTGTACTTCGTGAGTTCGAACCCAGGCGCTTTACTTTGTGTAAATTATTGTATCACCACTGCTCTCAAAACGGTGAAGGAAACATCGTAAGAAAACCGGCATGTACTAGAACCAAAAAATTCAAAGACATGTGACATCCACCAAACCGCACTGGGTCCACGTGGTGGATTACGGCCCATTCCCTCTCACACAGAGAGGAGGCCTGTATACCAGCAGTGGGAACATTAAAAAGGCTGATGATGTTGATGATGAAATAAGAAGAGATCTGGTAAGTAGTAAGCACGGTCGAGATCTGTACCTCAGAAGCACGTTAAGTCCAGTCCCAGCTGTTATTGGTAGATCTTTGATCTTTCGTTACGGGTTATCAGTCTTGCCAAGGGATATCGTATTCCTCAGCCACTAAGTTACGGAGGTCATATAAGTAGGCTGTTATTTAATAAACTATTTTTGGCTTCTTTGTTTCTATAGGCAATGTTTCCTTTATTTCTTTCTTATATTAGCTTTGGTAGATTTCCTTTGGTAAGTCTTCCGCGACATATAACTCCTTCACCTTCCCCGCCACGCTATTACTGACTCCCTTTTCTTTCATATCACTCCTCCCACCCTAGCTAAGTTACAAAAGTTTCGTATCGAATCGTTTTTTACTAGCGTTATCCATTGTAGATTATCAACTTGGCTACAGGTGCTCACACAGTCCATCAATTTTTTCTTTGGCCGTCCCCTCCCTCTTTATCATAACTCTTTTAGTAACATGCGTTTCATCCCTCCTCATCACATGAACATACCAGGACAAACGGTTTTCTTTCAACTTTTCTGTCGCTGGCGGCACTTCCATACTTCATTACTTCTTCTAATATACTAATTTCTTAAATACGGTAAGTTTTCCCACCGCTTCGATCCCGACTTTTTTCTTTACCGGGACAAAAATTAGCCAATGCCAGTAAGCATCAGTGTACTTAAGTTTGGCAATTCTCCGGACTATGTCGGTTGGTTGCGGATTTCTACATTTCTGATCCCATCACGCAAGGAAACTCCGTGCAAAGCCCTACTCCATTGCCCTTTGGGTTATTGTAAGTTGGCGAACCAAATTTCGCCTTTGCGTCAATACTCACGGAGATTAATTTTTACAAACATACAAATAAACAAACAAAATTGTTTATAATATACATTTACACAAACATAACAGTATTTGTTTCGCGCAAATGCTTTTCACACAGACAAAAGCCATATTCACACGGGGTGAAGCTCATTGGCAGTGTAACGCAATTGGGGTGCTGTTCAAATGAAGCTATCATACAGCCTACACTCTCATTTGGCTCCCCGAGTGTGAACTCGGCTTAATTGAAACTGTCTATTTTAGGCTTCACAGTGTTGGTAAATAGGTCCTTACTGTTGATTTTATATTGCTTATATATTTGTATGTGTTTCTGACAGGGTCATTGACTGAGGTAGGTCGTGACTTTGTGTAGAAAAGCTATTAAAATACTTTCAAACATACATAGCCTTTGAAATGATTGAACTGCCGTTTATCGATTTATTAGTATATAAAAGCTTTAGTTTATGTTTAATGATATTTATTGCCTATAAGAACTACTAAATAACAGTTCAATTACAATGAGATACAGAGTTCCTTCTAAATAATACATACACAATAATAATATAATATTTGCCTCTGGGGCGTTGGTGACGTCATGCATCTTTTTTGAGTTTACTGTTACTTAATATAATTTGTTAATATTAGCACACCTCTTTATATCCTCCCATAAATCATTGAACAACTGAACTCCCTCCATTAATAATGTTTTTTACTTGATTTTACACCAGATACCACAAAATAAAAAGGAAATTTAAAAACTTATAACGGACGGCCTTATCGCTTTTAGGGTTTCAAACCGAAAGGGTGCCAATTGGACTCTTACTAAATCCAAGCCGTCTATTTCTGCCTTTCCATTCGTCTGTCTGTTACACGGTAGTATTATTACGTTATGTCAATACTAGCTTCTGCCAGCGGCTTATTCCCGGGATAAAAGATATTCTATGTGCTATTCCAGACTGTAATCTATCTCTATGCCAAATTTCATACAGATCCGTTCAGCCGTTTTAGCATAAGTCATAAGTCATAAAGTCATAAGTAATTTATTTCATAACAATATATACATTGTGTCGAAATTTGTAATACATAGCAATTTAAAAACACCACAAATATATCATTACAATAACTTTCAATAATAATAATTCGCAATAATTTAACAGTAGAATTAAAATGTCAGAGTTAAAGATTAAATAATAAAATAGATTCAAGTTTTTTAAGCTGACATGGTCACAACACATTCATTAGAATCAATATTTAGATCATGATCATGAGATCGCGATCATGGCGCTTGTAACGGTGCCGAAATATCGAGCCCTCAACCAAAGTCAAAATATACACCGGTAAATATCCGGAAACAAATACTAACTCCAAAACAGAAACAGGAAATAAAAAAAATAAAATGTAAAAATCATCAGGTAGTGGTTAACAAATAATGATAATCCGAAACAAAAAATACAAGTCAATTAAAAATTCAATGAAAAAGATAAAAATATAAAAAGTTCAATAATATGTCACAAGTTCTAAAATAATAACCATGTTATATCAATTTTAGTCAATTAAAAATTCAATGTCAAAGAAAAAAATTAAAAATGTCAAAATATGTCACAAATACCATTACAATTTTAAAATAATAATCCATACAATAATAATTCTAGCCAAATTAAAATTCAATGTTAAAGATAAAATTATAAAAAGTTCAATAATATGTCACAAATTCCAATTAATTATCCATCATCATCATCATCATCATTTCAGCCGAAAGACGTCCACTGCTGGACATAGGCCTCCCCCAGGCGTCGCCACATTGACTGATCCCGTGCGTCTCGCATCCAGCGCCTTCCCGCAACCTTAACCAGGTCATCAGTCCACCTAGTGGGAGGCCTTCCAACGTATCGTCTTCCGGTTCGCGGTCGCCATTCCAGAACCTTTCGGCCCCATCGGCCATCCGTTCTGCGAGCAATGTGCCCTGCCCACTGCCACTTAAGTTTGGCAATTCTTCGGGCTATGTCGGTAACTTTGGTTCTCCTGCGGATATCATCATTCCTGACGTGATCACGCAAGGAAATTCCGAGCATAGCCCTCTCCATTGCCCTTTGGGTGACTTTGAGCTTTCTGATAAGGCCCATTGTGAGCGACCACGTCTCGGTCCCATAGGTGATCACTGGCAACACACACTGGTCATAGACTTTTGTCTTGAGACACTGCGGTAAATTGGACGAGAAGATACCACGCAACTTCCCGAACGCCGCCCAGCCGAGTCGGATTCGACGGTGGACCTCTTTCTCGAAATTGGACCTACCCAACTGGACCGTTTGTCCCAGGTAGACATAATCGTCTACAACTTTATTAATTATCCATGTTATATCAATTCTAGTCAATTAAAAATTCAATGTCAAAGAAAAAAATAAAAATGTCAAAATATGTCACAAATACCATTACAATTTTAAAATAATAATCCATACAGTAATAATTCTAGCCAAATTAAAATTCAATGTTAAAGATAAAATTATAAAAAGTTCAATAATATGTCACAAATTCCAATTAATTATCCATGTTATATCAATTCGAGTCAATTAAAAAACAAAAACAATGTCCAAGAAAAATTATAAAATGTCACAATATGTTCACAAATACCATTACAATTTTAAAATAACCATATAAAAATAATTATAATCCTATAGTGGTTGTCATTTGTCATCCAGGAACTCATCGACACTGTAGTAGCCCTTCCTCAATAAATATGTTTTGAGTTTGTTTTTAAATAAGTTAGCGCTATTTATCCGTTTAAATTCTAAGGGTAACTTGTTGAATAGAAAAACTGATTGGTATCTGGGACTGTGAAGGACCACGTTTAATTTTGGTTGTATTGTGTAAGGCAGGTCTTTCCGTCGAGTTTTATATCTAGCTCGTCTTTGCTCATACGTATCGAAATTGTGCAAATTCTTGTGAAAATTGGTAAGCAATACTAGAATATAGAGGCATGGCACCGTCAAAATTTTAAGTCTGCTAAAATAGTCCCTGCACGATTCTATTTGTCTCAAGCGGAGCATAGTCCTTAAGGCTCGTTTCTGAATGACAAACGCTGAGTGGACGTTGTACCTGTAACTATTGCCCCAAAACTCAATACTATATCTGAGTTTAGACTCAACCAGAGCAAAGTACACCATCCTAAGCTGGGCCAAAGTTAGTTCGTCCCTCAGGCTTCTGATTGCATAGCATGCGGAGCTTATAGCTTTTGTTACAGACAATGTCTCAGCCTTCCAGCTTAGCATCGAATCAATGTCCACTTCAACTCTGTTACCACAAGACAAAACCTCAAGGCCAGCATTTTTTCGAACGTTTGACTTGAATAACACACACTTAGTTTTATTAACATTCAGTTTTAAATTATTTGTGCCAAACCAGTGTTCAAAAGCTTTAAACATGTTATTAATTTTTAATTCTAAATTATTCATGTTATCTGCAGACACAATTGCATTAGTGTCGTCTGCAAAAATAATAAGACTCGTGTCCGCTATACGCTTTTTCATATACTCAATTAGATCATTCAGAAATATAATGAAAAAGATTGGCCCCAAAACTGATCCCTGAGGGACGCCACGAGATAATGTCATTAGATTCGAGTTAAATATCTTCTCTTCTCCATCCACTACCGACTTTATCTCTATGAATTGACGTCTGTTGTGTAGATAAGATCTAAATAGCTTTAGGACATTCTCCCGTATGATTGAGTAACAAACATACATCCATCCAAACTTTCGCATTTATAATATTAGAATGATTAGGTATTTCCGCTAGTATTTTAAGAAGAATCTTCAAAAGAAAATCACAATTATCATCATCATCATCATTTCAGCCAAAAGACGTTCACTGCAGGACACGTTTCTCAAACGTCGCCATATCGATCGGTCCTCCAACACAAAATGTGGGACTAAACCAATTAATTGTGTAAATAAATTACAAATACGTATGAGTAAAGGAACATTAATTAAGACCTGCTATTTCAGACTACATACTGATTGCCGGTGAATACTGTTGATTTGACATACTCGTACCTACGTACATTCGCATACGTACGCGAGTTTTGTGAAAGGCTGCATGATTTGATGAACGATAACATGGAAAATGGAAATATCATTACATTTTTCAAAGATATTTTGTGAGGAAAAATGGGGATCGTTTTTTTTTGAATATGTTTAACAGAAATATAATGTAGGTATGTTATTAGGCTTCTACGGTAGGTAAGTAAGTTTTTATTATTTTCAAAAACTACATATCCAAATTGTTTCATTTCTGTAGGTTCTTTTTGCAGCGGTTCACAATGCAGTGAATTATACACACGTCTGTTGTGTATTTACTTTTCATATTTGTACACGTGCATTGGGACCACAGATAACTAAATTACATATATTTACTATTAATCCAATATGGTGGAAAAACTTATCAGAGCTTTTTTACGATTACCAACTCTAGGACTTACCGGTTTCCTTACGGTATTAAGCATTTTAATAGCAGTGATGATGAAATAAATTAATCAAAATAATGCGCCTACCAGGGTTCGAAAGCCTCGTAAGCCGGTAACCGCTGGGTCACAATTTCGTCCACTTGTATGAAAATGTGCCTGCTGTTTTCAACAAATTTTCTCACTTTATTCTGTACAAAAAACTATGTACCGTGTTTTCTTCAGGCGTGTAAAAATAAAACGTTACAAAGTAAACTATAGTCGAGACTATATGGCTTAATGTGAGAACATCCATCACACTGACGTTTATTACTCTAACACTGCCTTTTTAGGGCGGGTAACGACTCTTAGATCTTTTTATATAGCCTTAAAAGGTACAATAGTACTTACGGCGTTGGCTAAGCAAATTTTCGCACCAATTCGCTTATAATACTAAGCATTAACAATTTGTATAGACTGCTGTGTCCGGCATTCTTTCAATATTATAAGCAGTTTATTTTTTACATCAAGTGTTGCTCCAACTGACCATCAATGGCGGACATTATGCACGGTAAAATTAGTATTAACATTATGGTAATGTAATCAAAACAAATAACGCTTCTCATCTCGATTTAAAGAACAATACTAAGAATCCTGTTACTGCAGAAGAAATTCGATGGTAACACCCTACTTACAGGTTACTCCTCCCAGATAAGGTAATGCCCTATTGCCACTTCCATGCTCCCCTCAAACTCCCATTACGTAAAAGCTCCACAATGATCCAATTCCATAATAATCTGATAAAAACGGTTTCATAAACATTTCATTCCAAAGGTACCCTGAAACATAACAGAACTGGCGAAATGTAGCCCATTTTAGATGCACCTCTGCTCAACGCTTCTTGGAATACAGTCGTAACGTTAATTAAGTTCTTTGTAAAAAGATAATAACTTTATTTTACACCAAAAAGTTACACTTTTGGTGTAAAATAAAGTAAATATTTAGTTGTAGTGAAATGTAGGTGTAAGAACTATAGCTATATCTGTAAGGCAGACAGGAATTACAGTCAGACAGTGGAATACAAACGTAATGAAATGTGTTGTGTTATTTTTAAAATTCTTGGCACAGAATTATCTTGGCCAGAGAATTTCATCCACGACTCGTGCTATCGTGCGATCTTATAAAACCTCAATTGTTCTCAAACTCTCCACACATTCACAAATGTGTACACATAAACGCGTGAATTTCTCTCATTTTAGCAGGACTTTAAACTTTGTTGCTTTATAAATGTAACAAGACTTTGTCCTACAGCAAAGCATATTGAAGTACATTATTATTTGTTATTCTTATTAAACAGGGTGTAACGGGAAGGTGTATTTTGTTTTAAAAACTGCTTCTGCCCTTGTATAAGAACAACTTTCTCCAAGGAAGTAATAGGCAAGACCAAACAATATTGGATTTGACGTAGAAAGTTATCGTCTGCTGCAAAATTTGTATGGGAGATACAATTGATTTTGTGAGAATCAACTGAGGCGTTATGGTGACTTCATTGACTCCTTTTCAGGTTTTCAATCATTTCAATCAAGGTACTTAATACGATTCTGAAATTCATTTATTTACTGACAGAAAACGTATAGCCAGATTCGGTTGATCTATATCGTAAAAAAAATCAGAAGAGTCGAAGGTGAGCGCAGAAAAAGGAATTTTGAAAATTTACATCCTAAAGGGGTTAAATACGGGGTGAAGGTTTGTTTTTCGTTGACGGAAAATCCCATGGGGCACACGGTTTGTAAAGAACGGTGAAGACAACCTTAAAAAACATGTTATAGAATTAGATATCGGTATTTGTTTATCTTCAACTAGTATGTTTCAATATTTCAGCGTGTAGCGAAAAGTTTTAGCATACATAATGTAGTTACGCTACGCCAGTCTCCCATGAGGGTAAGCTCAAACTAACTGAAGAACGACACGTCCCACAGTCGATCCCTGCTTGAAGTTTTGTTTGCCCCTTTTTTTCGAGTATCTTCTTTTTTTATTGTTGGGCTGGGGCTTGACCACTATCTCACCTGATGGTAACTGATGGTGTGGCCGACGGTGAAGCACGCTTGCCTAGAAGTAATATATTCACTCTTGACTTAAATACCACTATGTTGTATCGGGAACACAAATCTGGCAGGGCATTCCACTCCTTAGCTACTTACCGACTAGCTTATTCAGAGCGGCCGGAACAAAGAGATCCAATAAAAATTGTTGGTCCCTCGTATCTTGGGGTATCTGAATCACCCCCATGTATGTTCCGCGACTTTTCTTAGTTGTCGAGTTATGATTTGTTATCGGAATTTTTGAGAATTTTCGACCTGACCAACTTATAAATTTCAAAAAAAAAAGTAGAAGACTTTGTCGAGATTTTTTTGCAACTGAATCTTCATGAGTAGTACTTTTATGCATAGAATAATTAGCTTCGTTACTTACGAAATTACGAAAATTTACGTATTTTTTCGCTTTAGACCAACATTTTCATTCAGCCTGTATTTAAATAAAGAACCAAGAATAGTGGTCTAACGAATGCCTTTCAATTTTAATTCTAAAAATTTTCTTTTTTTCGTTAGGCATGCCAAAACTTTTTCGTATATTAAATTACAAGCCATAATGGATGACTCGAGGAAATTCTTACACTTTTTTCTAAATAGCTAATAAAAAAAAAATATATGAAATTATTTAGACAGGTTTTAGAACTGTTATTTGATACATATAATGTATTTTACGAGGTAGACCGAGACGTAACGCACCGGATCAACTCAGAATGGATGAAATGGCGACAGTTCACTGGAATAACTTGTGACCCACGGATGCCCCTCAAGTTAAAGGGAATAATCTGCAATTCCGTGATTAGGTACGATTATAATTGTCATACTGTATGGATCAGAATGTTGGGCTGTGAAAAAGATGGATGAAAAACAAAAAACAGAGATTGCATGTAGCAGAGATGAGAATGTTGAGATGAATGTGCGGCGTGACGAGATTGGTTAAAGGGAGAAATGAGTATATTAGAGGAAGTTTAAAAAAATCCTGGTATGGTCATGTGATGAGGAGGGATGAAACGCATGTTACTAAAACAGTTATGAATATAAATGTGGATGGAAGGAGAGGAAGGCCAAAGAAAAGATGGATGGACTGTGTGAGGAGATATGAAAGAAAATGGAGTCAGTGATAACGTGACGGGGTACAGTACGGTATAGAAGAAGAAAGCGTCTTGCACCGACACCAAGTAACATGGAATAAGGACAGGATGATTTGATATATGTATTTTTAAATGTTTGTTATGATTTGGTGTTTCTTTCTTTTTAAATTAATAGAGAGACAAAAACATTTAATATGTAGTCATGATGTTTTAGATATTCTTACTTCCTGACGACATAATAAAATTTTACTAATTTATTAATTTTACTTTTACTTTGTAGCCTGTGACGCCCAAATTAATGAAATAACATAACAGAACATCATGGCAATTTTCCCCGACAGGCATTAGATGCCTTTATAGTAGGTACATACCCATTTCGCCAGTAATCAAATAGGTAACAGAAACACTAATATCGGTAAATTGGTACCTACTTCATCAATAAGCATTTCACGAACATTATTGTAGTACAAATTAAAGTTATTTAGTTAAAGCTTGTATAATCAACACAAACTTTGAAGACGTAATCTATTCAAATATCTTTGTTATGTTAACTGCTCCGTTAAGAGAGTTTCTTCCACAGAACACAGAATCGCCAGTGCTTAGAGACGCCATCTTACTTCTTACTAATATTATTAATACAAAGGTTGGATGTATAGATGTTCGTTAGTAAATCACGCCAGGAAGGCTAATCAGATCTGAATTAAATTTGGCACAGAGATAGATTGTTATCTGGAAAAGCACATAGACTTAATATTTAAAAAACAGCAATCATCGCGCCATCAAACGCTTTATGTCATAAAAGTCGGAATTACCTATAGAGTAGGTATGGTAATTCCGACTACACAATCGTTTGCTAATCGCTCGCTGTTTGTCAAATGCAATTATTTCTAGAAAAAAACTGCCTAAAGCTCTATAACTTCTGTATTGAAGAGCAATTATTGCGCAAAAATCGCTATCGTTTTGCTCTTGCAAGATTCTTAATAAGCCTGCTGGTGCAATATTCTCTCGGTATAATAAAACACTTTGCACTCTGCAGAAGCCGCGGGCAGAATTTAGATAAGTAGTTACTAATAATAATCATACTTGCGAAAATTTCTATGAGTGCAAGTTTTGACTGACAAAACCATCCAGTAGTCAGAATTGTTGCTGTCCGTAAATTCTATGAGTAATCGACGAAACTCTCTTACACTTGGTTTGTGTGGAATATCGTGACATTTCCGTCTCTAGCAGTGGCAGACGTTTATGTGCTCTGTGGTTGTTTCTCTTTTAGTTTCAAGGCTAGGAATACAGAACTGGACTTATCTATGTTTATACTATGTAAATTAAACGTAAATGTTAAAAGGAATGAAATAATGCTCGAGTTCACTATTAAAATATCTAGTTCCAGAAATGGTCCAACCGTTGCCAGCCATTCTGAGAACTGTGAGAATTGGCAGGTACTGAATGTTTAATTTCTGAAATCTACAACGGTTTTATTTATTTATTTATTATATACTTTACTAGCTGTCCCACGCGGCTTCGCTCCCGTCAACTGGCTACCTACCTACCCATCAACCCTACCTACTCTACATACATGATTGTTGTGTAATTAAACCGTTT
The DNA here is from genome assembly GCA_964057195.1 of Orthosia cruda. Taxonomy (NCBI): domain Eukaryota; kingdom Metazoa; phylum Arthropoda; class Insecta; order Lepidoptera; family Noctuidae; genus Orthosia; species Orthosia cruda. The sequence continues at coordinate 9,777,882 of OZ059834.1, forward strand.
ACGCAGTGCACGCAACGGAAGCTCTCAAAAAGGAATAATTTTGCCCGTTTTTGCAACATTTTTCATTTATGCTCTGCTCCTGTTGGTCGTAGCGTGATGTTATATAGCCTATAACCTTCCTCAATAAATGGACTATCCAACACAAAAAGAATTTTTCAATTCCAACCAGTAGTTCCTGAGATTAGCGCGTTCAAACAAACAAACAAACAAACAAACTCTTCAGCTTTATAATATTACTAGCTGTCCCACGCGGCTTCGCTCTCGTCAATTGGCTACCTACCTACCCATCAACCCTACCTACTCTACATACATGATTGTTGTGTAATTAAACCGTTTACGCAGCGCACGCAACGGAAGCTCTCAATAAGGAATAATTTTGCCCGTTTTTGCAACATTTTTCATTTATGCTCTGCTCCTGTTGGTCGTAGCGTGATGTTATATAGCCTATAACCTTCCTCAATAAATGGACTATCCAACACAAAAAGAATTTTTCAATTCCAACCAGTAGTTTCTGAGATTAGCGCGTTCAAACAAACAAACAAACAAACAAACTCTTCAGCTTTATAATATTAGTATAGATAGTATAGATTGTACACCACTAAAACATACAGGACACATATTTACAAAATCATGTGTACAATGGGCGGTCTTATCGCACGAGGCAATATCTTACAGACAACCACAAGTTTTTACAAGTTCTTAGAAACCTTTGCCGCGGGAATTAGACGTTCTAATAATTGCCTTTCTGGGATGGTATTTAATAGGTAATAATAAGGTATTTAACAGTAGCGTGTGCCTTTTTGCCCCCAAGGCTTTATATATATGGTGTATCCTACAGGAACCGTGCGTTTTTTCCGAGATAATAATCTAATTTATGGCACTTATTTAACTAGTATAATATCAGATTTTAACTAGATTAGCAGTATGCGACATTTAGCATGCGATACATTCGGCCTACATGAGAGTTTTTTTTTCTTTACAGATATGTCACCCCGATGATTTTAAACAAATTACTATAATAAATATTATTATAATAAACTAGCCTACCCGCAACCTCGTACCCATTATAATAGTATGATAAAGGGTTCTGGGCTCATCTGATAATGGTGAGGCCAGAATGCTATTATAAAAACCTACATTAATACTATTGCCAAAAGCTTGACCCCAACACGAACATACTCCGACAGGCACACCCTGTCGGAGTATGTTCGTGTTGGGGTGAAGCTGTACGTCTTCTATAACTCCACAAACTACACAATTGGGAGAATCAACTTTGTGCATCATGAATCCGAAACTATTGAGCCGTATGTGGCTGGAACCGAGTCTCAAAGCCGTCACAACTTTTTGTCTTGTCATCCCTCCCTCACCGAACCAAAACATCCGTGAAAGATATGGCTGAATCGTCCTGTACCAAATGCCTTTAGTTACAGACTTTTTCTCAAAATACTCTAAACAAGAATGAAAACCGAAATATAAAATAGTTATCTCTGTTACGGTAATAAAGATACGGCTCCCGTCTAATCAACTTACCTACAGACATATGATTCGTAGACATCAAGGCACTCCAAACTTGCGGTTAGACGGTAACTATACATCTTAATATAGTTCAACTACTGGTTTTCAAAGACAATAATCTTATTGTTAGATATATCGAAGTGTGACGTCTTTGTTAAGTCAAGCGTAATAGGGTTATAGAGTTGTGAGGTAGAAACTTAACAATGTTAATAATACGTTTAATATTATCTTGAACTGTAATGTTGGAAACTATATTGCTACTATTAATAGGATTGGATGTCGTGTTGCTCGTAGTTAGTAGATTAGTTCAATCTTCAACTAATATAATATTAGATTGTGATGAGGTTTAAGAGCAGCAACCGCGTACCGGAAGACGCAGCATGGGAAGGTATCTCACTAGTTCAACCAATTTTGTGAGGGTCGTGACCGCTAAATGGGAAATGAAAATACCCATCAATGTGACGAAGCTTGAGAGAGTCCTTGTCCAGCAGTGGACGTCTTTTATTTTTTTTCATTTTTTTTTTGGCATTCTCTACTAGTCAACCAAGGGTGGTGGTAGTGAATTTCCTAAGGACTGGTTGTACTGTTTAAAAAACATCGTTGTGAAATTCTAATTCTCTCTCGTGGACATGGTATAAGTCCTAAATATGTAAGAAGGATTCAATGATGTTGTAATAGTAGTTTATGCAACGGTCATATAATAGGTGTTATTAAAACACGAGTGTGGTTGATGTTATTAAAACATGAGTTTATCGTAAGAGGCTTAGCCGAATGTTATAATAATATCACACGAGTGTTTTAATAGTATAGGTACCTAATTAGTACAAACCTACAGTTGAAATAAAACAAAAGTGGAAACGGAAAATTTTGTGGTATGGCGGGCAATTTAGATTTTCATTGCACATGACTGCGCAGCGCGCGCGTCCCCAGACAATGACACTATTTTCTATATTAAGTCAAAAAGCCCATACGCGCCAATAAATTAAAAAGTAAAAGTGCTATTCAAATTTAAAAGTTATTTTATGATGCAGTTACAATAATGTAATAGTAGTAATGTAATGTAGTAATGGTTTCTTTTTAAAATTTAACCTATGCACAAAAAAAAGTCCGTGTTTATACAACATTTTTTTAATTCATATTTGAAACATAAAGTTGTGAGTGTAGATAAAATTAATTAAAGATTCAGCAAGATCATTCATTTATCAGCGTGAAACGTGGGTCATCTTCATCATCATAATCTGCCTAGCCTTCGAATTTAGCCTGTTACGCATTAAATTGTGTTTATTTGAAATCAAAGCTACACCCAGAATATTCCAATTCACCCACAAACAACATACCGAGAAAGCAGAATATCCATATATTCATTGAAACGGATAAACTTAGCACTTTCAACCGGGGACAGACGAAGGTTACGATGTGTTGACCTTTACAAGTTGAATCGTTTTGTTTTATTATTCATTGGACCGAGACAATGTGAAGATGTCACGGTACTTTCAACGAGTATGATTTGAAAATATACGTGATGGTATTCTAAATCTAAGAATCAATCAATTTATGAAAATATCTGTGCTGTTTAGCGAAAAATTAGCAGATTTTTTATTCAAATTATCTATAGAAAGTTTGATACTAGAATTGCTAAATAGTGTCAAGATTATTTTAAACAAGGCTGTATACAACGGTAACAAACACTAAAAACCTTGCAGGGCTGTATTACTATATAACATCATAAACAACAACTTTTCTTCTTTCGATTCGATTTCTTATAACAATCGACTTTGTCAATGTAGATATTTTAATCTATTTATCAAATTGTTATTTTATTTTTCTTAACATTTTTACGTGTGACATCCACCAACCAGCACTGGGCCCGCGTGGTGGATTAAGTGCCATTACCTCTCTCACAGAGAGGATGCCTGTTTCCCAGCAGTGGGAACTTTTTATGGCTGATGATGATGATGTAACATTTTTATTGTTTTAAATCAAATCAAATTTTGCATTTTGCATCCATAATGCACATACATGTGTTAAATATGAATAACAGTAACATTGTATTTATTATTTTGCTATACCAATCATTTGTACACTCGAGAATTAATAATAATTAATGTTACTGAGGATTCAAGTGATGATTACAGTTTATGTGGCAAAGAATCCATCGATTCATCATATTAAAATCGTAAATATTTTAGTATTTTTATTTGCTGTTTTTCTATATTATATATCCAATATTTTTTCATTATTTTGCCTTTACACCTTCACTGCGATATTTACAGCTACGTTAATTCGATTTAACTGAGGATTTTAATTTATCGGAATAACAGAGCGAATAAGCATTTCACTTCACTACTGTAAGCGTCCATGAAGTATTGCATTTTATTGTCTACGTTTGCCTGTTAATAATTATGATTTTTTTTAAGGGTGCATCTCTTAAATGAAAATAACAAGCTGGACAGAGAGTAGTAACTAATATTATGATGAAGATAGTTTGTTTGTAGGTGATCAATTAATTATTTTTCTGTTAGAAAGCTGAGTGTCGTAAGCAATTTTTAGCCCGGAAAACTTACGGCTCCTGTAGGTTAGATCACAGGTGAGAAGCCAAGAGGAAAAGCTAATAATATAATAAATTATTGACCGAATTTATCTTGATAAAGCAAAAGATACGAAAAAGAGGATCAAGGTTTAGTTGAAATGCTTGATTAGATTTCTAATAATATATTGGATCTAATCAAAAGGTACAAAAAGAAATTTGAGAAATTAATTTATAAGATAAAAGGTTAAACTGGATTATTTCGTGCCACTGTAGGGGTTATGAGCGACAATTAGAAGAAATATCTCAATCTATGGGGTACTTAAGAGCATTACAGGGTTTTTAAGGGTTTTGTAGACGAATGAGACACTACATTACAATTTCATTAAGAATGGTATGGCTAAAATTATATTATTTTAAATTAAGACTTGTGTTACCATTTTGTTGTGCAATTTTTTTTTTTTTTTTTTTTTTATTTATTATACTTATGTATATGGTACGCGTCTTCGCATCGTTAAGTACTACTTATACATATTATTGTCAAGGGTTTGGTTTAAGCATAATATATATAAAGATACGTCACTTTCTGTGACCATAAACACTTTTCTTTCTTCTTTACTTGATCCACTGTCGCGTATACACATATATCACACATATCTACGCTTATCCTGTCCTTTGAGAAAGATGGTGTGAAAAACATTTCTTAACGTTTTAAGGCCATGAGGCCGTTCAAAGAGCCATCTTTAATATTGGTTACGACAACTGATACGGGCACGATAGTTAAACCGATGACTAGGGATTACTGACAATCGCTTTATAGCTAAGCTTGTTGTGTGACTTATACATGACATATACCTACCTAGAGGTATAACGTAGTGAACATTATAAAAAAGTTAATCAAAAAAATACGACTGCTTACAAAGCGAACTAAAAAAAATTAAACAAGAAGAAAATCATGCTGTGCAGTCGGAGGATGCATCTGGTTTTGTTCAGCCAGCTTGCGAATTTGTTTAATTCTTTTTAGTTCGCTTTTTAAGCAGTCGGATTTTTTTAATTAACTTTTTTATTTATAACTTTTTAGTTATTTTTTTTGGAGTTAGGTACATTTAAACATGAATTGTTATATATTTTTGTCACAATGTCAATGTCAATCACCTCTTAAAACCCTTTAGTTTGATACCCCACACGATGGGTTTGGAAGAAAAAAATATTGATGCCTCACAATATGGCGCCCAAAACACGCCATTTTTTTATTTTCCAATTTTAATTTAGCCAGACACACTCGCAAGGTTAAGAAGAATCGAATGACGAAAGAATCATCAAAATCGGTCAACGCGTTTGTTCTCTAGAACGCCACATAGGAACATACTTATATACATAGACTGATAAACGCATTACCTTCCTTCGACAGTCGGTTAAAAACATAAGTTTTGGGATCACCTATCCGTCTACCATACATGGTGATTATAAAAATATCTCATTTAACGTCTCGATGTGACCCAGCAGAAATCCCATGAAACCAAAGATTACGAAATGCTTTGACACAAATACACATAAAACAATTCATACTATTTTGTCCCATGATATTTCTCCCATTCTTTTATTATCCTCGAAGGAAATTCTCCAATCATCCGATGTTTTTATCGCCCCAAGCTATATAACATGCAAATTAATTTCGTGGCGATAATACTAACCGTGAACCACCCGTTTTACAGTTTGTAATAAAACTCCTTTTTAATTGACTTCTCAAACGAAACGATACAAGAATTTTATTCTGCTACATTAGGGAAGAAATAGGTCTGTAGAGCGCTTTATTTTTTGATGTCTTACCTAAACTAGACAGCCGTGTTAGGTATCCGTGTCTCATCACCATCATTTCAGACGAAAGACGTCCACTGTTAGACATATGACTCTCCCAAGCGTAACCAAATAAACCAGACCTGTGATTATCTCATCCACCTTGTGTGAGTAGGGGTTCTTTCGCTACGCCTTTTTTTACGGTCAACTGCAGAACCTTTCGGCCTCGTGTTTTATTTATGTTTGGCAAGATCACTTTTCTTTATTTATACTCTAGAGTTCATTATTTGCTAGACATCAGAGCGTGTCAATTTTATTATTTTGTTAATGTTAGGCGCTATAATGAGCAGATAGCAGTACAGAATACTTTAAAATTAGTACTTAAATTTAAATTTGACTGTGGCTTGTCAATGTTGAATTAATGTTTGATGTATATTAAATTGTCCGTTATGGTTAGTTAAAGGAAACAAAAATAAACTAAAGGAAATACACAAAGCTGCAAGATAGAATCAAATATATCCGGAGCAAATAACAGTAGAAATATTTTCTAAGAGATCCCATCGCAAGCGCGTCCGAAAATCCTTACATTTCGATTTGAAAAATGACTAAGAAATATCGTACTTCGTATTCCGATTGCAAACAAATAGTCCGAAATATCGGAAACGACGTGCATATAACCACACTTTGGCCGCAACTGCCTGGCCACAATTATTGGGGCCAACATTTGGGGACAGAGTACAAATTGACAGGCCAGAGCACCGCCACCGGTCATTGCTAGAGAGGACTTTGTCAAAACTGTCCGTATTTATTTATTTTAACATAACACGGCCAAAGGCCAATTACATTAGTTAAATACATGATTTATAAAAAGCATTAATAATAAAAACAAAAACAAACAACAATGATAATATCTATAATTACACGGCAGTCATTCGCTCATCTCACAATATTCCAGACATACAGACAAAATCTTCTTCCATCCGTCCGCGAACACATCACAATCGGGCTTAGCATCCAAGAGAGCGTTGAGCGCGGCGAGCGTACGAGGGATGGGAGACTGGGCTCGAGCGACGGTTCGACTTCCCGGTACGGCGAACAATCTGTGCCTCCTACTACGTCTATAATTGACCGGGGCAAAAATATGAGATAGTTCGTCGTGTAGTTCAGGGACATCAGTTTTCCCGTGAAAGATTTTACACATATTTATGATACACGTATAAATCAAGCGTGTCAGTGAGTCTCATCGTTAAGCATCGCATAGAAATTCACGGCTCGTGATAATTCTAAGTTTCGATAATATAGTCGAAACTGTGCTCGGCGCAATTGTGGACCCACGAATAATATTAGCAATAGCGTCTCTAGTCGCTGCCGGCGCGGTGTTCTGTGCTCTGTGGGGCTGAGATCGAGTCAAATGGGAACCATTGGAGACCAACATTGGCCCAAATTGAAGCAAGTGCACCGAGATTTTGGGATCAAAACTGGAATAGATAGCAAGCTTAAGAGCAAATCGGCTTCCCGCAAACAGAATTCCATTACCATCTGAATTTCATAACTGATTATACACAGACCACTTCACAGCTTCCATAATATTACTTGGCCTCGATAAAACGATAGAACGTTTTGAAGGAAAACTTTATTTATTCCTTAGATAGGCGCAATAAACAGATTTATTGGGCCGTATAACTTGAATTCCGTAGTTTTGACTTTGAACCGGCATTAAGAAATTTATGTGTAATGGATTGCTAGGCTAATGTTTTCCTTATATGTTTAAGTTTGAACGGGGCTTATCCAACTTTGAATGAAATATTATATCTGCCTTGTTTTAGCCTACAGGCCCAGTGTAGCATGTGATTTTGTGTTCTACGAGTATTTAGGACGGATTGAGCAGAGTCCTTTTTGTAATTTCTGCTTTCGAAGTTAACTCTAGTTAGGTACCTACAGGATCGGTTTATATGGCGACAATTGCGGGATAACTATGTCCTGCTGTGAACATCGTTTGGCTGAATTAATATGCCAATTATTATTATGTATTGATAACCTACGGCTATGAAACGTGATCGCTCAAAATGGGCCTCATCAGAAATCTTACAGTCGCCCAAAGGGCAATGAAGAGGGCTTTGTTCGGCGTTTGCTTGTGTGATCGAATCAGAAATGTAGAGATCCGCAAGAGAACCAGGGTTACCGACATAGCCCGAAGAACTGCCAAAGTTAAGTGGCAGTGGGCGGAGTACATGGCTCGCAGAACGGATGGCCAATGGGGCAGTAAAGTTCTGGAGAGGTGACCGGGAACCGGACGACGTTGCGTTTTTTGGGCTCCCACCAGGTGAACCGATGACCTGGAACGGGACTGATTCGGGAATGTTCAGCAGTGAACGTCTTTCGGCTGATATGATGATGATGATGTTGAATATGCTGAAATAATGATGTTGATGAGATTACGAAACAAACATTCTTCGCCAGTTTTTACTGTGTTATTTATACTGACATTTACAGAACATTATAAACTCCAAAAGTGTACATGAGTTCAGTATATTTCTCCATTCATCAAATATTTGCATGCGTGGCGGTTTTATTCGTGATCGTAATTCTTTGTACGTGTTCGTAAATGTATGCCTCACACATATTCAATTTCAAAGTCATGTTTTGTTGGTGAATCAACAAAATAACAGTTGCCGTAGAAACTGACAACCGTTGTTTTAATTAATTATGAGAAGGAGTTAATTGAAGGTTTCTAAGAAAATGATATTGAAGCTATCTTATTACGGTTTACATGAGATTCAATTAACTATCCTACTTCCTTCCTCCTTATTTACTATAATGTAAAATATATGTGGTATATTTAGAGTTTGTATATCAATGACTGTTCAACGGCTGAATGGACTTGGATGAAACTTGACATACAAGATGAATTAGGACATAAGTTACTTTCTATCTCATTAGAATAATTTTTAAGTTTCACTGGGGTCCTTGCCCAAGCAAGGACCTCAAGTAAAAAAGGATCTTAACTAAATGAATATAATAAAGAGGTAAATTATGTGTATAAGTCGCAGCCATCTGGTTAAATTAGCCAGCTAATTGGAAGCCTAGGCCGTTCATTAAACGCCAGCATCCAATTGGATGCCTAGGTCGTAAGTAATTGAACTAGAATCATTCAACTTGTAATAATTTGACGTATTGAAAGTCAGCCCTTTGAAGATGACTGACCAAGACTCCACGTGATTGAAGTTAAGTTCAGTTTTTTTGCGCTTTGCTCAAAAGTTCAAACGTTGCGCGCAGTGACTTGGCTAGTTGTACTTTAGCCATTTTATTGAATACCGGCGTTTAATGAACGGCGTCCAATTAGTTGGCTAATTTAACCAAATGACTGTGACAAATATAATATGTTTCTATAGAGTAATGTCTGGAAGTAAACTGCTAGAAGCTACACAAACGCTGTGTGTCATAGACTAAATTTAATCCCAGTGAAATGCATGGTTTCTGCGGTATAGGATATCGAAGCGAAGCCAAGAGATAAATCTTATAATTAAATAGAAGCCTAAAACAAAGCTCTTTTCAAAAATCATTTTCATTATCCAAGAGGCTGTTACTTGAAGCTTGTGAAAAGTTTCCCTCGTATCGGGTTGTATCAAAATTGATATGTACCTACGTCCTTTCGTTAGCCAAAGTGTTTAATTAAGTGGCTGGCCGGGGACAGACCTTGTTCAAGTTATGAAGGCCTTTTGTTCGACCTTATTGAAGTCTTAACGCGACGTTCGACAATCTATAGGCACTGTTGAATTCGGGATGGTAAAAGGTATTGTGTATTTGATTAATGGACACGTTTGTTTTTGGATGGTCTGAAAAGGGACACAAAAGTCAGCTAAATTTTATGGCTAATTTTAAATCAAACAGACAGTTGTAAAAAGTTCAAATTACGTGAATCTGACCGCATGAAGTTCATACATTTTAGACAAACGTTTTTACAAATATTTTTTTTCTCTACTTGCTCTTAAATTCGCCTAAAAAGTCAAGAAACAAATGAATACACTTCGTTTCATGCCGGTCCTTTTAAATATCTTTTTATTTAATGCTCAACATACAGTACGATACAGTAAATCCATTGCAAATGTAGGATCCTTTGTCACATTTCTCTCGTCACCAGAAATAAATTCACAACTACCCACAAATTGAATTGAAAGTAGAATACTTGCGCATTCATTCTCAACAATCGGAATACTTACAAGCACTTTCAAATAAAATATTGCTCAAGAAGTTACAAGTTTCTTTACAAGTTCTATATTTGTGCTTATAAATTGCTGCAAAAGTTTTTCTATAAAAGGGAGCATTTTAATGGCTTCACGGGAGAGAGGGTAGTCGCTAACGCTGGGTTTGACATTACGTTGATTTCAAAGAAAACCGGTGACCTATGTATTGTAGTTCGCGCCTCGAAGCCGGCTAGCTAAGACATCAGGGACTTATACTTGTTGAAATGGTCTAGTTTTATGGAGGGATGTTTTAAACATAAGGTTAAACTTTATAGTTATTTGGTTGGATAATATATAATTGATTGATTATTTCATATTTTATCGCCAACCCATTTTAAATCTATACGTCTAAACTTAATATTATGAAGCTGAATAGCTTGTTTATTTGTTTGTTTGCGCTAATCTCAGGAACTACTGGTTGGAATTGAAAATTACTTTTTGTGTTTTATAGTCCATTTATTGCGGAAGGTTATAGGCTATATAACATCACGCTATAACTAATTGGAGCGGAGCATAAATGAAAAATGTTGCACAAATGTTTTTTTTTTTCCTTTTTGAGAGATTCCATTGCGTGCGCTGCGTTTACGGGTTAAGTTACGCAATAATCATGTATCCAGGGTAGGTAGGGGTTATGGGTAGGTAGGTGCCCAGTTGACGGTAGCGAAGCCGCGTGGGACAGCTAGTAAATTAATAAAAATACAATAACATTATGATAAACTAGCTGTCCTACGCGGCTTCGCTCCCGTCAACTGGCTACCTACCCATCTACTCTCCCTACCCTAAATTATTGTTGCGTAACCTAAACCGTTTATGCAGCGCACGCAACGGAAGCTCTAAAAAAGGAATATTTTGCCCGTTTTCGCAACATTTTTCATTTTTGCTCCGCTCCTATTGGTCGTAGCGTGATGTTATATCGCCTATAACCTTCCTCGATAAATATTTTTTCAATTCCAACCAGTACTTCCTGAGATTAGCGCGTTCAAACAAACAAACAAACACTTCAACTTTATAATATTAGTATAGATAGTGGTCAAACGCGAGCCTATAGGTTAGAAAAAACAAATTGGTCTCGGATATTGTTTAGCTCAATTCAAGAATTGCCGATACCTGGCAGTAACGTAATTAGGGTTGAATAATATCAAAAATATACACAACACAAAATATACTTAACGCTTGTATTGCTTCTATGCTCGGAAGCGCGGGGGTAGTCTGTGCAACGAAGGGTTGAACTGTGATGTACCTTTAATACACCAACATTTTGTTCCACTTATGTTTAGTACCTTGTAATCTATGGGAACCCTTTTGCTGTCAACCATATAGCACAAAATGATCCAATTTGTGACTTAATTAGAATCTTTCAGATAATAATCTTGTAAATTTATTGTTGCCTCAAATTTCCGAATTAAGATTTCGTCAAACTCTACTTTAGCGTGAACACCTTTGATACTTTTGCATTGAAATAGTGTTTTAATCGTTATTAGGTCCAAATACTCAATTCAGAAACCAGCCAGTCTAAATTTTTGTTAGTTACAATTTGGTTTATTTTGCCATTAACTATACAAAGCAAAATAAACCAATTTGTAACTTAATTAGAAACTGTCACCGATAACTGAATTTTGCCTCCGATTTCTGAATTAAGAAATTGTGATACTCCATTTTAGCATGAAAACCTTTGATACTTTTGCATTAAAATAGGGTTTGACTCGTTCTCAAGTCCAAATACTCAATTCGGAAAACAGATCTTGGTCTACATTATTTTTCCTAATATTTTCTTATGAGAGGTGAGTTCAATTATTCTAATTGCAAAATGGTACCAGTTAAACTTTGTGTTTTTGTTCAAACGCTTCGAAATCTAAAGAAGATTTTGCTAGAAACGATTTGCCTCTTAAAATAAGCTAACTTGGATTACTTGTAGTGGGAAGATACCTGGTTGTAGATCCGTAATGAGATTGGATATACGTAGTCGATAAAATATTTCGGTTTGTTGTGTTTATTTTGTCAAAAACCATATATTATGATCAGTAATTCAAATCTTTTGAGAATTCAAATAAAGAATTTGCTTACCGGAATTAATTTATCAAATGGTTCCTATTTATAATCGCTATCGTTTTAATTTATTTATCAAACGCGAGCCAAAAGTATATAAAAAAATGTTTCGATTTGAATGAGTCTTATTTTGCGAGATCTGTTATAAGAAATATGTTATTTAATGATCGTAAGGATTATAATTAAGGTAAATAATATTATATACATTTTTGTATCGCTAATGAGTAGCCTAGCAAAATCGAGTACCAATGATGTTAAATAATAAAACTCTTAATTGAATGTTTTCAATCAACTTCCTCAATTAATGATTTATGAAAATTGTGCATTAACTAAAATAATACACCCCAAGGAATTGAAAATATAAAGGTTGCCCATTTTTCTCTCTGCGCAAATACGAAGTAAAAAAAATAATTGATTCCCAAAACAACAAATAACCTTGCATAATTTATCAAAACTTCATAGATAGGAACGTAATAAGTTTGCAACCTTGCACAGTTCATCCACAGGTTTACAGTTTGGTACTTAATAAGGTTGCAAGCTTGCACAGCTCTAAATTGTTTTGTAGGTAGGCACTAAAAGATTGAAAAAAATCGGAACTGATTCATCCTGTTCCCCGTTCTAGTTTTAACTGTACTTGTATACCTGTATATATACTATTATATGTATACCTGGCAACCCACCGGGTTGGAAACCCACTAGTAAAGAAGAGTAAGCCTTATTGATATACCGTCATCAGTTATTTTATCAAATTACATATCAAATGAAAGCTTATTTTATTTCCAATCCAACCGTATTGTGTTGCCTTATAAAAAAAGTTGATTGAAGTCATGGTTGTATACATTGAATTACAAAGGTTATTTTTTAACATCATCAGTACGCAATTTAGCTAGGCAACCTATTAGCGATGTATCAATGTATATTATCTTCCGTATAATCCTTATCATCATTAAATAACTTATGAGGGTATATCTTATACCGGTTCTTAGACTAGTAGCACAAAGCCAGCTCAATAATCATGGGAAAATGTGGTAGCCAATCGGAGTGGTTAGAACACTGATTGCCCAGAGGGGTTTCGGATATAGATATAGAATGGAAGAGGATCCTGTCATGTTCCTTTGTGCTCAAGATCAAGCGTTTTACATTGCTAATGAAACAGTACAATTTATTAAAAAAAAATAGTCTACTTATAAATTCTGCTGCACCCACCGATGTTTCTAAGTGTACATGTGTACATGTTACCAAGATATCTTGCTCAATATATTCTCATAGCCTGCTTTTTTTTCTATAGATACAATATAGTACGGTCGTTGCAACACGGCCGAAACGTCGGGTGAAATAGGTAAATAAATAATCGAAATCATCGCGTTAAATACCCGTGGTATATTGTTTGTTATAAGTATGTTGAAGGGTGCTTCTGAAATACGTGTAGCTGTATAGAACTTAACTGTCTGGACATTAAAATAGACACACAATTGTTTGTTACTGTAATAAAACCAATTAATAAAATGGATCAGTTTCCTTATCCAAGTTTCGTTACAGTTTAGAGAAATATTTTTATTTTAAAATCATTCACCGGTAAAATAACTAATTGAAAACCATCCGCTTTAAGATGAGAACTCATCGATAAACCTTTATCCAATTTATTTACGGTGGCATACGGTTCCGTACACAAAGTCCCTGTCTACAGTGAATGAACGGTGACTAGGACAGGTGCAGGCGCGCTGGAGGGACCGATTAGGTGGCCTCAGTACATAGCGAGTTATTGTAGCGGGCAGCAGAAGTTAGCCATAGTGAACGAACGGTGACTAGGACGGGTGCGGGCGTGGTGGAGGGGGCGATTAGGTGACCACGGTACACTGCGAGTTGTTGTAGCGGACAGCAGAGGGTAGCCATAGTGAACGGATGGTGACTATGACGGGTGCGGGCGCGGTGGAAGGAGCGATTAGGTGGTCACAGTACAAAGCGATTTGTGACAGCAGAGAGAACAGGATCTAAACAAATTGTAATTCTATAGCGATAGCACTGATGGTTGAAATGCCAAAATTTAAGGGATTGATACCGTAAAATTTCTATAGCAATTGGCATCCCCATATATTTTTCTTTTCCTGACCGCTATGGCGACGCTGTCGTTTATTGAATGTCACTTGTCCTCATCCTTAAAGTCGTGACAATTTAAGAAGTCCGATGAATTTTCTCATTTTACACGCCGCGATAACTTTGTATGTAATAAATTGAAAAATAATAATTAAATTTGTTACCCATACACTATAGTCACTACAGTATAACTCAAACTTTGTTTGTTTCATTTCTACTTCGGACCCGTCTTAGTAACCGCGCAAGTTCTTCACCTTGTCCGGAGCCTTAGGTATATCGCCGTCCCAACTACTTCATCATCACCAGCTTTATTAGGTTAAACACAACTCTTAGCCCGGGACCCTATGTTCTATGTTGTTCTATGTTAGGGGGGTTTGGTTTCCGCACTTAGTCCCTTAATGGACCTTTGTACGTGGGCCATGGCGGCCGTTGGGTGGTCATTCCAACCAGCCCACCTCCCTCCAGAAGTCAATTAGAGCTCCTGGTTTCCTCAAAACATCCGTGTAAGATCTGGGTGACCCGAGGGTTCGTGTTCTTATCTGTGTGACACCTGTGCACTCTAAGAGAACGTGCGCGACGGTTTCCTCGGTCTCCATGCATGCTCTGCATAGAGGACTGTCCGTTATGCCTATTGTGTGGAAGTGTTTGTTGAGTGAGCAGTGTCCCGTGATGGTCCCCGTCACCAGGCGCAGGCCATTCCTGTCCAGGCGTAAAAGACGCCTGGTGAGCCTACTGTCCAAGGATGGCAGAGCTTCTTTCGTTTGCCTACAGCCCGGTGCCGAGGCCCACCAGTTCTCCGCCTGTGTCTGGGTGAATTCCTGTAGCCACCTGCGTATTTGGTTGAATGGGATGGGTACAATAGGCTCGGGTCCGTAGACCGCAGAGCTGGATCCGCGTCTCGCAAGCTCGTCAGCCGCGTCTTTACCCAGCGATCCGCTGTGTCCCTTTATCCATTGTAGTGTCACCGTGTTACGGCTAGATACAGTTATCTGTTCTAGTGCGTTGTGACATTCTAGTACTAGTTTTGATGTATTATGTATTTTTTTTGTAAGGATTGGAGGACTGATGCGCTGTCGGAGAGTATCCGTATGTGGGTGTCCGTAACCTTCCTGGCTTCTAAGGCATGGACTGCTTGTATGATGCCCACACACTCCGCCTGATAGACGGTATTGAACTCTCCTAGCGGTCTGGATATCTTTATATTAAAATCGTGTGAGAAGACTCCGACTCCGGTACCGGAGTCAGTTTTCGATCCGTCGGTGTATATTCTCATCTCTTTCAGGCCAGAGTAGTCACATCTTTCCTCTGTGAGTATTATGTTGTAGTGCCTATGAAAGTGGTGTGTTTTTGGGGCTTTGTCGCATGGTGATGCTAGCATCGGTTTACGCTTGATCGCTTCTTCTTTTATGCGTGTGTGCTTAATTCTGGAGTCTTTATTTAGGGAACCTAATAGGTGAAGTCTGAAGGTGCCCAGGGCTGCCTCCTCCCGCACAATTAGGTGTAGAGGTGGCAGTCCTAGCATTGCCTGTAGGGCGGCAGTGGGTGTGGTTCTCATACTCCTGGTGATTGCAACGCAGGTGAACCGCTGTAGTTTTTCGAGATCTCTCTGGGCTGTGCTGAGGTCTGTCCTGGGCCACCAGACCAGCGAGCCATATGTTATGATTGGTCGGATGACTGTGGTATATAGCTAGTAGGTGACCATGGGGCTAATCCCCCAATTCCTGCCTAGCAGTCGTTTGCACTGCCACAGCGATATGCTGGCTTTTGTGATGATATGATTCATGTGTTTTGCCCAATTCAATTTTTTGTCCAAATAAATACCCAGGTACTTGGTTTCGGTTGAAAGGCTTAGGGTTGTTCCGAAGAAACGCGGTAGTTGCAGTGTCATCGGTTTTCTCTTTTTTGTGAAGAGAATTAGTTCAGTTTTTTGTGGGGTTCACTGAGAGTTGGTGCTCGTTGCACCATTCCTCTACTATTTTGAGGGCTTGACGCATGAGATTGCATAGGGTGTTTTCGTGTGTGCCGTTTATTATTATTGTTATGTCATCCGCGTAGCCAACGGTGAAATAACCTTTGTCGTTGAGTGTTTTGATGAGGCTGTCAGCTACCAGGTTCCACAGAAGTGGCGAAAGGACGCCCCCCTGCGGACAGCCCTTCGCGACGATGGCCCTTGTGGTGTCGTTTACCGTGACTTAAACCGCTCTCAGTTTGAGCATATTAGTGATCCAGCCTACAAGGGTCGGTTCTATGCCGTGTCTGTCGAGGGCCGTGTTTATACTGTTGAACATAGTCTTATCGAAGGCGCCCTCGATGTCAATGAAGGCAGCCAGTGCTGAGCATTTGTGGTCCACTGCGCATTCAATTTTAGAAACCACGTTGTGCAACGCCGATTCTGTTGATTTGCCTGTGGAGTACGCGTGTTGTTGTTTGTGCAGCGGTTTATCCCGCAGAGGCCCATCACGGATGTGCCTGTCACAGAGTCTTTCGAGTGTTTTCAGTAAAAAGGATGTGAGGCTTATAGGTCTATATGCCTTGGGGTGTGTGTAATCAGGTTTCCCTGGTTTAGGTATAAAGATGACTTTCACCTCGCGCCATCCGAGAGGTATGTATCTAAGTGCAATGCAGGCCCGATAGATCTCCAGCAGCCATGGCGTTAGATAATCTACTCCCCACTGTAGCAGGGCTGGGAAGATGCCGTCCAGCCCCGCCGACTTGTATGGCTGAAAGGTGTTGATAGCCCATTTTATTCGGTCTACTGTTACTATATTATGGGCTCTTGACCAGTCTTGTTCCGTTGGGGTCCATTCGGGTTCAGCTTCCCACGTCCTGTCCTCCAGGACTTGACAGTCCGGGAAGTGAGTTTCGAGGAGGACCTTGCTGGTTTCATAGTCGGTTTGTGTGTATGAGTTTTCGGGTTTTTTGAGCGCGCCGAGGGATCGGTCCTGATCAGTTGATAGGATCTTCCGTACCCTTGCGGCTTCATTATTCGTTTCAATGGATTCACAGAATTGCCGCCATGCCTTCCTCCTGGCGGTTCTGGTCTGTTTTTTGTATGCATATTGGGTCTCTTTGTATATCTCCCAGTCTTCCGGGAGTCTCGTGTTTTTTGCTCTGTTAGCCCAGGACCCTTCCGTTTAAACCATACAAGGGCACAGTAAACTTAGTTTAAAGGATCCTTCAGTTAAAGTCGCGTCGGTTCAAATATTAACTGTAGATGGTGATAATTTAGCTACATTTTGATAAAAGTAAGTATGAATGATTTCAGATGCTCAGTTGAAACAGCTGTTAGTATTTTTTGTTATTTTGTTTTGTGTTGGGATGTCATCCAATGACTTCTCCCGCTCTTGGTGAAGCGGGACGGCGCACTATGGGACCAAACAGTATTTTCCATCTCAAAAATGGTTTTGTCGAAAGTCGTAAATCCATAGATTGTTTTATGGTTTTATACTCTCAAAAGACGGAACTTACGAATAAATTACAAAATATAATTAATATAAAGTTTTACGTTTATAAAATAAACCTCAAACATTGGGTATAAATATTTTCATGCCAATTAAATTACCGTTAAGGGAGTTCAACACATAATTATTCGGAAGTTTTCCAAGGAAACATATTAGTGTTATACATCATTAGATAGCTTAAAATATACACTTTGCAACCACGTTCAGTTTTTGTAAAAAAAATATTTTTATTTAATTTTTTAATATTTTTTTAGTGAAGTGTCAGATCAAATAAAAAGTCAAGATGGAACGTTGCAAACAACAAAGTGAAGCCGGTTCAAACTAAGCCTTGCCGTATAAATACACAATTAAACGCGCACACGTATAACGAAACTACCCCCTTAGCTTGTCAGTTGAGCTTTATTATTTGATCTGTAAGCTCGAAGGACAAGCTAAGGCGTAATTTCGTTGTACGTGAGTGCGTGTAATTGTGTATTTGTACGGCAAGGCTTAGTTTGAACCGGCTTCACTTTGTTGTTTGCAACGTTCCATCTTGACTTTTTATTTGATCTGAGAGTGAAGTAAAGAAAATTTAGTTTTTGTTAATTTCAATTGGAGTTTTCGTTGTTACCGAAAGCAGCCGGTGTCAAGTTAATTACTCTATTAGAGACCTTATCTACTCAGTAATATGAGGATTTAAAAAAAACTTGCGCGTTTTTTGCGCCAGAGGTGATTTTGAAGCAATAATGTCAATCGGGGAAAAATCCTCGAAAATTACGGTTCTTCTTTTTTATTATGAAATATTATATTTAGTTATTATCCTTGGATGTCTATATTGTTTTTTCTATTTCTATGATAAAAACATACATTTGCAAATAAAAAAAACTGCTATTATATTTGAAAGAATCTTCCCATGGCAATTTTGTTTGGGGTGGTCACCTTAACCACAAGTATGATAAACTATATTGCTGCGGAAGTTCTATTTATCTGTTGTGGTAAATAATTACAATCAGTACTGATTACACTATTTCGATGAGAACTGTTATAATCAATTGTCCCATGGTTTTTGCACAAGGCACTAAAATATTAGTCCTTTAAATACCCGTGTATGTTCAGCATACGATTCATCAAAGTGTTCAGATACTTCTTTTCAATAACAATTAACGCATAAAAAACATTATTATCTAACAATGAGTGAATTCGTTTGTGTTCGACGCGATCTTTGTGATCAAATAATAAAAGGGAAAAGTACTTCAGACCTCAAAAAATATTTATTGGAAAATTTTCAACTATCGGAAACTGACGTTAATACTGTAATAGAGAGTATTCAAAAAAATCTAACATCGAGTTGCAACCAGAAATGGACCAAAGCTCAAAGAAAGCCGGACCGGTTCGAGAGCCTATACTCAAATTGGTTAAATGGTGAGTTTAAAGTATCATTGAATTCTTGCAGTACCTCAACCACTGTAAATTCTGGTTTGAATACTTCTGGTGAACGTGGAAGACCAACAAAACACTATGACGAGTGCTCGGAAAACACAAAGAAACGAAAAAATATGGAGCTGGTCCAGGAGTATGGAATGGAACATGTCCGTAACGCTTATGTGCAAGGTTTAAGATCCATGGGGGAAAATGACGAAGCGTCGATTGTGACTATTATCAGAAATAAGGAAAAAGAAGAGAAAAAAGTTATTCTACAAAATATACTCAATCCAGATAACGCACTTTCCTTTACAAAAGAGGAAGCATTGAGTATATGCATTGAAACTGATTTAACCAAAGCACAATATGCGTACCTAAGAAAAAGGCTCGTTGATAAGAATTTAAGTTCTGTATTGCCTTCGTATCAAACACTAAGTGAAGCAAAAAAGGCTTGCTATCCGCCTGCATCCAGCATTACGGTGACAAATATAAGCGCAAAAATCAACCTGCAAGATCTCTTAGACCATACAGTCTGCCGTATTATAAGGATAAAGTCAGGATCGACTTACAATCGTCTCAAGCTTTTCACTAAATGGGGATGTGATGGATCCTCCGGGCAAAGTGAGTATAAACAAACTCTACCGGAAGAAAACGAACAAATATCGGACGCTAATTTGTTTATAGTGTCCCTTGTACCACTGCGACTAGTAGACGAAGAAACTTCTACGGTCATATGGAAAAACCCTACTTGCTCATCTGTTAGATATTGCAGACCAATTTCATTAGAATTTGCAAAAGAAACTCCCGAAAAAACTACAGCGGTTGTCAGTGAAATTGAAGCCAAAATTAATCAATTGATTCTAACTCTTGTGTCAATAGAAGACAAAGTCATCGAAGTTAAACATCAACTGTTTATGACAATGATTGATGGGAAAGTTGCTCAAGTGTTGACAAACACATCATCCAGTGCTACCTGCACTGTTTGTGGAGCAACTCCCAGACAAATGAATGATCTTTTAAAAGTTACAACGAGAGTTGAAAATGAAAATGCGTTTAAATACGGATTGTCGACGCTACACGCATGGATAAGATTTATGGAAATGATCCTCCATATTTCTTACAATTTAGGTTTTGAGAAGTGGTCTGCAACAACTCCAGAAAATAAGCAACTTAAAGAAGACAAGAAAAAATTTGTCCAAAAACGTTTCCGAGAAGTGCTTGGCTTGCATATTGATAAACCACGTCAAGGTTCCGGTAATAGCAATGACGGTAATACGGCAAGGAGATTTTTCCAAAATTACCAATGTTCTGCAGAGATAACCGGAATTGATGAAGAATTAATCAAGAGACTATATGTAATTCTTCAAACTATGTCATCGGGATTTCCTATAAACGCAGAAAAATTTGGTCAGTATACATTGGTAACCGCGCAATTATATGTAAGCAAATATAACTGGTACTACATGCCATCTTCGGTCCATAAAGTACTTATACATGGTGCTAAAATAATAGAGCATTATGCAGTTTTGCCTATAGGACAATTATCCGAAGATGCCCAGGAAGCTCGAAATAAAGATTATAAGAAATATAGGTTACATCACGCTAGGAAGTGTTCCAGATCAGCAACAAACGAAGACGTTCTGCATATTTTGTTATATACATCTGATCCTTATATATCTAGCTTAAATAAACCAAGTTTTCTAATATCCAAAGAATTATTTGACAAAGCTAAAGAATTGTTGGAAATAGAAAGTGATGAGTAGGATAAGTTTAAGTAATATTTTTTTTTTGTCATGTAACTGTTTGTTTAATAATAATAATTTAGTTTTAAACTTATTTTAAGCATAAGTGTAACTTTTATTGCTATTTTAATATAACTGTATGATTTTTTGTATGAAATTTCATATAACTTTATCTTTGTCATTTTTTATCGGAAAAAATATTTTTTTTAGAATGATGATGTTTGATTTCTTTTATTGCCTAGATATTAATAATAATAATAATAATAAAATTGTTTATTGACACAAAATACAGGTTTATCATACATAAATATGTGAAAAAAAAATCAAGGAGATAAATCACAAAACAACAGAGTTATCGATTTTTGAGATGGAAAATACCGGTTGGTCCCATAGTGCGGCGTGTCAGACTTTTACTGACTAAAACCCACCCGTGCTCCTTCAGTTGCTTGTGTCAGGGCCGAGATAAACTCTCTTTTAAATTCATCCGCGACCCAGACAGGCATCAGCCCTAGCGGACCCCGTCAGTTTTGCTGACATCTCTTTGAGGGGCACGTGGAACACTACACACCGTCGACTTGAGCCTGGTCTTTATCGGACGGTGAGCTAACCATCACTCGCCGTTCTCAAGCCCACGCTTATGGTCGCCGGCTATCGGCTTGAGACTGCCGGCTCCCAGGGCGTCTCATGCGACGGAACGGTTGTAATTTAGGAATATAGCAATTGGGTCTTATTATGAGATTCGTGTCAGTTTTTGCCTATCCGTTGTTGCAATATAAAAGCATAAGCTAGGTATATATGCACTTAAGGCTTGGTCCCTACTACCAGCAATAGTTATCTACTTACGGAGTTTTGTAATTATGAATGAATACTCATTGAAACATCTTTCCATGGTTACATTTAAAAAAGAAAGAGATTTATTTCCCTTCTAATGGTTCTAGTATTTTGGTAGATTTAATTTTTCTTGAATGCCCATGTTACACCCACTCCTATTAAGGTCGGAGACTATACACTCGAAGTTGTGGGCGACGATGTCTACCTGGGACAAACGATCCAGTTGGGTAGGGCCAACTTCGAGAAAGAGGTCAACCGTCGAATCCGACTCGGCTGGGCACCGTTCGGGAAGTTGCGCGGTATCTTTTCGTCTAACTTACCACAGTGTCTCAAGACGAAAGTCTATGACCAGTGTGTGTTGCCAGTGATGACTTATGGCTCTGAGACGTGGTCGCTTACAATGGGCCTCATCAGAAAGCTTACAGTCACCCAAAGGGCAATGGAGAGGGCTATGCTCGGAGTTTCCTTGCGTGATCGAATCAGAAATGTAGAGATCGGCAAGAGAACCAGGGTTACCGACAAAGCCCGGCGAATTGCCAAACTTAACTGACAGTGGGCAGGGCACATTGCTCGCAGAACGGATGGCCGATGGGGCAGAAAGGTTCTGGAGTGGCGACCGCGAACCGGAAGATGTTGCGTAGGAAGGCCTCCCACCAGGTGGACCGACGACCTGGTGAAGGTTGCAGGGATACGTTGGTTGCGAGACGCACGGGACCGGTCAAAGTGGCGACGCTTGGGGGAGGCCTATGTCCAGCAGTGGACGTCTTTCGGCTGATATGATGATGATGATGATGAATTTTTCTTCATTGTTCTACCAATTATCTTAAACATATACATTTTTCTACCTTACCAAGATCATAAATACGAAAACAGATAATTATCGTAGGCGATGCGCAAGCTTCCGAATAACTAAACAATAATTATTTTTTAAATTAAGTCTACTAATTAATCAACAAAGCTCCTAAATAGATTCCCAGCAGTTGCAATTAATCACGCTCAACCATGCTTATCGTAAATCTGCCATCTGCATTGCCTGACACATATTTTGGGGTACATTTCTACCCCACCATTGTTTCAACGCTATTTGATTTATTACGTTATAATTTGGTCATAATAATGAAATATAGCTCCAAATAAAATAAGGATGGTTGAATTAACAGGAAATTTATTTAGCAATGAATTAGAAGAAAGGCGGAATTGTGAGTTACGACCAAAGATTTTGCTCTATACTTCGTAAAAGATAGCTGGATCTCTGTGACATATTATGTCAAACTGACGTTATTGTTACGTTATTGTTAGCCTGTCAAGCGCTATTATTACAGTATTGATACAGACAGCTGTCGCAGAGATCAAGCTAAGTTTTATGAAGTATAGTCGTCGTAAACTCTGTTATGGATTGGTTACTGTTGGTATTATAAACGCATCCGTAAGCTTACATTCGTTTGTATAACGGTCTGCAACCATTGACCCTTCTGCCAATCGATACTTACTTTTATTTAAAATCTTTTTCTTGACACTGTGACAGCATTTTGTCACGGTGAGCAAATACATGTATACTGACTGACACTCCGACTAAGAAGAAAATAATACTGTTAACCACGCTTTTCTACCGAATCCAAAAAGGGGGAAGTTCTTAATTCGTTTTTATGTTTTTTTGTACGTTTTTTACGCGATTACTCCGCCAATTATGAACAGATTTGATGATATTTTTTTTATTTGATGCTGGTGATTCTTCTCACGTGGTTCCATTTAATTATGATCAAGATCTGAGGAGTATTTAAGTTATTCTTAATAATGCGTATGTTTATGGCAATATAAGGTACTAAAACTAAAAAGAGAAATATAAATTAAATATTTAATTTTTAAATAGATAATTTGACACACAAAAACGAAAAAAATAGCTACCAAAGACATCGACTGCCGAAAAGAAAGTAATTTTTTGCTTTGTAGTGTTTTGTTTTGGAATTTGGTTTAATTTTTTTGTTAAAGAGATTTTTATTGAATTGAGAATTTGAAGTTAGGAGGTTGTCGAACTCCCTGTGATAATAAAGTTTGTCAGGTTCTCTTGCTTAAGTAGTTTCACAAGTTCTCAACTTCAAATTGTATATGCAGAATCAGGAGGTCAGTCTATTTCGCTTTTATATGCATTATTTATCAACCACTATGTTTTCCCAGACATTGTAGCATTGTAGACAAAAATAACTAGTGAAGATTCACGTTCCGTATAGATTCCCCTTAAATTGTAACCCCACTTTCTTTTCCGTTTTCCCCAGACATAATTCATTGCCATCTTACTTTAAAAAGAAAATGACAAAGACAAACTAAGATATATTGACTATTTGTAGCTGTCAAGTTTTTATGAATAGGAGCATAGAATATCATCCCGGACTGTTTATCATTCTACTGAAGCCATAAGTCTCTTTTGATAAGAAAAGGGATTGTTTTCGTTGTATCGGAGATGGTAACAATTTGTCTCGTCTTGTTTGTCGTTCGAAAAAAATTGTAGAAAAAACTGTTCATGATTTTCTTTATAACTTTGACGGGATCATCGACTTTACGTGTTGTGGATTCGATTTTAGGCACGTTTTAATATTTTTATGACCCGAAAAAGAGAGACGGAGAGATATTAATTGTACTAAATATTTGTTGAAGAATTGCCAAAGTTAAGTTGCAGTGGGCAGGGCGCATTTATGCGCAGAACGGATGGTCGATGGGGCCGAAAAGATTTGAAATGGCAACCGCGTACCAGAAGATGCTTCATCGGAAGGCCTTATCGGGTGGACTGATGACTTGGTTACGGCGTAAATATTCTCCAATGTTAACGCTGTGCGCCCGTTTGGAGCCAGAATATATAATTATTGATCCTCCTTTTGGACATTTTTTTTTTAAATTATTCTTTGATTTACATATGCTTTTCCAGTTATGAAGAAATTTTAGCCATCAATTTTTCCATGTAATATTTATAATAATATGTAGGTAAGTAAGTATTAATATAACAATAAGCTATAGCACTACTTCCTCGGTCGATATATTATCGCTGTCTCATTTCTAGGAAACATTTCTCCAGAAATGTGTTAAAGTACCTATCATCAATGTTGTTAATTTGATTGCCAACATACGTACCATTTTTTCATACTACTGTAAATATCTCCAGGATATTTCTCTGTGGAAAAATAAATATTTCAACTACCCAGTCTAGATCAGAACTATGTGTCTTAGATAAACTTTTAAGCTATAAACCACGACGAAATTAATCTTCAACCACAAATAGTTTTGTAATTAAGCATTGGTAGTGATCCACAATTTCACGCACCAATATACCCAAAGGGCGCAGAAGTAATCAAAGTTGGGCCAACTATTCTCTTTGAAGACACGATACTTGTCGGATTGATGTTGGTGACAATCATGTCGACACTGGGTGTTGGTAAATAAATGTTTGGCGCATACTGATTTGGTAGTAAAAGAGTCATTTAAGCTAAGAAACTATTATAAACAGTTGATAGTCTCAGACAGCAGACATTTTTGGGTTTGATATGCATAATCTAAATGCCACGTGGTCATTGCCAAAAATGTTGGTTTTTCGATAAACTTCTTCACCGATCGAATTTCGCTTTGTCTAAATCCCAAGTAATACTTACAGGGCTGCCGAAACCTTTTGTGTATTTGCGTATTTGTATATGTCGTAGGCCAATCGTTGAACTGGGCCTATCGAATTTGTCTTGGCTTTGCACATCATGATACGCCGGCATTTTTTGATTTGCCTATCTAATACCCGCCATATCGTTCGAAAATTAACGTTTGACGATTTGGCCAAACATGCTTGGATATTTAATAGTCTGTAGGTAGACCAGAGTACAGGCGCCGGAGCTTACGTACTTTATGGCACAAGCAAATAATAATAATTGTTTTACTAGCAAATATAAAAACTTTAACTGATGCTCGTAATCCTCTTGGAAATCACTTTTTTCTGCTATTAACTAACTTTCACTATCACAGTTTTCGATTTCTTGCCACCATTTTTCTCGCAAGTAAACACACGGTTGACAGAGCAAAACCAGCGTCGCGAAACGGATTTACATTACGAGGAGCCGAGCCATATCTCGGTATGCCATGTGACTAGTAGGGCAAATCGATAAATAGGTTGTTCTTATAGATCAGCCCAACTTTATGTTGTGCATAAAGTTATGCACAACACAAATTATGAAATGTCGAAACATATTTTTTTTACATACCAAGTTCGATTTCCAGCGATCCAAACGCTCCCTCAAATTGATCCGCCGCCCCCGCCATTTTTATCCCATATTGTTTGACGTATAGTGTTTCTTGTCACACGACATGCTATATAATTGTTATGAATATTTGAACACATCTGAACACTGGGATTGTAACCTGTCAAACTGACAAAATTGTATTAAATATTTTATTGAAACGGGGGCATGGAAGTTGCGAAGTTCAGTTGTTTCGTTTTTGTTTGGCTGACGTGTTTTCGTTCTTAACAGATGATACTTTTAAATTGTAAAGGGTTGTTGATCACGATTGTGTTAATACAAGTTACTTAAAATTGAGTTGTGAAGATCTGATTTCAGAAGACACTGATAATAAAAAATATTTTTTGCAAATTTTAAAAGTAAAAAGGAACTTGAGATTCTGGATTCGTCTTTTAGTTCTGTTGGTGAGTATTCTATTCGGTCGAACACCAAGTAAACGTCAAAATATGATCATCAGTAAAGTTCTTTCGGCTAATAACTATAATTATTTTTCCGTGGCGGCGTCGAGTGGGTGGTTAGGGGTGGTTGCTCTAATTATTATTTAGATCCTATTCTTATTTATATTTATGAGAGGACGATGATTAATTAATTTATTAGGTTAACCAACAATTGTTTACACATATAAAAATACATTGCGATTGACAGACATACATTTGCAAGTGTAACCATCTTTTATAGGCTCACATCGCATGCACAGAAAATGGGTCAAATATACAAAAAAAATTATTTTTCAACATTAGATTTATGATACAAATAATAACATTTGTGTAGTTAAAATAAATTTATTTTTAGTTGAGAGACTATTTTTGATCATAGATACGAAATTACATGAGCCAGGATAACTTGACATCGTTGTGAGAATAATTAAGCATTAGCAGATAACCATCAAAACAGTATTTTACAAAATAAAACAAACTTTATCTTCAAGTCAGTTAAATTAATCATCAGGGACCACAATCATAATAAAAACAGACAACAATCACAGTAGTGTAATAATAATAGTGTTTAATATACGAGTACTTCACCCACATTCTGAAACATCTGTAACTAATAACCCAAAAACGAAACTATAACCGTTGGTTCAAAAATAAAGCCAACTTTCCACTCGACAGCATCAAAACAGCAACCTGTCAATTTATAAGTCTATTCCGCTCCATAGACAGCGATATTATCAAGCTTTCCAGACAATAAAGTCAGACCGCTTGTCGGAGGTTTCCATAGTTACGGGTTAACTGGTTAGGGGGCGGATATCCGACCAGCAATGGTGTGACCCGGCTCTTATCGCTTCGTAGCGGTAGTAGTCTGAAAGCGTAGTGATGTAGCAAGTTGCGACGATATTTCGTAGAGGGTCTACGAAGTTGGGTGTATGAAATATTACTCCCATGTTTTTCATGGTATAAAAAATTAATATATTACAGAGCCTATCTAAACAATAACTAAATTATATTTTTATTCCAACACCCAGTAATTCCTTATTTTGACTTGTATCTTTTTGTTCCTAATTATTATTGGTTATTTCTATGTTTTGTGTATTATTAGTGATTATTTATTAATTGTTTGTAATTTATCTTTTATTATTCTCTATTATCTTATTACTATCAATTTTTAAATTCTTAATTTGACATTTATTTATTTGACATTATAATAAAGTAAACCTAAATTGCTAGTGCATACCTTGAAAAGTTCGCTATAGTCTGTAGTCAATTGTGATTAATTTCTTGTTAATGTTATTGTGAACGATTTGTTTGAGTGCCATAATAATGAATAAATAACTATATTATAATTAAATTAGCTGTTCGTATCTATTTAAGTGAGTTCTTTTAAACTATGCAACGGACTTTTTACAGTATTCACCGTTATAAGGTCATAGCACTCGTCACCGTATCAACTCGAGCCGTGCAGTATTCTTTGTATGAAACTCCCTACTGCAACACACACTTATCGGAATTGTAATATAATTGCCTTGCCTTTGGATCTTCACGAACCGCGGTGCGGTGCTTACGACTCGTCGTCCCCGCGCTTATGTCTCTAGAGATTGGCGTTATTATCAACCAGAGGTCGGCGAGCTGTAAGCGCGGCGTCGCCTTTTTTTTTTTTTTTTTGTGTTGGAAATCATCCAATGACTTCTCCCGCTCTGGGTGAAGCAGGAGGGCGTGTCAGACTTTTACTGACTAAAACCCACCCGTGTTCCTTCAGTTGCTTTTGCCAGGGCCGCGGTAACTCTCTTTCAAATTTATCCGCGACCCAGACAGGCATCGGCCCTAATGGACCCCGTCAGTTTTGCTGACATCTCTTTGAGGCGCGCGTGGAACACTACGCGCCGTCGACTCAGGCCTGGTCCTTATCGGACGGCGAGCTACTCATTACTCGCCGTCCGCAAGCCCGCGCCTACGGTGGCCGGGAATCGGCTTGCGACTCCCGACGCCCAGGGCGTCTCCTGCGGTGGCTAGGGGCGCGAGGGAGTCTTCGTTGCGTCTCCCTCATGCGTTCCGCCTCCTCCTTCGCGAGCATTACTGCTTCGCAGAAGGAGGTGACAGCTTCCCATGCCCTCTCGCCCCGTACCATGGACTGAACCAGGGCCGGACGCGAGAGGTCGCCACCGCTTATCGCCTCCACGAGGACACGGCGGTGATCCGCCCAAACGGGGCAGACCTCCACCGTATGCTCCACCGTGTCCTCCGGGCGATCCACACAATGGTGACACCCGGGCGTTTCCTCCCGCCTTATCCGGAACAGGAAACTCCCGAAACAGCCATGTCCGGTGAGGACCTGCGTCAGGCGGAAGGTGAGGACGCCGTGGCGCCTCTCAAGCCACTCCTCAAAGAGGGGCCTTATCGCCGCAATTGTGGCGTGCCCAGCACTAGGTTGCGACAGTCGCTCTCTCCATGTCGCCATGAGATCCTGCCGGAGCTCTGTCCGCCGAACCGCGATTTGTCGTGGCAGCGGAGTTATTCCCCGGCGTTTTGCCTCCTCGCGCCACTCCCAAATGTGCGCGAGGATTTTTGCCTCCAGATCCCATGGCGGCAATCCGGCAAGGAGGCTCGCCGCCTCACCGGAGACCGTGCGGTATCCCCGGACCAGCCGGATGGCCATGACCCTTTGGGACGCGTTCAACGAGCGGGCTGGTCGCCGCCTCAGGGAACGCGCCCACACCGGTGCGCCGTAAAGGGCCATGGACCGCACGACCCCCGCATAGAGCCTCCGGCAGGAGGCGTTTGGACCCCCTAGATTGGGCAAAAGACGCTTGAGGGCAGCCCCGGCCCGCTCCAGTCAGGGCGCCAAACGTCGGAAATGCTCCACGAAATTCCACCGGCTGTCGAGGACGAGTCCCAGGTACTTCATCGTCAACCCGACGCCGATGTGAACCCCTCCTACCGTTATTTAGGAACCCGGCGGTGGCGCATTCCGAGGACCATGAAAACACATGGCCTCGGACTTGTGCAGGGCCACCTCGAGTCCCAATTGCCGGATCCTCTCGACGACTATCGCAACCCCGCGTGTCGCTAATTCAGCCGCTGCCTGGTGTGACCTCCCCTGTGCCAGGACCAGCGTGTCGTCAGCGTAGCAAATTACGCTGACGCCGCTAGGGAGGTCGGCGCGCAGCACCCAGTCGTACCCGATGTCCCACAGATACGGCCCCAAGACCGATCCCTGTGGGACACCGCACGACATCTCTCGCCGGTTCCACTCTCCCTGGTGACCGGGGTAGATGACGGCCCTGTCCGTCAAATAGGCCTCGACCACGCGACAGAGGTAGGGCGGCATCCGGTGATACCGGAGTGCTTCCCTGATGCAACTCCAGGGCAGGGTGTTGAAGGCATTGGCGATGTCTAGAGACACCGCCAAGACGACCCCACCCCGGGCGACTGCATCCCCCGTCGTGAGGGCTCGCACGCGCATGATTGCGTCCACCGTAGAGCGCCCCCTGCGGAAGCCAAACTGGGTCTCCGCCAGATCCGGCCCCACCCGCACTAGCTGCCCAACGAGGCGGTCTGCAATAACTCTTTCAAAGAGCTTGCCCACCTCATCGAGCAGCACAATGGGCCGGTAAGCGGACGGAGAGTCCGCTGGGCGCCACGGCTTCTTAATGAGGACCAGTTTCCCCGTCTTCCAGTGAAGTGGGAACTGGCCCCTCTCCAAGCATGCGCTAAGGAGCCCCCTTAGTCGAGGCCCGAGAGCCTCCAAGGCCAGAACCCAGGCTTTCCCAGGTAAGCCGTCGGGTCCTGGGGCGGTATTTTTGGCATTCAGCCTACGTACCGCCACTCTCAGTTCTACCTCGGTCACCTCCGGAGCATTGTCGTCGTCGTCGGCGGTGTGTTCCGCATCGGGCACCGTAAGAGGTGGAGCCATTGGCGGGGGAGTGTGTTCCCCTTGCGAAGGGAACAGAGTGCTCACCACGCCCTCCACGAGCTGCGGCCTGAGACTCTGCGTCAGCGGAGGCGCCCATGGGCGGAGTTTATCCCGCACCATTTTGTAGGGGCGCCCCCACGGATCCCTGTTTAGAGTCCCTAGCGACTCCTCGCGGGCCAAGGCCTTGGCTCGCTTGATCTCCACTCGGAGGGCGCTCCTCGCCGCTCTGTACCCCTCGTACAGCTCCACTTCAATGGTCTCCGTATCCGGAGCACGGTTACGGAGCCTGCGGTGCCTTGTGTACCGGCGTCGCGCATCAACGCACGCCTGGCGCAGAGCCGTAAGTTCTGGCGATCACCAGTACACCTGGCGCTGGGCGCGTTCTGGCTGGACCCGGGGCATTGCCACGTCACATATCTCGGACATGGCCTCCCGGAACCACTCCGCCTCGTTGTTGTTGTCAGCAGGCCTATCCGGTGATGACACCCAGGCCTGCACGATCGAGGCTTCCAGGAGGAGCTCCCGGTCCAGCTGTTTCAGCGCCCACCGTGGACCGCTCGGGGTCTGTTGGACCGGCGCGCTCGAGGTCTGGGTGGAGACTTCGAACCGGATATACCGGTGGTCGGAATAGGTCTCCACCTCCTCCATAACGCGCCAGTCGATTACACGCGGTGACAGAGCGTGGCTGGCGAATGAAATATCCACCACCGATTCGCCCTGCATCCGCACACACGTAGGGACAGAACCCCGGTTGAGGATGACCAGGCCTGTCTCCAGAGCCCAGTCCTCAACCATCCTGCCCCGTGTGTCCGTATATCGGGAACCCCAAGCCACATTCTTGGCATTGAAGTCCCCGAGGACGAGCACAGGGAGGGAGCGGTACCCGACGACGACGATTTTCAACTCCGCAAGGTTGACGCCTGTTTGACGACGAGGCGAAAGGCGATACGGTTACGATCCCTTTCCGAGTTTATAAGTGTGCTTATGATATTTTCCGGAAAATTTATTTCATCATCATCATCTTCCTGCTCCTGTCCCATTTAACTTACTTGGCGCTAAAATTCCTCCAAAATTAAACTTGCATATAATAAAGAAATCTCGATTTGTTTATTATTTAAATTTTCATAAAACCGTGCATACCAGGGACGAGTTGCTTGTATTAAACAAATTAATTTATTGTAAGTTTAAAATATTACATAAAATAATAAATAATCGGCATAATATAATTGAAAACATTTCTGGGGATAAAATTTAAACAATTGTGGTTTAATTCACGATTCAATGACCATGCTGTAACTTTAATGACAATCATTAAATTATTTTAATGCAATGAAACATTTCAGTATTTCAATTCTTTTTGAACTGTTAAATGTGCCGTGACACCAATTAGTAGTTCTGTGAATGATTAATATATTTATGGTAGGTTCTCATTTTATATGATTTTCGTTTATTTCAAAAGTAACATCTATCAGCGGCTTCGTGCTGATAAATATCGAAAATTATCCCGGGATAACAAATATCCTATGTCCTTCACCAAGGTCAAATATATCTCGAAACGTTCATCAAAATTGGTTCTGCAGTTACGGCATTTACATACAGTGTTACTGCTTTCTATTTTTGTCTAATCTTACCCTATTATTTGCCAGGCATCGTTCTAAACTAAGCGGGTTTTATGCCTTCAAGACATTGTTTTGATGTACATCTAGTTTAAGGGGATGCTTTACAGTTTTTTGGATCTTGACCTGTGTTCGACGCTTAGAGCTTGCCTGATCATTTGATCTTCAGGTCTCCATATCACATACCCGTACCGTCTTGACTTACTTTACTTAAGATCCTATGTCTCCTAGCTGTGGCAGAGGCTTCCACAGTAGTCCTCCATCGCGACCGGACTTGAGCTTCGTGCTTCATCTCGCTCTACATAATTTCGATACTCGACGTAGCCAGTAGCCAGGTTTGACGGTAACGGCCTCGATTCTTTTTTCCTTGAAGATGCCAAGGCCTTTTTAGGAATGTAATCGGAATCTCTCCAGAGCATGTGACCAATCCATCTCCATTTTCACCGCTTGATCTGGCGGTCGATCAGGGTCTTGTGGTATCTCTTCAACCACTCTACATTAGAGATGATCTCGGGCCAGTAAATTCCGAAGATGTGACGAAGACTTGGATTTTACCACCTTAAGTGTCAGTAATGGTGTGTTTTGATAGCCTCTTGTTTTAGTTGGTGTTCATCCTCGCAATTAGGAACTTGTTTTCAATTCAACAGATGTAGTAGTTGTCTTGATAGATTTTCAAAAGCATCTAAATCTTTTTTAGAAAACGCCACACACAACACGGAACTTTCTCAGGACTTTCCACTTCTTCTTGTAATTTTTAACTTTTTAAATACTAATAATCTACTTTTCTTATCATAAATTACTAACGTAACATTTAGAATAAAATCACTAATGTTTTATCCAAGTAATTAATATATTACCCTACACCAAATAAGTTTTAAATAAAAAAAACTAAATAGTATGAATAAAAAAAATAAACAACCCATTACTTTTTCAACTCCCCGTCACTGGCAGTCAAAAGCACATCCGCTGTAAAGGTATGCCCACACTAACGTGACGTCACATTGCAGACAAGCAGCGGTAGGCGCGTAGGCAGAATGCCGCGCGCCGGCGCACTCCTGCTGGCGATAGCGGCTGTCCTATTCGCCGCTGAGTGGACCCATGCATCTTACATCGATCCCGGTACAGTATACTAGCTTATATATATGTTATGGACCAAGTGATTAATATGGCATTATTCATAATGCCCGTGCAATTTAAAAAACCGGCCAAGTGCGATTCGGACTCGCGCACCGAGGGTTACGTACAAACCTCAGCTTAAAGGTATTATAGACCTGAGTAATTGATATGAATTTCAATTTAATACCTCTACTCGTTCATGAGGAAAGGGGTAGTAAGTTTAAAATTATTTAAAATATTTTTATTATATGATGTAACTAAAATTTACGGTTTTCGTAATTTTCCCTTTATCTGTGCTATAAGACGTTGCTTCATACCAAATTTCACGATTCTGAGTTCACGGGAAGTACCCCGCAGGTTTTGATTCCCTAAGAGTGTCGTAAACGGCTGTACCTTTTAATTGCGTTGGCTTAGAAGTTTGTTTTCTTTTCACATCTTTAATGGGCAGTATACTTGAGTGTTTGATATAAATTTCAGCATGATACCTCCACGCATTTCTGAGAAAAAGGAACTTGACAGACAGACGGGCGGACGGACGGACAACAAAGTGTGCCTATAAGGGTTTCCTTTTTTCCTTTCGAGGTACGGAACCCTAAAAATTACCAATATGAGTAGGCAATATGATAAAAACGTGGCTAGTTAATATCTTTATAAATTCCATATAGCTTAGACATTAGTAATGTAATGCTGAAGTCTTAGCTATATGACATGTTATCATCAAAATCTGTTCTGCGTGAAAGAGTACCTAACAAGTACCTTACTTACAAACTTTCACATTTGTAATAATACACACATAATTCTTCTGAATCATTCCAAGCTATTGAGCTAGGAACTCTTAATTGATAGCTTTCTAAAAATAAATACAAGCCGACATAACATTTATAAAGACACTACACCTTTCATGTTTTTAATCCTCTTCAGAGAAACGAGACAGACAAGAATCTCGCACTTTTATAACTTTGACAATGTTACGAAAACACTTGGAGGAAGTATGAAAAGAATTTACGGAAAAATATCATTGACATGGAAAAATAAACTTAATCTTGTCGGATGCCAAACATGATTAAAGGACTCCGCAACGAGGACAATTATTGTCGCCATGAATATTTTGTGACGAAATATTTTGAAATGAAGTCGCACATAATATTTATGTCTCTAAGATAATTTCGCAAACATTATATTTATTATTCAGGTGTTTCTTTGAGTGATTATAATAAATATATTTCTGGCATTATAATATAGTCAAAGGAATTTCCATACATATAATATCTTTTAATATAGTAAACTAAATAATTTCTAGTCAGGCATTTTCCAGTCTTTCTAGAAAATCCTCGCGAAGACATTCTTCCTAAGTACTTAAGTGGTAACTAGAAACTGCAGTCTTCATGTTTTAGTTATCCGTTTCATAAAACAAAAACAAAGCGTTTTGTCAACTGGAGACGACGATGTTGAAGTAAACCTGTCTGATTACGGCGAAGATCCCGCTGATCTGCAGCTACTCCAGGATGTTGGAAAGTGAGTTTTAACATCTTACACATATAGATCATAATTAAGCACAAAATGTAAAGTTAAACAAGATGAATCTTGGGAAGTGTTTGAGTTCTAAACTTAAACTTAACTACATATAGGTAGCTATTGACAATGCTCCAATCAATGTGGTTTGGACTACATGAAAATGTTGTGATTTAAAAACTATGACAAAAAACAGACACTGCCTGTAAGAATAAGCACTGCGATAATTCTTGAAAATCAATTTGATGATAGTTAATAAATGCAGTCACATCCATCTTATTCATTACATAAAAGAGAAAACAAATTCTCTTCTAAAGCCCTTAAATACCAAAGAAGTGAATGCATGCATTACCGCATAGCATTATCACGGACACAAACTTAGGCTAGCCTTCAATGATGTGGTTTCAGACGATCGTCGCTGATCTACGTTTTCAGGCGCGCCTGTGTGAAGCGAGGTGGCAACTGCGACCACCGGCCTGGGGACTGCTGCCACTCTTCCTCCTGCAGGTGCAGCCTCTGGGGCTCCAACTGCCGCTGCCAGCGCATGGGGCTCTTCCAAAAGTGGGGGTAGGCCTTCGCCCCACTCTCCGACTCCCATGAAGCGGCGACCAACTCCACCCAGCCGACTTGACCGCTGCTCCATCGTGTAACAAATATATTTCCGTAACGACTCGAGGCGACATCTGGTGTCAGGAATAGTAACTATCAAGTGTACTTTCTCACCTAGGTGTGTCACTAGGTGGTTGAGGCACTTTAGTACTAGGTGGCGCTGAGATCGGGGCGGAATTATTATAAATTCTTTACCAAACCTGCTAGATATTGTGTGTATTAATATAATTCAACAAGCACACAATCTCCTACATGTCTAGCCTATTAATTTCTGGTATACATAATTACTTAAAGAAAATATAGACATGACATCTCTATGGGTCAATAAAATTCTCAATGTCTATGGCCGACGAGAGTGACATTTCTTTTTCATTACGAATGGATACCGAATAAGTAACAAAAATCAGATCTTGGTGAAAAAACAGAAATAATATAAATTAAAATGACTCGAAGGAGACAGGGAAACAGCCCTAAATTTAAAGCAATAATGTGCCAGCAAGCGCTGTGAGTATTCGTGTAATTGAACTATATTTTCATGCTTGTGAGACATGTGCTTGTATGATGCTAATACCGCATTTTCTCCCATCGATAGGGCTTCTTAGGATTAATTAATATAATCAATAATAAAATAAACTTGGTCAACCACATGCATTAAGAAAAGCTAAACAGCATTTAACAACAGGCTCCGGACACCCGTGATACTTTGGCTGGTGAGATACGTGATGCAATCGGCACAAAGGGAATGATGCTGGTTGTGATATCATATATCTGAAGCTAAGTTTAAAGGGTAGTTTATATACCATCTACAAGTAAGTGGGATACCTTTAAAATTGTGATGCAGTAGTGATGCCTGTGTATTATTAAATTAGTTGACCAAATATATAGACTTTTACTTCTGTCGACCCTCATGCGAAATCATCCCTGCAATTGTCTCATCCAGAATACCTACCCCTGAGCTGGCTGGTGAGTAAGGAGAAAAAGATGTCTTACAATTGTACGCCCAACGTGTCGCATGAAGCTTGATAGAAGTACTTAACAAACTTGCAATTTGTACGACCAATGTGTCGCATGTAGTTTGATTGTAATACTTGATTACTTATTTTGTGTCTAATAATTATGACTTGAAAACTTAAGAACTTAACCAAA
Organism: Orthosia cruda; assembly: GCA_964057195.1. Classification (NCBI taxonomy): domain Eukaryota; kingdom Metazoa; phylum Arthropoda; class Insecta; order Lepidoptera; family Noctuidae; genus Orthosia; species Orthosia cruda. The sequence goes on from OZ059834.1 coordinate 9,814,157, forward strand.
CTATAGGTTAACTTCATGATTACTTAGTTTAAAACTTAAAATAACAAAACATTAACATTATATACAATTTAAAAGTGCGGTTATAGTCACATGTGTTATTTTGAACTATATACCTTTTCACTAGTAAATGTTTTGTTAAACTTATAAACTATTCTAATATAACAACGTTATAGTAACTGTTATTTAGATTTAAATATATAGAACAATAATTTGTTTTTGTTCAACATGCATAAAGCGTTACTTAAAACTAAACTAAAAAAACAAAACTTTAACATTATATATAAATTTAAAAGTGGGGTTATAGTCACATGTTTTTATTAAAACTATATACTTTTCCACCAGTGAATGTTTTGTTTAACTGATAATTAGTTTTGTATATTTAGAACAAAAAGTGTTTCTTGTTCAGCATGCTTTTGCAATTTTATTTGACTATCTTCATAAAGAAGAATTGGTTCATATACTTAAATGTTATTATATTTCAACAGATCATAAAGCAACTGGAGATGTGGTCAGCAAGCAGTATCGTTCCCTGTGTAGTTGAATCATAGTGGAAGCATCAAGAAGATGGATTATCCCGCACATATGTTGTTATCTGATGAGGTACACTGGTGTTCGGAAACCTGTTGCTGAGCTGTTCATTTAAATAAAGAGTAAATTCAGGAGGTACTTTTACAATTATATGTATTGTAGCTCGCTATAAACATTAATTAATGAGAATTTCTCTAATAATTATTTTCATACTTAATAATTTATACTAAAAATAAATATAACTTAATTGTTAAATTCTTTTGGAAGGTATTAATGCCAAAAGAAAATGTGGGACATCTATAATAGCTATTTAATTATGATCCCACTGGCGCCCAAACTTAAAATAAACAATTTGTAGTGACTTATTAGGATGTTTTACTGTGTCAACTAGAAGAAGCACAAATTTATAGTATATTCTAATTGTTATGTTGATTTCTTCCTATACGGAATGCAACAAGCAGTACTTTGATTGAATTACTAGTGTTTCTTGTACACAAAATTACCTAAATTTGTACATGTGAACAATACTTAAACTTATTAGGTCTTTTTTTTCCTGTGTCAACTAAAAGAAACACAATGTGGTATTTATTATACTCTGATCACTATGGTAGATATGTTATGTTGTTTCCTATACGAATTACAACAAACAATGCTATCGTGAATAGTGTTTCTTGTACACAGAAAGCCTCTAAGTGTCCATGTTAACAATGGTCCTCAATTGATTTAAATACATTAATGTAAAAATATGAAGATTCTCTAGTTAAAATCATTGTTGTGTTAAAATATTTGCACATAATTCAATAATGGAGGTGCAAATATTTAATTAAGAAAGGGATGAATGAATGCTGGTAGGGTATAAGGATTTTTTTTTTAAGAATAATACGTTAGCGTTAATTTAATAACTGGGTATGTATATGGATGGATGAAGGGAAGCACAATGATGCAAAAACTTAGTAGTATTCTGAATTATAAAACTTAACTAAAGTAGACATTTACCTACTTCTATACAACGGATAGGTGCTCACTGTAACCCTTGCTGATTTAAAAAGGCGGGTTTGCTTTTCGTTGCGAATCTTAACTTGATTTAGGTATTATCCTATATCTATACAATGGATGGGTACTTAATGGAACATTTGCTGATTTAAAAGGCAATGTTACTTTCTGTTGCGAATCTTAACTTGATTTAGTACTTGTCTACATTTACTTATATACATTTGAACAACTTGATACTTATAACACTTACCGATTTAAAAAAGCAGTGTTTCTGTTGTTTATAAAACTTAACTTGATCAGTTATTGGTCTAAACTTAAAAATAATAAAAGGTTAAATCTCTTTTGAGTATAACCTGACTCTTAAACATTTAACATACTTAAATGTTTGATGAATCAAACATTAACTTAAATAAAATTAGTTAATGGCATAACTAGCATTTAAACTGGCTACTTGGCGATTGTGTTCTGATATATGAATGCTTTTCATTGCTGTCTGTTTTGGGACAATCACTGAGTATGTCGTATTAGTCTTAGATGAGAACAATCAAAGTTTTTATCTGCTAGTTATTGGACTATTACTAATGTTCTAATATTTAGTACATTTTGTACATAATTAGAAACTTAAAAACTTGAGAAATAAGTTTTGAACTTTATTTTTTTAAACTATTAGTTTTTTTTTTATAAAACTTAATGTAGGTAGTTCTCATATGAATTAGATTTTCTTGGACTGCCTCAATTTCTGTTAGGGAGCAAGCTAGATTCACAATATGCATGGAAATATGTTAAATTCAAAAAAATGTAAATCAATTTTTTTAACCGGGGTGAGATGTACTGTAACAAATATATTTCCGTAACGACTCGAGGCGACATCTGGTGTCAGGAATAGTAACTATCAAGTGTACTTTCTCACCTAGGTGTGTCACTAGGTGGTTGAGGCACTTTAGTACTAGGTGGCGCTGAGATCGGGGCGGAATTTTTATAAATTCTTTACCAAACCTGCTAGATATTGTGTGTATTAATATAATTCAACAAGCACACAATCTCCTACATGTCTAGCCTATTAATTTCTGGTATACATAATTACTTAAAGAAAATATAGACATGACATCTCTATGGGTCAATAAAATTCTCAATGTCTATGGCCGACGAGAGTGACATTTCTTTTTCATTACGAATGGATACCGAATAAGTAACAAAAATCAGATCTTGGTGAAAAAACAGAAATAATATAAATTAAAATGACTCGAAGGAGACAGGGAAACAGCCCTAAATTTAAAGCAATAATGTGCCAGCAAGCGCTGTGAGTATTCGTGTAATTGAACTATATTTTCATGCTTGTGAGACATGTGCTTGTATGATGCTAATACCGCATTTTCTCCCATCGACAGGGCTTCTTAGGATTAATTAATATAATCAATAATAAAATAAACTTGGTCAACCACATGCATTAAGAAAAGCTAAACAGCATTTAACAACAGGCTCCGGACACCCGTGATACTTTGGCTGGTGAGATACGTGATGCAATCGGCACAAAGTGAATGATGCTGGTTGTGATATCATATATCTGAAGCTAAGTTTAAAGGGTAGAATAGAATAGAATAGAATAGAATATATTTATTTGCTTAAAACATGGTATAAAAGGATGGTACAGAAAAGAAATGACAAGAGCATACATGTTTTGCTTAACAGTAAGCATGCAAATTTTGGCATTTAACTTATGATTTGTAATCAAAGAAATCCTTAACGCTATAAAAACTATTTACTGATAGCCATTCATGCAATTTAATTTTAAACAATCTTGTATTTAAGACTTTAAAGTCACTAGGTATTTTGTTAAAAATTCTTACACACAAACAGATACAGCTTTTATTATACTTAGCTAGTCTTGGGCATGAATCGAAAACGAGCTTGTGGGGGTCACGCCGGGATCTACAGCTCACATCACTCTCTTTAGTGAAAAGTTCCTTGTGATTCCATACAAACATGCAAGTTTCGTAAATATAAAGAGACGGTAGCGGCAACAAACCAAGTCTTTTAAATATCGGCCTGCAGGATTCGTCAGATCGAAGACCGTATATGGCCCTAAGGCATTTTTTTTGCGCAACAAACGCTCTGTTATGGTCAGTACTATTACCCCATACAATCAGGCCGTAGCGTAATACAGATTCCACATATGCGTGATATGAAGTGACTGCAGTTTTAATGTCTGTTACATTTCTAATTTGTTTAAGTGCATAAACAAACTTATTTACTCGTTTGGAGACAGTATCAACGTGTATTTTCCAGTTTAGATCATGATCCAATGTTACGCCTAGAAATTTAGTTTGCGTTACTTCATCAATTTTATGTATATTCATTTTATCTAAATTGTATCTAGTATTATTTGAACGATTAAATTGTAAATAAACGGATTTTTTTAGATTAATTGATAAATTATTTATGTTTAACCAATCAATCAGTCTTTCAATTGTGTTATTAATATCAGTCTCATGGTCAGTGATTGTGTTATTCTTTTTATCAGTGGTCACAATAATTGAAATGTCATCGGCAAATAATATACATTTATGAATAGTCATGTCAATTATAGAATTTATATATAATAAGAATAGAATTGGACCCAAAACACTTCCTTGAGGCACGCCATATTTGATGCATTTTGGTTCGGATAAGTGTAATACCAAGTCGTTATTTTTATCCACTTTTGCAATGGCAACACGCTGTTGTCTGTTATTTAAATACGACGATATCCATTGAAGGGCGATTCCTCTAATTCCAATTGCCTCCAACTTCTGTAGTAATATTTCATGAGAAACTAGGTCAAAGGCTTTAGTTAGGTCAAAGAACAATCCAGTAGTAAGACAGTTCTGATTAAGGTTAGTCAATATAGTTTTTATCACAGTAAAAATAGCTAGTGTAGTGGACTTGTTTTTTTGGAAACCGAACTGTTCCTTCTTAATGATATTAAATCTGTTGCAGAAGTCAATTATTCTCTTGTACATACACTTTTCGAATATCTTTGACATAATTGGTATTAAGGTAATAGGTCGATAATTATTTAAGTCAGATTTATCTCCTTTTTTATAAAGAGGTTTAACAATCGATACTTTTAATGCTTCGGGAAAAATACCGGTTGAAAACGACAAATTAATCAAATGCGTCATAGTTGCAGCCAGTTCGTTGGCGCAGGCTTTTATAATTTTGGTATTAATTTCATCATAACCTTCAGAGTTTGTGTTTTTCAACGCCATGATCACCGTTTTGACTTCGCTTTCAGACACTGGTCTGAGAAATAATGAATGTGCTTCTGAAATTACGTGCAAGTTAGCGGTTGCATGAGTACCACAAGGGTGTGCCATATTAATATAGTGGTTGTTGAATGCGTTTGCTATTTTTACTGGGTCTGTAAGCACTGCATTTGCAATTTTAATGTTTTCTATATTGTCTCTAAAGTTATTGTTCAATATTTCATTTTTAATTACTTTCCATACGGCTTTGCATTTGTTTTCATTATTATTAATAAATTTGATATTCACGTTCTTTTTTGATGTATAAATACATTTTTGTAGAATTTTAGAATATTTGACATATTTAGCTTTATTTCTTGAATTTTTATTCTTGTAATATTGGTAGCGCAAATACCGTTTTGTTTTGCAGCTTTGTTTCAGCCCTTTGCTGACCCAGTTTTGTTTTTTTTTATTACCGTTGCTTACTTTAATTTTTATTTTAGGGAAGCATAGATTATAAAACAGGCAAAACAATTCATGAAAAGAGTCGAATGCTGGATTCATATGTTTCTCTGCATACATCTCCGTCCAAGACATACCTTGCAATAAATCCTTAAACTTCAGAATGTTATTCAAACCGTAATCCCTTCTGTACAAATAGTATGTTCCCTGTTTTTGTGTCTCGTGCTTTATAGGAAAGCTCAACATTTGAGCAGTGTTGTGGTCGGATAGATGGAGTGGCAATAGAGTAGCAATAGCATCGGGAATATTGCTGAGGATATGATCTATACAAGACAACTTACGAGTTGGTTCATTAATGTGTAATACTAGATTGTAATTGTATGATAGATCTTTTAATTGATTAGTAATATTGCCTTTTTTGAGAGTGTTTATGTTGAAGTCTCCTACCACTACTATGTTTATTTTTGATTTATATTTCAGAAATACTTGGTACAAAAGACCGCTCAACTTATTTAGGAATTGAACGGGATCGGATTTAGGTGTTCGATAGACACAGATGATGACCAGCTTATGATAGGTTATTTCTATGCCACAAACTTCAAATATATTTTGTATAGCATGGGTTTTTATAAAAGGTATCTCCTTGAAGATAAGGTCTTGTTTTGCTAAAATACATGTGCCGCCTCTTTGTTTCTCCCTGCAGAAGCTAGCAACCATCTCATAGCCGTGGATTTTAATATAATTTTCGCAGTCCTTTTTTACAAATGTTTCGGAGAGGCATATTATATCTGGGTCATTTTGTTCTTCGCGTAGTTCTTCTAAGGTTAGTTCGAGTAGTTCTTTTTTAGATAAGAGACTAGCAATATTTTGATGTAGTATTTTAAAGTTATGCGTTAAACGAGGCGCATTTTGAGGTTCGAAAAAACGTATTTTTGTTTGCCATTTTCGAAAAATAATACGGAATAGTTCCTTTTTGTGGTTTATCGCTAGGATTGGTTTGTGGACCTATCACGGTATTGTCCGTATTATGTAACTGTAGCGTGTTTTGCTTATTAAAATAAAAAGGAATTGTTCCTTTTTTGAGTGCATTAGATTTGTCTGTATTTGCATTATATTTGTCAATTAGTTTAAGACTTGATCTGTAGCCTGCTAGACGCTTCATTAGTTCTCTAGGGTTTACGTAGTTCTCGTTATAGTCATTACAATCAATGTAGTAATTAATTTTAGTACATAATTCGGATATTGTAAATGTTTCGCTTTCTAGGAACTTACATTTTTTATACTGGTTACATACATTTTGAATACGATAATTAAGCTTCTTAACGTCTAGATATTCATTATTAAACACATTTAAAACAATGATCATATTATTATAAAATGTTTCCAATACAATTTGTAGTTGTGACAAGATATATTTTAAATTGAAATCATGTTCTCCTACGCAAATCACAAGTTTGTCATTACAGTTCAACTTAGCATGACGACAACTCTTTATTATTTCACTACATAGTGCATTTGGTTTAGTAACCGCCATGATTCTATATTTTTCGTATCTTGTATTTTGTCTAGACTGTATCATGGCAGCTGCCAGACCGACGCATTGTTGGGAGCCGAAGATAAGTACTTTATTCGACGGTTGCTGTATGTGCTCTTCAATAAATGTAGGCGCTTGCGTGATAATTTTTGATACCGGCGTCTGTTTTTTGGACATTGTGTTATCATGCTTCAATATGTCTATCATTTTCTTGCAAGCTAGAATCTGCTGTTGCGCGTCTTCTAATTGTTTTTGTAGATCAGTGATCTTTTGTTGTAAGCATAATATTTCAATACTTTTCTCATAATCAATATTCGCATTCGACGATGATTTTGTCAATGGAGTAGAAGGTGTGGAGAATGCGCTTTGATGAAGCAACGAATGTCTTTTCTTTTTATGATTGGTGACTGGACTGTTTCCGATGGCATGTGAAGAATGACAGAGTGATTTTAATATATTTATTTCAGCAGTCAACTTATCCAATTGTTGGCGTAGACTATTGTTCTCTAGAATTGTGTTTTCCAGCTCATTTTCAGTACTTAGTAGTTTATTCGAGATTTCCTTTATGGTGTCTTTCATTTCTAGAACTGTCAGTGTGTCGGATATTGTGCCGTCTACACTCTTGGACAGTTTGTTGGGCGAGTTAAAAGATTCGTCGGAAGTTTCGTATTCAGACAGGATGTTGGAATCCGCGATGTCAGAAGTGCTGTCAGAAGTGCTTTGAAAGGAGTCCTTCACAGCCTCTCGTGGTTTGCTTTCTATGACATTTCCACTTTGTCCCGGAGGAGAGCAGCTAAAATGAGAGTTAGCCTTTCTCCTCATAGTAATGTTGGATGAATTGCTAGTATTTGAGACTAAATTACTATTTTTTTTGCATGTCTTACATCTCCATTTTTTTTTAGACTCTTGGTCCATAAGACGGTAGGTTCCTTCCGGATACCCGTCACAATCCAATTCATAGCGATTGTTACAGGTTGAACACAAGGCTGTTTTTCTTATATCAACTAACTTCTTGCATTTAAAGCATACAACTTTATCTGGTATCCTGCGGTCGCTTCTTGTACCGCTTTTAGACGACATTTTTAGTTATTTTTTTTTTATTAATTAAAGTTTCACAAAAAAGCAAAAGTCAATAAAAAGTCAATAAATTGCACAGGAAAGCAAAGTCAATAATTTACAAATGTCAATAAAAAACACAAAAAGTGAAAACTGAAACTCGGATTCGATCCGCCGGCACTAAAGTACGATATCAGTGAGAGTCGCTCTTTAACTAATTGCGCTATTTGAACACAAGTTACAGTGCCCAAATTATGGCATATATTTTACGCAGTTAGCAAAATTTAAAAAGTTCGTTATTCAACATAGGTTCAAAGTCCAAGTCCTTTGTTTTGTTGAAGTCAACTGTTTTTTTTTCACTTTTGTTTCTCCTTATCACTTTTCATTGCACTTATGTCTTCATTATATAATTGTTGGTCACACACAGGTTGGGTTAACGTCCTTCTCTATAATGTGTTAACACTGTTTAAATGTTTTGATAAGTTTTTTACAACTGTTCACTTGTTTACTGACTTAGCAACAGAAAATCGTCAGTTTAAACGTTAACACTTGTAACTGAGATTTGATTACACTTGTACTAATGGTATGCACTTTTGACTATCAAATGGTACTAATCACAATAAGAAATAGGTGAGATAAATATTTTTAAACATCGGATAATACGGAGCAAAATGTTACCGTGACGCGCGCGTGGCGGTAGTTTATATACCATCTACAAGTAAGTGGGATACCTTTAAAATTGTGATGCAGTAGTGATGCCTGTGTATTATTAAATTAGTTGACCAAATATATAGACTTTTACTTCTGTCGACCCTCATGCGAAATCATCCCTGCAATTGTCTCATCCAGAATAACTACCCCTGAGCTGGCTGGTGAGTAAGGAAAAGTTATCTTACAATCGGACGACAACATCTGCATTTTCAAACGGACCCGTTGCGTTCTTTCCCATATTTCATTTCTCTACGTTCCTCTCTCTAACACTATCTTCTCTTATCGCTTACAGATATTCGAATTGAAAACAGGGACCTAGATTTTAGTTCTGAAATATTTTTGGACCTTATATGATATACAAAATTAATAAATGGTATTGGTTTTCTTGTTAGAATTCTGTCTCTCGGTTTGGTTCTCTTAGTTTTTCTTTATCTGATTATCCGAGTGTCCGCTGACTTGGTTGGGCAATCATCCAGCCTTATTGCCCAATCAGTACGCCTTGACGTTAAGCTCAGCCAATCAGACCCCGGCAACTGCCTCTGGCGACGCGTCCGCATGCGTTCCGTTTCGTTTGAAGTTTTGGTTTGAGCAAATCGACTCGTCGCCTCGAAGGCAGTTCACCTATTCTATTGCAATGTATGTATGTAGAGTTAAGTAAGCTAATCGTAGATGAATAAAGCAGTAGCTGCTAAATTGATGGTAAAATTATTTCGATAGGAAGTAGCGATCATTACAAAATAGAAAAAAAAAACGTAAATGTACTTTTAAACTAAATGTTCTAGTCATATAAGGAGTATCGGTAATGGAAAACTTGGTGAAAGACGCTATTATAAGCCTTTATATATAACAACGCCATTTGTATTTGCAATTGGTACCTTAGATTTTTAAAATATCTATTATTAATGTGTCAATACATAATTCATATCATATTAATAAAACAATTTTAATGTATTGTATGCGACTCTCGGACAGGAGTATATATAGTATTACAGCCAAGTAGATTATCTGTATGTATGTAGCTTCTTATGTATGTTCCTGATTGTGGAATATGGTAATTGTATTAATACTAATATTGGAAAATGAAAAAATGTATTAATAAATGTTTATGGATGACATTGGTGTTATTATTTAACTAACTCTTATGAAAACCCAAGAAAAAGCTACTAAGTACGCAAAGTTAACCAACTGCGAAAGAGCGATCACACTCAGGAGGCGAACTTAATCTAGTTACTTCGTAACAACTCAACGTAAGATTTTGGGGCTAACTTTTCAAATATCAAACTGATAACTATTACCACACGAATACTACAGCGTTTTAACAAATTTTCTTTACTAAATAAATGCACAACACAAAATATCTGCTTTACTAAATAATTATATTCGTATAAAAACTTTGAAAAAGGAAAACTGTTTAAATTACGATAAAAGAACAACATAAATGTCACACTAAAGTTGTTAACGCTGAACCAATCACAACGCGTAGAGAACAGACTTGTACTCGCACTATATTATTTATTTATACTTGTATTGTACACCATAAGTTACATTTATACAGAAAACTAAAAACACATACAATGGGCGACCTTATCGCATGCCGCGATCTCTTCCAGGCAACCAGGTATGGACAGTAGTTGCCTGGATACGAAGTGGGGCTGTCATTGGTGTGAAATATCAGTGTTATAAATAATGGCGTTTTTATATTCGCTAAATATGTGAGAAGTTAAAGAAAGTGCAATAAAATTCAAAGTCAAAGTCAAATCTGTCAAAGATTATCATAATCAGATTTAGTATCTATGAGAGCATTGCCACGTGTAAATCCCTATAATTTTGAACTTTATACACTCCGACGATCGTCTATAGAATATAACTTTATATAGGGAGCCAAGTTCTTGAAACAATTCCTTTGTCGCCCTCTATATCGCACTGGCTGTCTATATTTACATAGGAAAAGGGTAAGCGATTACTCTTCGGAAAAATTTCAGCAGAGAAGGAAGGCAACCATAATTATTAAGAAGCTAACAGACATGGCGACCAGGAGCTTCGAATATAAGGAAGCGTAAGTATGTAAGTATTATATCTCTTTCTGGTTAAAGATAATTTGGTAAGCTCTGGAAATACTAAATCTATTATGAAAATACTTTTGGTGACATAAAGTTTAATGTTATAGACCAGGGTTTCCCAATCTATGGGTCGCGACCACTAGTGGGTCGCAAGCAAATTTTTAGTGGACCCTGTCTTTAGAACGACACCAACCGACCGTGCCAACGGCCGGTCAGCGGACAACTGACAGCTTTCAGCTAGCTAGACGGGCGGCGTTAGCGTGCGTTATTGTAATCTTATTCGAAAATTAATATTTACGTTCGAAGATAATAATGGAAAAGTGGTTGAAACGTGTATCAAAGTTACATCGCCGCCGCTATTTGATAGTGAAAATACAGACGATCTTGTAAGTGACAAAAGCGGCCCTGAGTTTGACTTCCAAATGCCCTCAACGAGTTCGCATGACACAAAACTTCGGACAGTTGTGAGAAAAAATGATCCAGAATATCTGAAACTAGGATTCACTTGGAATAATGATACGACAGATCCGTGTCCTCAATGCGTGATTTGTTACGAAATATTAGCGAACGAAAGTATGCGCCCAAGTAAGTTGACACGTCATTTATAGAAAAAAAGCAAGAAAAATTCCTTTATTCATATTGGTAACGGTTAAATTTCCTGGAGGTGGGTCCCGAGTTTGGTAACTTGTTTTGGATAGGTCGTAGTCCAGACAAGTTTGAGAATCACTGTCATAGACTACTATTCATCTTGACAAGTAAAATTAAGTAAAATTAATAAAAATTATAAACCCCCGACACATTTTTATTGCATGCTACATAATTTATCTAGTAGCCTTTGGGTATGCAGACGACAGCACTGTTGATGAGAGATACGTGTCTGGCGCACAGGTTACTAGGCCTCAAGTCCGTCAACGTCAACCTGTCTTTGGAGGCAGTCTCCGAATGGGCCAGTGCCAATCTAATCAGTTTTAATACTGCTAAGACCCGTGCACAAAAAAGAGCCAATTCCACCCGGCTCCATCCTTCCGTGGTGTAACCGTACCGATAACGGACCATCTCGACCTTCTTGGTGTTACGTTAACATCGACCCTCAATTTTGGTCCATTCATTGAGGCAAAGGCTCAATAGGCTGCAAAAAAGTTGGAGATCCTTGCGAAGGTGTGACGGTACTTCACGCCTGAACAGCTGCTCAACTTGTATAAAGCGCAAGTTCGGTCATGCATGGAGTGCTACTCTCACCTCTGGGATGGATCTGCCAAATACCAGCTTGATGCACTTGAGTCGATTGACAGACGGGCCAAAAGGCTTATTGGAAACGATGCACTGGTCGCCTCAAAGCTCCAGAGCCTCGAACATCGACGCCGAGTTGCCAGCCTGTCGGTTTTTTATCGGTTACATTTCGGGGAGTGTGCGACGGAACTGCACAATTTGATTCCGCCTAGCCCTTTCCATCATTGGACAACAAGGCGTACGGCAATGTGCCATCGGTACATGGTGGATATCCCACCCAAACGCACAAAGCGTTTTGAAAATACTTTCATTGTGCGTACAGCTAAGGAGTGGAATTCCCTGCCGGAGTCCTTATTTCCTGACAGCTACAACCTAGGGGTCTTCAAGTCAAGAGTAAATAGGTTACTTCTAGGCAAGCGTGGTCCACCTTCGACCATATCATCACTTAACAACAGGCGAGATAGTAGTCCAACGCGAGACTATAAGGTTTTAAAAAAAAAGTATACGTGCATCGATCGACAATCTATTGAACACGTAATTATGACACGATATCTTGCGAAAACACTCAGATTCAAACAGTAAAACGCCCATAACTTTAGAACGGCTGAACCGATTTTCAGCAAACATACGTTAAATTAAGAACACTCTCGATAAGATTCACTCTTAAACAAAAACATCGAAATTGGTTCATCCGTTTAAGAGCTATAATGCCACAGACAGATTCACAAATACATAAACACACAGGTACACACGTCCAGCTTATAACACCCCACTTTTTCCTTCGGGGTTAGAAAATATATGGTTGTTGTGCAATACAAGAGCGAAGCTGCGGAAGAATCTAGTTGAATATGAAATCTACCTCGTAAAAACAACATAGAGCAAACTTGCAACCTCCTACTTTGCTAAAAAAAATTCAATAGAACACCAGACAGGCTCGAGACAAGTAAATAATAATAAAATATAATACATTTTATTTCTCCAAAAACCTATCTTTTAAACGTTCATAGATCAAAATTATAAAAGGCTTATTAAAACAATAGGTATTTTTGAGATACTCTGACTACTAACTAGGTGACTTTTTTGTTCCTGTGACTTAGGAGTCACAAGTGACATTGTATCAGCGAAAGCATCGCGAAGCGATGACCGACTTTCATCAAACACATCTAAGAACACTTTTGATAAAGTCACATTTCAAACAAATACACAGGTACACACGTCAATATTATAACAACTCACTTTTACCGTCGAGGATTAACAAAACAAAACGCAACACAAGTACAAAAAACATCGGCAACTTCATTATTAGAAAAGTTGGACACAACTTTTTTTATTCATTTCATCAATCACTCCTTTTACCCATCGCTTCGAACAAACCGTCCCCTTTTTGAGGCAAAATTAATTATTTCACTTTTCAAATTGTTTTACTGTGTAAGCAAAAATGGATGTTTCGGGATGTTCAATTACATTATTCACTAGCTTGTCCCGTTTTGGTCACAAAAGGGGACCGTGATTATGCCATGATGTTCTGTTCTTAGTGGCATAGCCAGTTCTGTTTTGTGCTCTTAAGCTGGGATCAGTGGAAGATTATGATGAATAGATTATCAGTTATCCCAGTAACAAAACAAAAGAAGGGGAAAAAATGTAAAACCTTTTTCCATAAACATTCCCTACCCATTCTATAACCCTTTTATTATGCACCGTAATCCCCTATAATAATTGGTTAGTTTATTGGTTAAGGATCTCATGATATTAATTAAGATACAAAGGTATATTACACACCACAATACAACAGGACAGTCTACGATGACATCGTAATTCATATCTTGCAGAGACAACATTATTTTATCAAAAGTTTTAAATCATATCTCTATAAGTGGGGGACACAAAAACTTGTAAGTTGTACTAGATTAGTAGAAAAGCTCTTTCGTGAATTCCATCTGAAAAGGGCATTTTATTAGATTTCAATTGAATGTCCCTGTTTGTTCGTAAGACCTTCCATTATCAATAGAGTTTTTTGCTCATTTTTTTATAGAAGAGGTATTTTTAATAATAATAATCCTTTTCTGCCAAGACCATACAAGATCAAATCTAAAAGCTGACCCCTGAACAAAGAATAATAGCCTGAGAAAAGACCAAACAACTCGGGATATAATCGAAAAAAGATAGCATCAAAATAGACGTGCACTTATCGCCCTTGTTTTCACCCTAAACCCACCCAAAAGGGACAAGAGACATAACTAAAGAAAAATGCATAGGTATGGCCAACAAACGGAAAATCCCTCATCTATTGTGCGTCCTAATGTAAAAACTTCATACAAAAATGTAGGAGAATATTCTTATTGTCACGTAGGGGACTATATTAATTCGGCTTGGACCGCATGTGTTGGTATAAGTTAGTAATCGTAAGTCCTAATGCTCAGCCAGCTCTGGCTCTCGATAAGGTAAAGCTTTCGCAGGGTCTTATTAATGTTTGAAAAGATTTGGGAGTCGGGTTGCGGCGCGCGGTAATAATTATTATGTGTATATGATATACGAGCTTTGATCTTGGCAGTGATAGGCGATTGCGTGGAGAGGGTTTGGGAATTCAAAGCTGATTTCGTTTAACGTACTAGATTTTTTCGTATAACCGTTCTGTTGGTACGAAAAAAACATGATTTACGATTTAGATATAAAGTTGTGACAAACCAGAATCTGACAATACATAACATCACGCCTGTCGCCGAAAGGTTAGGCAGACGTATATATAAAACAAACCAATATTACCTATAAAATACTCGTAGAAACTCACAATTTTGTAATACTCATGACGATATTAATATTATACAAATATCCCTCATGGTGTCTACCCATTTTCCTTTACCTAAAGTTGCTTAATTTTAAAATAAATCAGAACATTGCCGGGAGTTGGTATGACATTGAGTAGGTATAGCTATGTAGTCGATAAGTTTACCTATACATACTAAAAGAACAAACAGTGAGAATATTGTTTGCCGTACTTTTTCCGTGTTACTGCAAATCGAAGTTATTAATTAGGAGAATATAGGTTACTGGTGGTAAGTGATGGGTTGGTCACGTAGGCAGCTCTGTTATACTAATATATGTAGATATATAATCTGTATGTAGGTAATTTTGTTTACATTTTTATGGCATACACTTAGATGTTTGGCCCAAAATTATATAATTGGCACGATTGCTTAGTCTGTGTTAGGATCCCGACTCTCAAATAATAAAAGGCACGGGTCAATCTTCAAGAATAAGCAACACCACAAATAATATAATACTAGCATACAGATGCCTCATCCCATACAAAGAAACCGGGCCGACGTAACTACCGTTTTCGTCTGATTAAACTGATTCTTTTTATAAGTACATTGATCTCGTTCGGTTCTGTTCCACGGCTATATAGTTTGACAGTTCAAAAGTACCTCTAAGGTTTATTTGATTTTGTAGATGGTTAGCGGTGACTTGAAAGTAAAAGGTTTACTCGGTTCGTGACTATATTTTCTTTAATTACAGTGACGATCTGTTAGAATATTTTTGCACGTTTTTACGGTTTCATTGTACCAAAATGTGTTACAATACAAATGACATGCCTCAGATATTTAAAACCGCAGCATCTCATCATCATCATCAGCCTTTTTAATGTTCCCACTGCGGGAACACAGTCCTCCTCTCTGTAAGAGAGAATGGGCACGGCATCTATTGGAATCAATTTTAAATTATATGTTCAAATAATCTTTGAAATGTGAATTAAGAACCCAAAATTAAATAAAATTTTGTGCTTATGCGAGTTGATTAAAGAAGAACATACAATTTTTATGATGAATTCTAGAAAATGTTAATTTTACACACAATTCAAAAACAATTCAATGCATATCGCGCCATCTAGTGATATTTATTTGGACCAAATTTTCTTTCTTAGCGCTGGGACCCCGTGCAATGCTAACTAAATTCGTTTGATGGATGGGTGATCGTCCATTACATATCAAGGCTTAACTAACATGTTCGGGCCTGGCATTCGCAGGTCTTTGATACTCGTTACGGGTAGACAAAAAAAGTTTAGTCTATCGTGTCAACCGTCTTCTCAGGCGTGTCGTATTACTCAATTACTGGATTGTGGAGTTCAGATAAAAGTAACTTTATGTAAAATACTGGCAGTCAGATGCATCCGGTTGGAATGGAAGCCGGCCCTAAAATTGTTGGAAAAAACTAGACATGGTGAGCTTAGGCCCGTATTTCTGATGTTTCATACTCGACTCAAACTCAAAATTGTCCACACCTACCAATCAACTTCAAACCAATCACAACTCTCGAGTTTAGCCTATGATTCTTTAGCTTGACATAATTCATAGTCCTCAATAGAGCAAGAGCCCAGACGATACTGAATTATTTCTACACAAAAAGTGGTAGGTATTGAATGAAAATGAAAGTCTAAGTTAGCAAGTACGAGTACGTTCCAAGTACATGCTAACAATACTCAATTCCACTGATTTAGTGTTAAAAGATTTCGGTAACTTTTGGGGCGTCTTGGATCTTTGACTTGAGCACGTTAATGTCAAAAAAAAAAACAAGCCAACCGATCACAAGTGTCAATTGCCAGTTTGATTTGAGCATGATCATCTAAAATACCGGCCTTAAATCTCTATAACAGACAAAACAAACTCGAAAACACAATTGCTTGCAATGATACACATAGATTAAGAACTTCTGTTGCAATTCAGACTGCAAGAGGATTAGATCAAGCACTGGAGTTTAAAACCCAGACTAGACAAATACATTCATATGTACCTAGGCCAGGAGTAGTATATTATTGGGCATTCTATACCACTATCGGCAAGTTGCTCGGCGAGTGCGCCTCGCTGCCGATAGTGGTATAGAATGCCCAATAATTGATAATCGACTCGCCTTTCCACTCGACCGATAAACTCGACCGAGACAGTACATTTTGCTGCGTACTTGATGAGCAACGATGATCATCCATCAACTCTCCGTTTACTTACTCTCTAGTGTATAACTGTATACAACCAATGATCATGCGAGTTTGCTATCGCTCTGAAGGGTGGTACAGAATGCTTAGTAATGAACAATCCACTCGATCAATGACCAGTAACGCAAAAGAGGTTGTGGTAAGTTTATAAATGTTAACGTACTGTATACATTCACTCATTTTTAATCGGTTCATTTCCAACAGTAATCATGAAATTTGTAAAACAACCGCAATCGCTGCATGTTGATACAGTCTGCGATGATATTTGTAAGACTAGTTTTCGTCATGGGGAATTATTACCTAACTCAGTACGATGTATCATTTGTGGTCCATCCAATTGTGGAAAAACCAATTTATTAATTGGCCTTCTTATACACGAAAATGGATTAAGATTTGAAAATGTTTATGTTTATTCAAAAACTCTGCACCAACCTAAGTACATTTTCTTAGAAAGAGTTTTGCAACGGGTTCCCGGTATTTCCCTCCAGAAATATCAGGGAAATGAGGAAGTACTAAGCGTTCAGGACGCAAAACCCAACTCCGTGATTATTTTTGATGATGTTGCTTGTGAAAATCAAAATAACATGCGTGATTATTTTGCAATGGGAAGACACAAATGCATATATTGTTTTTATCTGAACCAAACATATAGTAAAATCCCCAAGCAGTTAGTAAGAGATAATGCGAACTTAATCATACTTTTTAAACAAGATGAAATTAATTTACGGCATATTTATGAAGAACATGTCAACACTGATATGACATGGATTGAATTTCGTGAAATGTGTTCGAAAATATGGAGTGAACCTTTCAATTATGTAGTGATTAATAAGGATTGCTCCAAAAATAAAGGATGTTATAGAAATAAATTTGACACTTTTGTTGTCTTTGATTAAAAATATTTATATTTAAGAGTGTTACCCTCGCGATATTATTATTCTTCAGACAACGCTTAATCAATCACGAACTTTTTGTTACTATGGAAAAATCACTGAAAAGACAAATTGTTGAGGCTGCAGATGCTGTTAAGAAGAAGGTGCGAAAGATGAGAGATGCTGAGCTTAACAATCAGCAAGTACTGGAATCAGTTTTCAAGCCGGTAACAGAACCACTCAACCAAATTGCTAATGTCAGTAAGCAGGCTTGTGTTCCGCATAATATAGAAAATGAAGAAACCGAAGTTCCGTTTATCGATAAAACTTTGCAAAAAGAACCCACAATTAGTAAAGGAACCAATGATAATAACGACAATGAAGACGAATATGAATCTGATATCGAAAGTGACTCTTCGTACAAATCATTAGTTGAAAACAACCAAGGTATTGATTCGTCATCCTGGTCAGTGTCCTCAGAAGCTCTGACCGATATTCCGTTTGGTGTCAGAAGAGGGCGGAAAATTGATGTTAGGTTCTGCTCGTATAACGATCAGTGATGAGTATATCATCGTAGCTGGACGCAAATACCGAAATACGCCTGGTTTAAAACAGTTGCTGTTGAAAAAGAATGCCGATTTAAGCTTGGTTACAGAGAGTGATATGAAACATTATAAGTCGATGCTACTTGACACAAACGCACATCGACGGGACTATGAGCCCGGTAAACCAATCAAAAGTAATAAAGGACAAAAATATTTGCAAATTATTAAGCCTCTATTCCAACTACGAAGTACAATTCAGGACCACCAAACGAAAGGAAAAGGACTACCCTTTACAAAAATGTGGAAGAAAAATGTTGATTTTGTTTATTGGGACGATCCAAATGAATTGGTAGATAGGTTAAAATTACTAATTGCATCTCGAGATGCTGGTAACACAGGATTAGATAATGAAATTATATCTATCATTGAAGAATTGCGTGAAAGTAAAGTTATAAATAAATAAATATTTTAAAATGTGTTTATTTTATTATCAGCTTCTCGATACAATACACCTTAAATATGAACGTAGACAAATTCGGACACTACATTCACAAAAGAATGCGTTTATCAGAGTTATTTGAGTTTAATGAGAACGCATTGTTAAAATTAGAAAACGGAGATTTTGATTTAAAAACATCAAGATTAAGAGGAGTCCGATCTCCAGTAGAAGCAGGCGATGCTGTGAACAAGGATTATGTAGATCGATTGAATGCTAACATGTTAAAAGAATTAAATAACCTGACCGTGAACAAGGATTATGTAGATCGATTGAATGCTAATATGTTAAAAGAATTTAATAACATGATTGGTTCATTGCGCTCTCAAATCATAAAAGACACAAAGGACACAGTTCAGGCTACTTTAAAAGCAAAGATACCTGAGATTTCAACTCATTTGGAAGATAAGTTTTATACCAAAGCAGAGGTAGATAAATTACTACAAAAAACTCCGTAATGGCAAAACAGCAAATAGTTAATGAAATACATAAAGCAGCACGAAGAAATTTCGTTAGACGTCCTGTCATTCTAAAGGGGATCGATGACTTGTGGCAAGCTGATCTGATGGACATGCAAAATCTAAGAAAATATAATAAAGGTCATAATTACATTTTAGTGGTGATTGACTGCTTCTCAAAGTACGCTTGGGCAGAGCCATTAAAATCAAAAAATAAACTTGATGTTACTCATGCATTTAAACGAATACTGATTAACAGCAATCGCAAACCGGTTAATTTACAAACTGATATGGGAACAGAATTTTATAACAACTCATTTCAAACGCTTATGAAGACTTACAATGTTAACCATTACTCAACGTTTTCTACCAAAAAAGCTTCGATCGTAGAGCGACTGATTAAAACTCTTAAAAATAAAATATATAAATATTTTAGTCTGAACGGAAACTATATGTGGTTAGGTATACCGTTAGAGGTTACGTTAAAGATATATAACAACACAATACATCGTACCATTAAATTTAAACCAATTGAAGTAAATAAATCTTGCGAGTCTGTTATAAAAGAAAATATTAAAAAAGCCTTAAATCATGTAACCGTCCGTAGAAAACCTAAGTTCAAAGTAGGTGACTTTGTTCGTATCAGTAAATACAAACACCATTTTGAAAAAGGTTATACACCTAATTGGTCAACTGAAATATTTACTATAAAAATATTAATCATACCATACCAGTAACATATCATATACAAGATCAGCGAAAGCAAGCCATAATGGGAACCTTTTACGAGCAAGAACTTCAGAAATCTTACTATCCTGGTATTTATTTGATAGAAAGGGTTTTAAAAAGAAAAGGATCAAAAATGTTTGTGAAATGGTTGGGTCTAAACAACGAAGAAAATAGTTGGATCGAGAAAACTGCAATAGTGGATTAAAATAATTATATAACGATTACTTTTGCATCATTTCTCTCATTACACATTAGACAATGCAAGGAGGTGAACTTGTTAATACCTTAATTAATAATCTACCGTTCGAACTTCATTTACCCGGCTACAATTATTGCGGTCCCGGAACTAAATTGCAGAAACGTTTATTACGAGGTGACCGAGGTGTAAATAAGCTAGACGAAGCTTGTATGCATCACGACATTGCATATGCAAACCATACAGACTTACCCAATCGCCACAAAGCTGATTTGCAACTACTAAATATGGCTAAACAAAGACTTAAATCGAGCGATGCTGGGAAAGGTGAAAAACTTAGTTCATGGTTAGTGAGCAAAGTTATGAAAGCCAAACTGAAATCTGGTTCTGGCATTAAAACGTTTAAAAGTTTCGTGTCAAAAATAAAAGCAAAAATAAAGAAACTGAATCCAAAGGACAGTAAAGCTTTAATTAACGCTGCTTACTCAGCAGCAAAAAAAATAATCCCATGCATTCAGAAAATTCGAGTGCCGCGAGTGATACCCTTACCAAAGACTGGAGGTATTCTACCTTTAATCCCAATTTTTGCGGGTTTATCAGCTTTAGGAACTTTAGCTGGTGGTGCGGCTGGTATTGCAAAAACTGTTAACGATTACAAAGCAGGTCAGCAAAATTTGCGAGAAACACAACGACATAATAAGGCTATGGAGTCTTTAAAGTTAGGCCAGGGCTTGTACATTAAGTCACATAAAAATGGTAATGGTTTATTCATTAAGTCTTCAAAAAACTGAAAAATAAGCTACCTAATCGTCCTCTCACTAATATAGACATCCAAAGGTATGCACGCAACATCCCTCACTTTCGAGGAGTATACATGAAGGATCAGTTACCAAGGACGCCAAAACGGGTTGAATGTGGTGTCGTTAACTTGGACGACTCTAAGAACGAAGGCACGCATTGGGTAGCTTATGTAAAAGTATGCAATTATTGTGAATATTTTGATAGCTTTGGAGATTTAAAACCTCCAATGGAATTAATGCGATATTTTAAGAATTGTAATGTTTTTTATAATTATACAAGATATCAGAAATTCAACACTGTAAATTGTGGACACTTATGTTTAGAATATCTATGGAATTTTTGGAAATAAAACGTATAAAACTTATGCTTTTCTTTTATTTGAATCATTTGCAAGATGTCACTCACATTATCGATAACTGGAAACTCGTCAACTTTATCTACTTACTATCCTAACACGTTGCAACTATATGAACAGTATGAGTGTGCCTTATTGCATTTCGCAACATTTAATTCTATTCCAAACATTGACAAAACGAATAATAAGTTCTATTATGGTTCTAACGAAGTTATTGAAATACCTGACGGCACCTATGAATTGCAAGATATTAATGATTATTTAAAATCTGAAATGAAAGATGCATCAATCAAACTACAGTGCAATAACAATACTTTAAAAGCTGCTGTATATTGTACAAAAGACATAAATTTTAATAAAGAAGGTACGTTTAGGAATTTGTTAGGGTTTAATAAGCAGATCTTAAAAGCAAATAAATGGCATGTATCGCACTTTCCAGTCAACATTTTACCTACAACAGTGATCAGGATCGAATGTGATATTGTAAGCGGCTCGTACACAAACGGAGAACCCAGTCACATTATCCACGAATTTGCTCTCAACGTGCCTCCCGGATATAGAATTATAGAAATCCCGAAAAACGCGATATACTTTCCAATTAACCAAAACAACATTAGCTGTATACATATCAGGCTGTTAGATATAAATAACCGCTTAATCAATTTGCGCGGTGAAGAAGTGCAGCTGTATTTGCATCTCAGAAGAAAAAAATGATTGACTACAATAAATATATGCATCAACAAATCAAAAATATCAGTTCCGCTCAAGCTTCCAACCAAATAAGAGCTCGCTCTAAGAAGAAAATTAAATTAACTAAAGAAAACAAGGCATTTCTCAAAGCGATCGGTTTGCTAAAATGAATATCTTAGACGTTTTATCTGCTCCGACTTATGACAACACTGTTGAAGGAATCGAATTTCATTCTTACAAGCCCTACGTAACTAGTTTCAATAGAAACGATGAAATCCGCATACCTATTAACCAACAGGACTTGTATATACTTCCCTCAGCTAGTACCTTGTATTTGGAAGGAACTGTTGTCGTAAGTAAAAAGGATATGAAAGAGAAAGCCACTAGTGTTAATTTTACGAATAATGCTCTACTCTACTTATTCCAAGATATAAGATATGAGCTGAATGGAGTGGAAATTGATAGAATAAAAAACGCTGGCATAACTACCACCATGAAAGCGTTAATATCAATGAGTGAAGGTGAATCAAAGATAGCCAATGCATGGGGCTGGAATATCGATGGAATAAAAAATATTAATGGGGGTAGTTTTTCTGCTTCTATACCCCTCTGTAACATTATCGGTTTTGCAGAAGATTTCAAGAAAGTCGTGATAAATAGTAGGCACGAACTGATATTGCTACGAAGTAACACTAATCTGAATGCTGTGAAACTTAACACCGGGGAATTTGTAGACGACGTTCAGATAAATAAAATCATCTGGCGTGTACCGCATGTTAAAGTGTCCGACAAAGAAAAAATAAGTTTGCTAAAACTGTTAGAAAAAGATCGACCACTCCAGATGATATTCAGAAATTGGGATCTGTACGAATATCCAGCTTTACCTAAAACTACAAAACATACCTGGTCTATCAAAACTTCCTCACAAATAGAGAAACCAAGATACATAATTATGGGTCTACAAACAAATAGAAAAAACAATTCAAGTTCTGATATGTCCCAGTTCGATCACTGTCATGTTCGTGACGTTAGAGTATACTTAAACTCAACTTACTTCCCGTATGAAAACCTAAATGTCAGCTTCGCGAATAACAGAATCGCTTTATTATACGAGCAATACATCAGATTTCAACAGTCTTATTACGGACGTCGCTCGGAACCCTTATTAAGTGAGAAACAATTCAAAGATTTGGCGCCGCTATTTGTCATAGATTGCTCTAGACAAGCTGATAATGTAAAGACAGGTCCTATTGTGGATGTAAGAGTGGAAATTGAGAGTGATTCCGATATACCAGATCAAACTTCTGCATACTGTCTTATATTGAACGACTGCATAATTGAGTACAAGCCATTGAGTAATACTGTGAGAAAAATATCATGAATCCGAATACTATTATTTTAGATGTTCAAGGGTTTAAAGACCTGAACAATAATTTTATAATAAAAGAATTAGCTTTTGCAAGTCGTGATTATACGCAAACATTTTTAATAAAACCGCCATACTTGTTTAAATACTTAACAAGTGACGAAAAGAGACAAGTTAAATGGTTGGAAAGAAATAGAGGTATTTATTGGAATGAAGGATATATTGACTATAGAGAATTTCGGCGTATAATCGTTCCATATCTAGAAAATAAGGAAATTATTGTAAATGGTTTGGAGAAGGTGAATTGGATAAAGGAACTGTGTGTGAATTGTAAAGTATCAGACCTTGGTACAGAACAATGTCTTAGTTTCTCTGTTTTGCATAAAAAATACTGTGAAGGAAGATCTAATTTTAATTGTAATAAACATCTAAAGCATTGTGCTCTTAAAAATGTGCTTTGTTTAAGGAAATATTTAGAATGGGTATAAATGTATGTACTCATATGTGTAATGTATTTAGATTATTGGTTTTAAGGTTTTTAAATAAAAATCAAAATAATGTAAATTTGCTTTTATTTTGTTAAACACCCCCACGCTACTCCACAAATAACACAACCTAATACAAAATTAAATAAAAACATCATAATGAAAATACAAATATTAACTACTTTACAAAAACGGTTAATAAAAGTCAGTACCTATTAAAGATTTTGATATTTTCTTAACTAAAGACTCAGTTTCGTCCATAACACTGTCGATGGGATCTTGATCAATATATTGAGCGTTTATAATAACGTTTTCACTGTCACTATCACTGTCTATGGTTTGAGGATTGTTGTTACACAGATCTACCACTGAAATTTTTATTAACTTAATCCCTTTTCGATGTAGTCGACTCATAACGAAGGATTTTGTAGGATTTTGCTTTATCGATTTTTCCCTGCACCGTTGTTTTGGTTTTTTATCTTTCGTGACTTGTTTGCTTTGCCCGGGTTCACTGCGAAACATCTCGGAGAATCCCTCGTAAGGATCCTGAGCATACTGGCTGAATACAATCTCGGTGTCAGAATTCTGGAACAAAATATAAACACAATTTATACCACTATTCCGCTAGTATAGCGTTTTAATTGGGTTTTCAATCGAGAAAGTCTAGATTTACTTTAGATTAGTGACAAAAGGCTCTGGAAAAATGCAACACAACACAGCTGCGAACACAATCTCTAATTATAAAACAATCATAAAAAAACGAATTAAAAATATTTTACTCACCGACATGATAACTTTTGATGGAAGTTAAAAAAATATTAAACAGGTGTTCGCGCCGAATAATATTTCGTAAATGATGACAAAATAACTAAATAATTACAAGTCATACTAATATTGTCAACTAAGCGTTTGTGTCTCAAGACTAAGGCCAATGAACTGCAACGTAGGTAACACTTATACAATGACAAACAACGCCTTGTAAGCATGTTACTTAATCGTAAAACGTTAGTTATTCGAAAATCAACCTTATGATGCATGGTATTTTAGGTGCATAGTGAGATAACTGCAATCAGTGTTAACTTTGTTTACCGATTTAAAAAAAAAAAAAGTGTAATGATATTTTGAAATAAACAGGATTTCAGAAATAAAACAAGTCAATAATTATAATAATTCACACTTTATTTCATTTTTTGTATAATATTAACATTTATTATTTCCTAAAACTAAACTATGAGTAGGTAACACTTAACTTAAAATTATGATCAAAGTAATTCATTCTTAAAAATAAATGCATGCCCCCAGGCTCGGGTTGATATTTGATCCACAGATATCGATCGTTTGTCATCATTTCTAGATAAAGCAACTTTGTTGACAGTCCGAGTAAATATTTCGTGCTTTATTGATTTAAACATATTATTTTTTCTCCGGATTACTCCACCATTAAATAAAATGGTTTCATAGTCTGATAAGTTTAAATCCCTGACCACGCATGATTTTACTCCTTTTGCTTTTTTAATGATACTATTAGGGGTTCTTATAGAGTAAAGTTTCGATCTCAAACCAACAAAATCAGTAATATATTTTCCTCCCATTTCATATTTAAAGAGACCGGGAACCTTTTTATTTTTTAGCGGTATCTGTAAATCATTTGTGATTTCATAGTTACTGCTGTCAAAATATTGTAAAAAATTATATTTCAAATCATTGTAAAAATCGTTGGTGTATATTTTATAGACAAAGGAATCGGTATCTGTGTAACATAGCTGCACTCGATCTTTATAAAAAGGCTTTACAATATTGTAATGAAAGTAATACATGTGTGCTTTTGAAAGTTCTAATACAGTGAAACCTATGTATATAGGTTTATCTAAAATAATTTGATCAGGTTTCATTTGTATTGCAACTAAATTTTCTGATAAAATAGATGCACTGTGGAAATAGGGGTTGGCTATAAGTTTCTCAGCGGATATAAATTTCTTAGTTCGATTGGACTGATCGCACCATTGATTAACTAAATGTACGGTTACTCTATTTTCAGTATTTTCTAATGTTTTTCCAAAAACACTGTTATTTAATAACTTAAAAAAGTCTTGTTCGAAGGAACTTTTTGCTTTCTGTCTTAATTGAGTATTTAACTCTATGTACTGTTTTAAATATGGACTCTGTCTAAAAGTAATTGCTCTATGAATTTTACGTAATATTAAACCATGTTCTAAACATTTTTTTAAATGAACGTAGTGAATCACGTAGTTGTACTTATTATACAAATTTGCTATTAATTTCTTTGTTTTACCTCCCGGGGGTACACATTTTTCGGGACAAAATGGTAAGTCATTATGGTCATTATGTAAATGCTCGGGATACAATAGATCGACTTCTAATATGAAGCCCCAGTTTGCGTTATCCTCTATAGTGGTAACATTAAAATTTGCTAATTCGTTATCACTTAAAAATCTGAAACTAGAGTATGGTAAATACTGACACATGCTAAAACCGTAAAGATTATTACAATCTAAATATACTATGAAACTCTCAGGTTGTGATGGATTATATTCAGGCATGTATTTGTGATTGGCTCTAGCATGCCGATGGGAACACATGCACAAACCGCCGCGTATACCGCTTTGTATCATTCTGATGATAGCTAAGTCCGACACGAGTTCTAACTGAACGCCCGTTTTTAGCAACATTGCATCGAAAGATAAACTAGGTGCAGTAATGTAAAACGCTGGGTCAAGACTGTAATATTGTTTACAGGTTTTCCGAAAATTTTGAAATATGTCTGTTAACAAAAGCACATCCGTTTTTAAGTATAGATCCGTATACTCGCCGAGGTTATTAATATTGAATTCAGCCCAAACAGCCTGTGCGTGATTATAATCCTCATCTGTAATGTCTTCGTTAGTCAAATAATTATAAAAATTACCCTTAGACGGCAATGATTTTTGATCGTAACATTTCCAATTGGTCATGTAATCATAAGGATATATACCTTTTCTTGTCAATAAATTAAACTGTCTGTCTTTAGAAAAATGAAATCGAAGATTAACAAAATCTTCCACCTGCAATGTTTTAGCGAGCTTGTCTAAACTTGTCCCTAAAAAGTTGAATGAATCTAAAAATCTTATACAAATAAACTCATTATCAGCAATAGGAATAAATTTGGTAAATGCGACGTATTTTTCTTTAGTCTTAGGGATTATTTTAATTGGGCCTGGAATTTCGCCTAACTTTTTTATAAATAAATGACAATCGTACCCGGATAAATTGTGAAAAAATATTGGTATAAATTTTGGTACTTTATGTTGCAAATTACAGTGTCGATGTGCTGCACCTCGATACAGGCCTGTAATATGACAATGATCTCTTACTTTATCGGTCAAGAGTAAATTGTCGCAAATATGACACCTAACGGCACGTTTGAACTCTAGAGAATTGTCATCAGTGAATATCATAGGCTCGCTTTTGGATATAATCTGATGTATTTGTTTTACATCCTCAGTAAGAAAATTTATAAATTTTGAAACACAATCATTGCCGCGATAACTTCTATAGCCTTCAACGCTATCATTTTTATTTGATGACACGACATTGTAAGCGAATGCAGCCGGCACGTGGCGTTTAGAGTATGACGTATTAGCGGTGTTGAAATCATCGTCGGAAATGGGTTCAAGTAACGTTTCGAAATCAGCGTATATGACAAACGGAATGTTTTGTTTCCTATCATAATTTTTAAATTTTTAAAATGAACCTTGTTCTGGTAAAACTGTGACGATCCCCCCACACAAGTGGGATTCAATTTGACTAAGCGTTGGAAAAAACAATAAACAAGTTTCACAGAAATATAGTTTACCATGATGTTTGGTCATCTGATTTCTAACTAAACGAGATAAATCTTTGATAAGACAGTAATGAGAATTATTATTGTTTTCTATAAACAGTAGATGGATACTTTTATTAGACTTATTATTCAACGTTTTATAAAGCGGTCCAATAATTGTCTTCTCGTTTTTTAAACCATACACATATATATTAACAGAAGGATTATTTTTCTCAAAGATAGCTATGTCCGAAAATGTGATTGGAAATGTCAAATTATTAACATTCAAAACATCCTGAAAGCGGGGATAAGACGAAATCCTATCGGGATGTCTATTTGTGGGGTACAATGCCGCCACAACACACCACAAAAAGCAATACTCATCATTGTTCCGAATATTCAAACAAGCTCTTTTACTTTTTATGAATTTCGGCAAAGTTAAAAATTTAGATCCGCTGAGAGGTTGATATTTATTAATATTTAATTCTAAATGTGAATTGCATAAAAAAGTCCAACCACTATCCCTTTCCTCAAATTCTTCAATTTTTTTTAGTAGTAAATCAATAGTTAGTTTATAAATAGAATCAAAATCGTAATTAAAATGTGTAATAATGTTGTTTGTACGGAATGATTTTATTTCTTGTTGATCATTTTTATACATAAGAAACGAAGCAAACAGTTCAAAATTTATTTTGACAGAGGTGTGTTTCTCTATTGAATTGTCTATTAAATGTTTGACTTGTGTACTAATACTTTTGAGAAACACCTCAGGAAAACTATGTATTTGTTCACCTGTCGCTATGATTTTGTAACTTTTGATTCGTTCTTTAAAAGAAGAATTAATAATTGCAACATTATCATACATAGGGGTAGAACTATTGTTTTTATGTACATTGCTACGTAAATGACCAGACCATCGACGATTGTCTACAAATACTTTACAATCAGAGCAGTGAGGCATTATATTATTGTTTGAAATCAAAGAACACTTGAAATTATTAGTTCAATAAATTTGGATTAGATAATACTTACAACTAATATTCACCGTCTTAAAAAAAAAAAAAAAAAAAAAAAAAAAAAAAAAATGGATGCATTAGGTACATAATCTGATTAGGTAAGATAATGGTATATTCTGGGAAGAAAAATATATTTCATAATTACCTGCAAAATATGAAACTATGTATACATAAGAGTACGTGTATCTGCGTGGTCCAAATATGTAGATATACTTCAAGTAATTTAATAATTCTTCACAGGCAAGTCAGTAATTAATATTATGTTTAGGCAGAATGTATCTGAAACTAAAAAAAAATGGTTTATTGGTACCGATGAAGAATTAGGTAAAAAGCTGTAAATTCTAGAATGAAAAATAGTCATAATTATTGTAATGTTCTAAATAGTTATCGTATTATTGTTGTGTTATATTTGATAATTACCTGCACAATATGAAATGATTCATACATAAGATTATGTATTTGCGTGATCCAAATATGTATGTATATTTCAGCACCCCGATATAACGAACACAGTTGCTCCAGTAGCTGAAATTGTTGTTGTTTCTGGTGTGAGATCAATTAAATATTTATTTATAATAATTAACTTGATTGTACTGTAACAGTTTAGAAAGGTGCTCGCTCCGAGAGACTTTGAGGTAATAAATAATATTTTAGGGATTTTTTTTTTGTTTTTTTTTTGTCTACAAAGCAGAAAAATATTTCATCATAAAAGTTGTTATTGCCTAATTGTTACACGTGTGCTAAACATAATTATTTATTTCGCAATCACAATAATCAGCTATTTTGGTTAGGGTTGGTAACAACTTGGTAGGCATTCAAATATACAAATTTCACACAATGCACTTAATCGATTAAAATATATCATAGTATGTCGATAGACGACATGACGATGACGATATCATATAACGTTCATGGTTTCGTCATGCCCGTTACCGTAGTTACAGGAATTATATTATCTATTTATTTTAGGAAATCTAGAGAAGTACGCGGTAGACGGCAGTAAGTTCATTTTTTCTACACGAAACCTAAATGTAGATGATGAAATAATTACCTTGGAAACATTTATTTACTTCTTTAAAATAATAAAATCTATCTGGTTTGTGGCGATTCCGTTCACGCTATCGTTTGGTCAGCCCTAGCTTATTTCGCTGCATCGACATTCGATACAGTATAAAATTTTCCTTCGTCTTCATTTTACCAACGCGTATAATACGACTATAGAAAAAGTTACTTTAACAAAGCAATACCGGATTGATTGTAGTGGATTTAACATTCCTAACTTATAATTCGATTTTAACTTATAAGCCACAAGTTTTTCTGTTCGGTACAAAGTTTTCGCAGTCTGCAAGTGCAACGAAGTGCTCTTGTATAATCGGTCTACAAACACTCCGTGTCGCCTAAAATATCAGTGACGGCATTGTCGATAGCCATCCGCTGCTGTCATCACCAGCCAAGTCATCAAACCGAGTGGAACTTCTGATCGGAAAATAATGTAAGTCTGATAAAATAGTCTGTTCGTTTTCATGGATCACACTTGTGATTAGCCTGTCATTTATAACTACATATATTTGTTTGTGAGCGCGTTACTTCACAGATCACCCGATCTGTACATAGTTAGCTCAGTCTCAGTGCTATCCCATTTAAATATTAGAGAACCAGTGTTTGCCCGAACACTTGTGTCCTATAGTATGCCCAGCGCAATGGACATTACTCCATTGGATTAATTAATAATAATTGTGTGACTACATTTCCTCTATCTTTATTTCAGGTCAGACTCTGAGTGTGATTACTCGCAAGCATCGATCACTGGACACAAAGTGAAGGCCAGTCGCAAACCGTCTGCAGACAGCAATGGGAAACGCAAGATGCAGTCACAAACAACAACCGTAACTCGTAGCAGGTGAATAATATTTTGAATTTATTATCTCCTAGTTCTGATTAAATTAAAATAGTAAAGTAGTACGTTTCCACTAATTGAATTATAATAGTGCAATTTGCATAAGTATTCCATTCGCTGATTAGTCACTTGTAATATTTTCTACAGAAATCTCGTTGTAAACATTAACTAATAACAGTTTTCGTTATTATTTCAGTAAAAAAACCAACACTGACATGGACATATTCGGCATCAGTAAAAACCGCGACATCCCACACAAAGAACATTCATCGGATCACCTAACTTCATTCTTTGTGAACCGCGTAGCCAGCGGCTGTGAGCGCCGAGCAACGAGCACCGACGGAGAGTACTACATCGACTGCAAGGTGTACAAGGCTGACGACGCTCGCCTCACCGACTCCGCCGAGCTGTGGAAGAAAGCGCTCGTCCGAATCAAGTTCCAGACCGACGCGGACTCTCCTCAGTGGCGAAAACTACAAGAGCTCGTGCGTGCGGCTGATATTTTGTTTCCAGACAAACCAACATTTTATGATAATTAAACCAAGTACCTAAGTTACAGTTGTTTATTATTTACAGTAACAACCCGTTAACGCTTTAGTCACAAGCTTTGGTTTGTTACAATCATCGGCCACCATCACTCTCGCTCGACATTCTGTTAACAGCGAATACAAACTCGAGTGATCGGTCGAGTGCAGTAAGTAAACGGAGAGTCGAGTTGATAGTTGACAGTTCATCGTTCTCCGAAACGCCGCATACTGGTCAGACGTATGGAATATAGTGGTAAGGAGTAAGTTACTAGTCAATGGTCGAGTAAAGCTCATCCAGTACGCGACAAAATGAACTGTCTCGTTCGAGTGTATCGGTCGAGTTGAGTGGCGAGTCGAGTATCGATTTGCTCGAATTATCGTTCCAAATCAAGTTCTCAGTACAATGTACTGTCTCGGTCGAGTGGAGAGGCGAGTAGATTATCAATTATTGGGCATTCTATACCACTATCGGCAGCGAGGCGCACTCGCCGAGCAACTTGCCGATAGTGGTATAGAATGCCCAATAATATACTACTGCCAGGGATGGCAATATTAGAAAACGAGACGATATTTTTATTTTTTTAATGTGACTAAGACGTGCCACAAAAAAAAATGTGTTGATGATAGGGTGGTCACGCACTACATCCGATCCGTGTCCGTGAGGTTCCGAAGTAGCCGCAGTACTTCTTGTAGGGAAGCTTACGCACTACATCCGAACTCTCTCCGTCATAATCTGTCATAATTCCGAACATTTAGAACTCGGAACTCAAATCACGGACACGAATCACGGACACGGACGTGTAATGCGTTAACGCCTTACTGGATCAAAAAAAAATATGCTACTTACCAACTTTTTTTTATTAACGCATCCAGAAATTCGCACATTATTTAAATCAAATTAAAAGCTGTTGTTATTTCTGCTATTTTAAATACCTAATATGCCCGAAATATTTAGTCACGAACCGCCACTGTCACGTGTGACATAGGCATCTCAGACCGAAATTTAGGCAAAGTTTATCGTTCCCAAGAAGATCAATATCTTAGTTAGCGATGAAATAATTGGAAGTAGCAGGCAGAACACAAGTAGTTTTTGCATACAAAATCTAGCTTTTGTTTGGCATCCTAGTTGTCTGACAATTGCACGCTTTTCTTTCTTGGTTTGTTTACTGTTGAGCATGATGATTATAGGTTGATTCCCGGACCGGGCAGTTTTATTGATTATTCCGTTTGGCAATCCTTAATCATCTGGATTTGTGCCCGATTACTGGCCACAGTTTCTCTTCTGATTCATCATCATCATCATATCAGCCAAAAGACGACCACTGCTGGACAAAGGCCTCCCCCAAGCGGCACCACATTGAACGGTCCCGTGCGTCCCGCACCCAGCGGATCCCCGCAATCTTCACAAGGTCATCGGTCCACCTGGTGGGAGGCCTTCCAACGCAACGTCTTTCGGTTCGCGGTCGTCACTCCAGAACTTTTCTGCCCCATCGGCCATCCGTTCTGCGAGCAATGTGCCCAGCCCACTGCCACTTAAGTTTGGGAATTCTTCGGGCTATGTTGGTAAAATTGGCTGCAAGAATACACATTAGATTTTTTTATATGGTTTGGGTCATTTTATAGTTTTCTTGCTAGAAAAATACGAACCCATACCTACGGGCTTAGATAAACATATTTTTATACCCTTTGCGACATGAAAATGTACTTAAATGTTTTAGAACCCACTCTGATAGTAATCGGCTTTCAAAAATCGAATTTCAGAGCTTACCAATGAAAAAGCTCGTAAGAGGTTTATGTACAAATTCTTTTGTTGGGATAGCATCGAATCTCTGTCTATTTGCATGAAAATTTGGCGCAAAAGGCACCCTTTTAGATAGTAGCCAACTACTGAAATTACTGAAATTCATTGAGTCGGTTATAATCTGGTAATATATTTACTACTCAGCTAGTGTTTTGCGCTTCGTGTATGTTTTTTTTAATAATCTTACAATACTTCACGCTTGTGGGTACCAAAGGTAGAGAAAAGTATATTTAAACTGTTTTCACCAGCAGTTATGTTTAAGTATTATTTAATAGGAGACAAGACGTCTTTTGCCATCAATCGGGTACAAAGCCAGTCTCTGGACTGCTGCCGTTAATTTCCTGGTGGAATTTTTGACCTATAATATGTATGTATACTTGGTGTAAAATATGCTGTTGGCCGACCTGGTCTAGATAAATTTGATATTCATTCTAGATATCAAAAGTACCCATGCTGACAAAACATCAACACGATATTTAAATATGTATACATTTCTCGAAAATTTATTACCTACATGTAATAAATTTTTATTAATTAAATTTCCACTGAAACCCAAATAATTTACCCGTTAATTGCAATTTAATTCAAAGGTACAAATGAGCAATTAGAACCTCATAAGTCGGAGGCACATATAACGATCGTGCGACTTGTTGCTGAGGGAGCCGCGAAAATCTTTCCGAAAGCCAGTCATTTATGACGTCACCGAGGCTTTACCACGTCATTGTGGCCCTTGGCCAATGAGTAGGTAGGTACAGAAGGTCAGCTCCTTACAAAGCACGATAACGCACGGACGCATACACGTGATAATTAATATTACTATCTTTCTTTCTATTCGTACTTCTTCATAGCGTGTCGATGGCAAAAATCGTTTTTAGTGTTCTGTAATCGACAAGGAACCCTCATAGTTTCGCTATCCGTCTTTTCGTCCGCCCGTCCGTAGTTTAGCTCAGACACTCTTGTTAATTATGCTGATTAAGTGGTTAAATAAAACCGTGAAATAAAATTATTTTATCTACTCCGGTTTCGTTATATTCGAATTATAAAATTGACAGCGGTTTCAGAAAAATCAAGACATGTATATGAGAAATGAAATACTTAAACACACTTCCTGAAATACTTATTTGTCTATATCTGTGTTTTATTCCTTCCTTCGTAGATAAAATCTTGTATGCAACTGTACGTTATTGGTCTTTTAATAACTCGTGCCCACCTATTTCGGTACGCGCTACGCTTGTACCGAAAAATGGCACTCGTATTAAAAGACCGTCCATAACGTAACAGTTGCATAAATAGCTATTAGGGTACCTCCTGGACACGTAAAGTATGGATGTTTTTTTTTTCTCGTTTAAAGAAAGAAAGAAAAGAAAGAAAAAGTGTTTATTTGTCACAAAACGACATACATTATAATAACATGCTTATGCTAAACCCTTTACAATAGTATTAGTAGTACTGTGTTTTGTACCATGGTGTGGTTTATCGTTGGATAGGCCATTCAAAAATATTACAGGTCTGTCAAAATCGTTTTTCGATTCAAGCATGTGTTTCCTTAAATTGGCAAATTTTGTCAGAGTCGTTCCCGCTATCTAAATGGTTGCTTTTGGATATGTAAAAAAAGAATACGGCAGTAGTATATATAACGAAATTAAAACTATCACAGCTACAGGCTTTATAAGTTTACGAATAATAGTCGACCTTATATTGATGTATGAGAACAACAGTTTTTAAACGGCAAACTGAAAATCTGACACCAGCCTTAGAAAGAGGCATCAAGATATCCAGTTAGTGGGTTATGGAGATTAGATTGGCAGTCGCTCCATGTCATCATCATTATTATCATCATTTCAGCCGAAAGACGTCCACTGCTGGACATTGGCCTCCACCAGGCGTCGCCATATTGACCGAACCCCTGCGTTTCGCATCCAGCGCATTCCCGCAACCTTAACCAGGTCATCAGTCTACCTAGTGGGAGGCCTTCCAACGCATCGTCTTCCAGTTTGTGTTTGCTATTCCAGAAATTTTCAGCCCCATCGGCCACCCGTCCTGCAAGCAACGTGCCCTGCCCACTGCCACTTAAGTCTCGAAATTCTTCGGGCTATGTCTGTAACCCTGGTTCTTTTGTGGATCTCTACATTTCTGATTGCAAGGAAACTTCGAGCACAGCCCTCTCCATTGCCCTTTGGATGACTTTAAGGTTGCTGATAAGACCCATTGTGAGCGCCAACGTCTCGATCCCATAGATGGTCACTAGCAACACACAATGGTCATAGACTTTTGTGTCGCTTCATGTATAATACTAGAATTCAGCTGCACCCAGTAATATTGGAAGTGGCCCACAAGGAAATTAGGAAAAGGCTAGGTAGATTAATTAGAAGTTCGTTTATCAAACACACCTAAGCGGATGCACGGCTTTAGACGGACGCACATGTAACCTGGATTACGCATAAATGTAGTAGGAAAATAAAACTTTAATCCTGGTAATATTGGAGACTCATTTTTCTTTTAAACTAAAAATTACGACGATACAGTGCGTTGTTATATCGTGTGACGTCACGGTGTAATACACTTTATCAGTATAAAGTTCAGGAGAGGGGGCTTGTGATGTCACTTTGTCAGTACAAAGTGACGTCACAAGCCCCCACTTTTGAACTTTTATGCGCTGCATCTTTGTCATTTTTATTTATTTGATAAAGCAAAAAATACGGGTCCAATATTATTTGATAATCTCACTGACGATGACGGAATAAATAGAATTATTAGTTTTCTACTCAGGAAACGTCTCTATATTTGATTTTCATGTGGGCCAAAAGCAAGCTTGAAATAGTTGAAGATCGCCATACGAAATCTTCATATATTATGTACCAGTTTTCCCCCGTTGGCGCGTTGTAGAGAGCTAACCTTCTGTATCTTTAATATCGAGCTCATATCCGCACTGTATGTACTCACATGTAATTAGATTCTGAAAGTACAGCTTTGCTATGTTAAAAGAGAATGTTTTGTTAAATGTTAATTAAAATGGTGTAATTAAAGGGTTTATTATCGTCGTGTACTAAATTAATGACTGTCAAAGGGTTTCTGATGTAATTAATATGACGAGAATTCATTTATTTTTCACGTTAATGATTAAAATATTGTTATTTAGTGTGTCGTAGTGATGGGCCCATTACCGATAATAATCGATACTGGTGGACCGTAATATCATTTTTTTAATCCCCAACGGCAAAAGGAGGGGTTTTAATAAGTTCGACGTGTGTATCTATATCTTTTGTGTTTATTTATTATTTATTTATTTATTTATTTATTTACTCATTAATTATTATAACACCTTTACAGAGACTTCCAAGGCGATGTTATAACACACATATAAAACATTAAAATACAATATATCAATCATTACAATAAGACATTCCAATACTTGAATCATTATTTAAATGGATTATGTTTGTGTATTTGTCTATCTGTCTGTGGCATCATAGCTCCCAAACAGATGAACCGACTTAGATTCAGCTTTTTTTGTATGAAAGGTGGCTTGACAAAGATTTTAGCTATTTTTATTGAAAATCGAATTATTCTTTCAAAAGTTATACGCATTTTACTCTTTGTATCGGGGAATTTTCGCAAGATATCGTATTATAATTACGTGTTTCGATGGATTGTCAATCGAAGCGTGTTTACTATGATTTAAATTATACTTGTTTCGACTATGAAGCCGCTCTTGTTATCGATCTTCAATGAAAAACGATGGATGAGCTCTACAAAGGAACGAGCGTGAATAAAAGATACTTTTGAAGATAATAGGTCATACCTAAGTGATAAGAAGTAGAGACTCAGGCAAAGCTAAAATCGTGACAATCTAAGAAGTCCGATGACGTTTCTCATTTAACATGCCGCGATAACTTTGTATGAACGTCTACGAAAAATCAAATTCATGATCCTAATTAATAACTATATTACCCATATACTGTAACAAAGAGAACAATTCGTAACTATCAAGTTTAACTTTTATAACGTATTTTTATAGCTGTCAAATTCGACTTCTTAGATTGTCACGACTTTAAATGTGTTTTTTCCTCTTGAGGATTCATCTTACGATCTATTTCATCCACCTTTGTTGACTCACAAGATACAATTAATTTTCTTATTTACCACTTGCGTTTTACTTAGGTATCCTACGTAAAATGACTGAGATACTGCAAACTGTTTACGAAGGGTTACAAAGTTTCTACATCCTTCCAGGTTTGCTAATAGTACTTTTCGAAGCGCATCAAAACTTTAAGTTGTAACTAATACATGTAAGTAAGGAGTTCCGAGACATTCAATACCCCTTCAAACCTCTAGGGCTACACGCCACATTTGCTCGTACATTTTCACCATAATATCGTTAGGGGAAACTAAAAATAAACATACTACCGCCTCCTTTTAGCTGTACCCTATAAATAGATGATTTATAACTCGTTCGTGTATTTCAATACGTCCCTTCTGAGCCTCAGGGAATCTCGTCGAGAGCGTCTCATAATGAACCAAGGCAAGCCGCTGAGATTTTCTTCGTACACATGTACATATATATATGTACGTTGAAGGGGCAGTTATTTGTGAGCCAATGAAAATTATATATAATTGCGAGCGTGTTTTTTAGCATATTTGTAAGATAAAGATTACTTTACTATTACTTTTGGTAGTGGTTTGGCAGTGGTTTCGCCCGCGTTGTATTATGTTATCTGTTCCCGCGTGCAGATCGAAAATAATACTGTATTACTAGGATTATTGACTCCTAGACAATCAAAAAGTAAAAAAAAACTAGTAGAAGTGAAGTGAAGTGTGGTGTCGAGTAGTAGGTTTGAAATGAATGATGAATTTGAGTTTCAAGCATGTGGCACAATAGTTGGAGAATTGTCTCGATGACATTGTAATTATTTTTCATAGGAAGGTTTGCAAAACTTGAAAATTAGTTACCTAATAGTAGTTTTGCTCCCAACCACAAAATGGAAAATACACAAATGGGTGCTGTAGATACTTATAGCAGGGGAGGTTTTTTTTCCGCTGTAATGAAGATGATGATAATGTTTACAAAACACTCCAAAGTTGGTTTGCAAAGCTTCAATAATTGCAGTGGCGGGACGTTTCTTTGGAACAGTTCTTTAAACACTTTTTGACAAGGAAGGCGTGTTTTTTTATTTTTTAGGTTGGTTGCCCTTTGTCTTAATCCGATAAGCTTTCGACGTTGAATTAATCAATAATACTAAATATAAAAAGGAACAAGCATAGGCTTGATGGGTATATTATAGGTTTTTTTGGTTTTTAACAAAATTTATAGTTAATGTATGTCTATAATATACTACATTATTGTGTTATAACGTATTCTACTTGTGTTGCAATTTTGAGCCATCAATACTAATTAATTATATCTGTCTGTCTGTCTGTTATCTTTTCAAGCCTAAACCACTGAACGCATTTCAATAAAATTTGGCAAGGAGATATATTATGGCATCCTGGGGAAGGACAATAGGCTATATTTTCTCTACCTATCTAACTACCGGTTGTGGTGACAACTAGTCACTCTACCTATGTCGTCCCTATCCTTAGAGGTCACTTTCACTAATACGTCACTTTGTACATGTAGTCTGCTTCCCAATTTGTCTCAAGCCATATTATGTCTCTTTCCCAACTCGTCCGACGCTTATGTACACTTAAGCACAAAATATGAATTCTAAACATTTTCATCACAGTAAAGTTTTATTAAAAATACTAATATTACTTTTTAGCAAGTAGGTATGCTTATTTTAATATTAAGGAAAAGACTAAATGGTATGTTGAAGTCGAAAAAAAAACTGTTAATTCGTTTTGTAATGTTGTATAGAAATTAAAGTATAGAGTATACCTACTAACAGTGAAAAGTTGAAATATTTATGCCTAAAAAAATGTACCGCTGCTGTTTTGGTAGATTGTGACTGCACTTTTGACCCTTTAATGTTTCTATGTGCTCAGCAAACAGAACAGAACAGAGCACTCCCGAGCTTGTGCGTGTACATCTACACATACGACTAAGACCAACCCGCCGCAACCTACACAGACTGTGTTGGTCGTTGTAAATTGTCAGCTGTAAGTTCAACAGCATTTATTCCCGCAGTTCGATCCAACTCCTTGGTCTCAACTAAGCCATAAGCCCTTCCTTGTGATAACTATACTACTTAATTACAGTGCAATTCTCTCAAGATTTTATCCTGAGGAGATTAACAAAGTCCTGAACAGTATAAACTGTTTAGGTTCTTTGGTGTACATTTTTACCCAACTGCCAAGGAAGGGTTATGTTTCTCACGCGTATGTATGTTTGTAATTTTATTTATTACCTCATATATTTCAAACCGCTAGACGGATTTTTATAATTAAGACATCGTTAGATAGGTCTTGACCGCCCAAGTGTTCTTAGATAAGCAAGGTTAAAAAAACATGGCGCTATATTGTGGTGGTTCAAGTTTTTTTTCTTCCATATCCATCAAGTGGGGTATCTAAATGCAGGGGTTTAGAGATGATTAAAAAAATATATTCTGCTTATATATATAAAAGAAATTCGAAAGAAAAATACTAAAAAGTTGTAAATAAATTAACGGTTAATAAATTCAAAAACCAGGCTACTTAAAGATGTGAACTAAAAAGATGAAAAAAAGAAGAAAATTATGCTGTGTTATCGGAGGATATTTGTGGTTTTGATCAGCCAACTCGCGAATATGAATCCTCTGACTGCACAGCATGATTTTCTTCTTGTTTACATCTTTTTTATTCCTTACTTCAGTGTAATGTACCGCTTAATAAAAGAGATGTACCACACTGCATCCGATCCGAATGAGAGAAATGTTGGTTCTAAACTTCCAGCCTTGGTACTACTTTTATAAAGAAGTTGCGCACTAGCTCCGAACTCAGTCGGTCCGAATTTAGTTAGTATATTTCAAATTCTAATAGAACTCGAAACTGGAATTCTGATTGTATGCAATGCGGAACCGCACTAAAGGCACGCGTGTTCAGTTTGAAGAATACCGCGCACTGTTTTGAGTTGGCACGTTCAACATGTCTGCAAATACAATAGTCTGTTTCAAATTGCGACTGAAAAGAATTGCAGGAATTGTAGTTTTATGTAACATTATGAGAAGGCAATTATGGCAAGAAGGTGTTTGTCTAAACTAACATTGTTTGAAGGTAATATTAGGAGGTACGTCCTCATCCAACTACGAAGATAAAAAAGAAACCACAAGATCGTTGAGTGCCATAGGTTATTTTAGACTCCAGAAAAATGCACCATTCAAGTAAGCTAGGACACGGAAGCGAACCCATGGGAAAAGCTTGTGTCTGTACAAAGTATTAAAACACATAGGTAGGTACCCTGTAATAGCCCTCCTGCAGAGGGAAAGCCTTTTAGTTAAAAGTGAAAAGAAAATAACCTTGAAGATAATGTCAAGGATTCTAGAACTTGGTATACAAGAGTGGGAGCATGGTCAGTTTGAAATCTAATAAACTTAGTGGGTGCACGGCTAAAGGCACCGCTGAAATTGCGGTGTGACGGCTCGATTAACAGAAACGGAGAAGAATACTGGCTTACATGAATTGCAGATATATATTCGTCGAAAACGTGGCTTGCGACTTTGCGCGGTGACGATTTGAACAGCAATGAGTTGCAAGGGACAATGGCTAAGTATAGCCTGTATGTCACACTACCCTCAGTCTCGAAATATATTGACGAGATGTAGCTTTCTCGCTCACACCCGTTGCGATGGCACTGTGCAGGAATTGAAAGGAAAGAGGGATCGAACACTAGCTTACTATATATTTCCTTCCACCCGCACAAGCACTACAAAAAAAATCCTGTGTCCTCCTCTAACAAATATTTTTTCTTATCCTTTAACATTGCGAATAACAAATCATTTATCCCAGTAGCTAATAAACAATAACATTTTCTAACAATGAAACAAGATCATTTGGTTTTAGTAGTTCATTTTGGAGGAAAATAAACACAAGATAAGAAGCCATAACTGCCCCAAAGCTATAAAAAAGAAATAAATAGTTTCTATTGGTTTGGCTTATCACAGCAACGCGTATCCCGTCATAAACCTTTATTATTATGACTATACTAGCTATCTCCCGTAGGTTAGCTCCCGTCAACTGGCTAACTACCTACCTACCTTACCCTAACACACCCAGCCTACATACCTAACCAAACTAGGTAGTTAGGGTAGATAGATAGGTAGAGTCTCATTATGAACCAAGGCTACCCTACCTATCTACCAACCCTACCTATAGCCAAAATATTGCCTATTGTCCTTCCCCAGGATGCCTTAATATATCTCCTTGCCAAATTTAATTGAAATGCGTTCAGTGGTTTAGGCGTGCAAAGATAACAGACAGACAGACGGATAGAATTAATTAGTATTGATAGCTCAAAATTGCAACACAAGTAGAATACGTTAGAACACAATAATGTAGTACATTATAGACATACATTAACTATAAATTTCGTTAAAAACAAAAAAAAACCTATAATATACACATCAAGCTAATGCTTGATACATTTTTCTATTTAGTATTGGTGATTAATTCAACGTCGAAAGCTTATCGGATTAGGACAAAAGGCAACCAATCTAAAAAAAATAAAAAACACGCCTTCCTTGTCAAAAAGTGAATAAAAAACTTGAACTAAAAAAATTAATGCAAGCTAAATAATGAAAGTCAATATTTTCAGCGAAGTCGGGGGACCTGTAAAGAACTGTTCCAAAGAACCGTCCCGCCACTGCAATAATTGAATCTTTGCAAACCAACTTTGGAGTGTTTTGTAAAAATTATTATCATCTTCATTACAGCGGCAAAAAAACGTCCTCTGCTATATCTACAGCACCCATTTGGGTATTTTACATTTTGTGGTTGGGACCAAAATTATTTCAGGTAACTAATGTGCAAGTTTTGCAAACCTTCGTAGTATAAATAATTACAATGTCATCTAGACAATTTTCCAACTATTATGGCACATGCTTGAAACTTAAACTCATCATTCATTTCAATTCAACCTCTTACATTTACTTTTAATTGTCTAGGAGTCAATTCCTTTCAAAGCAATTTGAAACAAATGTCCAGTTATCTGACATTCGAGATGTGTCAAGGCTGCCATCTAAGAAAGAAAGCAAGACATCGAACATCAGTGTTGAGTTCTCTAATACCCTTCTGAAAAGTAATTTTCTTACATCGGCAAAACAGTTTAACAACAAGAATCCCGGTAATAAGATAAATTCGACTCATTTGGGACTTGCTGTACCACCTATACCTGTATACGTTGGTGAGCAGCTCACTCCACTGTGTAGAAAATTGTTTTACGCCGCACGAAGCTTTACAAAGGCTAACAACTTTAACTTCTGCTGGACGTCAAACGGTCGTGTTATGATCAAAAAGAACCCAGAAAGTCAGTACATTATAGTTAAGAATGAACAACAATTACAGCAGTTGTCGTCAGAAAGTAAGGAATGACTAGTGTACTGTAAATTATTATATTCTTCTGTGTTTTTTAATTTATACTCTCATTTGTTTTTTTATTTGTACCGACATATGTTTTTTAACTTGTACCGGCTTTTGTTTTTAAAATCATACTTTCATTTGTTCTTCAACTTTTACCTGCATTTGTTTTTTGTTCATACCTACATGTGTTTTTTAATTTATACCGACATTTATTGTTTAATTTATACCGACATTTATTTTTTATCTTATACCGACATTTATTTTATACTTTATACCAACATTTATTTTTTTATTTATACCCGCATTTGATCTTAAGTTATAATAGTAAGTTTGTTTACTACATTTTTACTCAGACATGTCTTGATATTTTGATTGATCATAGTTTGATAACCATTGTATTCGAGTTACCTGTGATAAATACATTCAGTGTCCTATGTGTTTGTTATGTGTATCATGCCAAGGAATCAATGCCAGACTTTATACAATTTACTTTGGGTGATTACATAATTTTATTTTTAAATGCCTAGAAACAAAGTGATGAATTTAACCTTAGGATTTATAAATGTAAGATCACTGAATACTGGCAAAAGTGAACTTCTCTATTCGATGGATATGTATAAGCCTGACATTCTAGCGCTAAATGAGACATGGTTGAGAGATGGTGAAGGTAGATATGCTCCCGATATACCTGGCTACGTGCTCAAGCACAAGCCGCGCTCTAAAGCTGGTAGAGGAGGCGGAGTGGGTTTTTATGTGAGACGCGAATTGCGTACTCGCGTAAAAGCTTACCCAGCATCTGCGCTTGAACAAATGTGGCTGGAGCT
Source organism: Orthosia cruda (assembly GCA_964057195.1). Classification (NCBI taxonomy): domain Eukaryota; kingdom Metazoa; phylum Arthropoda; class Insecta; order Lepidoptera; family Noctuidae; genus Orthosia; species Orthosia cruda. The sequence goes on from OZ059834.1 coordinate 9,857,309, forward strand.
CAGCGCGCCTGGCGGGCTGCGAGTGGCCATCGGGACTGCATACAGACCGGAGTCAGTATCCGTGACAAGCGCTATCGAAGCACTCAGCGAGTCGGTAAGTGTATATAGCAATTGCAAGCATATTATAATCCTGACTGATTTCAATGTCGATTTATTACGCCCGGAAAATACACGCGCAATTAAATTGTTTACGTTTTTGAAGCATCATAAGTTGGAACAATTGGTTCAGGAACCAACGCGAATTACTGCACAGTCAGAGACCTTGCTGGATCTGATTCTGACAGATACTCCATCTATATGTAAAAATATAAATATACACCACAACCCCGAACTAAGTGACCACGCTCTAATCATAACAGAATTTGATATCGGAAGACCAAAGATAAACTATGCTTTTGTGTATAGGCGGTGCCTACATAATATCGACGAAAAAGAGTTTCGAGCGGACTTAACCGATATATCATGGGACCAGGCTAAGGATGCCTGTAACATAAATGACAAAGTTGAGCATTTCAATAAGATGCTGCTAGCTCTTTTTGATAAACATGCACCATTACGCCGAATCCGTATAAAGACGCAGCCTCAACCTTGGCTTACAGATGTAATTAAAAAGATGATGTCACTTCGGGACGCTGCATTGAAAAAAGCACGCAAGACCAAGCTCGATGTCCACTGGGACTACTACAAAAACCTCCGTAACCTCGTAAATGTTTCCGTTAAACGTGAAAGAAAAGCTTTCTTTTCGTTCTATGTAAACAACAATATCAAAGACCCATATAAAATGTGGACTTATTTAAAACGAACGTCAGTTAATGGTAGCTCAACGCTACCTGAAATACCAGATAATATAAACGACCCAGATAGTATAAATAACTTTTTTTTGGATGTGCCGTGGAATTCTAGTCTGGACATGGATACATATAACCACTTCATTCAGAATAAGTTTAATGACAGTGTTTTCAACTTTGAGGAATGTAGTGAGGAACAGGTACTTAAAATCATCCGAGACATAAGTACTAATGCTGCGGGCCATGACAATATAACAATACAGATGTTACGTATGACGTTACCACATACTTTACCTATACTATGCAACATAATTAATAAATCACTAACATCTAATGTTTTCCCTAACGCATGGAAATTAGCAAAAGTAAAGCCATTACCAAAGAGTAGCATTGTCGAAAACTATAAAGATCTCCGTCCGATTAGCATTCTACCGGTTGCATCGAAATTAGTGGAAAGAGCAGTATGTGCACAATTAACATCTTATTTGGAAAGTAATGGTGTGTTACCCAGTGTCCAGTCGGGCTTTCGAAGTGGACATGGTACTGATGCGGCACTGGCTCATGTGACGGATGATGTACTGTCGGAGTCCGATGCTGGTAAAAGTACAGTCTTGGTTTTATTGGATTTCTCCAGGGCTTTTGACTGCATAAACATTGATCTTTTGCTAGCAAAAATGGCTTACTATGGGATATCACCGTCAGCGCGAGACTGGATTGCGTCTTTTTTGATGCAGCGAAAGCAATATGTGGTTACACAAAACGTTAACGGTGAAGAAACATCTTCCAAAGTGGGCGATGTTAAACGAGGTACGCCTCAGGGCTCAGTTGGAAGTCCACTAATGTTTATTTTATATACCGCCGATCTCTGCAAGCATATAAAACACTGTAAAGTGCATTTGTACGCTGATGATACCCAAATGTTACTCCTTCTACCCGAGTGACACTAAAAGCGCGATGGAGCTTATAAATCAGGACTTGGCTGCGGTTTCAGAATGGGCACGAAAAAACAACTTGGTTCTCAATCCTAGCAAATCAAAATATATTATACTGGGCTGTAAACACCATCGTGAACTCGTGATAAGCCATGAACCGGAAATACTTATTGATGGAGCGGCGGTCGAAAGAGTGGTGAAGGCAAGGAATCTTGGTCTTCTTTTGGACTGCGATCTACGTTTCATTGACCACATAAACACGAAGATCAGAAACGCATTTTACAGGCTTAAAGTGCTCTATGGCCTAAGAGAGTGCCTTTACGAAAAGGTCAGGATCACTCTGGTGGAGTCTTTGGTATTATCGCAGTTTAATTACTGCGATACGGTGTATGGACCGAGATTGTTGGCCAAGACGTCCCACGCCATTCAGCGAGTTCAAAACGCGTGTGCGCGGTTCTGTTTCACTATACCTAAACGGGCGCGTATCACACCGTATCTGAACGAAAAGCGAATGCTAAAAATGGCTGGGCGAAGAGAATTGCACCTAGCATGCCTTGTGCAAAGAATTATATGGACGGGAGTACCAGGGTACCTCTTTGACAAGGTGACCTTTGACCAGCGGAACCGACCCACTCGCAGTCATTTGCTTAACAAGTTGGTTGTTTGCCGGCACAAAACAGCCTCTTATAGAGGTAGTTTCAAATACAGTGCGGCCAAAATATGGAATGATCTGCCACCACCGCTTAGACAGAGCATCTCTCAGCCAGTTTTCAAGGCGAGAGTTAAGACGAAGCTGCTTCTCAAACAAATTTCAAATGTATAATGTATACGTATTGGTTGCTACCTCTGTCTGCTGAAGACTATGTCTCGTTAGGCATAGTCTTAATCCTATGCATTTTAATAATTTATTGTTACAATCATTAAATATTTTTTTGGTATTTTAATTGATTATTTTTAATGGATGTTTTAGTTGCTTTTATGTATCTCTAATTAATTTAATTTTTGATTAGATTTTTTTTTACTGGGACTTTTCTTTTTACTATTATTTTTGATTGGAATATTTTATTATTTTTATTGTGATTCTTTTTATTACTTATTATTTCCGATTGACATTTTTAATTATTTTTATATTTTGTGCTTTTTTTTTTTTATAAATGTGATTTTTTGTATATTTGTTGTTATTATGTGTGGATAATTATTTAGGTATAATTTGATATTTTGGGTGGGTAAGGTATTTATTTATTAAGTGATCACTTTAATGTAGCGAAAGTGTTGTGAGAAAGGGGGCGGGCTGTAAATCAGCGTTGACCAGCGTAATAGCCATGCTTTACACTGCTCAGCATATGCTGAGCCCGCTCCTTTTGCCATACTGAAATAATATTGTGCCTCAGAACTAATTTGTGTTTGTTCATGTTCTGTTACAGTTAATACAAATACAAAAATACAAAATGTTTATTTCTGTACCAACTAGTTTACATTAGTTTATGATTGGAGCCTCCTTTTAAGCATGATAACGCCTGTGTTAGGAGACTTCCGCTCTTCCACAGCTTTGGATGTTTGTACAACTTATAAAATTATTGAGTTATTTACATTTTTCGTTATTACTAGATAATATAATTATTATTATCGAGCGCGTGTTGTGTGCTATAATGCCATTTAAATATAGTACAATTAATATAAATTCAAACACGCTTGCTCGCTCCTGAGTTAAACAAAATAAATACATTAATGATGGTGTTTTAGGTGTGCGGAGTGTGTGATGTGAGTGGGGTGTGTAAGTTGTGACGAGTGTGCGTGGTGTGGGTTGTGTGAGGTGTGTGGAGTGTGTGAGATATGTGGGGTGTGATTGGGTGGTTTGGATGTGTGTATGAGGAATGATGTACGTGTGAGTGTGGCGGTTGTATAACTAATTTCCACTACAGTTGGCAATAAATGTTTTCTTTCTTTCTTTCTTTCTTTCAATAATCCTGGTAATACAGTATTATTTTCGATCTTCACGCGGTCACAGATAACATAATACTACGCGGGCGAAACCACTTCCAAACCACTACCAAAAGTAATAGTAATCTTTATCTTACAAATATGCTAAAGACACGCTCGCAATTAAAAATAATTTTTAATTGGCTCACAAATAACTTTCCCTTTAATGTACATACATTAAATGTGTATAAAGAAAATCTCAGCGGCTTTCCTCGGTTCATAATGAGACGCACTCGACAAGATTCCCTGAGGATTCGAAGGGACGTATTGGAATACTCGAACGAGTTATAAATCATGTATTTATAGGCTGCAGCAAAAGGAGGCGGTAGCAAAGTTATTTTTAGTTTCCTTTACCGATATTATGGTGCAAATGTACGAATAAATGTGGCGTGTACCCCTAGAGGTTTAAAGGGGTATTGAATGTCTCGGAACTCCTTACATGTATTAGTTTCAACTTAAAGTTCTTGATGCGCTTCAAAAAGTACTACTAGCAAACCTGGAAGGATGTAGAAACTTCGTTACTCTTCGTTGACAGTTTGCAGTATATCAGTCACATTACGTAGGAAACCTTAGTAAAACGCAAGTGGTAAATAAGAAACTTAATTGTATCTTGTGAGTCAACAAAGGCGGATGAAATAGATCGTAACATGAATCCTCAAGAGGAAAAAACACAGTTAAAGTCGTGACAATCTAAGAAGTCGAATTTGACAGCTATTAAAATACGTTATAAAAGTTAAACTTGATCATTATGAATTATTCTCGTTTTTATAGTTTATTTTATGGAAACACCCACAACTTTTAGAAAAAGTAGACCAAATTATAAAGAACATACTTTCATCTATCCTAAATGTGGCCTTGGTCGACCGAGCATTGCAAAAAGCCACACTTCCCATTCGCTTGGGTGGCCTCGGCGTCCGCAAAATTTCAAGTATAAGTTTACCAGCCTTCCTCTCCTCAGTCTACGGTACTGATAAATTAACCAGGAACATCTTATCTTCCTTATTGGTTGATTTTGAGGTACCTTGTTTGACCAATGGGTTGAACGCTTGGAAAATGGTTTGTCCCAATTCAGATCTGCTCGACAACCTGTCCTCCCAGAGACGATGGGATGTGCCGCTCTGCAGTATTATACAGAATAACCTTATAAATACATCGTCTAGTACTGCTGAGCGTGCGCGTCTGCTGGCTGTGGGGGAATGGGAGTAGGGTTTGTGGTTTCAAGCACTCCCGTCATCCACCATAGGCACTATGATGGATGACTCTTCGTTTCGGCTCGCAACTTTTCTACGCTTAGGCGCACCTTGTGTTGCTCCACATCGGTGCCATTGTGGTGAAGCTATCGGCAGCCTTGGGCACCATGGCCTGTCTTGTTGCAAGAGCGCAGGACGCATAGCACGGCACGCCAGTATCAATGACATTATTCATCAAGCCCTTATCACCGCCAGCGTACCAGCTGTATTAGAACCTAATGGCTTGGTACGTGACGATGGGAAGAGACCGGATGGCATGACTTTGGTGCCGTGGAAGGTAGGTAGGCCTCTGGTGTGGGACGCAACCTGTGTCGACACCCGTGCGCCATCTTATGTTCCTAGTTCGGCGGGCTGTGCTGGCGCTGCTGCTGCGGCTGCTGAGGTCCTCAAGCGGCGCAAATACTGTAACCTAATTGGTAATTATAGTTTTGAGCCGTTTTGGGTCGAAACGCTTGGGTCATGGGGCCCGAGTGCACGTATCCTTTTTAAGGAGATCTCTTGCCGACTGATCGACACTGTGTGTGACCAGAGAGCTGGCTCTTTCTTTGCCAATCTTCTGTGCACGTTCCCGGATGACAGCGATGTGGAGGAGTACTTCGACGCCTAAGTGTACCTGTCTTTTGTATATAGTGTAAGTAGTTAGGTTTAGCATAAGTTTGTATAGTTTAATTTTGTTTAGTGTTTAAGTATGTAAATATTTACACCTTTGTTTTACATAGTAATTAATTAGGATTATGAATTAGATTTTTCGTAGATGTTCATACAAAGTTATCGCATCATGTAAAATGAGAAACATCATCGGACTTCTTAGATTGTCACGATTTTAGCTTTGCCTGAGTCTCTACTTCTTATCACTTAGGTATACCTATCATTTTCAAAAGTATCTTTTATCCACGCTCATTCCATTGTAGACCGCATCATCATTGAAGATCGATAACAAGAGCGGTTATATAGCCGAAACAAGCATAATTCAAATCTTAGTAAACACGCTTCGATTGACATTCCATCGAAACACGTAATTATAACACGATATCTTGCGAAAATACCCCGATACAAAGAGTAAAGTGCGTATAACTTTTAAACGAATTATTCGATTTTCATCAAACATAGCTAAGATTTTTCTCGATAAAGTCACCTTTCATACAAAAAAAAAGCTGAGTCAAAGTCGTTTCATCTGTTTGGGAGCTACAACAGATAGACAAATACGCAAACACAAAAAGATATAGATACACAAGTCAAACTTACAAAAACCCTCCTTTTTCTGTTGGGGCTTAAAAAAAGCGATGTTACGGTGCACCAGTATCGTTTATAATATACCAAACGAACTTACCTGTGAAGTTCGATATTAATTATGTAAGAGTGTTGGTCCAAGACGTCCTTTTATTTTATTTTAACTTTTAATGGACGCCATCGTCTCGCCAATTAATCACGTAGTTTGAAGATCTCACAAATAAGCAAAACGGAATGCAACACTTGTATGACGCATGGAATGGAACGTCACTGCTAGCTGTCATTTAGTTTGAAGAAGGTACACTATTTCAAGGCCTGAAAACTTGGGATATTTGTAAACAAATTAAGGGTTTATTTGGGAGGGAATTAGGACGTCTTGTACCAACACTCTTACATAATTAATATCGAACTTCACAGGTAAGTTCGTTTGATATATAATTATGTTTTGTGTGTTGGTCCAAGACGTCCTTTTATTTTATTTTAACTAGTATAATGTTCAAAGAGCCGTGAATTATGTATGCTAATAATGAATTCAATAAGAATCACAATGTTATTTCTATAATGTATTTCCAATCAGTCAAAGTTTATAGTAAACATTAATTATAATATTTTAGCCAATTTAGTAACAAGTTCTTTATTTATTGATAATTATTTATTAATCTATAATTATATTATCTTGGAATTACTCTGATGAGATTATTTTAGTCTTATTTAATAAAATAACATTAATTATAATTTTAGCTAATTAAATAACAGATAACTGTTAATTAATTAATCAACAAATATAACATAGTTGTTCTTCCTTTAGTGTATTTCTGATTAGTCTTAGCTCGAAATTAACAATAATTATATATATATATATATATATTTAATTAGCTAAGTAACAGGTAACAGTTAATCAATTAATCATCATAACATAGAATTGTTCTTGCGAATAATTCAGAGGGCTCAACAATTGGTCTGTTGTAAAAACGAGCAAACACAGCTGCTCACTCCATCACTCCAGCCTGCAGCTTTTCTTATCAAGTATATATTTAAACCACTCGAGTTCGCTTTTGACGAAGACGCATGTCTGGTGCTATGTGATGTAAAAATATTTGTGTGAATGCCACTTTCAGACATGGTTTCTTTAATCCACCGACTTATGGTCTTTGAACTAATTGTGGAGTAAGGTTTTCTAAAACTAATAAACAATTTACCTTTATTTGTAGCTCTAAGTTTCTCTGTCACTTTTATGTAATCCAAAAGCGCTTGAGCTGGGCAGATCTTTGGCTTATTTAAGAAGAAGGGAATTACTAGTATTGGCTGGGGTGAGCCCCCTCTGGATGTCGTTATAGGATCAGATTTTTTTATAATAATTTTGTTAGTTTGCACTCTATGTGCTGTTATCAACGCTAGTAGCGTGACTACCTTTTTTCCGAACATTTTTAGTGGTATTTGTAAGTTTGGGTAAAGATTGCATAAATAATTTAATACAATATTGGGATCCCATGTGATATTATACCTAGGCGCACTTGGTCGTAGTTTTGATACACCTTCAAGGAAACGTTTCCCTAGTTCATGGGACCCAATATGTGGTCCTAGAAGCAGGGATAAGGCTGAGCGATATGAATTGAGGCTTACATATTTTGAACCCTTATTGTAAAGTATAGTAAGAAAGATTATATAATATCTTTAGGCACAGCTGACAGGGGATTAATATTGTTATAAAAACAGTGTTCCCACCACTGTTTAAAACATGTGTTATATTGTGTAAAAGTACTATCTGTAATTGAGAATGATTCACCAGTCGTCCCTAGGCTGAAGTGCGAGCACACGTTCGTTTTGCGTCTTGTCGAGCGCCCTAGCAGACAGAAGCGCTATTATTTTATTAATATTTTATTTCACAAGTTTGCAACTATTTATCTAGTGCCGTTATAGTTGTGCGTGGTTATCCCGAATGAGGGTTCCACGTGATTATTTTTTACGGTGCTCTACTACTTCTACGACGAGTACTGCGTGCACGTCACTGTGTGCCGTAGTCACGAACACCCACCCGTCGCTACGCCACTGGTGTGCTGAGCGCGTCGGTCATCCTCGCCGTATAGGCTGCAAGCGACGTCACCGTACCTACAGCACGTTGCAGATCATCGGCCTACTTCCATCTCCAACTACCTGCAACTACAGGGGAGTACCTATCCTTGCAGGAGTGACAACAGACGTCCGAACCCACATCTTTTTCGACCACACTCGAAGTACACGCCCGCTTTTATTCAGTTGCCAATTGCTAGGAGGATCTTAACTAACATCGTGTTTCCCGGACAGTTTAACCCTAAGACTGATAAGTGGTGTGAATACAAAGAACGATTATTTTGTTCTCTGGATGTGGCTGGTGTGAACAATGATAACCTTGAAAAAGCTCGATAAGTTTTTGTATCTCAGTGTGGAAAAGAGACATATTCATTGATTGTATCACTGTTAGTGCCAAAACGACCAACTGAGGTTTCATATAAAGACATTAGATTAATATTACATTAGATAGAATTGGTCCAACACCGCAATAATGTCTTTATATGAAACCTCAGTTGGTCGTTTTGGCACTAACAGTGATACAATCAATGAATATGTCTCTTTTCCACACTGAGATACAAAAACTTATCGAGCTTTTTCAAGGTTATCATTGTTCACACCAGCCACATCCAGAGAACAAAATAATCGTTCTTTGTATTCACACCACTTATCAGTCTTAGGGTTAAACTGTCCGGGAAACACGATGTTAGTTAAGTTACACGCCATTTTGATACTGATAATATCCAAATTTTCCGAAGTCGCCATTAAAAGATACACGCTGTTTCTATTCTATTCTATATTTTTATATGGCAAGCAAAGCCGATGTCGACTATTCTGCCAATGTCTAAAGTTAAATGGAAGGCAAGTATGTTTTATTAATAAAAAATAATTAAAAAATATCAGGAACTGTAGACAAAGACTAAGTTCTTCGCTTAGTACTGTTGACACTTGTTGGGTTAGTACGGGACTGAAACAAACAAAAAGATAAAAATACATATATAATATAAATATTAACACATTAGAGATACGTTGTATACCACATACAAATAGATGGAGGTTTGGGGTTTAGCAAGGCTCATAATTTTATATTATTGTGACGGATGAAAATCATCAGCGCCACAAGGAGTTCAGGAGAGGTAAAAGTCAGAAGAGAGGGAAGGTTTATTGGGAGGGGAATCTTAAGTTTAGGGAGACAGCGGTATAAATCAAGTGAGGGGACATTATTTGAACATTAAAAAAATATGTGATCCAAGGTACCCTCGCCTAATCCGAACTCGCAAAGAGAGGAGTCGCGTATACGGATTTTGTGAAGAAAGACGGGGATGCAGCAAAAACCTAAGCGGATTCTACAAATGACAGATATAGCAGTTTTGGAAACCTTTTTGAAACCGAAGAACCATGGTTTTGGGATTATGACAGGTTTGACAGTATGGAAAAATTGTTGAAACTTTGTTGCAAGGGATCAGGTGAAAAGTTTCATAATCCAGAACACTGCGAACTAAGGCGTTGTAAACTAGCTTCATGGTGTAGGGGTGAGCACCCCACCAAACACTAGCTAACTCTTTTAAAAAAGAAATAGACCCTTCACACTTTTGGATAAGGAAATTCACGTGGTCCTTACCCGTTAGTTTTGGATCCAAAAAGACACCCAAGAATTTAGCCTTTTGAATTACGGGAATATTATGCCCAGAAATATACACCGAGACCCGAGGGATCTGTCTTTTACGAGAGAAAATTACTGCCGAGCTTTTAGGTGCGGAGTGGTAAAGGCCATGGCTTAAAAGCCACTGGTTCAAAGAATCCAAAGACAAGGACAAGGATGAAGCAGCGTCTGCGATCGAATGATCTGTCACGTACAAAGCAATGTCATCGGCGTATTGGAGAATTTGACAATCATTGTTTAGACATGACCCAATATCAGCCGTGTATAAATTATATAGAAGGGGACTAAAGACAGAGCCCTAAGGGAGACCCTTCCACGTCTGTCTCACATCAAATTCCTCTCCCTGAACTCTCATAACCAGTGACCAGGACATAAGGAGTCCACATATGCATTGTATCATCTTAGCCGGGAGACTCAGCTGTTGCAATTTTTGCCTGAGTACGGGAAGAAGAACGTTATCATATGCGGAAGAGATGTCGAGGAAAGCGGCAACAACGGATTGGTTTTTCGAAAAGGCCAAGCGCACGTCCGTAACTAGAACACCGATACAATGGACAGTCCATTGTACTAAGCCCTTTTCTGAAACCAAATTGAAAGCTCGGCAGTAAGTCTCTCGACTCAACTATCCACTGTGATGTAGTACGTATGCAACCTCTATTTCAATGTGTGTAACCAATATATAAGTCATAGTATCAACATAATAAAGGCAGTCTTACACCACATTTTGGGATGTTTTATTATATCTGACACCCGACCATACATGGCGACCCTGCCACTAAACAGGGCTTGAATCATGTACGCGATTAGTATCGGTTTTGCTCAGTGTGGCAACTGTTTAAGTGAAAAATATATTAAAAGTGACTTTGAAAAATGTGCAACTCAAAAGTAACTAATGAGGAGGTTTTTCTCAATCAAAATAGCGCCGCTAAAAACACAGCGACGGTAGAGGAATTTAAATTTCATTTATCGGCCATAAGTATCGTGTTAACAATAATTTGCACGATATTATTCATCGGTGCACTATACTCCATCTTTAAAATTTACAAAAGATGTCATGAGTCCTGGGCGCGAGAGCAGATAACGAGACACATCTTAAGGCGTTCTGTGGATCGATCCAGAAGGTGTCGCGACGGTGCTTGTAACGTGTCTGCAGGCGAGGAACGTCGGGTCCACGCTTCCAACAAGAATCCCTGACAACACAGAGGCGTGTAACAAATCATACAATTCGGCTAGTGTTCTTGTGAGTTCCGTGTTCTAATGAATGTGAAAGTGTGGTAATTCTAACATGGGCAGTGTATGCGTGCAACAGTGGAATCATAGTCGCGATATGAACTTGCATTTGGTATATGAACTATAAAATTATGGACAGTTATGTATGACGAATTGTTACAGATATACAATGACCTTGGTAAGATAAGAATATATTTAATAAAAATAGGACCAAGTAGACGAAAGGGTGAAATTGTTTTGAAAAAACTAAAAGAGGCCGATAAATTGCTGAGTAATTTCAATGAGAGCTTAGACCATTTAAGGCTACTTAAAACCGGATTAAAAGACGAGGAATTATGTAAATTTAATAAATTAAACAAAGATTTTGTTAACCTGTATGACAATATTTTAGATTTGTGTAATAATTCATCGACTGAAGAGTCAATTATTGAACAAAATATGGCGAAATTCGATTTAAAAATCGCCTTGGGCTTATTACCAGTTCTAAATGACGACGGCACAAATACGAAACAGCTCATTGATGGCGTAGAATACTATGAAACGGAACTTGACGTAGACGGACAAATTAAATTGATAAATTTTGTTTTAAAAAGTCGACTTTCGCAGTCTGCTAAACTTAAACTTAATGCAAAGTATGACAGTGTTAATGAGTTAGTAAAGGCTATGAAAACATGTCTGTTACCAAAAAAATCAGCAACAGCTCTACAACACAAATTGTACAATTTGAAACAAAATGATCTTACTATAGATGACTACGGTAAGAAAATAACTGATTTGTTTGTTGACTTGACGATTTCCCAATCTGAAGGCAATGAGTCTAGCTTCGATATATTGAAGCCTATTAACGAAAAATCAGCCATTAAAAGTTTTGCCGACGGATTAAGAAATCGTCGACTAAGCACAATAATAGCAGCACGACAGTTTACATCTTTAAGTGATGCCATACAAGCAGCCATCGATGAGGAAGTTTCAACACCGTCCACGTCAGGTGACATTTTATTTATGCGTCGTAATAACAATTACTACCAATATAGGAATTCCAGAGGCCAGGGGATGTCACGAGGACGAGGACAATCAACGCCACCGGCGGAACGGAGGGATGATCGAATATCGCAAACAGGTCGCGGTGGATGGAGATCTCGTGGCCGCGGCACATTTAACCGTGGAGCTAAAGGTAGGATTTTTTTAACCAAGCTACTATTCACCAGGAACAGCAACAAAATACGCATATTTTGACAGATTCAAATCCGCGAGAAAATCAATCTGAAAATAACAATGATAATAATAATTCAGAAGAGTTTTTTCGTGAATAAAAGCGTTATGATGTCATGTAGTAGCATATATCATATTTCATTACACTCTAAACATAACAATCTTACATATACGTGGCTAATCGACACCGGTGCATCCATATCGGCCATAAAATATAAACACATTGCTGAGTTGAATGAACCCATCCAAAAAGGAAAACTTGTTGTAAATGGTATTGGTGGAAAAATTGAAGCGATCGGTTTTGTTTATCTTGAATTAAGAGCAGGTGAACAAATTCTAAGCCATAAATTCTACGTATTTGAATCCTTACCCTGTAAGGCAAGTGGCATTTTAGGCCAAGACTTTTTGAGCAAATATCATTCGATTATTAACTTCAAAAATTACTCCTTAGTTATGTATAATAACAATAAAGAAATTTGTGTGCCTATTACCAAGCATAACGAGACGCTAACTATACCCGCTAGGTCCGAAAGCACACATTACATTACGACCGATATAACAGAAGATTGTGTAGTTTGCGCAGAGCAGATAGGAAACGGAATATTTTTAGCAAGTACAATAGCAAGCCCCGCGGACGGAAAGCTACCAATAAGAATTTTGAACACAACAGAAAACGATTTTTATGTACATAGCATTAATCCTAAAATACATAAAGCAAGAGATTATAATATCTGTATATTTGACAAGCCAAAGAAACATGCAGAACGAGTCAAAAAACTGCTTCCCTTATTAAAATTAGATCATCTAAATAAGGAGGAAAAAATCAGCATTAGGAACATATGCGCAAAGTATAACGATATCTTTTATCTCGAAGGAGACCAACTCACTACGACAACTATATATAAACATTCAATAACAATACAACCCGGTACTAGACCAAGTTACAGCAAACCTTACAGGCTCCCACATTCACAAAAAGGGGAAATACAGAATCAAATTAACCGCATGCTCGAACAAGGTATAATAGAACCCTGTAATAGCGAATGGTCTAGTCCCGTTCTATTAGTACCAAAGAAATCAAATGGAGAGAAGAAATGGCGTCTAGTCATTGATTACCGAAAGTTAAATAACTGTGTTCAAAATGATAAATTCCCACTGCCAAATATTCATGAGATATTAGACTCGCTATCTGGTTGCATTTATTTTACGCACTTAGACTTAAGCCAAGGGTTTTATAACGTGGAACTTGAACCAGATAGTAGGAAATTTACAGCTTTTCATTCAGGTCAATATCAAATGACTAGAATGCCAATGGGTCTTAAGACAAGCCCGAACTCATTTGCCCGAATGATGACAATGGCAATGGCGGGCCTTAATTATGAAAAATGTTTATGTTATCAGGACGATTTAATTATAATGGGACGGGACTTATCAAATCATAACAAAAATTTAATCGAAGTACTAGAAAGATTACGCAGTGTCAATTTAAAATTAAATCCGATGAAATGCGACTTTCTTAAAAAGGAAATGCTCTATTTAGGCCACGTCGTAACAGATAACGGTGTACTACCCGATCCAGAAAAGATTAGTGCTATACAAAACTATCCAATTCCCCAAAACACAAATGAAGTAAAGCGTTTTGTAGCCTTAGCGAATTATTATCGCAAATTTATTCCAAATTTTGCTGAAATTGCAAACAGTTTAAATATTTTGTGTAGAAAAAATGTAGAATTCATTTGGAATAGCGACGCACAAAAGGCATTTCAGACACTTAATGAATGTATGTCTACACCACCAGTTCTCCAATATCCGGATTTATCAGATAAAAATCAGTTTATTGTACAAACTGATGCGTCAGGGTACGCGATAGGAGCGGTTTTATCCAACGGCAATGGTCGGCCAGTCGCTTACGCCAGTAGGAGTTTAAACAAAGCTGAACGTAATTACCCGACTATTGAAAAAGAACTCCTGGCTATAGTATGGGCCGTAAAACATTATAGACCCTATTTGTATGGTCGTCCATTCAAAATAGTAACTGACCACAAACCACTGGTATATTTATTTAGTTTAAAGGAGCCATCAAGTAGACTGCTCAAATTTAGATTATGTTTAGAAGAATATGACTATTTAATAGAATATGTCAAAGGTCAACAAAATGCAGCCGCCGATGCTTTATCTCGAATTCCAATATCATCGAAAGATTTAAAGAACATGCACGAAAGTTTATTTGTAATGACACGAGCACAGATAAAACGATTAGAACAAACTTCTCATATTCCGGAAGATACCGCAGACAACTGTGTCCCGGATCAAGAAGATCAAGCAAGGATTGTGGGAACAATTAACAAGCCTAGTAATGCAGTAGAGCTGCAATTCATTGATAAAACAAGTCTAAACAGGCTACAAAAAACGAATAGAATATATAAGGGAAATAATATATTTTCATATGATCAAGCAAAAATGATGTTGTATATAAATCCATCTGCTCGATCACAACTGACGCCAGCCGCATTTGTGAGAGCGATGTGCGATTTCTGTAAAGTTAATTATATACATGAAATATGTTTCGTGAAAAATAAATCCCATAACTTATTCTTAGGAAAAATAACTAATGAGGTTAAAAGATATACTAAATGGGAAGGACCGCGATTGTGTATTTTAAATAATATAGAAAAAGTAGATAATTTAGAAGATCGGAGAGTCATTTTAAATGACTTTCACTTATTACCCACAAGTGGCCACGCAGGCACAAAAAGAATGTTTAACAACATTAAAAAATATTATTTCTGGCCGGGTCTCGAAAAGGATATAAATAACTATGTTAAAAAATGCCCTATATGTCAAAAACAAAAGTATACGGTTATGGTAAAAGAACCCATGGTAATAACCACAACGGCACAATCATCATTTAAGAAGATATTTTTAGACATAGTAGGGCCTCTTGATAGAGATTACTATAACTACACGTATATTTTAACACTTCAATGTGAACTATCAAAATATGTATGCGCTTTTCCACTAGTGAATAGAACAGCAGCTGAAGTCGCTCGTGTGTTCGTCAACAACTTCATCCTCGTGCACGGTGTGCCTCGGGAAATCGCTACTGACAGAGGAACGGAGTTTATGTCAGAGACATTCAAAGCGGTATGTACAATTCTTAATATTTCCAAACTGAACTCAACAGCCTATCATCACCAGAGCATTGGTGCACTGGAGAATTCTCACAAAACCCTAGGGGCCTTTTTAAGAATGCACATCAATCAAAGACCAGACTCATGGAGTTCATGGTTACCTTTTTGGGCCTTTGCATACAACACCACAGTACATTCATCGACAAAATTTACTCCCTTCGAACTTGTGTATGGAAAGAAATGTAACTTACCAAGTAACCTTTTAAGAACAGTAGAACCACTATACAATTATGACAGTTATCCCCTTGAGCTTAAATATAGATTACAGATTTCACAAACAGAAGCACGGGAAAACTTGATTAACTCGAAATTAGAAAGGAAAAACAGATAATAATATGATAAATATGTAAGACCTGTAGAATATAAACCAAATGATAAAATATTGATTAAAAATGAAACTGGTAATAAGCTCTCAAACCTTTATACTGGTCCCTACACTGTTATTAGAGATTTGTCGCCAAATGTAGAGGTAAACATTAATGGAAAAATTGATGTTATTCATAAAAACAGAACGAAGTTGTATTACTCATAAAGTCATAATATATTGTATACTTAGCAACAATACCTAGGTTACTGACCTTCGTTGCGATCGTGGCTGTAAAATGATATGCACTCGTGATGCCCTGAATGAATGGTGCCAACAAAAAGTACTTACATGTTTTATTTGTAAACACAGAACTCAACTGTAATCTTAGTTATAAGTTGTTTATTAATATACTTATATAAAAAAAAAAATATATATAAAAAAAAAAAAACCTGCGAGTAACTCAAACGCATAACCATTACTCATAGATAATAAACAGTAATTTTACATTAAATTTGTAACCACATTACGTAGTTTTATATATATAAAAAAAAAAAAAAAGTATCCATGCAAAGGAATATTTTTTTTTTTATTGCCTTGGGAGGTGTGATGTAGTACGTATGCAACCTCTATTTCAATGTGTGTAACCAATATATAAGTCATAGTATCAACATAATAAAGGCAGTCTTACACCACATTTTGGGATGTTTTATTATATCTGACACCCGACCATACACCACTCTAAACGATTTTTAATTAGATGTTCCAATAGTTTGGCTAGGACTGAAGACAAAGCAATAGGCCGAAGACCATTCGGATCTGGATTTCCATTGGTCTGGTACCCATCCATGATTATAACAAAAGTTAATTATATTAAGAAAGTAGGATTTAGCCTTGTCACCAGCGTGGGAAATAAAGGAATATGGCACACCGTCAATACCAGGAGCTGAGTCCCGGACATGTTGAAGTACCACATTCAGTTCTTCCACAGTAAATGGTGCATCGAAGGGATCCACTTCTGAATTAGGGGCATAAGATAAATTCGTACATTCGGATAAGATGATGTCCCCCACATATGGTGACGCTATTTTGTACAAAACATATGTGTAACATGTGTGTAGAAAGTACTACACGCAAGGCAACCAGCCTTATTCCCAACGCAATAGAGGCGAGAATTTTGTGATGATCTGCAATTAATATTGAAATTTCCCAGAATTTTTGCTTAAATTTAGACTTTTAGGACTTAAAATTAGGCTGTAAATAGGCCCAAATAAATTAATTATCCAGTTCAAAGGATCAAAATGATGCGTATAACCTCTAGTAGATTACTAGTAAAATCACACGCGATTGAAACTAAATTATTAGAGTAATCTAGGTTATAGTTGCTGATTCAGCAGTGCTAAATTGAAGGAGAAAAGTACGCAGATGAGACGAAAGGCAATGGATAAACTTCAATTTATTAATTATGCCACATACCTTTGAAACAGCGATTCCCATGCAGATGCAGATGCCACGTTCGGGAAGTTCAGCTCACAGACTAGGTACACAATGCTGGCCAGCGGTACAGAACACAGTAGGTCTAGGTAATACAGATAACACTTTACACGTAGGTTCAATTAAGAGGTTTGGGCGAGATGACGCGTGCGCGCATCCAACCCATGGTTGCAAGAGACTGGCCACCATCGCCGGCGGCCATCGGTCGTGGCGCGGCGTAATGACAGTAGCGCCACCGCGCGGAATATCACCAAACCAACGATATGTGACACTTATTTAATAAATTGAAACTATTAAACCAATGCCTCTCAATCGCCCTATCGTGATGTAATAAAATATGAACTATAAATTAGGAAGCGTAACCAGATACTACGGAATGCGACAAGAATGGTCGATATGTAGTCAGGTTACCATTGCGGGATGTAGACCCAGTCAGCCATGTTGGTGAATCCAAAGGCATCGCTGAAAAGAGATTCAAAATCAAAATCAATTTTTTTATTTCACATAGGCCTACATGGGCACTTATAAAACATCGACAAAATGTGCACGGTTCGGGTTGGTCGTTTCCTATGGAGAAGAACCGGCAAGAAACTCCATGGTTACTCTTTTAAAAATGGTTTGGTTTTACAATATTTCCATGTTACAGCATTAGTACTTAGATATGGGGGGACAACGTAGGCTCGAATTATGACAATAAGTCGTAAGAAACTAAAAAAAAAAGAAAAAGATTATATAAAAAAGTTAACAAATGTTAACTAGCATCTAGAAGGCCTACAATGTTCACACATTCACAAAACAATCGGTAAAAGAATCTATACAAAGGTAAAAAATAATAAAAATAAGTATAACAAGACTAAATTTAACATGTTGCACAAATTTTGTTATCAGTGCTGTAACTATTCTTAGCAAAGTGCTATAAAGATGATTGAAAACCATTGTAAAAAGTCTAATTAAAAGAAGGAAAGAAAAAATGAGATTGAGAATAGTTAGAGACATCCACATATTTGTGCCGTTTACAAGTTACCAGGGAAGCTGCATGCGCAGAAGGAGCTAAGGCCAAATGTTTTTATCTTCGACGTAGTCCTTGATTTTATAATATGCTTTTTTAACAAGGATACGTTTGATGTAGTTTTTGAAGCTTCCATCGGTCAGTTCTATAACTGACTTTGGCAACTTGTTATAAAAGCGTATACTGTTTATAAGAAAAGACTTGCTAGTTTTCGTTAATCTGAATTTGGGTATTACAATTTCGTGCTTACTGCGTGTATTTAAATTATGGAAGTCGCTTCTAGTTTTGAAAAGCCCCCGATTTTTACGGACATACAAAATACATTCCAAAATATAAATTGAAGGTAGAGTCAGTATATCGATCTCTTTAAATTTTTCTCTGAGGGACTCGCGAGGACCCATTTTATAGATTGCGCGGATTGCCTTCTTTTGTAGGATGAAAATTGAGTCAACGTCTGCTGCTGATCCCCACAGCAGAATGCCATAAGACATAATATTGTGGAAATAAGCATAGTATACTAACCTAGCTGTAGCTACATCGGTTAGCTGCCTTATTTTCCTTACTGCATATGCAGCCGAACTTAACCTACCCGAAAGAGTTCTAATGTGCGCGCCCCACTGCAATTTTGAATCGATAGTAATCCCTAAGAATACAGTTTCCGTTATAACTTCAAGATTTTTGCCGTCAAGATTTAGGTTTAGGTCATGTTGTGGTACATTTGGTAAAGAGAACTTTAGACATTTTGTTTTTTTCGCATTCAATAAAAGATTGTTAGCTGCGAACCATCTTGAGAGAACAATTAGACTTTCGTTGACATTTATGGCATCCGTATCTTGCCTATCTATTTTAAAATTAGCGAAGTATCATCAGCAAATAGAATTATATCCGATAATTTGGCCATCATAAAAGGGAGATCATTAATGTAAACAAGAAAAAGGAAAGTGCCGAGAATTGAACCTTGGGGCACGCCCATCTTGACTAGAGACCCGGAGGACGTCGCCCCATTAACATTTACTTTTTGCTGTCTGTTTGATAAATAGGAAAGCACGAGATCAGCAGATTTTCCACGAATTCCGTAGTGGTGTAATTTACAGATCAGTGTGTTGTGGTCGACGCAGTCGAAAGCTTTTGAGAGATCACAGAAAATGCCAATGGCATCCTGGGACCTCTCCCAAGCCTCCAAGATGTGGCTGATGAGTTTTACTCCCGCGTCCGTTGTCGACCTACCTTTCGTGAAACCAAACTGTTGACTATGCAGTATCCCATTTGAATTGAAGTGAGACAACATCTGTTCCAGCATGATTTTTGCAAAGATTTTACTAAATGCTGGAAGCACGGATATAAGTCTATAATTAGAAGGATCACTCTTACAGCCTGATTTGAAAATTGGTACTACTTTACTGTGTTTCATTAAGTCAGGAAAAGTGCTGCTGTCCAAACATCGATTGAATATGCCTGTTAGGACAGGAGCAATTGAGTCAATAATATCTCCAAGAACCCTAACGGATATCCCCCACAAGTCTTCAGTATTTTTTATATTGAGACTTTTGAACGCGTTTTTAATTGAAGCAATACATATTGGTTTAAATTTAAATATTGGTATGTCTTTAGTAAAGTTTTCTTTAAGAAGAGCTTCAGCTAATTTAGAAGAGGAAGGAAGAGACTTCGTAACCTCTAACGGAATGTTGGTAAAGAAATTTTCTAATGTCTCAGCGACTTCTTGCCTATCAGAAATGGTTTGATTAATTATTATCAAAGACAACTCATTCTGATCGCGTTGTTGTATCTTTCCAGTTTCTTTATTAATTAATTGCCACACAGTTTTTATTTTATTATTATAAACACCAATTTAGTTAATTATTATTTGAGATTTTGCTTGAGCGCAGACTCTTTTGAATATTTTGGAATAGTTTCTAACATAAGTGTGAAAAACTTGATCGGAAGTCAAAGATTTTTCGTAATATAAATTATATAAGATATCTCGGCTTTTTCTTATGCCCACAGTGGCCCATTCACTAAATTTCGATTTGGAATTGTTGACTTTAACTGTTTTTACAGGACACGTTTTATTGAATTCTTGGCAAACTGTTGAAAACAACGTGCCGTAATTTATATTGGGATCGTTTGAATCAAAACTGGCGTTACAAAGGTTGCTTAAAACATTATTATTAAAAGAGATTAATTTATTTTTAGTAAGTGGTCTTAATCGAATTGATTTAGCTAGGTTAATTTTTTTATCTGACTCAAAAGATACTAGTTGACCAGTATGGTCTGACTTAACGCCACTAATTAAAAACGAATTTTTTACTTTACAATTAGTTAATACATTATCTATGCAAGAAGCTGAAGTTGCTGTTATTCTTGTTGGTTCATTAAATAAATATTTTAGGTTAAATGATTTAAATAATGAAATGAGCTTATATTTTTCAGGCGAGTTGACTAACAGATCTATATTTAAGTCACCACAAACAAAAACTAATTTATTATCTCTGAAAAGTTTACTTAATAATTCTTCCATTGTTATCAAAAACAATGACAAGTTTGATGCTGGTGGTCTGTAAACGCACAAGACAGTATGCCCCTCGACCTCTGCACATGCTACCTCACACAAGCGATCAACAGAGTAAGCAGTGATATCCTTCCTTTCCTTATATTTTAAATGACTATTACAAAGTATCAGGGTACCACCACCCACTGTGGATCTGTTGTACGCGCTGGCAATTGAGAAATTATTTACATTAAACAACATCCTATCTGGTTTTAACCAAGTTTCACAAAAACATAAGATATCCATGTGGTATTTATCTACTAACAATTCCACGCCTAAAATTTTGCGGGAGAAGCGATTTATATTTTGATGATATAGTAAAATATTACTATTCGACTTCTCTTTTGTCGGCTCTAATCGTTTAAAAAATCATCGTTTGAAGTATTATCAGAAAAACTGGATAATACTGTTAAATCACTATTCGCAGTCTCGCAGACTAGTCTCAGTTAAATTATCAATAACTGCTTGTATATTAAAAGCTAACAATATAGCTAATAAATGTCGACTATTTTCAAAACTTTAATCAAAACAAAATCACTAACAAAATTGTTGGTGTCAAAAAACAATAAACGGTCACTATGACGACAAGATAAAATATGCATCAGGTTATTCAAACTAGAAATGTATCCATTTTCATGAACAAGTAACTTGCCAGAATAGGGCAATGCACATGATATTAATTTGCCTAATCTTAACTTAAGTAGGGTGTCAATACCATTAACTATGTCCTTTTTTGTTATACTAAGGCTATTTGCAATAAGAAGTACTACTGTACTTTGCTCATTCAATTGTGTCTGTTGAATTTTATGGATAAGCTCATTAAATTGCAGTTTATGATAACAATGATTCACTATTGTATGTTTAGAACGGTTATTTAACAAAGATCCAAAACCTGTTCCTAATCTATCAGAAAATACTAAGACATTACTTTTGGTGGGGTTCAAAGTTGTTGAAGTATGATCAATAGGTAAAGTTGTAGTAGCAACATGTTGTGACATGAGAGGTGGCAGAGCGGCAGCACAACTACAGGTGAGGTTGTTAGTCAATGATTCGCACCTCTCTGCATTATACTTTACCAGGTCCACCAACTCACAAGCCTCCTGCATGCGTTCACTCAACATCTGTTGACTACATTCATATTTACAAAATATTTCCGTAAGTGTATTTTGCCTACTCAATAATTCCCTTTCAAGGTTCTGAATTTCAACATCATACATACAAATGTATGATGTTGCTAGTACACAAGTACTAGTTTCTAATTTACTATTACATATATTTAATTGGTTTTTTAAGTTTCTTAAATCTTTCCTAAGGTTAACATTATATTTGCAAACATTTTGAGTTTTTATAAGTTTCTTATATTTCTTAATACTTTTATTGATTTTAATATATTTCTTAATTTTATTATGACTACTTAGAATTGGACATTTAGCAATGGTATAATCCCCTGTAAGGTCTATAGTAATGGTATAGAATGGTGGTCAGCAAAAAGTAAATGTTAATGGGGCGACGTCCTCCGGGTCTCTAGTCAAGATGGGCGTGCCCCAAGGTTCAATTCTCGGCCCTTTCCTTTTTCTTGTTTACATTAATTATCGCCCTTTTATGATGGCCAAATTATCGGATATAATTCTATTTGCTGATGATACTTCGCTAATTTTTGAAATAGATAGGCAAGATATGGATGTCTTAAATGTCAACGAAAGTCTGATTGTTCTCTCAAAATGGTTCGCAGCTAACAATCTTTTACTGAATGCGAAAAAAACAAAATGTCTAAAGTTCTCTTTACCAAATGTACCACAACATGACCTAAACCTAAATCTTGACGGCAAAAATCTTGAAGTTATAACGGAAACTGTATTCTTAGGGATTACTATCGATTCAAAATTGCAGTGGGGCGCGCACATTAGAACTCTTTCGGGTAGGTTAAGTTCGGCTGCATATGCAGTAAGGAAAATAAGGCAGCTAACCGATGTAGCTACAGCTAGGTTAGTATACTATGCTTATTTCCACAGTATTATGTCTTACGGCATTCTGCTGTGGGGATCAGCAGCAGACGTTGACTCAATTTTCATCCTACAAAAGAGGGCAATCCGCGCAATCTATAAAATGGGTCCTCGCGAGTCCCTCAGAGAAAAATTTAAAGAGATCGATATACTGACTCTACCTTCACTTTATATTTTGGAATGTATTTTGTATGTCCCTAAAAATCGGGGGCTTTTCAAAACTAGAAGCGATTTCCATAATTTAAATACACGCAGTAAGCACAAAATTGTAATACCCAAATTCAGATTAACGAAAACTAGCAAGTCTTTTCTTATAAACAGTATACGCTTTTATAACAAGTTGCCAAAGTCAGTTATAGAACTGACCGATGGAAGGTTCAAAAACTACATCAAACGTATCCTTATTAACAAAGCATATTATAAAATCAAGGACTACGTTGAAGATAAAAACATTTGGCCTTAGCTCCTTCTGCGCATGCAGCTTCCCTGGTAACTTGTAAACGGCACAAATAAGTGGATGTCTCCAACTATTCTCAATCTCATTTTTTCTTTCCTTCTTTTAATTAGACTTTTTACAATGGTTTTCAATCATCTTTATAGCCCTTTGCTAAGAATAGTTACAGCACTGATAACAACATTTGTGCCACACGTTAAATTTAGTCTTGTTATACTTATTTTTTTTTACCTTTGTATAGATTCTTTTACCGATTGTTTTGTGAATGTGTGAACATTGTAGGCCTTCTTGATGCTAGTTAACATTTGTTAACTTTTTTATTTAATATGTAATCTTTTTATTTTAATTTTTTTAGTTTCTTACGATTTATTGTCATAAGTCGGGCCTGCGTTGTCCCCCCATATCTAAGTACTAATGCTGTAACATGGAAATATTGTAAAACCAAACCATTTTTAAAAGAGTAACCATGGAGTTTCTTGCCGGTTCTTCTCCATAGGAAACGACCAACCCGCACCTTTTGTCGACGTTTCATAAGTGCCCATGTAGGCCTACGTGAAATAAAAATAAAATGATTTTGATTTTGATTTTGGTGGGCGGCTCACACTCCAGTTTGGATGCATCCATCAGCTCATTGTACAGGTTACTGGTGTTAGAAACCTCTTCGCTGACTTTCAGCGAGTCGATGGAGGTAATGGTGTTATGAGCCTTGCACAATTCTGCTTCTAGTACAGATATACGCTTCAGTGCCTGGTCATGAGTGTCATGGCACTGCTGATAATCTGAAACCAGTTGACGGAGATGGTGATGCTGGTCCAGTATATCCATATGCTGGGAGTGTAGTTCTGCAAGCTGGTTCTTGAGTTGAGTGTTTTTGCTCAATTTCTACTTCACTTTCTTCTCGTTCCCGCAGTAGCTTGCTGCACTCATTTCTAGATGAATCCAGCTCCCTCAGCACTGCTTTCAGTTTGATACTCATGTCACGAACGGTAGCTGCCCGGGTCATCATATTGAATGTTTTCCTTAAGCGACACCTGTAATGTGACAGGAAACAGCTGAGTAAGTGAAGAGAAATACTATGTTAGTTGAAAACTTGAGAAAGAAGGAGGAGTTTAAAAGTTAAAAAGAAATAAAATGTTTAAAACAATAGAAACGTTACAAAAAAAGAATATAAAAATATATGAAGGTATATGA
Organism: Orthosia cruda; assembly: GCA_964057195.1. NCBI lineage: Eukaryota > Metazoa > Arthropoda > Insecta > Lepidoptera > Noctuidae > Orthosia > Orthosia cruda. The sequence goes on from OZ059834.1 coordinate 9,881,837, forward strand.
GAAAAAGAAGAAAAAAAAAGCTATTTGAATTAATATTCTAAGACTTAATTACAGGTAATACTTTAAGGAAAGGCTTTATTAAACATTGGCGTTTATTGCTCGATTAGATTTTTGTATAAGGATTATTGCTAAGAACATTAGTTTTAGTGGAAACAAAGTATTTACAATGCTTATGAACTATGGGGTTTGCCTATAATATTTACACTATATTAAAGATATATTATGTGTGAAGTAGGGTTTGCAGTGAATGTTATGTCTGGGGCAAGTGTTTTCGTCCTCGATTTTGCTTCCACAATTTGTCAAACAAAATGAGACATAAACGTAGCCGGTGTGTACTGGACGTCGCTCAGAGCCCTGAGCAGTGTATGAGTGGTGTATAGTATGTAAATAATACAGCAATAAATACGCAAATCAAAACAAAATACTCCCCCGGTTCGAAGAATTCAAATCCACAGTTCAAACGTTGAACAGCAGCCGGTACATTACTTAGTGAAATATCAATTGTTATTGAGTTATCACAATAAAAACTGGTCACAAACACTACGTGTGTCACTTTATACTTTGATTCTAATATAAATAAATGATTTTTAACAAACTAAACACAATAAAACAATAATTTTAAAATAAATTAGTTACGAGGCCGTTTTTTGACGACCTGTCGCCAGTGTTAGTGATTGCGAGCATTAGAAGGTAAATTCAGAAAAACACAGCAAATTCAAGGAAGAATATTCAAAGGCCCTCGAAGAATATTTAGAGCTGAGACACATGAGCAAGGTGGCAGACAATGAAAGGAATAATCAAAAAGCGATTTACTTACCTCACCACGCTGTTATCCGGGAGGATAAGGAAACTTCGAAAGTTCGCGTCGTCTTTGATGCTTCCTGCAAGGGAACGAATCGGACGTCACTTAATGACAATTTGTTAGTCGGTCCTAACTTGCAGTCGGAACTCCGGCAAACTATTATGCGATGGAGAACACATCGGATATGTCTCGTAGCGGACATAGTTAAGATGTACCAGCAAGTCTTGGTAAATAGGAAGGATGTAAGATTACAACGTATTTGCTGGAGAGACAGCCCTGAAAGAGAAATAGAAGAAAATGAATTGGAAACGGTTACTTTCGGTACGGCGTCGGCACCATATTTAGCTGTACGGTCGCTACAACAGTTAGCATACGATGAGTGCCTAGATCAGCCAGAAATAGCGAAGATCATCTTAAATGATTTTTATATGGATGACATAATGACAGTGGCTGAAAATATAGAAACCTGTTTTAATATTTTCATCACACTTGCACGTAAAAAGTATCTAAACATACAGGTTAACTTGGCCGTAATGCCCCATATAAAACCGTCGGGCTTTCTTTTTGTCATGAAACCCTAGGGCGATAAGTAATATTTTTTTAATTTATGGCACAGTACACAGGTCATGCAAGTTCAAGCAAGGAGTTTACACGCAATTGAAAAATTGTCTTAAAATGTTATCTAAACAGGAATTTCTTTGCAATCTCGCTACATGTTACTTAAATACTCAACTAATGTTCTTAATAATTGATTTTAATAGTTATATTATGAAAAAGTCGAAATTATTTCATTCTTTTTACACTCCGTCATGGCTGTATTACTGTAAGTATTTGCCATTAAAGTTTCTGAACGAAACACTATATAATCTGTGGTGTGGGCAAAAATTCGCCAACCGCTTAAAAAAAAGTTAACGTATTTCGTAATAACAGCTGTGCTGACTTGTGTATTAAAGCTATAATTCATCATTATTACTCGCAAATGTGATGAAAAACATTGTATGTATCACGGGCGGTACGGGAATTACGAACCTCAACTCAGAAAGCCCTCAGTCTTCGACTTCGGGCTTCTACTAGAGTCTCGATCGTAATTCCTTACTTACCGCCCTTAATACACAATGTACTATTACATAGAGTTAACTAAAGTATTATCCAGAGGGGGTTTTCCATTACAAAAATGGAGAAGTAATAGTCAAGAATTACTAAATAAGATAAGGGATGAGAAAGAAACTACGGATGAAAAGTTAAAAATAAAAATGGATAGTGTTACGAAGATACTGGGACTTACCTGGAACTCGAGCGAGGATTTCTTTCAGTATTCAGTGGAACTTCAGCCGCTGACGACACCAGTCACAAAAAGAAAAATTATTTCCGAGATTTCAAGGTTGTTTGATCCGTTGGGTTGGTTAGCGCCTAGTATTATCTTAGCTAAAATATTTATTCAGAAATTGTGACTAGCAGGGTTAGAATGGGATCAAGAAATTCCAAACAACTTATTACAAGAATGGGTCACTTACCACTGGTTAGTATTAAAATTCCACGATGGTTACACCAAGAATCAAACAACGTTAGCACTGAACTGCACGGGTTCTCCGATGCTTCTAAAATGGCGTATTCAGCAGTCATTTACATTAGGATTGTCGATCAGGAAGGATAGATTCATATTTATTTGGTTACCTCAAAAACGAAAGTGGCACCGATTCGCCAAGTTTCTATTCCACGATTAGAAGTTTGTGGTGCAGTTCTCCTTGCCAAATTGATGGTGGAGGTTGGCGAAGTGCTGAATATACCAAAGATCAATTGGCATGCATGGACGGACAGTGAAGTGGTGCTAGCTTGGCTCAACGGCCACCCGAGCCGCTGGAAAACCTTTGTAGCCAATCGTGTTTCTGATATTTTGAACATATTAGACACACAATACTGGTCTCACGTGTCGTCTAAACAGAATCCAGCAGATTGTGCTTCGCGCGGAGTTTCCCCGGCTGATCTTGAATCCACTGCTATATGTTGGAAAGGTCCGGATTATTTAAGACAGCAGGTTTAGGAGTATAAAAGGCCGAAACATCTGGTTACAAACTTAGAAGAAGTGAAAGTACATATACGATAACATTTGACATCACCTTCTAGAATAAATTTTCATCTTTTTCGAGGTTGGTTCGAGTTATAGCTTATTGCCGTAGGTTCTTGAATTTAAGAAAAGGTACTAGGACTGGTACAGGAGGATCACGACATTTAGCTAAACAAGAGCTAGAAGATTCAACAGAAATATGTATAAAGAAATGTCAAGAAGAAGGGTTCACAACTGAGTTAGAAGAACTGAAAACTAACCGGATAGAAAATAATAATAAAAAGTTACAATCATTGAACATATTTATTTATATATACTTTATTGTACACCAAGATAAGACAATACAAAAGAAACATTAGAATTAAAACAAACATACAATAGGCGGCCTTATCGCGCTCTGCGATCTCTTCCAGGCAACCTTGAATGGATAGAGATAGCCTGGACACGACATGGGGTTGCACTTGGTGCCAATTTTAAATCATACAGGTAAAACAAACTACTAAAATAAATACATATATACATCTAAATAAACAAACAAGAAAACATTTCACCAGTTATGTTCAATTTCATGTTATTCTGGTAATCTGTTCAGGCATAACTTTTGGCATCATAGGTACTTTACTATAGAATTATCCATTATGTACCACAACTAAAAAGGTAAAAAATAAAAGCAATTTTACAAAAAAAATCAACCGACTTCCAAATAAAAACACGAAGTTATATTTCCTTTTGTAGTGTTTTTATTTGGAAGTCAGTTGTATCTTTTTTGTAAAAAAGTTTTAGTTTAGATAAATAAATGCTGTTTTAACAGTATTTATGCAATTTGTCAAACTTAAGTGGTTTTTAATAACACTATAAAACCATTTTAAACCATTGTAAGTATCACTTTAAACGTTTTGTACCAGACAGTCTGAATATTGTACTACATTTCCACATCATACTACTTTATCGCCGTTCTCAGTCCCCAGGGTGATGTAAATCGTAATATTGAAAGGTCGGACGCCTCTGGACCGAGACAAAAAGTACTCTCCCGGATGCTTTGATTTTCTAAAGGCACCTGTGATATGAATTCATAAAGCCTTTTTGATAACCGTAGACATATATATGACGTTTTATATTTTGTCTTTACGCCTTTTTTTTTTGGGACAATCCCACCGCACTATTCCCAAACCACTGCAACTCCTGAAAGCCAGAATCAACAGTGGCGACCACCAGAAAAGCGCCGAGGCAATGAAGCTCGACGAAGTCCCGGAGAATGAATTTAACTGTATTGGATCCCGCAACGAAATTAATCAGAAAAGAAAATGGAGGAGTAAGAAAAATACAAATTTCCACTTCCCTCCATATCAAGCAGAAGACAGAACAAACAAGACCAATAGGCACAAAGGGTCGTTTACAACTGGGATAAGCCCAGTTGCCTAGCACCACGGATAAAAATTAACATTAATATTAATGGGTCCTAACATTGTGAGCTGTTATATTTGATTCCAATAATAGGTATGGCAAAAGCGCTTGAACGCACGGAAATTTGTTCTAGTTTCCACAAGGTCCGTATAGTAGACAGCTCCTGATACAGCCTGTACATTATTCAACATAGTATTGCGTTCATTCTGCCAAAGAATACACTCCCATAAGATATGATGTGCAGATTGTACATATTCACAGTCAGATGTAGAACACTGACATAATGGCGAGGCAACAAGCTTGAAGGAAAATAATTTACTTTTAAAGTTACCATGCCCTGTGAGAAATTGGGCAACACAGTGATCCACCTCCAGCCACGTCCTGGCCAGCCGCACGCGAACGGATGGAAAGAATTGGTGGAGGTGTCGGCCCTTGATGGAATTATCTCACCTACATTGCCATTCGGATAAAAGTTCCTCCCAGACGTCAATATGTGGTTTAAATAATCTAGAGATTTTGGCACGGTCACTACGCGTTAAAAAGTCCGCGTCCATGGTCTCTTTTGCGGAATAGTACATTGCAGCACGTCGCTGCACTTCAAGGTCGACCGGAAGTACGCCAGCAAGTACCGGTAAGGCCTCAGTACTAACCGTCCTGTATGCTTTGCATAAGAATATCAAAGCCAAACGCTGACTCTGAAGTAATTTACGTCGTACCGCCCCTATTGTGGCCCTATCAGCCCAAACAGGCGCCGCATAGCAGATACAACCCAAGTAAGTAGCCCCATAAATAGTCTTTAAAGTCAAAAAAGACAGACCCCACGTAGATTTAGATATTTTCGTTAAGGCATAGAAGTTCTTTTTTGCTTTTTCACCGACGATTTTAATATGATCTATAAATGCAAAATTCCTTTCTAACACAAGACCAAGATAGCACACGGACTGCTTCCTTTTTACCGGAACGTTATTAAATTTAATAGTAGGACACGATTTAAGATTACCTTTCAAAATGAGCTGATAAGTTTTATGCGGAGTAAAGGTCAGGCGGTTACGATCGCCCCACTGAGATATTAGTCGTAGGCAAGTGTCAGCCAAGTTCTCGAGTCCAGCTCGAGTACTTGATTGAATGAGCAGAAGACCGTCGTCCGCGTAACCGGTTAATGAACAGCCGCTTGGAAGCGGAATCGCGAGGAAATCATCAAAGCCTAAATTCCATAAAGGTGGACCAATAACCGAACCCTGAGGACATCCCATGGTGAGAGACTTCGACATGGAATGATGGCCGAGTTTGAGTTTCGCGGAACCATTTAAAAAGTAAGAGTAAACTAAATTGTATATATTTCTATAGCAGCCTCGATTTTTCATTTTAAGTAATAGCATTGGCCACCATGCGTTATCAAAAGCCCCAGAAATATCTAGAAAAATCCCAATTACATACTTATGTTCAGATGTATTAACTATTTTCCTAACAGTAAGAGCCGCGTCTACGGTAGATTTTCCAATAGTGAAACCGAATTGATTATTATGAAATTTTGGTCCGTCCGGTAGCAACCGTGGAACGATAAGGCGCTCCAGGAGTTTTCCCAAAGATGGAAGTAATGTTATGAGCCGGTACGACTTCGGGTCGTCCGGGGGTTTGTCGCCACTTTTCGGGATTATTCGTATAAATCCGCGTCGCCAAATACGAGGAAATACGCCCTCCGCAATACAACGGTTGTAAACGGTTAAAATCGCATCACCGGCTGTTTTACACGCTTCTATAATCATCCGATTAGATATTTTATCTTCACCTGATGACTTGTTGAGTGGTAACCTCTTGACAACGTTAATAAATTCGTCAGTGGATGGAAGGTCTGACGCTGGTGATTCAGGTGGTACAGCTGCCCACGCTCTGATCTGTTGATGGTATTCGTTGTCATTAGCTAGTACGTCATCAGGTATAAGAGTATTCAGCAAAACTTCAGTTGTTTCCTCAATACCGGTAGTGTTTATTATTTACTTTAATATTCTGAACAAACGCGAGGTCGACTGATCGATTGGCTTAAACTCATGATATAAAGGAGACCACGGACCTTCTTTATCTAATTTTTCTACTACTTTACGCAATAAATTACCCTTTGATTTTTCCACCGATGCTCTGTAGCGGGACCTGGCAACTCTAAACGTATTTAACGCAATGGAAAGAGGGTCACCGGTAACCTTACGTTTTTTAAGCTTGTTAAGATGTTTACGTGCTCGGCGATAATTTTTACGCTGTTCAGTTAGGTAGTCACACCACCAATCACATCTACGTATATTGGTCAAAGATCCACGACCAATGGCAATGTCAGCACAGTAAGTGAAGGTGTCTGACATAATTTCAGCACTTTCTTCAGCTGAAAGCCTATCACGAGTGAAGTCTTTGGCGTGAGACGCAACAAGCGAGCTAAAGAATTCCCAATTCGCACCCTTACATTTATACCTAAAGTTACCAATGACATGTGACGTACTCTGAGTAAAAACTGGAACAAATTCGTACACGATCAAGCGATGATCACTACAAGACGCGTCCGGTAGGACACGCCACCTATCCAAGCGTACGTCTGCACTAGAAAGTGTGACGTCAATACAAGATTCGCCCATTTGGCTGCAAAAAGTTGGTGGTGCGTCAGGGGTATTATGAATAGTCAGATTCATTTCAGCAATGAAATCTTCAACAGCGCATCGTCGTTCATTTTCCGTAGACCGAACTTTGCCATACCAGAGTGATGATGACGCATTAACATCAGCGCCAACGATAACTTTGCAGCCCGCGAGCGACTGCAAGACGTGACGGAGGTTATGTATATGAGGAGCAACAGGGTCTGAATATTGAAAGTAGCAACTCACAACGTAAACTTTAAAAGAAGACGATGAGACCTCCGCAACGGCACAATGGGGTGTCATTAGATTACGCAAAGACGTTACTGTGAAGTTAGAAGAATGCGCCACGTAAATTCCAGCTCGTGCTTTGCCATCCAACTGTACTACTTTGTGACGTAAACGCGCGTTTTGATATTGTTCTTGAACAAGCACGATATCTAAGTTATAATCGATAATAAGTTTGTCCAGTTCAGAAGTCGCTACCCTATCGTTGTGGAGATTTAATTGTCCTATGGTTAATCTATCCATTATTTTAGTAGTTGGTGTTGAGGATAAGTTGTTCGAGTTTAAGTTTATAAGTGGCACACCCATCTGATCCACATCGATGGTCGGACGGTTTCTTAGAGCGTTTACACGCCACGCATGACGGTATATAATTTAAATTGTCTTTACGCCTGTTTTGGGACAAATCGTGATTAGAATTTTAAGTGGCTTTTATGGTGTGTCGGTGGAACATATTTTAAGAGTCGCCGAGAGTTTTTCCCGTGGTTTCGGTCTCGTAGCCTATTAGCAAGAACTGTGTTATTTTTTCTGATAAAAATACCCCTTCATACTCAGCTATAGTGCAGATAGCTTCATCATCAACAGCCTTTTAATGTTCCCACTGCAGGGACACAGGCCTCCGCTCTGTGACAGAGGGAATGGGCCTTAATCCACCACGCGGGCCTAGTGCGGGTAGGTGGATGCCACATGTCTTCGAATTTATAGATTATAGAAAGCTTACTAACAGCAAAATAATTTTCGTAATCGCATTAGTACTCTGCCAGAGATTACCTCCTACAAATAACATGTTAAGTCTATAAGGAACTAACAGTTGTTATAAATTGATCTACTTAAGTCAATTTAAGTTAGGATACAACCGAAAAAACTCAAAATCATAAACAAAAACCATGATCATGTCATTTCTAACAAATATCTTTCGATCATGTTTTCTTAAGACGCGTCACATTATTGCTATTCCTGACTATTATAATCTCATTTAATCTATAATCTATCTCTGTGCCAAATTTCATCCAGTTCCGTTTAGCCGTTCTGGCGTGATTGAGTAACAAACAATCTAAAGTTTCGCATTTATAATATTAGTCAGATAAGATTTAGTTAAGATTGCATCACTTTAGATATCTACATTTGACACAATATCCTTTACGTTTCTCAATGTCTGGGTGCTTATCTCGAAAACTGAAATTATAGAACAATTAGGACCAACGAGACGTGTTAGTAGAAGTATTTATAACACTGTTCTCAAGCCAGCGGTAAGCTACTCATTAACTAATGAGAATACTCTACATAATATTATGTACGCACAACACATGCCGCTAACATCATTTATCAAAGTAATGATAATAAGACGGGGAAAGGATATTTTCCTCGTGTTTTTTCATCTTGTCCTATCTTTTTTCGTATAAAATTAACTCTTATCATGAAAAATGATGAAGGCTCAGCTGTCTTTTACGAATCGATATTGATGTTCATATATTTAGCTATTTATTACCATGTTTTTACAGCACTTTATAAAACACGATCGAAAATGTACCAAGTGGAAATGAGAAAATAAATCTGAAAGTACTGTTGATTTGCCTAATAGAAGCTGTCTAGGTTTTCAAAGTTAAAGCAGAAGCGGTCGAGCTAACAAAATTATCGGTTATCCTAAATTTAAAATAAATTAGTGCCACATTTCATAGCTAAAATATGACAAACTCGTAGATGTTGAGAAGGTATATATTACGTAAAGGTAGTATCAATGAAGATTATGTTTTAAAATTGATAAGACAAAAAAATCTTCTCTGATATTCAAGCGCATCTTGTCATTATCAGATTATCTCCACTCTCCATTATCCCAAAATATCAGTCTACTACCACTATACAAATTTTAGTACAAGTGGACGAAATTTCTTATTGCACTCGACGCGGGACTGGCGATATGGAACCGAGAATGTAATGAGAATGCTCACGCGTATTAAGCGTATCAGACTTGCGAGATGATAGTACGTCATAGATGCGACGACTTGATTTTATAGACGTTGTTCTGAAATTGCTCGACAAATTGATAATTTATACAAGGTTTTATTTAACTTGCAATGTATGTGAGTGTGTTCGGGTCAAATCTTGCAACTGAATTTTAAAGCAGTTATCCTCCACCGATTAAGATGAAATTTTGCACACACGTTTAGTTTTTATGACAATGCATGGTTAGCTAAGTGAAGTCATTCTAAATCCAATATGGCGGACGGCCCAAGATTGCGGCCTAGTTATTTTTTGTGCACTGCCATGATATGGGTATCAAGTGAAAGGGTTTGCTGAGAAGCACACGAAGAAAGATAGTTAAAAAAAAAATTAGTGTCTTAATTTTTAAACTTGTTATTTGTCATTTTGCCTGAGATGATTTCCTTCAAACTGACATAGAATATGGACCCAACAATGGATTTTAGAACTTGGAGTCTTTATCAAACTGTAGATACTGTTGCCAATAAAAAAAACGTTTTCGCACCGTCGCGTCGCGTCGAGCTTGTCTGTCATAGCCTTCAATCGACTCATTACCACACAAAGCAACTTGCTACACGATTACTAAACTATAGTTAGTGTTCTCGCTCTCAAAGAAAAACACACATAAATCAAAGAAAAACAAATTGTCTTGGATAAACACAATTTGAATTCTCTGGCGGTGTCGGTTTTTGCTCCACTCTCTAGCATCTGACGCTGCAGTAGCGAGTTTTTTTTGTAATGCACCCGGAACGTGAACAAAATCGTAAAACGGAGAGAATAAATGCATGGACGTATCCAACATCTGTCTCTGTTTGTGTAGTTGTATTATGTTTGTCAATTAAGTTTGAGTGTTTGTGAAAATTGTTGACTATATACGTTTTCCAGACAAGAATGTTACGCTATTCGAATTTTCGCCCACTGTTATTACTAGCCATCGTTATGTTTCTTGACTAATTTACGCATTGGCTTCATGTAACGACTCACTCAACGCCGGTTTATACTTAACTATACACCGAAGTACCTCTTTTCCCAGGCTGGTGTATCTTTAATGATACACAAAGAACTTTAACTATACACTTTTTCATATATTTTATAAGGCAATTCGATAGGGCTGGCCCTGGAGAATACGCCAATATTTCTAGGTTAGAAATATGTTCAGAAATGAAAAGTCCCAGGCCAGTGTATTTTAAAGTATAAACCTCAAAAAAGGGGGTAACCCAAACAAACAACAATTTTGGAACCAGTAGAAGCCATTTATTTAATAAAAAAACGACAAATTGATGGCTTTTAGCCCATAAGACCGTTGGCGCTGAGTGTGTGAAAACGTTGCTAGCATTATCATTATTTATTTCATAAGTATCTATATTAGTTATATAAACTGGTGAAGTGTGGCTGTACTTCTGCCTAATAATATATATTGGGGAATAAGTTGTGATGTTATGTTACGAATATTAATTATGTAATAGACATAACTAGGCCAAGTAAAGTGGTGAGCTATGAAGGAGAAGACCTATTATTGCATTAGGTGGCAAAGGGTGGAAGAAGAATAAGAGTCAAATTATTCTTGTTTACAGTATCCCAGCATTAATATATCAATGATCGTTCTTTTTAAAAGCCTTTTTCAAGCTTTTTATTAACTCGCAATGTATGTAAGTATGATCGAGTCAAATCTTGCAACTGATTTTTTTAGCAGTTATTCTCAAACGATAAAGATAAAATTTTGCATACACGTTTGGTTTGGACGACAATTCAAGATAAGCTAAAAAGCTTGTCTAAAAAGCAATTATTTTTTAAATTAAAAAAATATATAATATGTCTTTTTTTATTAACTTGCCTTGTATTTATGTATGTTCGGCTCAAATCTTGCAACTGAATTTTATAGCAGTTATCCTCAATCGATTAAGATGAAATTTTGCTTACACGTTAGTTCGGATGACAATACACGGTAAGCTAAACCAGTTGTAATTGAAAACATATTCTGAATGAGTATGGGCCGGCTTACTATGCCAAACAAGGATCATTCTAATAAGTATTTGATCAATCAATTGCGGTAACGAGGCACATATATTTTCCATTCATTTCGCTAATAGAAAAGCTGAAAAATATGACCAGCCTTTTTTCTATACCTTAATCCATTTACCCAGAAATAATGGGCGTTAGTATCAGGCAATTCGAATAGCAGATATATATTCTAGTCTTAATCTAGCAAACGTCTATGCTGAAATACTCGCAGATTAATCCACAGGAAGCTTGCTAGACACGTAGGCTATTAGTATTTATTTAAATATGTGGCTGATTTCAACTAAAATACTGTTAGAGTGCTAAGTAAGTACCTAGACGTATAATGTGTAGGTGCTCTGATAGACTTTGAAGTGATTTTATTTCATTTTGACACTTTGACTTACAGGTTTTAACTTTCTTTTTACCCGACTGCGGGAGGGTAATGTTTTTTTAAGCGTATGTATGTATGTATATAAGTATGTAAGTAAATTTCTATAGCACGCTCTACAGCCCAGCAGTACAAAGAGCTTTACGGATTATGACATATGGGATTTGTCTTAATTGTGGGAGTGACGTAGGCTACAATATTTTTTAATATGGCGTATATATAAAAATATAACTACTAAAAAAGAGGGGGATACAATTTTGTAAAGCTACTAAATAGACCATTCCAAAAATATATATCCGGTTTACTCAATATTACGGACGTCAAAACAAATCACAAGCGTAACCAGTAACCACTTGCGTGATGGGGACAGCAGAATTTAGCAGTTGAGTACTGACAGCCTTGGAGCTAAGACTTTGTAGAATCAGTGTCGATCCGTTATATTAGTAAGCAAGATCGTAACTGAGTTGTGACTATTTGAATAAACCCAGTGTATCGATTTGCGTGATTTCGTTTTCACGATTGTACCCATCGACTTGCCCACACACGATGTCTTTACCTAAGGGAATACATCCTGACTACCCGATGGTTTGCATCTATCGACCAGCCTTGACGCGACATATACGAGTATATATTGTAACACTTCTATACGGTACATTGTATCTTTAACTGACCAATTTCCATACTTATTTTAATCTAAACTATAAAACACTAGCTTCTGCCAGCGACTATACCCGCGTGAAAAGTGTTTTCTTATCCCAAGGGTACATTATACCGGGATGAAAATCATATAGCTTATGTGCTATTACAGACTATAATCTATTTCTGTGCCAAATTTCATCCAGATACGTTCTGCTGTCCTGGCGTGATTGAGTAACAAACATACACACATCCAAACTTTCGCATTTATAATATTAGTAAGATAAGATAAAAAGTAAGATTATAAAGAGGTAAAATTGTATATTTATTTGTAACGGGTAATCTCTGAAAGTATTGATCCGATTTGCAAAATTCATTCACCGATAAAAAGTGTCAATGTCGCTAAATATTTACTTTTATTTAAGTATATAGCTACTTCTATTTTTCCAGAAAAAAATAACGGGATCGAAGCCGTGGGAATAATGCTAGTAGAATATAAACCACATGATTTGCAAAACAAACTATTATACACGCGAAAGATTGTGAGGCTGGATGGATGGATGTTTGTTACTCTTTCACATAAACTAATGAACGGATTTTGATAAAACTTTTCAGAAATATAGCTTTTATACCAGATTATCACATAGGCTATAATTTATAAAGATATTGGGCGAAGTAATAGTACAACGCGGGCGGAGCCGCGGGAGGCAGCTCGTACTATTATAAACGCGAAAGTTTGTGAGGATGGAAGGATGGCTGGATGTTTGTTACTCTTTCACGCAAAAACTACTAAACCGATTTTGATAAAACTATACAGAAATATAGCTTATAGATCAGAAAAACACATAGCCTATAATTTATAAAGATATTGGGATAAATACAAATGCCACGCGGGCGTAGCTGCGGGCGGCAGCTAGTTATGACATAATACTCGGTACAGCAACACCACGCTCGAAAGCCCGGATATCCTTCCACGTCGGTGACAAAATATCAATTACACACTAGTGTAATTTACGAGTGACGCACGGAAGCTATATAATAATTGTATTAATGAACTACTTTCATTATACAATGAAGGGTGTTGAATGGTCAGTGAACTATTTGGGTTAATTAGCTTTTTGTTTATTGTTTTTTAGTTTAGTTTGGAGTCGGTATTTTTTAGAATAAAGGTAAAATCTGACTGAACCTCAATTAGATCCTAGACTTATTTTTGACAGCATTTGTTCAAACTGACGTCAACTCTTCCATAGATAATTTTCTGTTTGTTATTTTCTAGGGTTTGTTGTTCTTTAAAGGTAGATAATATATGTGGCGTTCCAGAAAACAAACGCGTTGGCAGACTTTGATGATTCGTACGTCAATCGATTAGTTTTAATCTTCCGAGTGTCACTGTGGCGGCTTTTGAGCGCCATGTTGTGGGGGCTCAATTTTTTTCTTCCAATCTCATCGTATTGGGTATCAAAATAAAGCGGTTAAACTAGTCAACGGCACGAACTATTTGGTGGCGGAGCTAAAATATTTTCTGTCTCATCCGACATCACGCACGAAAGAGATAGACGCTGTGATGAGCAGTAAGAAGCTAGCGTACGTATACACACTCATAACGCTGTGTGACGCATACATGCGCAATTTCATTGAAGAGTGCCGATAGCGGTGTGTGTTTCACTTCATGTATTGACAAAATAAACTCATAGATACAAATAGATGCTAGAACTTATGATTATCTCTGTGTGTAACGTAATGAGAAAGCACTCAATTTACTTGTTATTATGCACCTATACTTACCCGCGACTTTGCCAACTTGACAATAAGATCTCTTGCGAAAATGTGCATTTACGTAGGTATTGTTATTACCAACAAGTAATTTAATTGATTTGACTTTTAAATTATTTTTGGCGGCGGCGACTACAGCGCAGCGGGTGCCGCTTGCGCGCTTATTGAACCTTATGCCCTTAGTTATAAAAATGAAGTGTTTGAGCGCCAAGTCGGTAGATTTTATGTTGGCAGAGCGGGCGCTAGGGCTTCGCCGACTGTAGGTATCCTACCAGCGCGTGCGGAAAGCTAGGCTCTATACGCACGGGTGAAGGTCATGTTTTTGTATTTTATTGCAGGTTGTGCAAATATTACAATGCATGTTAAATAGGTATTTACTTACCTTAGCTAGTTAGCTATAACCTATAGGCGACTCCCCGTAAGTAGGAGGTTTTCATACCAGCCAAAGTCAGGATAACTGCTTTTTCGACAGCGCCACTTTGATGTAAGACTTGTTTTCTAGGTAAGTAAGTATTTAGGTTCATCTTATAAAAATAATGTTATTTTGTAAATTGTTTGTTTGTTTACAATAGCGGTTTGAAATATTCCGATTGTTATCACAATACAATAGATAAAACTTACACATTTTTATGTTTGGTTTCATTAATTACCTACTTAGTAACTTAGCCGCGGGAAAGTAATCGGTATTGTGATATACTATGCGTTTCATTCAAATAAGAAACCTATTTTTATTTGAATGAAACGCATTCAATGGTTTTTAATCCCCGACGGAAAAAAGGGGTGTTATAAGTTTGAGGTGTGTTGCTGTGTATCTGTGTATCTGTGTATCTGCGTATCTGTGTGTCTGTCTGTGGCATCATAGCGCCTCAACGGATGAACCGATTTTGATTTATTTTTTTTTGTTTGAAAGGTGATTGTATTGAGAGTGTTCTTAGCTATGTTTGAATAAAATCCGTTCAGCCGTTCAAAAGTTATGCGCGTTTTACTGTTTAGATTGTGATGTTTTCGCAAGATAAATGTGTCGGGCGTTTTTAAAATTTTGAAATTTTACTTGTCAGCAATTTAATTTAAAGTTGTTTGCTTAAAAAAATAGCTTCCTTTTGTTTTTCTACGCCGCGGCCGAGCCGATATAACAGATAGGTACCTACATAATAATGAACTGCCGTTATAAGGCACGACTATCGAAAATCAAAACCTAATCTAATTGGAATCTATATACATAATTCTATGTAAGTGAACAAATATATACAACAGAACTCTTCAATAAACAACGGCAAATCTCTCGGGATTGCTGCAATCGCATATCTGTTTATTGTTTACGCCATTTCATAACATAACGTCAAGCCGTTACGCTCTAAAGGGGTACGCAGATATGTACAGTTCACCCTGGTAGTTACACTCTCATTGCGGTTATGTTAATTTTATGTTATTCAGGTAATTTGTTCAGGCATAAATTTAGGCATTATTGGCTCAGATTTTCTCTAATCTGAGATTATAGGTAAGTACAGGTTATAGGTAAGTGCTCTTTATGTACACAACTAAAAAGTGAAAAATATTTAATAAAACGAAGAAACAAAAACATCGACTTCCGAAATTGAAGTTATTTTTCACTATGTAGTGTTTATATTTAGAAGTCAGTAGTATTTTTTTGTAAAAAATATTTTCTAAAGATAGGTATACTAATCTAAAACTCCACGGGAAATAACAATTAGACATGTTTCCAAATATTTTTACAGTCCGTTCAACCGATTTTGAGTTCTATCCCGTAAATATAAGGATGACGTAATAAGCATAAACCTGTTACCAAAACCAACTGTTTACTACAGCTACCATTTGTCGTATCACCAACGCAATAGATGTCAAAATCGGTTGGACAGGCTGTAAAATGGGCTTATTTAAACGTCTAATGTTATTGCAAATGGAGTTATTGTAGGTAATTTGTAATTCTAAAATTTTATAAATGCGCGTGAAACATTAGAATTATAAGTCAGTGTTTAGGTATAAAAGTCATGTCAAGCGCCCTCATTCCAATTTGGAACCAATTCAAAATAAACAAAACATAAAGGAATATCGGAATCCAACGTTCAAGCCAGGTGTCAATGATCTAAAATATTAACGAATACGTTATCGTCGATATCACAATATCAGTTACATAGGTACACAGCACGCGCGTAATTACGGTGACGTATTATACAGACAGCAGCCGATTGAGGCCCTGCGGGGCAGCGGGGCGCGGGCGCCGGGCAGCAGCTAAACTAACGAGCATGTGTGTGTGTATGCGCCGCACGCGCCACCCCTCCGCCCCACTGACCGGGGAGGCAATTTTTAGCGAAATGGAAGATGATTCAGAACGAAAACGAGCGCGCGAAATTTTATAAACAAACCTTAGGGAGTTTAGATTTCATGAAAAAACTACTGAATGTTTCTGTTCAAAATAAAATTATTTGCATTGTTGAATTACTAATCTATCCCTGTATGTAGGCCGTTTTTTATTAATTTTCTTTCTTCTTATGGTATTTATTTGCGCCCAAAGATACGTTAAAATTAGTGTTGAAATATGGAACTTTCGACGCTCATAACATTCAAATATTTTATTTTTTTTATTTTTTCGGTTCCATACAGGGCTAGATAATGATGAGACAAATTGATATCTTTTTTTATTTTGAAAGTACATCGTCAAACAGTGGAGTAATCTCTAGACTAAGTTTGTATGAAAGAATTTTTGACTTATGTTTAAATGTACCTCAATCAATCTGCCTAGCCTTTGCCCAACTATATTGGGGTCGGCTTCAAGTCTTACCGGTTTCAGCTGAGTGTTTTACATGGAGCGACTGCCTATCTGACCTCCTCAATCCAGTAAATGTATGTTTAAATGTACCTAATTCAAAAAAAATATTATCTAAAAGTGTTAAACAAAATTTTTTTAATAATCCCGACTGCTTAAAAAGTGAACTAAAACGACGTTAATACGCAGATATTCGCGAGTTGGCTGAACAAAACAAGATGTATCCTCCGACTGCACGGCGTGATTTTCTTCTTGTTTACGTCTTATTAGTCGCTTTTTTTTTTTTAAATCGCTTAAAAAATATACGTCTACTGAGATATGACTGATCGATCTCAAATAAACGACCCCAAATAAATTCGGGCAAGGGTAGGAAATGCTGTTGATAACAGTTATAATTCAATACAAAGAGAATGGCGGCGACGGAACACTATTAGTCGCTGCGCACGCCGCACTATATGAATTTCATGAGACAGCAGGGGTGACGGTGAGTGAGGTACTGCAGCGAACTTCATAGCCTTCATTGAGTTTGAATCGAGCTGTCCTTCTACAGCTCGATTACGGTATCCTAGCAAATAACCCAGTATGAAGATAACTGATAGATGATATAAAATTCTCACTGGCCAGAGACAAACATGCCCACTATTCTTCATTCATTTAACTGGAGTCAATCACCTCCCTCGCTACGCTAGGTGCCTTGCTAGTCCTGCTAGCGACACGAAATAGAAAAAAAAATAGCATTTTTATAGTCGGAAACCCCAACCCCAACTCCTTTTGTCCGTTTTTTTAAAGAGCCGAAACATTTGACCTATACACAGAAATAGCATAACGTTCACATAAAGTTTGTCCAATGTCCTTTCGATTTGGGCCGAAGGCATATCCCAATAAGCATCCAAGAAAACTGTACTGGTTCGGGCTCAGTGACCCAAAGGTTTTGAACTTCTATTTAATAACACTTTGGGCTTCGTCCTACCAAAACTATACATGAATAGTTTTTTTCCACGGCTTTGCTTCTACGGCCTATCCCACAGGGGGGTTTTTTTCGGGATCAAAGGTACCTAGTATATGGCACACAGCAATAACGTTTAGAAGTTTACCCTCTAAGGTCCAACACGAGTTTAAATAACAAATATGACGTCATACATTCTTGGCCGGGATAGCTATTAACTCGGAGTTGGTAAGATAACCCAGAATGGCGCAAGCCCTAAGGCAGTGCCCAAGTGGAGCCGGCTGGCACCCAAGTATAGCCAGTTCAGCCAGTTCGAGCCAGTGCTCAAGCGCTGGCTCGGGATGAGGCACGTCTTCCGGCCGTTTCGGGTGTGGACCCCCACATCAGGACCCGAGTTGGATGCGCATAGTGATCCACGCGCGCCCTTCTTAGACGTCGCTTTGGGAGTCAAACACCTCACGCTACCCCCAGCCCGAGGTCGAGCGCTGCAGATGCGGGCCAGCACTAGCCGGAGGTTACGAAAGGATCATACGTTCCCGCGATCTCAGGTGAAGGTGTGAGATGGAACACCCGGGTGGTTTTTAGTCAGTAGAAGACTGACAGACCCCTCCGGGGAACAAAAAAAAGGGGCGCGAGCAGGCCTGGATGAGAGCAGTGAAGGCCCGGTGGTTACGGTCCCGACTTACGAGTTGTAGGTCGTGGGGTCGAACCCGAGCAGGCGCTTTACTTTGTTTAATTTATTTTCATCACTACTGCTCTCAAAACGGTGAAGAAAAACATCGAGAGGAAACCGGCATGTCCTAGAACCAAAAATTCGAAGACATGTGACATCTACCAATCCGCACTGGGCCCGCGTGGTGGACTATAGCCCACTCTCTCTATGAGAGGAAGCCTGTGTCCCAGCAGCAGTGGGAACATTAAAAAAAAATGGCTGATGATGAAGCAGGCCTAAGTCATTTCTTTCACTCGACTGAATTCTGACTCAGCCTCAATCAAATTGTCAGATATAGCTTATGTTTATTGACATTATTACATTAATTGAAGATTTTTTCGAGTGGATTACCTTGGAGACCTATATTCTAAGTAGTTTTAAAAGAAAGCTTCCTTCAAGAATACTTTAGGTGTATTAAGATTACATTCTCTCTATCGACATTTCTGTTGCCACCTTTTGGTTACAGCACCATAAAAGCATCAATACAAAAATATTTTAACTCTTCCCATTTCCCCATCAAAATATGCTTCAGTTAACCGTAAAGTTTAGTTTAAAGTCCCCAAGTAGCGTCGACGGACTGTCGACTCAATTTCGTGAGCCGTCGAGCGTGGAACCACACAAAACAAATAGGTACAGAAGGCAAGAGGCCAGACAAGTGTCATTAGGTGTCAGCGATAGCAATAGTCAAAATGTCAAATGGTAAGGGATTTATCACGTGACGTTTCGATAGCGTTTGGAATTCCCAGCCATTTTTGTCATTTTTTCAATCGATATCACTATGCTTTTGTTAATAGAATGTGACTTGTCTAGGGCCAACGCTCTAAACAAAGAGAAAAACCCGGTCAAGTGCGTGTCGGACTTCGAAAATTTAGAGTTGCATACTAAAGAAAAATAATACTAATAATATTAAACATTATCACCAAATTTCAAGTTCCCAGGTCAATGGGATGGAAATCTGAACAAAATTGTGTGACAGACGATAGACAGACGGATACGTAAGTGACAGCAAAAGGGATCCGTTTGGATTTGTATCGAGCTAACCTTCTGTACGTACCTATTCTGTGGCAAACTCTGCCAAAGTGTTGCCGTGTAGGTAATCCGCTGAGCTTTCAACTTTTCTCCCGTTATTTATAACTGTCGATAGCCTGAATCGGTGCTTATGTGGGGAAAAGTGTTGAAACTAGTTGGGGTTAAGTTTTTGTAGAAATAGTCAAGGTCAAAGGTGAAAGATTTGTACCTAGGGAACGTTTATATGAGAGTAGAGGTAATAGAAAACATGTTTATTGCATCTATCGGTGAACTGTTATCGTAGTAACTGAAATATACTGTTAGGTGAACGAACTTGTTGTTGGGAAGACAGAAAATGTGTTTGATGGTTATTACTAAAAAAAAAATTTGTTTAGAACAAACCAAAGCGAAAAGAAAAAAATAAATACAACGCTTGGAAATGGATGGAAGAGATACTTCTCTGTCTTTCATATATATTTTTATATTTAATTTCAAATTATATAACCACAGGACCAGGTCCTGTGATTGAAGAGAAAACCTTAAACACCTGCATGCTTCCATGTTAAACCTACGGTTGCGAAACATGGGCACTAACCAAATGCCTCAGAGTTAAGCGTGCCACATGCCAAAGAGCAATAGAGCGTAGCATCACAGGTTCCAAACATCAGGACAGAATTCGATATACCGACCTCAGGACGAAAACAAAACTCACTGACGTCCTCACCCGAAGAGACCAGCTAAAGTGGAGTTGGATTGGCCATATGATGCGAGATAACCGTGGGAAATGGAGCAAGGCAGTGACAGACTGGTACATTAGAGATGGGAAACGAAGCCGTGGAAGACAGTGTCTGAGATGGGAAGACGAAAACAAAAGGACCGCTGGTCGACGGTGGAGACGAGTACCTCGAGACAGATAACAGTGGAAACTGTTAGACAAGGCCTATGCCAAAAGGCACACTGAAATTAGGGACATTTTGTAAATTTGAAAGTTTTTTTATGTATTTTTAAGTTGTATACTTCTGCCTTCTGATTAATGGACTTTTTTTTATGAGTCCCACTAAAGCGGAGCGTCAACGGCGCTATCAGCAACTATACTAAACTTTTGAAAAAACAGTTCAGAGTCGAGCAAGTACACACACGAAAATCTTGCCGCGACCCTGCTAACAATAAAAAATATAACCCCCTATCTCCTGCGGTCACATTGACCCAAATAGCAATAAAAATCTGCTAAATAGCAATAAAAATCCGTTTATTAATGGGTTAACAAATAAATAGATACCCATAAATCTTTCCGAGTCGCAAGCGTCTTTCCCGCTCAGTAGATTAAGGACCCAAGGGCATACCTACGTTTAATACAATTCCAAGTCACTTGAAATGGGCCTACCTAGCCTTACTTACTTACTTAACTTAGGATGCAATTGGTGAGGTACAGAATACACGATCAATGACCCCATGCTAGGAAATTCCTGTGTTATAGGGGTCATATCCGTCCATTACATAGCGATAAAATAGAAAATTTAACAAAGCAGAGTATATTATATAAAAATCCAAACTAATATTATAAATGCGAAAGTAACTCTGTCTGTCTGTCTTTCTGTCTGTCTGTCTATCTGTCTGTCTGTCTGTCTTTGCTTCACGCCTAAACTACTGAACCGATTTGTGTGAAATTTGGTACAGACACAGTTTGGAACTTGAGAATGGACATAGGATAGTTTTTATTACAAAAAATAAAGAATAAAATAAAATTTATTCCGGACATACAGCGCCATCTATTGGTCAAGAGTGGAAGTCACTATTCCACGCGAACGAAGTCGCGGGCAAAAGCTAGTAAATCAATAAAATACCAATACAATAATTAATTCAGCATAGTAAAATTCAGGACTTTGGAAAGGGGGGCCCTTCTCTCGATGTCTTCAAGAGGAAAATTAAGGAGCATTTTCTATCAACGCAATAAAATAATATTAGTAGATATATACGTATATATATATATATTTGTATTTATGAACGTAGTTCTTTTATATATGTATTATTATTATATATTTAATTATTATCTTACAGTAAAATTGTACACTGGATTACTGCCCTCAATTATTATAATCTCTATCACTCAAAGGTTTGCTGGAAGAAAACTCCATTTTGGAGTTAAGCTCGCCTTTGTACATTAATATTGATTTCACCTTGTGTAAATGTATTGTTTTGGTGTACAATAAAGAATTAAGAATTAAGAATTAAGGGGGGAAAGGGAATGTCTTATTTGTGTCGGGTGTGTTGTGTATGTGAGTTGTATGTATGTGTAGTATGTATGTGTTGTGAGTGTATGTGAGTGTCTGCTTGCCTTATGGTGTAAGTAATTCTTCCGTCTCATCATTTTACATTCAGCCTGTTACACATGTCCTAATTTACCGCAAGTGTAGGGTAGTTTGAACGGTATAATTCGATCGCCCTGGCTGCATACTAATGCTTTAGCCAGAAAAAGACGATCATTAAACACATCGTTAGAAACTTTCTCAGTAGTTTACTTTTTCGTGTCGGGTTAACCTATACTCATACATTGGTGGCCATCAGTAAAGGCCAACGCAGACCGGGACGGGATGGCAAGGAATTTTGCCATCGCACGCTAGCCACTTAGATACCGCGTTATTCCAGTGCCTTGCCACGGCGTGCCGCGACACGACAAAGCATGCCTCGGCAGCTCCTGTTGTTTGATACGCATTTAGTCTTCAGTTGCGTTTAATCGAGTTTCGATGTGTGTATTAATTTTTCCACTATGTTGGAATCAAAAACACGTCATCTCCGATAAATTCTCACACACTGTCGACAGAGACGCGGGCGCAAATGGTATGCATCCCCCGCTTCTCTACACCCATCTCACCCCGCGGAATGTTACAATGAGCGCCGGGCCCGGCGTCCTTGGCATGCTGTTGCCTACCGCAGTACGTCACGGCATCCCGCCGCGGGAGCCCGTGGCGTGTCATTTAATGCCATGAAATCCTTTTTGATGCGGCATCATTTCTACATCGATACGTTTGTATGTCCATTGGTAAAAAAATTAATACCTTGCCATCCCGTGCCGGTCTGCGTTGGCCTTAAGTAGGAGGAAAATTGCGTTAGTATTTATTTTGTAAGAATGAAGAGTAGGGGAACACCATAGAATAGATAGATGGATTGTAAAAAAGATGATGCGCCTTATTTATAAAAGCCCGGTGCTATTTAGCAACTATGAATATCAGATTCTTAATTGAAAATTTCTATAGAGAATTTATATTTAGAACCTACTAATCAGTTGCTAAAGAGTCCCGAAATTTTTATAAATAGGTGTGCATATGCCTAGCAAGAGAGTGACTGCTGAGATGGTGAGTAACGAATAATATAGAAGTACTTACTAGCTTTTGCCAGCGGCTTCACCTGCGTGATAAGTATTTTCTTATCCGAAGAGAAAATAATGCCGGTATGCTATTCCAGACTGTTCATATATTTCAACTCGACGAATACAGACGTGCTCAGTAAAGCAACTTAACAATTGCATAAATTAACAGTTTTTAATTGTGACCTAGTTTTAGAGACATAGACGTTTTTGTTGTGTTATACAGTTTTTATTGCGAATATGGTCAAAAGTAAGTGATTATTTTACAAATATGGATAGCAGCCCCCTCAATCGTGGCGGCCAGCCGCATCGCTCTCCACCACCAGCAACAACACCTAGAAGTCAAGCACAGGATGAAACGGTTGAGGTTTTTTCTACTCCTGAAATTCAATCGTGGATGTCCAGCATTGAGCAGTGCCTAAGTGAGGTGTCGACCATAGCTTCGGAAGGAAAAATGAATTCCGAACAAAAGCTTAGAATTAGTAGCCTATGTCGTAAAGTCGGACACGGAGTCTCCCAAATGGCAGTGCAATATCAGTCACTGAAACATAAAGCCCTCCAAAACTACGCCACCCTGCAAAGTTTAAAGGAAAATGAAGACCTCGCCATTAGTTTGACTGATATCAAGCATAAATTAGAAGAAACTCTGACCAAGCAAAAACAGGAAAGCACTTCTTTTGCAGACATGGTGAAGGGGACAAAAAGCCTTATTCGGCCTCAAGCAACTAGCTCAGTCGCTATTTATCCTAGCGACAATACCAAGACCAGTGAAGAGACCAAAAATCTTATACAAAAAATTGTATGCCCTGAAGAAATGAAGCTGAAGGTTCGAGGACTTCGGAAAATAAGAAACGGAGGTGTAATCATTAGCACGGAGACCAAGGACGACATCCAAAAGTTGAAGCAGACTGTCGAGCGTTCCACATCAGGACTTACTGTAGATGAGCCTCAAAAGCGGAAGCCCCGTATTGTAATAATTGTTGTCCCCACTGATATGGCAGAGAAAGAGGTATTTAAATGTATTTATGAGCAAAATATCGTCGATAAACTACCAACACTGACCAAAGATACATTTTTGACCTCAATCAAATTAAGCCATAAGTCAGGAAAACGAGATGCCGACAGCTGCAACTACATTGTTGAAGTGCCAGCCAGCGTCCGGAAAGCCCTAGTGAACCAGAACAGGCTTTATATAAACTGGACGTCGTGCCCGGTACGAGATTTCACCCTTGTGACTCGGTGCTTCAAGTGTCAGCAATACGGTCATGCATCCAAGACTTGCAAATCCGCCATCTCAACTTGCGGCCACTGCGGGGTGGAAGGCCACGCGACTCAAGAGTGTTCTTCGAAGGATGAACTACCGAAATGTGCAACCTGCAAGCGCTACAAAAAACCCCACAACCACAAGACAGGAGATTCTGATTGCCCAGCTAGAAAAGCCGCTGAATACAGGTATATCAACTCTGTAGATTATGAAGGCGCCTAAGAGCGCCAAACTCTAGATTATATTTAGATCTAGAGTATTTTTACAGAGTACATACTTTTATATTTTTTACTTATGGATAGTTTGATTACTGATATAGATAACGCTTTTTTGTCAGAATCAAAAACTTGTGAGGTAGAAGACTGCAAACAATATCTTTCCGAATACCAAAATCCTTTTACAGTACTAACACAAAATATTCGTAGCATCTGCAGGAACTTTGACAGTTTTAACATTTTTCTTCATAGACTAAACATAGCTTGCGATATCATAATACTAACCGAATGCTGGTTATCAAAACGCCAAGAAAACATCCCTACTATGACGGGATACAACATGTTCCATAGCACTACTAACCAGAATCAAAATGATGGTGTCGTGATTTACGCTAAACAATCGCTTATAGCCACAGTTGAAGAACAGAATCAACAAGACTGTAACTGCCTTATAATTAAAATAGGTACAACTATAGCAATACTAGCTATCTACAGATCCCCATCGTTTAGAAATCTGGACTCATTTCAATATTTCTTAAACCAGGCCTGTCGTAATCTTTCCGCTTTTAAGCACATCATACTAACAGGTGACATTAACATAAACATCACTGCTGAAAACTGCGATGCTGGAATTCAAAATTACCTCAATTTATGTTCATACCATGGGCTTCTCATCGGTCATACGCTTCCAACACATCAGAGTGGCTCGTGTCTCGATCACATGATGATAAAAACCAGCCTACCATATATTACCCTAGTTACTAATTCAACAATTACTGATCATAATGCTGTCCTACTAACAATGAACTTAACGCTACCTAAGCAAAATCGTCCACTGACAAAGTGCAAACTAAACATGCACAAACTAGAACATGACCTGCATAACATTGATTTTAGCCCTGTTTACGATTCTCCTGACGCTAATTTGTCTTTATCGTATTTAATTAAAAACGTCCAGCAAGCAATATTACATAATACGACCGTAATAACATTAAATCGGAAGCATTATAATATTAAACCGTGGATTACTCCGGGCCTTGTTCGATGTATAAGGCACAGAGACAAATTACATCAGAAAACCAAACGCTACCCTGATAATATAATGCTTCTTGTAATATACAAGAGGTACAGGAACTTTTGTAATAATCTCTTGAAAAAACTTAAAATTGAATACGATAAAAACGAATTGCAGAAAGCAGGCAAAAATAGTAAACAGATATGGAAACATATTAAAAACTTGACTTACAGATCTAAACAACGGGAACCCGTTTCAAGTTTACTGCTCACTAACTCTTCACCCCTATCATCAGCTAATAATGTAAATAACTATTTCGTGAATGTAGGGAAATCCCTCGCGGAACCACTCCTGAGGCAATCGTCTTATCGGTCTGCCGCGCACTTTCAGACTTCTCTCAAGAGCTGTGCTAAATCTTTTGCACTTTTGGATACGGACGAAAGTGAAGTAGAACTAATCATCTCAGCTCTGAAAGATGACTGTGCAGTCGGCTGGGATAATATTGATAATAAAATACTTAAGCGTTTTAAACACATTTTACTCCGACCGTTAACATGTATATTTCAGGCGTGCCTCCGAGAAGGAATTTTCCCTAAAAGTCTAAAAAAAGCGGTGGTCATCCCTATCTTTAAATCTGGATATAGAGATGTTGTGAATAATTATAGACCAATATCTATACTGCCTTCTTTATCCAAAATATTAGAAAAAATCATTAACAAAAGACTCGTCAATTACTTGGAAACGAACAACTTATTATCTTCTTCACAATTCGGGTTTAGAAGCAGATTGTCCACAGCAGATGCGGTTCAAAAGCTGACAGACCTCGTTGCACAAGAACTCGGCGATGGAAACCAGGTCCTGACTATCTTCCTAGACTTAGCAAAAGCTTTTGACACCGTATCTGTTCCTTTGCTTTTAAATAAACTGGAAACGTTAGGTATAAGAGGTGAACACAGCTGAAACTATTCGAAGATTATTTAAACGATAGATCGCAATGTGTTCGAATAGGAAATATAACTAGTAACGATGAAAAATCACTAGGATTTGGAGTTCCACAAGGCAGTATCCTTGGTCCATCATTGTTCCTCATTTACATTAATGATCTTTGTAATTTAAATGTAGGAAATTGCAAAATAATATCGTACGCTGATGACACTGCGCTTATTTTCACCGCAAAAACTAACTCCGAGCTGTATAATGTTGCACAGGCAGGTTTTAACATCGTTCTAAACTGGCTTCGTTGTAATTTACTAACACTAAATGCAGATAAAACAAAATATATTCAGTTCAACATGCGCAATCTTAATAACAAAACTAATCCCCATTTTTATGCACACCAATGTAACAATCAGTCAGCCACTTCTTGTACCTGCCCTATGATCCTGGAAACAAAGTGCCTCAAGTATCTTGGAGTTTTTGTTGATAACACGCTCTCGTTTAGGCAACATATTGACAGTTTGGTTACTAGAGTACGTAAACTGATGTTTGCTTTCAAACAACTGCGCTCCATTGCCGACACTAACTTAGTCAAACAAGTTTATTTTGCTCTATGTCAATCAATACTTCAATATTGTATAACCTCATGGGGCGGAGCATCAAAAACTATCATTCTCTCTCTTGAAAGAGCACAAAGAGCTGTTCTAAAAGTAGCAAATTCTCTACCTTTCCTTTTCCCTACCCACCAGTTATTTAAATCCTGCAAAGTCTTGACTGTTCGGCAAATTTATTTACTGCACATAACACTAAAACAGCATGCAATGCTTAAATATAACCTAGATATAACTAACAAAAGGCGAAACGATATAGTATGCAGTTCAACCTCTACCTCTAAATTTGCATTTACATATAGATTCTTTACATTTTTAGGGCCCTTTTTATATAATAGATTAAATAGAATACTAAGTATATATAATTTAAATTATTTTAACTGTAAAAGCATTGTTTTAAACTATTTGCAAGGTTTGTCATATGACCAGACTGAAGACCTGCTTCTAGTATTAAAATAAAATTAGATTAAAACTACGTAAGCATGATTAAAAATAACACTACTATGTATATTTCCGCAGTGTCCTAGTTTTACTTAAAATTGTTAATTTATTGCAATACCTACATTATTAAATATAAATAAGCACTTTTACGCCTGAAGCACAGGTTCTACCTAGTTCAGGCAAATTATACATCAGCACTTTTTAGAACATAAGCAAATTATTGTAAATTTTGTACTTTAAGAAATAAATAAACGATTTTATTATTATTATTATTATTTTTATTATAGACTAAAGTCTATCTCTGTGCCAATCCATATATATTCTTGTTGACAGTCAGGCTACAAAAAACAATCAAAGCCATGGCACACAAAGTGGACTTCAAACATGCTCTGGGTGCTATCCAAACCCTAAACAGGCTTGGGAAGCAAAACAGAATAAGACTGATGCATAAAGAAATTCATGGTAACAAAATGGCGAATGAACTGGCAAGAGAGGGTTCAGCAATTGATTTTGTGGGTCCAGAACCATGTGTAGGCATTTCCACGTGTCTCGTAAAAGCGACATTCAGGGAGTTTGCAGGCCATAGACAACAAACACATTGGCTGTCTAATACCGGTCTGGAACACTGCAAGAAATTTCTGGGCTACATGTTCAAAAAACGGGCATACATTTGGAATATGAGCAGCGAATCCGCTACCTGCTTGGGGCCTTTATTGGCCATGTTGAACCAACGACAAGCTCATGAAGATGGGTCTAACCTTGACACCCACATACGGAACGCATGGAGCACCTTCTGTGCACATGGGATGCACTGGCTGGTAAGCGAATGATTCTTCTTGGGGTAGGATATCCAAGACCAGAGGACTCATATCTCATAGTCTCGTTGTAAAACTCATGAAGAAAGTTTTCAACAAGATTAAGTAGGAGTAGGTTATCTAGGGGACCACAAAAGATCCCAAAGGGTCGAAGTGTCCGAGTTATTTCTCGGCCCCTCCACAAAGTAAGATAAGATCTCTGTGCAAATTTGTGTTAATTAACAAACATTCTAATAATTTTATAATGCGAAAGTTTGGATGGATGTGTTCCATCCAAACTTTCGCATTTATAATATTAAATATAGTAAGATTTGTAAGATGGAAGAAAATATGTTGCGCCAACCACAAATAAATTCAGTTACGGGCAAGAGAATACTTGATCTGTTCTATCACAGAGGGCTTCGAAATAACCTATCCTAACTCAACCAGTGACCTTGAACAATTCAATGTCGAGGCCTTAGACAAGTGGCATTATATCATAGAAAGCGTGGTGACAGATTGGAAATATGTAAAAAATGTATGCGAAGGTCAAACGCTTTCAAAATACCACGTGGTCAACCTCTAACATTTTGGCATTTCGACCATCGCCATCGCTGATATCGAAAGTCACATGTCTACACCTGCAGCTGGAAGTGCTGGTTAGTTTAATTGACTAGCCAAAAATATTGGTTGACTGACTTCCAAAGGAACCAGGAATGACTTGTACTGATCAATCGCGATGACTTACTTGACTTAATGTCCTATGTTCCCTGGATGGGCCGATGCTCGTCGCTTTTGCCAACACGATGCGACGCCAGGTTTGACGGGGACGGCCAAGCTTTCGTTTGATTCAATCCAGCAATAGTATTATTTTGTGATGAAATTGGAAAGGATCTAGGCCACTTGTTGACAAATAGATATCCAGGACACTCAATAATGAACTACTGTATGCCTAGTTGTTCTTTATTTGACATAATTAAAAAAGTTATAAAATGCAATTTTAACCAGGAAACAACATTATTAATATTTATTGGTAATAGGGGCAATGTGAACAAAGGAGAATTACTCCAACATTATAACTCTTTGTGCAACCTTAGTTTAAAAAAAATTGTGATGTTCACATTCCCATACAGCCAAAGTTTGCCACAGGAAGAAAACATACTTAGGTATGAATTGAATAGGACATTACATAATTTAACATATAGTAGTTATTTATTCCATTTAATTGACACTAACAATTATGTTGGTAATCACTTTTATTTGACAAAAGATAAATTTTTCATGGATAGGTACTTTCTTTCAAAGTATTATAAAAGACAGATAGCTGTGTCGCTATCATATTATTTTTCTACTACAGCCAAGAATTTGGCTAAACAACTTGCTTCTATTGAGCAATGTCAAGGAATGTTATTTAGTTCAGCCAATAATTTGGTATCAGAAATTGATATTAATAGTAATTTAAATTAGAAATTAGGACAATAGGGACAACCTCTTGCAAAAGCATACAGCATAAAAATTGCAAAGTAAAATCAAATAAAAGTTTAAATTCGGTAAATAGTATTAACCTGGTGCATCAAAATATTCAAGGATTTATGAACAAAGATTTAGAAGTAGAATTATTTATGAACTTTAACAGTATTGATATTCTTTGTATAACAGAACATTGGGTTAAAAGCCACCAGTTATTGTTCAATTTTAATAATCACCAGGTTGGTAGTTCATTCAGCAGAGTTAATGCTATACATGGTGGCTCATTGATTTTAGTAAGTAACCAGCTTAAATTTAAAGACCGTAAGGATATTGTGAGCCTATCTGTTGAGCGGACAGTTGAAATAGCTTGTATAGAATTGGAGCAGTTTATTGTATTAAGCGTATACAGACCCCCTTCAGGATTGTATGACTGCTTCGAAAAGGTAATGGATGAAGTGTTACACAAGATTTGTAACTCGAATAAATCCATTATCACTTGTGGTGATTTTAATGTTAATTTATTAGAAAACTCAGGTTCTTGTAGTAAAATAATAAGTCTGTTTCAGTCCTACAATCTTGTAAACCTATTTTTGGAGCCCACAAGAATAACCCCTTCTAGTGCTACATGCTTAGATAATATTTATACTAATGTTATACCAGTCCACAAAGAAATTATAAATTTACTAGATTCTGATCATTGCGGGCAGAGGATTACTATACCAAACCAAAGCAACAAAGTGGCTAAAAAGGATATCACTGTTAACCCCAAAACTGCAAGTCGCTTGGCAGCTTTTAAAGTTAAACTCATTAATAAATTACCAATTTTGTCAATTGATGCTGATCCTAATCATCTATATGATGTTTTTTTTAGTATATACTG
Source organism: Orthosia cruda (assembly GCA_964057195.1). Taxonomy (NCBI): domain Eukaryota; kingdom Metazoa; phylum Arthropoda; class Insecta; order Lepidoptera; family Noctuidae; genus Orthosia; species Orthosia cruda. Next base: position 9,912,230 of record OZ059834.1, read on the forward strand.
TAAACAATTTAATTCGACCTTTATTCCCAAGACTATCTCCGTTAATAGTAACGCATCATTCAGTGATTGGGCTACCATTGGTATTCATAAAAGTAGAACACGGCTTTATGAGCTGTACAGTGAAAGGACTTATGTAAACACTGCTGAATTTAATTTATATGTTAGAAATTATTCAAAATTATTTAAAAAAGTTTGTTGTTTGGCCAAGTCGCGTTATTTGAGCTCAAAGATTAAAAACAGTAGTAATGTTATTAAAACGACTTGGAATATTATTAATAGTGAAACGGGAAGATCTGGTAACCGAAATATTGACTACGGCCTGTCTATTAATGGCAACATCATAAAATCAGACTCACAAGTCGCAGTGGCCTTTGAAAATTTCTTTTCAGATATTCCTGTTTCAACGACTAAATCCTTAAACTCATCACCTTCTGTTGCTGAGTCTTTGCTAAAAGAAAATGTTAATGTTTGCGATTCGGAATTTCTTTTTGAACATATTACTTGTAAAGACATAATTAAAACCTTTCACACTTTAAATGTTAAAAAGGCTGCAGATCTGTGGGGTCATTCTGTAGCAGTTGCTAAGTCTATTATTGACATTGTCGCACCTAGTTTAGCTATTATCTTTAATAATTGTATCGACTGTGGGGAGTTTCCCGACCTTATGAAAAATAGTAAAATAATACCTTTGTTTAAATCAGGTAGTACATCAGACCCTACAAATTATAGACCTATTTCAGTACTACCTACGTTTAGCAAAATATTTGAGAAATTAATTTTAGAGCAATTGCAAAGATTTTTTAATAAACATAAATTATTACATACCAAGCAGTTCGGTTTTACAAGGGGTCGTTCAACTACTGATGCCGGTGTTGAACTTTTAGGACATATTTATAATGCATGGGAAGATAAGTGCGATGCCTTGGGAATCTTTTGTGATTTGTCCAAGGCATTTGATTGTGTTTTTCATGAAACGCTAATCAGGAAACTCCGCCACTACGGGATCCGGAACAGCGCTCTGGATCTTCTTATTTCATATTTGAGTAATAGGATTCAGACCGTTGACGTTAATGGAAAAAGATCTCCTGGATCTATGGTAACAATGGGAGTCCCACAGGGCTCGATTCTTGGTCCTTTCTTGTTTCTTATTTATATTAATGACTTGCCTTACCTCATAAAGGATAACCATGATATAGTGTTGTTTGCGGATGATACTTCACTTTTGTTTAAACTTAAACGTCAGCAGCTGGTTACTGACGATGTAAATAGCGCGATCTCAAAAGTAGTTCACTGGTTCAATGTTAATAATTTACTTCTTAATGAAAAAAAAACCAAATGCATTAAGTTTACCCTACCTCACGTTAGGCAAGTGAAAACCGATGTGTTGATAAAGGGCGAAGAATTGAATCCTGAAAATAGCACAGTATTCTTAGGCTTAACTTTGGATGCTAAGCTTCAGTGGGGCCCACATATAGATAAATTGTCAAAGAAGCTAAGCTCCGCAGCATATGCTGTTAGAAAAATTCGTAATTTAACTGACATAGAGACAGCCCGTTTAGTATACTTTAGCTATTTTCATAGTGTAATGTTGTACGGTATTCTGTTGTGGGGAAATGCCGCCGACATCCAGACTATCTTTGTTTTGCAGAAAAGAGCTGTTCGGTCAATTTATAAATTAAGCCCAAGACACTCTCTCAGAGAGAAATTTAAGGAGATTAATGTAATGACTGTGCCTTCTCAGTATATTTATGAAAATCTTTTATATGCCCATAAAAATATTAAATTGTTTAAAAAATACAGTGATATCCATAACATAAATACTAGGAATAAACACAAATTTGTAGTACCTACAACAAGGCTCAAGAAAGTAGGTGGCTCGTTTAGATGTCAATGTGTACGCTTTTATAATAAGCTTCCAAGCCACGTACAACATCTAAGTCTTAATAAATTCAAATCTTTTATTAAACGTAAGTTGTGCCAGAAAGCGTTTTATACAACTAAAGATTACCTTGAAGACAAAAAGGCTTGGGATTGAGCTGCTCCAATTAATTTTGTTCTTTTTATTATATTTTGCACCGTGAATTTTGTTGTTGTTTTTTTTTGGTTTTCTTGCAATGACAAGAATATTTACTTTTTAAAGTATTATATTATTTTATATTAATTATTGTGAGTGTGAAGACTATGTGGATCATTCTTTTTTATTTTAATTTAAATTTATCTTAGTTTTTAATCATGGTCTGGCAGTTTGAGTAGTTTATGCGGCCTACCCGAATGTCCTTTCTTTGGTATTGTTCGTCGAATCGTTGAGCTCCTTAAAGTCTGAGTTGAGCTGCTCGGTTATTGACAAATGCGTGCACTGACTGGACAGGTCCTCTCAATCTGACTGGTTCTTTCCTCAAAAGACCATTTCAGACATCAGTCTACATGGTCTTCACATGATCTAACCAATATTTTGTCTGGACTTTAAAAGAGACTGTGACCTCTGAGTTTGTTTCGGCCTTTCTTCTCAGAGTAGTCAGATAGGAAACGCCGACCTCATCTAGTTTTAAAAAATATGTTTGACATGTAAAAGTGTTTGTATAAACCAACTTACAGAAATAAAATCATTTATCATTTATCATTAGCGCTTGCTCAGGTATATGTTCCGAATTCCTTCGCAGCGTGTAGCGAATCCAACTCTACTTACGACGCTTGGTCGATCGGGCTCTCGTGGAATTTCTGCAATAGCTTTACGTTGGTGAAGGACAGATTCCGAGTATGCGCTGAAGAAAGCGGTTGACGAATACTTGGTTCTGGCGTGAGATGTCTTTTGTGACCATCCACATATCACGCCCATAAAGCAGCACGGATTTCACATTCGAAACGAAGATTTTGAGTTTAATCTTTCACTTTAGTTTTAATCAATTGCAATACAAACTTTTTAATGCATTCCACTACTGATATCATCATCATCATCAGCCTTTTCATTTTTCCACTGCTCTGACACAGGCTTCCTCTCTGTGAGAGCGAATGGGCCGTAATCCGCCACGCGGGCGCAGTGCGGAGTGTTGTAGGTGTATTTCACATGTCTTCGATTTTTTGGTTCTGGGACATGCCGGTTTCTTCATAATGTTTTCCTTCACCGTTTCACTTACATAGTGTGTTGCCACTGTTCAAAGTCACTTTTTGTAATATGTTGCTACTCTAAAAAAATTAAAGTTCATAAGTGACAGTTTTCATGCGCTGACAAAGTGCTTTGAAAATTGCTTTATCTTGGCTGCCTTTAAGAGAATGTGGGTTAGACCGCTGAGTAATTAGTTTTGTCTTGATATTCAAGTTGACATACGATTATTTTATAAAGCATAAGTAAAAATACAAATAATGCTGCAGAATAGTTGTTGGCAAAAAAAATGTGATCATTTACACACCGCATTCTGTTAGATACAAACCAATCGATAGTATTCGGTTGGACTAGAATCATTGTAATAATCATTATTATCCTTTCAATATGTGAAACATAGAATTCACCTCTATTCGTTATCAAAGTTGTATCACTACGGAACGAGGGAAGTTAAACATGAGTTACCTAGTGGATAGCTACAATTCCTGACCAAGCATATACACAGATTTAATGCCAGCGCGCCGCCGATTACGTACTTTGTGCTGAAAGCCACGATAATACTTTATGACCATGTCAAACCTACATAGTCCAAAAAAAAACATCGTTATTTTGGCGCGAAAAACAAGAAAAAAAGAATAAATTCAAAACAGTGCTGCCAGCTTTGATTGAAGCGCGTCGCGGCAACACACTAAAATGGCAAGGGTAAACAACATTTTATAGCGGGCAACCCAATTAACTACCCTTTGGATGCGAGGGAGCCTTTGTGGGTCTTGTATGTTCCATGCTTTGGCTTTTGATGAGTCCGTCTGTGTTATGCAAACAGGAAAAACAAAGTTTTTGCGTCATGAATATGCAGCAGATAGCGGGTTAGTTTCAGATTTTTGCAGTTTCATTCGCATCACAGCTACGAAAATTTTGTTTTTTTGTCGTGTACACAACAAAGTGATAATTAATATTCTGAATATTGATGGAACATTGATGTGTTGTTTTGCATTAAGAAGTGCATATAAAATGTAACTGAACTTTCAGTAAAAAAATATATTTTAATATACTATACCAGCTGTTGCACGCAGCTTCACACGCTTTTCGCTATACCTCATAGTTTCGGATTTGACCATCCACGTCCACTTGGGTAACTCACCTTGTATAATATTTCACTTAGTATACATAAGTTAGGAGAAAAGAAACTTAAAACCTGTAAGTCACAGTAACAAAATGAATTAAAATCACCTCCAAGTCTATCATAGCATCCACACATTACTCGTCTACTTACTTAGCACTCTAATAGTATAATAATTTGAATCAGCCACAGAACTAAATAAATACTAAGCTTAGGTGTTCTACCCAGATTCCTGTGGATTAATCTGCGAGTATTTCAGCATAGACGTTTGTTAGATTAAGACTGGAATATATATCTGCTATTCGGATTGCCTGATACAAGCGTAATGGACGCTTTCTGAGTAAATGGATTCAGGTATAGATAAAGGCTGATCATATTTTTCAGTTTTTCTATTAGCGAAATGAATGGAAAATATATGTGCCTAGTTACCACAATTTATTGATCAAATAATTGTTATACTGATCCTTGTTTGGCATAGTTGGCCGGCCCATACTCATTCAGAATATGTTTTTCAATTAAAAATACTGTTTTAAACAAGTATTTTAGTTTACCTTGCATTGTCATCCAAACCAATCGTGTTTGCAAAATTCCATCTCAGTCGGTTGAGGATAACTGCTATAAAATTCAGTTGCAAGATTTGACCCGCACATACATACATCGCAAGTTATTATAAAGCTTGTAAAAAGAACGATAATTGATCAATTAAAGCTGGGTGTAAACAAGAATAACTTGACTCTCTTCTTCAACGCTTTATGTGTACTTTATAACTCACCGCTTTACTTGGCCTTGTTATGTCTATTACTTAATTAATATTCGTTACATAACATCACACCTTATTTCCCAAAATATTAGGCGTTATATAAAAAAAAAAACCTAAAGAAATAGCGAAGGAAATTAGACTGCTGAACTAAAGAAAAGCTCCGGGATTTGGCCTGATCACGCCTTGCATACTTAAAAATCTGCCCAGAAAATACGTTTCTTTCCTAGCTAGTTTGTTCAATGCTTTCTTTCGAACATCTCACTTTCCTGACCAGTGGAAAATCTCTGAAGTTGTTATGATCCATAAATTAGGCAAACCTGAATACGAGGCCTCGTCTTATCGGCCGATAAGCTTAACTCTCGAAACTGTAGGAGAGGATATTCCTCAGCCGTCTAAAACCGTGCATGGATGCCAACGATGTTGTTCCGTCTCATCAGTTTGGCTTTTGGAAATCTCACTCAACACTAGAACAGGTTCACCGAGTTTACCAAACAGGAAGACAGGCCTTCGAACGTAAAAAGTACTGCTCAGCGGCATTCCTTGATGTTCAGCAAGCCTTTGACCGGGTCTGGCACAAAGGACTGCTGGCTAAAGTGAAGGAAAAACTTCCACACTCAATGTTCCTGCTCATCCAGTCGTATTTATCCGACCGTTGCTTCCAAGTAAAACAGGGCGAAGCAAGATCAAGATTGATTGAAGCAAAAGCTGGTGTAACACAGGGATCTGTTCTTGGCCCAGTGTTGTACAATATCTTTACATCAGATCTAACCACATTGGATGGCATAACAATAGCAACATATGCCGACGGCATAGCCTATCTATCAGTTGATGACAACTCAGAAATGGCCAGCAAAAGACTCCAAAAACAATTAGACGAAACTCATAAATGGCTCTTTAAGTGGCGAATACGTGCGAGTGCATCCAAGTCTAATCATATCACCTTCACGCTCAGGCACGGAAACACCCCATCTGTTAGACTTGGTCCTGACACACAGATTGTGATTGTGATTGTATCTTGGCTTTCACTTGGATTGGCGCCTAACATGGAAGCATCACAGTAAATATAAGAGGGATGAGATAAACCACAAATTCCGCAACCTGTATTGGCTCATGGGAAGAAACTCTGTGCTCTCTGTAGACAACAAACTCCTCATTTATAACTCGGTTCTCAAGCCCATATAGACCTACGGGATCCAATTGTGGGACGTTGGCAGCAAAACCAACATACTCTGCCTGCAAAGAGTGCAAATTGGTATCTTAAGGTTAACAGCAAATGCACCTTGGTTTTCTAGGAATAACGAAATCCACGACTACTACAAATGCCAACAGTAAACTCTGAAATCGAGCGATACAAAAGACAACACAAGGCACGCCTATCCCCGCATCCAAACCCACTACTTACTGAACTGTTAAACCCGACAGCAGTGGTAAAAAGGCTGAAGAGGAACCACATCCTATAAGTGGGAGGCGCAGCACCGGCTGCTCCACCACAACGCCATTTGTCATGGAACGAATTCGCTTATGGTCCGACGAACGATTGCAAATGGAATAATATGGAAAAAAAAATCTTAAGTAACGTTTTTAACTTAAATGAAGATAGAAACCAAAAAATAAACATTTTTAACTCACTGGCAAAAACTCAAACAACATTTACATTGACTTCTATTGTTTAGGAGAAATTGCAATTTAAAAAGTGTAGTACTAAGTTTTGAAGACCAGTATATTTTAGCTACGAAATGTAGCTAAGATAATTATGACGAACTCTATTGTATAATTTATTTAGAATTATAGGAAAGTGATAATGTAGATAGAACGATTGCTTCTGCTATTACTTTGAAAACATAGACAGCTTCCGTTATCAACTTAACAGTACTTTCAACTTTATCTTCAAAGACACATGGTACATTTTCGATCGTGTTTTATAAAGTGCTGTGACATGGTAATAAATAGCTAAATATATGAACATCAATATCGATTCGTAAAAGACAGCTGAGCCTTCATCATTTTTCATGATAAGAGTTAATTTTATACGAAAGGAGATAGGATAAGATGAAGAAAACACGAGGAAAATAACCTCGTCTTATTATCATTACTTTGATACATGATGTTAGCGGCATGAGTTGTGCGTACATAGTATTATGTAAATATGTATATTTATGTAGAGTATTCTCATTAGTTAATGAGTAGCTTACTGCTGGCTTGAAACCAGTGGTATAAATACTTCTACTAACACGTCTCGTATAGATCCCAATGGTTCTAAAATTGCTTCAGCAGTTTTCGGGATATCCACCCAGATATAGAGATACGTACAGGATATGGTGTCAAATGTAGATCTTAAGTTTATTTATTTAATTATTGTATACTTTATTGTACGTTTTTTGTTACTCAATCACGCCAGAACTGCTGAACGGATCTAAAAAATAAATACTTGCTGAATAGGCTATGAGAACGAAACCACGGGAAAACATAGTACCTTAAAATATGTTGCTTCGACACACCATAGAAACTACTTAAAATTATAATCACGAAATGTCCCAAAACAGGCGTAAAGACAAAATATAAAACGTTTAATATATGTCTACGGTTATCAAAAAGGCTTTATGAATTCATATCACGGGTCCCTTTAGAAAATCAAAGCACATGTTACCGGGAAAGTACTTTTTGTCTCGGTCCAGAGGCGTCCGACCTTTCAATACATCGCCATGGGGACTGAGGATGGCGATAAAGTAGGATGGTTTGGAAATGTGGTACAATATTCAGACTGTCTGGTATATAACATTTTGCGTGATACTAATAATGGTGGTGGTGATTTTTATTTACACTTTTTAGTTGTGGTACATAATAGACATATTCAATAGTAAAGTATCTTTAATGCCAAAAGTTATGCCTGAACAGATTACCCGAATAACGTGAAATTGAACATAACTGTTGAAATGAGAGTGGTGAACGGTACATATCTGCGTAACCCTTTCGGGCGTAGGTACCGGCGAGATAATAGGTTATGAAATGGTAAAAATAATAAACAGACATGCGATTGCAGCTATCCCGAGAGATATTCCGTCATTTGTTGAAGAGTTATGTGGTATACCTTCGAAGTTCTTCATCAGATCTTCACCAAATTTAAATAGTACCAATTCAGCAACATATTCTTACAAAAAAAAAAAACATCAAAATCAATTCATAATTGGCGGAGTAATCGCGTAAAACACATAAAAAAGGTACAGTCGAATTGATTAGCTCCACTTTGTATGAAGTCGGTTAAAAAAGACTGAGGAATGATGATCTGAGGGATAATGGCTGTACGAAACAGCAAATTCTAATTAGTCCGCCGGTTAAATTATCAACACTCGGGCTTGTGACGTAACGTCTATGTAAAAAGTGTACCAAGGCATGACGTCATGCGATATTTCAACTGTATCGTCATATTTTTTTTGACGATCTTCAATTTTTGGAAATCTTACTGAAGGACTAAAAATATTTTTTTAGTATTCATCTCTATTGTTGAGAAATAGAGAGGAAGGTTACAGATAAAGGGGATGAATAGTGTAAGGAACTTCGCTTCACTTTGCGCTGGGTTTCTTACGCCCAGCATATGCTGAGTTGGTAAACCTTTCGATGGGCACGCAAAACAAGGTTCAAGAAGAGCTACTCTGGCTGGGAGTATACAAGCTTGATGTTATTATCATCAACAACACCTTTTCAGCCGAAAGACGACCACTGCTGGACATAGGCCTCTCCCAAGTGTCGCCCCATCGATCATCCATGCCATCCATATTAAGTCACGAAAAAACTTTTGGACAAAAAAAATTAACCAACTTCCAAAACAAAACACTACAAAGCGAAAAATTACTTTCTTTTCAGAATTTTTGTTACCAATTTTTTTCGTTATGGCACCGACTTCCGAAAAGAAAGTTATTTTTCGCTTTGTAATGTTTTGTTTTGGGAGTCAGATTATTTTTTTTTAAGTTTTTTGTGCTTTTTTGTTGGTACCTTATATTACCATGAAAATACACATTATTAAGGATAACTCGAAAACAAATCATCAGATATAGATATTTTTTTTGCTTTAAACGGCCAAACGAGAAGCATCAGCATTCAAATAAAAAAAGAATCATCAAAATCGGTTCACCCAGTAAAATGTTCTGATGTTAACACACAAAAAATACAGTCCAATTGAGAATCTTCTCCTTTTTGAAGCTGATGTAAAGAAAACTTGCTGCGCCAACTCAAAGTAACATGGGCGCAGGGCAAGAAGATGACAAAAGATAAAGACCGAGTTCAATATAGTTTTAGGTGTCTACCTATACTACACATAATAATGTCACGAACACAAAATATATTATCCGTAATAGTAGGCAGAACTATAATAGAGCTCCAACATTTCGCCATATATCTCATCATTTTAGTCCTTTATAACATTACTACATTAGGTAATAGACATTCAATAATCCAAGACCTTTTTGCCATGTTGACTTTCGTAAGTTCTTTTCCCTCAGATATTTCGGTAACCTACTGAGACTATTGGCACTGGTAGGTTACTGAAAACACAAAACACAAATAGCTAGTTTTTTGTTTTTTTACTTTGTCTCTGTCACCTACCTCTGATCTAGACTAGAGTCAAGAGCTAAACCAAACTAAATTAAAAAAAGTAGTTAAATTATTCACAACTGATTTAATAATAGGGGTTAAAGTATGAAATTGTCGTTTTATTGTAATAGGTACTTCGAATTGACATAGAACATCCATGGTTTGAGATTTTTGAGCGAAACTTTTTTCACATGATACCTATCAAGTTCTTCTTTTAAATAATGTGCAACATTCGATTATCGACTTTCAGTTGTTTTTTTTTTATTCAGCTTAGACAAGAAAGATGGGTACTTGGAAAATTCGAGTGATTTTTGAATACGAGTTCCGACGGGGAACTAGCGCGGCAGAAACAGCTCGCAATATCAATGTTGCATTTGGAGGGGACTGCTAATGAAAGCACCGTGCGATTTTGGTTTAAACGCTATCGTGATGGAAACTTTGATTTGAAGAACAAACCACGTGGAAGGCTAACCACACAGGTGAATAACAATGAATTGAAAGAGATGGTGGAAGCCGATCCGAGCCGAACTACCCAAGAATTATCGGCATGGTTTAACGTTACCTTACCAACAATATTGATACATTTGCGTCAAATCAATAAAATAAAAAAATATGAAAATGTGTGCCTCCTGATTTGACTGATCTTCAGAAAGAAACGTGTGTTGTAACTTGTGTTGCCTTGTTGAATCGATACAGAAATGAAGGAATATTGGATCGAATTGTAATATGTGAAGAAAAGTGTATTCTTTACGATAACCGTAAGCGAAAAGCAATGGTTGATCCCAGGTCAAAAGCCGCAACAGTGTCTTAAAGCAAATCTTACGAATAATAAGGTAATGGATACTGTTTGGTGGTCTCAGCATGTTGTTATTCCCTAGAACTTTCTCTGATCTGGTCAAGCAATAACGGCAGATGTCTACCGTGCCGGACTCCGAACAATGATAGCAAAACTAGCAGCGAAACAGCCCCGACTCATGAATCGATCTTCACCATTATTGCTCCATGATAACGCGAGACCTCATACAGCACGAGGAAGTGCCAAATACATACCCGTTTTAACACTACAGGAACTACAATTAGAAACCATTCGTCACTCTCCGTATTCACCATGCCTTGCTCCAACGGACTACCATTTTTTTCGTGATTTGGACAATTTTCTACGTGATAAAAATTTTTTTCTCCGAAGGCAGTACAAAATTCTTTCACACAGTTTGTCGAATCTAGATCACCAGAGTTCTATCGCAAATGCATACATCACCTTTATATTAGATGGCAGCAATGTATAGATAAAATTGGTAATTATTTTTATTAAAAAACTATGTAAAATATAAAAAAAATACTAATTTCAGTTTTTCAGTACAAATCGGCAATTTCATACTTTATTGTATAAAAATTAAAGTAAAAATTATACCTACTAACCGTGAAAAGTTGAAATATTTATGCCTAAAAAAAATTGCCGCTTCTGTTTTGGTAAAATGTGACTGCACTTTTGATCCTTAAATGTACAGTTGCACTATCTCACGACGACGGTGGGTATATATTCGTCCGAATTTATTTAGTATATTTCAAATTCTAATAGAACTCGGCACTTGAATGTGGATTGCATGCAATGCGGAACCACACTAAAGGCACGCGTGTTCAGTTTGAATATTACCGCGCACTGTTTTGAGTTGGCATGTTCAACTTGTCTGCAAAATACAAAAGTCTGTTTCAAATTGCAACTGAAAAGAATTGCAATGTTTTGAAACGTTATGAGAAGACAATATATTTATCTCAATACGATGTTTGTCTAAACTAACATTGTTTGGAGGTAATTTCGGGATGTAGGTACAGTGCATTTCACGAAAAATGAGACTTGACACACCACGTGGTTTGACTTGCGCAGCAGACAATTTATAGGTCTCTAGCGTTATGAGGTCTGAGTGCGGGCAAAGGAATGGGCATCATCGGGGCGACGGACAGAGCCTAGGAGGCGCGGTCAAATCTCATCTTTCGTAGCACGCACTGTACTGATCCGATTACGAACATTACAAGATCGTTGAGTGCCATAGGTTACTTTAGACTTCGAAAAAAGTACCATTCAAGTAGGTTAGCCATGGGAAAAACTAGTGTCTATACAAAGTATAAACCAAAATAGGTACCTTGCCCTCCTGCAGAGGGAAAGCCCTTATGATTAAAGTGAAAAGCAAATAATCTTGAAGATAATGTCAAGGATTCTAGCACTTGGTATACAAGCGTGGAGCACGGCCAGTGCGTAATCTAATAAACTTTGTGATTGAGCAACTAAACGCACCGCAGAAATTGCAATAAGCTGGTTATTCGACAGAGGAGAATAACAAATGGCTTTGGACGATTTGGGTAGCGACTTGCTTGACCAAGATTAGGAAGATTGCACAGTATCTTGCGGCTCAATTAGCAGAGATGGCGAAGAATACTGGATTACACATATTGCACACATCTATTCGATTTAAACGTGGACTGCTTTGCGCGGCTACGATTTGAACAGCGGTAAGGTGCAAGGGACAACCCTACCCTCAGTCTCGAAATATATTGAAGAGATATAGCTTTCTCACTCACATCCGTTGCGATGGCACTATGCAGGCATTGAAAGGAGAGAGGGATCGAATACCAGCTTACTACATATTTCCTTCTACCTGCGCATACTTAGGAAAGATTAAAAATCCTGTGTCCTCGTTCAACAAACATTTTTCTTATGTTTTAACATTGCGAACAACAAAACATTTAGTCCAGTAGCTAATATCAAATAACATTGTTACCTACATTATGACTTCAGTTTTACCATTTTCTAACAATGAAACAAGATCATTCGGTTTTAGTAGTTGATTTCGGAACAAAATAAACCCAAGATAAGAAGCCTTAACTGCCTCGAAGCTATAAAAAAGTAGTAAATAGTTTCTATTGGTTTAACTTATCACAGAAAAGCGTATCTCGTCATATACTTTTAATATTATGACTATAATAGCTATCCCCCGCGGGATCGCTCCCGTCAACTGGCTACCTACCTACCTATCCCACCCGATCTACCTACTTTACCCTACCCTTCCTACCTAGCTTTTTAGGCGTGAAAAGTTGACAGACAGACAGATTTACTTTCGAATTTACAATATTAGTATGGATAGGGCAATATTGCAATATAATAGGAATGCAAAAAAATACATTATTATATACTATACATTTTGTTAAAACATAAAAATTACCTATAATAAACCCATCAAGCCAATGCTTGATAAAGTTTTTCTATTGAGTATTCGTAATTAATTCAACGTCGAAAGCTTAACGGATTAGAACAAGGGGCAACCAATCTAAAAAATAAAAGTAATTAAAACAATTTAAACCACCACAAGTGTTTGTACAAACCAACTTACAGAAATAAAATCATTTATCATTTACCCCTACCTTGTCAAAAATTAAATAAAAAACTAGAACAAAAAAAATCAGAACAAGCTAAATAACTGAAAACCAATATTTTCAGCAAAGTCGAGGGAGTTGTAAAGAACTGTTCCAAGGAACCGTCCCCCTACTGCAATATTGGTAAAATTTTCATTATCATAATTAAAAACGACCTCTGCTGTATGTATCTACAGCAGCAATATGGGGTGGCTATCAAAAATTGTTGTAAGAAACTAATGTACAAATTTTGCAACCCTTCGTAGTATAAATAATTACAAAATGCCATCTAGACTTTTTTTTTTATTATGATGGATTTGTTGTTTTTTTAGCTTTTGTGTTTGAGTTTTTTTTTTCCAACTGTTGTGCTACATACTTGAAACTCAAACCATTTATTTTATTTCAACCAATTACATTTACTTTTAAATTGTCTAGGAGTCAATAATCCTGGTAATACGGCATTATTTTCGATCTTCACACGGGCACAGATAAAAGAATACTACGAGGGCGAAACCACTGCCTAACCACTGCCAAAAGGTTGTAATCTTTATCTTACAAATATGTTAAAAGACATGCTCGCAATTATATATAACTAGCTTCTGCCAGCAGCTTCGCTTGTGTGAATGTTGCATATTATCCCAAGGGAACATATTCCCGGGATAAAAAGTATCCTATGTGCTATTCCAGACTATAATCTACCTCTGTGTCAATTTCATCCAGATCCGTCCAGCCGTTTGAGCGTGAAGAAGTAACAAACATATAAACACACACACTCACAAACTTTCGCCTTTATAATAATATTATAATGAGAAGAGGGATGTGATTTTTTATTGGCTCACAAATAACGTCCCCTTGAATGTACATGTGTACGAAGAAAATCTTAGCAGCTTTCCTTGGTTCATAATGAGACACTCTCGACGAGATTCCCTGAGGATCCGAAGGGTCGTATTGAAATACACGACCGAGTTATAAATCATGTATTTATAGGGTACAGCTGAAAGGAGGCGGTAGTAAGGTTAGTTTTAGTTTCCCCTAACGATATTATGGTGAAAATGTACGAGCAAATGTGGCGTGTAGCCGAAGAGGTTTGAAGGGGTATTGAATGTCTCGGAACTCCTAACTTACATGTGTTAGTTTTAACTTAAAGTGTTGATGTGCTTCGAAAAGTACTATTAGCAAACCTGAAAGGATGTAGAAACATCGTAACTCTTTGTAGACAGTCTGCAGTATCTCAGTAATTTTACGTAGGATACCTAAGTCAAAAGCAAGTGGTAAATAAGCAAATTAATTGTATCTTGTGAGTCAACAAAGGCGGATGAAATATATCGTAAAATTAATCCTCAATAGGAAAAAAACACATTTAAAGTCGTTACAATCTAAGAAGTCGAATTTTACAGCTATAAAAATACGTTATAAAAGTTAAACTTGATCGTTGCGAATTGTTCTCGTTGTTATAGTGTATGGGTAACATAGTAATTAATAAGGATCATGAATTTGATTTTTCGTAGACGTTCATACAAATTTGTCGCAGCATGGAAAATGAGAAACGTCATCGGACTTCTTAGATTGTCACAATTTTAGCTTTGCCTGAGTCTCTACTTCTTATCACTTAAGTATAACCTATCATCTTCAAAAGTATCTTTTATCCACGCTCGTTCCTTTGTAGACCTCGTCCATCGTTTTTCATTGAAGATCGATAACAAGAGCGGCTTCATAGTCGAAACAAGTATAATTTAAATCATAGTAAACACGCTTCGATTGACAATACATCGAAACACGTAATTATAATACGATATCTTGCGAAAATTCCCCGATACAAAGAGTAAAATGCGTATAACTTTTGAAAAAATTATTCGATTTTCATTAAACATAGCTAAAATCTTTGTCAAGCCACCTTTCATACAAAACAAGCTGAATCAAATTCGGTTCATCTGTTTGGGAGCTATGATGCCACAGACAGATAGACAAATACACAAACACAAAAAGATATAGATACACGCGTCGAACTTATTAAAACCCCTCCTTTTGCCGTTAGGGATTAAAAAAATGATATTACGGTCCACCAGTATCGATTATTATCGGTAATGGGCCCATCACTACGACACACTAAATATTTTACTCATTTACGTGAAAAATAAATGAATTCTCGTCATATTAATTACATCAGAAACCCTTTGACAGTCATTAATTTAGAACACGACGATAATAAACCCTTTAATTACACCATTTTAATTAACATTTTACAAAACATTCTCTTTTAACATAGCAAAGCTGTACTTTCAGAATCTAATTACATGTGAGTACATACAGTGCGCATATGAGCTCGATATTAAAGATACAGAAGGTTAGCTCTCTACAACGCGCCAACGCCGGGGGAAAACTGGTACATAACATATGAAGATTTCGTATGGCGATCTTGAACTATTTCAAGCTTGCTTTTGGTCCACATGAAAATCAAATATAGAGACGTTTCCTGAGTAGAAAAATAATAATTCTATTTATTCCGTCATCGTCAGTGAGATTATCAAATAATATTGGACCCGTATTTTTTGCTTTATCAAATAAATAAAAAATTACAAAGATACAGCGCATCAAGTTCAGAAGTGGGGGCTTCTGATGTCACTTTGTACTGACAAAGTGACATCACAAGCCCCCACTCCTGAACTTTATACTGATAAAGTGTAGTACACCGTGACGTCACACGATATTAAAAGTATTACAGCGCACTGTATCGTCGTAATTTTTAGTTTAAAAGAAAAATACGTTTCCAATATTACCGGGATTAAAGTATCATTTTCCTACTACATTTATGTGTAATCCAGGTTACATGTGCATCCGTCTAAATCCGTGCATCCGCTTAGGTGTGTTTGATAAACGAACTTCTAATTAATCTACCTAGCCTTTTCCCAATTTCCTTGGGGTCAGCTGAATTCTAGTATTATACATGAAGCGACACAAAAGTCTATGACCAGTGTGTGTTGCTAGTGAACATCTATGGGATCGAGACGTTGGCGCTCACAATGGGTCTTATCAGCAAGCTTAAAGTAACCCAAAGGGCAATGGAGAGGCCTGTGCTCGAAGTATCCTTGCGTGATCGAATCATAAATGTAGAGATCCACAAGAGAACCAGGGTTACAGACATAGCCCGAAGAATTTCGAAACTTAAGTGGCAGTGGGCAAGGCACATTGCTCGCAGAACGGGTGGCCGATGGGGCCGAAAAGTTCTGGAATGGCGAAAGCGAACTGGAAGACGATGACGAATGCGCTGGCTACGAAACGCAAGGGATCGGTCAATATGGCGACGTCTGGGGATGGCTTATGTCTAGCAGTGGTCGTCTTTCGGCTGAAACGATGATAATAATGATGATCTCCATAACCCACTAGCTGGGTATTTTGATGCCTGGTGTCAGATTTTCAATTTGCCGTTTGAAAACTGTTGTCCTCATACATCAATATAAGGTCGACTATTATTCGTAAACTTGTAAAGCCTGTACCTGTGAAAGTTTTCCTTTTAATTTCGTTATATATACTACTGCTGTATTTCTTTTTACATATCCAAATGCAACCATTTAGATAGCGGTCTCTGAGTTAAACTGCGGACGGGCGGACGAACAGACGGATAGCGAAACTATAAGGGTTCCTTGTCGATTACAGAAAACTAAAAACTATTTATGCCATCGACACGCTATGAAGAAGTACGAATAGAAAAAAGGA
The DNA here is from genome assembly GCA_964057195.1 of Orthosia cruda. Lineage (NCBI taxonomy): Eukaryota > Metazoa > Arthropoda > Insecta > Lepidoptera > Noctuidae > Orthosia > Orthosia cruda. The sequence continues at coordinate 9,928,919 of OZ059834.1, forward strand.
TAGTAAGAATTATTATCACGTGTATGCGTCCGTGCGTTTTCGTGTTTAAAGAGCTGACCTTCTGTACCTACGACTCATTGGCCAAGGGCCACAATAACGTGGTAAAGCCTCGGTGACGTCATAAATGACTGGCTTTCGGTAAAATTTTCGTGGCTCCCTCAGCAACAAGTCGCATGACCTTTATGTGTGCCTCCGACTTATGAGATTCTAATTGCTCATTTGTACCTTTGAATTAAGTTGCAATTAACGGGTAAATTGTTTGGGTTTCAATGGTAAAATTAATTAATGAAATTTTATTGCATGTAGGTAATTGATTTTCCAGAAATGTTTACATATTTACATGTCGTGTTGATGTTTTGTTAGCATGGGTACTAGTTTTGATATCTAGGATAGATATCAAATTTATCTAGTCCAGGTCGGCCGACAGCATATTTTACACCAAGCATACATTTATATATATAGATCCAAAAATTCTACCAGGAAATTGACGGCAACAAATACTGGCTTGGTGCCCGCTTGATGGCAAAAGATGTCTTGTCCCCTATCAAATAAGACTTAAACATAACTGGTGAAAACATTTTATATATACTATTCTCTACCTTTGGTACCTACAAGAAAAAGGTAGGTGAAGTATTGTATGATTATAAAAACAAACTTCCACTAAACCTATTTGTGCAAGGTCTTTGAAGCGCAAAACGTAGCTGAATAGTAAATATATTACCAGATTATAACCGACACAATGAATATCAGTAGTTGGCTACATCTAAAAGGGTGCCTATTGCGCCGAATTTTCATGAACATAGACAGAGATTCGATGTTATCCCAACATAAAATTTTGTACCTAAACCTCTTACGAGCTTTTTCATTGGTAAGCTCTGAAATTCGATTTTTGAAAGCCGATTACTATCAGAGAGGGCTCTAAAACATTTAAGTACAAAATCCCGGACATTTAAGTACATTTTCATGTCGCAAAGGGTATCAAAATATGTTTATCTAAGCCCGTAGGTATAGGTTCGTATTTTTCTAGGACGAAAACTATAAAATGACTGAAACTACATTAAAAAATCTAATGTGTATTCTTGCAGCCAATTTTTCTTCTATCAAAATCAAAATATTTTATTTTTATTTTACATAGGCCTACATGGGCACTTATAAAACGTCGACAAAAGGTGCACAGTTCGGGTTGGTCGTTTCCTATGTAATAGAACAGGCAAGAAACTCCATGGTTACTCTTTTAAAAAATGGTTTGGTTTTACAATATTTCCATGTTACTATGGGGGGACAACGGGTGTAGGCCCTACAATAAGTCGTAAGAAACAAAAAAAAAAAGTTTATATAGTATATAACAAAGTTAACAAATGTTAACTAACATCTAGAAGGCCTACAATGTTCACACATTCACAAAATCACAAATCAATATATATTAAACAAAGTTAAAAAAAAACGACAGCTAGGATGCCAAACAAAAGCTAGATTTTGTATGGAAAAACTACTTGTGTTCTGCCTGCTACCTCCAATTATTTCATCGCTTACTAAGATATTGATCTTCTTGGGAACGATAAACTTTTCCTAAATGTCGGTCAGAGATGCTTATATCACGCGTGACAGTGGCGGTTCGTGACTAAATATTTCAGGCATATTAGGTATTTACAATAGCAGAAATAACACCAGCTTTAATTTTTATTTAAATACTTTGCAAATTTCTGGTTGCGTTAATATAAAAAGTTAATAAGCTGCATATCATTTTATTTTTATCCACTAAGGGCGGTTAAGCACTTCACGTCTGTGTCTGTAATTTGAGTACAAAATGTTCTGAATTATGACAGATTATGACGGATAGAGTTGGGATGTAGTGCGTGAGCTTCTTTGCAAGAAGTACTACGGCGACTTCGGGACCTCACGGACCCGGATCCGATGTAGTGCGTAACCGCCCTAAGTCATCGAGTCAAGATTTTTTAGTGGCTTGCATAGTAACATTTAAAAACTATAAAATTTAATGACATGTTCTGTAATAAAGTTTTGCCATCCCTGGCCTAGGTGCATATGAATGTATCTATCTAGTCTGAGTTTTACACTCCAGTGCTTGATCTAATCCGCTTGCAGTCTAAATTGCAACAGACGGTTTTAGTTTATGTGTATCATTCTTCTTCTTCTTTTCGTGTGAGGTGTCGCCACCTCTGGTGTCAGAGTTAATTAAGTCGCTTCTGGGAACCCCATAGGCCTCTGACTTGGCTATTTCTGACTTGTGTATCATTGAAAACAATTGTGTTGTCGAGTTTGTTTTGTCTGTTATACAGACTGTTGTGTTCCAGATGCTCATGCTCAACTCAAATTGGCATTAGACAGTTGTGATTGGTTGGCTTGCTTATTTTTTGACATTAACGTGCTCAAATCCAAGACGCCCTAAAAGTTACCGTACTCTTTTAACACAAAATCACATGCACGCACAACACTACTCAATTCCAAGTCCAAGTTAGCAAGTACGAGTATCTGGGATGTACTCATATCTACTTGCTAACTTGGACTTTCATTTTCATCCAAAATCTACCACACATTTTGTGTAGGAAGAATTCAGTGACGTCTGGGGCGTTTGGGCTCTTGCTCTATTGAGTACACATATGACAAGCTGAAGAATCATACGTTAAACTTGAGATTTGTGATTTGTTGTCAGTTGATTGTTAGGTGAGGCCAATTTTGAGTTTAAATCGAGTATGAGCATCCGGAATATGGGCCTAAGCTCACCATATCTAGCTTTTCCCAACAATTTTAGGGTCAGCTTCCATTCTAACCGGATGCATCTGACTACCAGTATTTTACATAAAGTGACTGTTTATCTGACCTCCACAATCCAGTGACCGAGTAATATATACCGAAATAAAGGTTTTTTGTCTAACCGTAACGACTATCATAGACCTACGAATGCGAAGCCCGGACATGTTAGTTAGGTCTAGATATGTAATGTCAGCTGACACAGTGCTACCAACTCACAAAAATAAGATACGTTCAGAAACCTCAAGAGAACCCAGCCAGCAATTTCCACTTCGATATCCTTCAGCGTAGATATAACTAGAGTAGTTAGATCTCCAAAGTCCTCTTCTTTTGTTTCTGGGAGCCCATGAATTAATATGTTGTTTCTCCTGCTGTTAGTCTCGAGATTTAGTATTTTATTATTCAATAACTCCACTTCTTTTTTAAGTATTTAATTCTTTTCCATGATCGGTTTAATTTTCTCATCCAATTTCATTAATACTGTTGTTGTGATATTATCAGTTATTGCGGTTGTTTGTATGTTTAGTTGTTCCGTCATTTTAGTGAGGAGTCATCACACATCTCACAGTCACATCTCTGGTGATATCTCGGCCGACATTTTGTGGTTAAACAAAACGTAAATTCTCTTGAGGTTTCTGAACGTATCTTATTTTTGTGAGTTGGTAGAACTGTTGCAGCTGACATTACATATCTAGACCTAACTAATATGTCCGGGCTTCGCATTCGTAGGTCTATGATAGTCGTTACGGTTAGACAAAAAACCTTTATTTCGGTATATATATTACTCGGTCACTGGATTGTGGAGGTCAGATAAACAGTCACTTTATGTAAAATACTGGTAGTCAGATGGATCCGGTTAGAATGGAAGCTGACCCTAAAATTGTTGGGAAAAGCTAGACATGTTGAGCTTAGGCCCATATTCCGGATGCTCATACTCGATTTAAACTCAAAATTGGCCACACCTAACAATCAACTGACAACAATCAATCAATCAATCAAATGAAATCAAAATTTCTTTATTCAATAAGGCCATTAAGCGGCACATTGGAACGTAAAAATAAATATTAAATGTAATAATAATTGATTCTAACGTCCATTCGGAAATTTAGCTTGTTATGGAGAAGAACGGACAAGAAACTCCACACTTATTCTTTAAAAAAAAAAAATGTGTTTTACAAGTATTTGGTTACAATAATCAATAAATATAATAATCAAAAAATGTAGGAAAAATACATATATGTGAGAACGATGTAAAAAAAACGCACTTAAAAGCGTCTAGAGTAAAACAAACAATTAAAAATACAATAAATAGGTAATTAAAAACAGGCGGAGGCAGCTAAGATATGACCAATCCCAACTGATGGCGCCCGTTCACGAACATGACACATGCATCGGCACCACTCAGCTCAACCATCACGAAGGGAACCGAATGATCCAACACATGTGCCACCATCAGAGAGACATTAGAGAGAGCATGACACACTCAACTGCCAGGGCACACTGAAGTCAACGAACGACACATAGTTACAGTAAATGGTAGATTTACAGTTGGTACATAGTACTCACATATGTGCTGTGCAGTTATATAATCCAAAAAATAAATTGAGTTTATACAACACAAATATACATTATAATTATTCGTACAGTCTTCAGCAGGTCCAACAATACTTTATAACTTTTCTGCTTATCACTTGTTTTTGTGCCCTAGTGGCTGTGGAGCTGGAATAGCGTTGGGCCAAGCATTTTTATCAGCGATGTAATCCCCCAAACTATAATATGCCTGCCTGCATAGTGTGCGTTTTATACAAGTTTTGAATTTCGTCTCATTCAATTCTAGAATGTGTGGCGGTATTTTATTGTAACACTAGCTTTTGCCCGCGGCTTCGCACGCGTAGACTACATGCTTCTCCTAACCATATTTTAACAAAAACCTTTTAAACTAACAAAACTAAGCTACAAAACCAATGAAGAAAAAAAACTGTCAAAAGCTCAAAATTCCGTTTTCGCATACAACTTTCAACGACGTCGGTCCTGTAGCGAGTGCCCGCTTCAGGGCTCTGCACTCATACTGGTGCCCCCCTCGCCCCTTGCACCTTTGTTGCACCTCTCACTCCGCGTTGCAGCCGTGTGGATGGAACGTATATCTAATACCCGCCACGTGTCTTGACCCTAGGCTACCATACCGAAAGTATGACAATCAGAGCTGGGCTCAAGTTACCTGCCTGTCTGTCTGTGATTATTGATTATTAATATATTATTTCTTTAATTATTGTTATCATGTAGTGTAGTGGTAAGTACCTAATTCTGTTATATAAATAAAGAGGATGAGTGCGCCTTATTAGTAGGTATTGCAATAATTTCAGTTACTATCTAGCCTACCTGTAGTTTACCTACTGAAAATCAGTAGGCAGGGTGCTTGTAGGCTATGCGTTGCATTGGTAGGTAGGTACCTTTTTAGTGCTCACCTACACCACTAAAGGCACCTACGTGCCAAGTTTCATGACTGTAGCTTCAGCCGTTTGGGCTGTGCGTTGATGGTTAGTGAGTCAGTCAGTCACTTTCTTATTTTATTTAGCTATATGTTTAGATATAGATTATGGCTTGATAGCATCTTCGCTCGTCTGAGCCGCTGTGCCTTTAGCGTTTCCTTCCCACACACTTCACAATAGCTCCATTTGGGAGCTAGGATGTGTTTGCACATATGACACCTCTCTAGTTCTCCCAGGAGCTCGTCGTATGACTGACTACATAGCCTACATTTATCTGAAAAAACAGATAAACCGTTAAGAATTGCCGTACTTACGATAATAATAATGCCGAAAGAAAAACAAATAGGTTCTTATGACGTCCAAGCAGAGTTTCTTGTTGAATGTGGTCAATTTAGCATCTTGTAGTTATATAACTTGATCATTTAAGTAACTGCTTTATAAAATTATAGGTATGTACCTAACTATAATAAGTTTATACCTAACTATCACAACATTTCTAAAGAGAAACTTATATCTTACCAGTTACTCTTAAACCATACTGCCCGCAAGACGGGCAAAATTTGGCCTTTTTTGAATCTGAAATATGTGTCTTGCGGCTGCAACATCATTAATACATGATTATAAAAAAAAAATGCAGTCGGTAGTTTGAATATCAATGTAATGTATCAAATATATTAATGGTATGTACATATACATAACTAAATTACACTATTATTTATTACTTACGATTTTTTGCATGTTCCTAATCATGTCAATATTTATGTAGGTTCACTACATACTCCGTTATAATACGTCCTTGTGGCGTAATCATTGCCGATTAACTGAAGCAGTCACAATTATCATTGCATCTAAGAGGAATGCATCCGCAATGCAATGCATCTAACTGATAGTATGGTAGCCAGACCTCACGTTAGGGTTGCCGCGGATTATATCTAGGTACACTTATTTCCTAGCACTGATTCATTTATTAAGTAGTTAGAAATTAATTGCCTACCTACAGAAGTAATTATTAGGTACTACATTCTTTACAGAATACCTATTTTTGTTTTGCTACACTGCTGACCCCTAATGCAACAGCTTAAAAGAAATTAAAACGAAATAAACTCCAAATTATTTTAATACAATTGTTACACGTAAATGTTTAACATTGATAAGTTAGCTTAGATAATAGGTCTATCTCTATCCCGTCTCTATTTAATTCCTATATTTATGCGTTGAGCCCTTTTATAGTTACCAACAGACTTTAAAGACTTGAAAGTATTTTTAATAATTTTTCCTTTGTAAAAGAAGGACTTTTGTAGAAAACATTTCATCCCCCATGATCCACGGAATTCCCAAAAAACCTTAAGTTGCGTTAGATTTTAATCTTCACCCCAAATCCAAAATTCGAAGATCCTAACTTAAAACTGACCGACTTTCATACAAACTTTCATCCCCTATTTTAACCCTATTAGGGATGGAATTCACAAAAATCCTTTCTTAGTGGATGCCTGGACAGTATAAAGTATCTATGTGCAAAATTTCAAGTCTCTAGACGATTTCATTATTCCCATGACTTCATCCCCCTTTTCACCCTCATGGGGGTGGATGTTTAAAATCGCTGAGACAGGTGTAAATTATTTTTTAATTTACAGCCTAAATCCAAAATATGAAGATTCTGGCTTTAAAACTGACGGATTTTCATACAAACATTCATCCCCTATTTCACGCCCTTCGGGGTGGAATTTCCAAAAATCCTTTCTTAGTGCTCACCTACACTACCAAAGGAACCTACGTGCTAAGTTTCATGATTGAAGCTTCAGCCGTTTGGGCTGTGCGTTGATGGTCAGTGAGTGAGTCAGTCAGTCAGTCACATCTTCTTTTATATGTTTAGATTTTATACAGTACCCCATAAAATATGACGCTACTTTAGCCAGCCTGAAACCTGGTTGAATTAATTGGTCCCTATTTCTAGTAACATAATTATGTCTATCGCTGTTTTTACTAAAAAGATGTAAATTCGGTGCAATGAAAAATGTAATTGGTGCCGATCCATGTGTCATGCTCGTGAACGGGCGCCATCAGTTGGGATTGGTCATATCTTAGCTGCCTCCGCCTGTTTTTAATTACCTATTTATTGTATTTTTAATTGTTTGTTTTACTCTAGACGCTTTTAAGTGCGTTTTTTTACATCGTTCTCACATATATGTATTTTTCCTACAAGATTATTGTAACCAAATACTCGTAAAACACATTTTTTTTTTTTAAAGTGTAAGTGTGGAGTTTCTTGTCCGTTCTTCTCCATAACAAGCTACATTTCCGAATGGACAGTAGAATCAATTATTATTACATTTAATTTTTATTTTTGACGTTCGAAAGTGCCGCGTAATGGCCTAATTGAATAAAGAAATTTTGATTTGATTGATTGATTGATTGTTGTCAGTAGATTGTTAAGTGTGGCCAATTTTGAGTTTAAATCGAGTATGAGCATCCGGAATATGGGCCTAAGCTCACCATGTCTAGCTTTTCCCAACAATTTTAGGGTCAGCTTCCATTCTAACCGGATCCATCTGACTACCAGTATTTTACATAAAGTGACTGTTTATTTGACCTCCACAATCCAGTGACCGCGTAATATATATACCGAAATAAAGGTTTTTTGTCTAACCGTAACGACTATCAAAGACCTACGAATGCGAAACCGGGCATATTAGTTAGGTCTAGATATGTAATGTCAGCTGCCACAGTGCTACCAACTCACAAAAATAAGATACGTTCAGAAACCTGCCAGGGATGGCAAAACTTTATTACAGAACATGTCATTAAATTTTATAGTTTTTAAATGTTACTATGCAAGCCACTAAAAAATCTTGAGTCGATGACTTAGGGCGGTTACGCACTACATCGGATCCGGGTCCGTGAGGTCCCGAAGTCGCCGTAGTACTTCTTGCAAAGAAGCTCACGCACTACATGTTGTTGTCATAAGTTAGAACATTTTGTACTCAAATTACAGACACAGACGTGAAGTGCTTAACCACCCTTAATGGACAAAAATAAAATGATATGCAGCTTAATTAACTTTTTATATTAACGCAACCAGAAATTTGCAAAGTATTTAAATAAAAATTAAAGCTGGTGTTATTTCTGCTATTGTAAATACCTAATATGCCTGAAATATTTAGTCACGAACCGCTACTGTCACGCGTGATATAAGCATCTCTGACCGACATTTAGGAAAAGTTTATCGTTCCCAAGAAGATCAATATCTTAGTAAGCGATGAAATAATTGGAGGTAGCAGGCAGAACACAAGTAGTTTTTTCCATACAAAATCTAGCTTTTGTTTGGCATCCTAGCTGTCGTTTTTTTTTTAACTTTTTATAGATTCTTTTACCGATTATTTTGTGAATGTGTGAACATTGTAGGCCTTCTAGATGTTAGTTAACATTTGTTAACTTTGTTATATAATATATAAACTTTTTTTTTTTTTTTGTTTCTTACGACTTTTTGTCCCCCATAGTAACATGGAAATATTGTAAAAACAAACCATTTTTTAAAAGAGTAACCATGGAGTTTCTTGCCGGTTCTATTACATAGGAAACGATCAACCCGAACCGTGCACCTTTTGTCGACGTTTTATAAGTGCCCATGTAGGCCGATGTAAAATAAAAAAAAATGATTTTGATTTTGATAGAAGAAAAATTGGCTGCAAGAATACACATTAGATTTTTTAATGTAGTTTCCGTCATTTTATAGTTTTCGTCCTAGAAAACACGAACCCATACTTACGGGCTTAGATAAACATATTTTGATACCCTTTGCGACATGAAAATGTACTAAAATGTCCGAGATTTTGTTAAAATCTATTGGCCAGTACATCAGTTCACAGGTGAAGGATACCAATAAGTGGCTTTTATCTATGCTAGTATAAGTTGTCTTCCTCGCGTTGTAGTGAGTCTAGAGCTCCAGCTAATATGTTTAGCGTTCCAGTCACCTCCCACAATTAAACGATTTCCGAGCTGGTGGAAACATCGTGTGAACATGCTTTCGTCTATTTTATGTTTAGGGGGGCAGTATAATGCTGACACATTAATATCGCCCGTACTATCCTCCACGGCAATAGTTGTTTCCTGAAGGTGTTCAGTTCTGTATTCTGGCATTAAGTGATGTTTCACCTTCTTGTTGACGATGACAGCTATTCCACCGTGTCCAGTGCCATCTGGGTGGTTTGTCATATAGCTTTGTTGTACTTTGAGTATGATATTTGTGTTGCAGGTACCATGTGCTTCAGCTACGAGAAGAATATCAATCTTGTGTTCCGAGATTAGAAGCTCGACTTCTTCTTTGTTAGGGGCTAGTCCATTAAGGTTCCAGGTTTTCTTCTTAGTGCATTAATTTTGTAAGACGATCGCCGAGCTTGGTGATGAGACTTATAAGAGTACTCATTTGTTGGAAGATACACTCAAACTTTTTGGTTTGTTTAAGGAGTAGTTGTTCTAGGGTTGGGTTAGATCCGGTCTTTATCTCAACTGTATGATCTTTGTTCTACTGCAGAACTTCAGCGATGGTAGTTTTAACACTTTGGGTTCTCTCCTTGTTAGTGTTGCCAAGCATATTGATTGAAGTTCCATGACCACTGTTAAGAACTTGACGGGTCATGTCTACTTTGTGTAAGAGCATTTTATTTCTTTATAAACTTCACATCCTTTGTAATTTGCTGGATGAGGCCCATTGCAAAGAGCACACATTGCAGGGGTAAGACAATCACGTTTTTGGCACTCCGAGGTCTTATGAGATAATCCATATTTTACACAACGATATGGACGCATGCCATAATTCTTGGATTGTCCGTACTGTTGGCATCTTTGGGATTGAACAATTGTTTTATTTTTTTTGGATCCTCTCTAACAATAGACTGGTGATAGATATACCTGAGATCTTTTACCGCTTTGTTATTTGGCCCTGCAGCTAGGTTGACAAAGAATGTTGAGGTAGATTTTTGCTCAGGGCCGAATTTGGCGTTGATTATTTCCCTAGCAACTATGTTCCCCGTTGCCTCTATTTCTTCCTTAATTATACTTGTGGCTGTGGACGGTTGGAGGTTTCGTATCACCACTCTGAACGGTCTCATGTCATTTGTGTTGAAAGTGTGGCCTATGAGTCCATTTTCTTGAACAAGGGATATCAGCTTCTTGTAGACCACAATATAAGCACTGGTTAGAAGATGACAGTCCAATTATGAGTGTCTTAGATGACATATTAAAAATATTGACAAGAGGCAGAAAGAATATTAATCCTAATGTGGGTAGATATTTTTCACTGATTTAATTTTCTATGATTTAGAAAAGTTTTTTTTATAGTTTATAGGGCAGAAAAAAACCCTAGATAACTATAACACTGTTTCTGAGACACTTCAACTATGCTTTTATAATGTTTTGGGCACAACTTCACAGTATTTATCACAAATTGATCTTGATCTGGCTCGCGAGGTTGTCGACATGTGGGACGTGAATACAGCGATCTTTGTGCCGATAGTCGTTACGGCCAATGGCATAATAGCCAAGAGCCTCGTCCAACACCTTAGGAGGCTCTCATTGGGCAGCTGGATCAAGGGCTTGATCCAGAAAGCGGTACTCCTGGACACGGCGCGTATCGTTAGGAGGTTCCTCTCTCAGGAGCCCTGACCACCGGTAGCTTGGACCATATTCCCGATACCGGTGGGCTACTATTTTTGTATTTTTAAATGTTTTTTTTATTTTATTTTTTATAGAATAATATTTAAAAATGTAAAAATATGTATATAAAATGAATAAATGGAATAATAATAAATGTAATGGACGATCACCTATCCATCAAACGAAGTTGGTTAGCGTTGGTCGGGGTCCCATGCAGCGCTAAGAAATATTTATTTGAACCAAATTTTCTGGTTCAAATAAATATCACTAGATGGCGCGATATGCATCGATTTGTTATTTAATCACACTAATATAATAAAGGCGAAAGTTTGTGTGTGGCGTATGTTTGTAACTTCTTCACTCTCAAAGGGCTGGACGGATCTGCATGAAATTTGGCACAGAGATAGATTATAATCTGGAATAGCACAAAGGCTTTACATCCCGGTATAATGTTCCCTTTGGGATAAGAAAACCATTTTACGCTCGCATCATAAAAATTGTATGTTCTTGTTTAATCAACTCTCCTAAACACAAAATTATGGAATATTGGGCTCTTTATTCACATTTCATAGATTATTTGAACAGATCATTTATAATTAATTACAATAGCTAGCGCGGTTTTAAATGTCTTAGGCATACCACTCGATTTATTAAATTTGTATTGTAACACATTTTGGCACAATAAAACTGTAAAAACGTGTAGAAATATACTTACGTCACTGTATTTGAAGAAAAAAACAGTCACGAACCGAGTAAACCTTTTACTTGCAAGTTACCGCTGACTCCTGAACCGAACACGATCGATGTTCTTATAAAAATAATCCGTATAATCAGACGAAGGACGGTAGTAACGTCGGCCCGGTTTCTTTGTATGGGATGAGGCATATGTATGCTAGTATTATATTATTTGTGGTGTTGCTTATTCTTGAAGATTTACTCGTGCCTTTTATTATTTGAGAGTCGGGACCCTAATAAAGACTAAGCCATCGCGCCAATTATATAATTTTGGGCCAAACAGCAAAGTGTTCGGTTCTAACCATGCCATAAAAATGTAAAAAAATCACACACAATTACCTACATACTTTCTACATATATTAGTATAACCGAGGTGCCTACGTGACCAACCCATCACTTACCATCAGTAACCTATATTCTCCTAATCAATAACTTCGATTTTCAGTAACAAGGAAAAAGTATGGCAAACAATATTCTCACTGTTTGTTCTTTTAGTATGTACGAGTAAGTATAGGTAAACTTTTCGAATACATAGCTATACCTGCTCAATGTCATACTAACTCCCGGCTATGTTCAGATTTATTCCAAAATTATGCCACTTAAGGTAAAGAAAAATGTGGAGAGACCATGAGGGATATTTGTATAATATTAACATCGTCATGAGTATTACAAAATTGTGAGTTTCTACGAGTATTTTATAGACAACATTGACTTGCTTTATATACATGTCTGCCTAACTTTTCGGCAACAGGAGTGATATTATGTATTGTTAGATTCTGGTTTGTCACAACTTTATATCTGAATCGTAAATCATGTTTTTTCCGTACAAAAAGAACGGTTCTACAAAAAAATCTAGTACGATTAACGAAATCAGCTTTGAATTCCCTAACCCTCTCCACGCAATCGCCTATCACTGCCAATATCAAAGCTCGTATATATACACATAATAAATATTACCGCGCGCCGCAACCCGACTCCCTAATGTTTAGAAAACATTAATAAGACCCTGCGAAAGCTTTACCTTATCGAGAGCCAGTTGGCTGATCATTAGGACTTGCGATTACTAACTTATACCAACACATGCGGTCCAAGCCAAATTAATATAGTCCCCTACATTACAAAAAGAATATTCTCCTACATTTTTGTTTGGAGTTTATAATAGATGAAGGATTTTCCCTTTGTTGGCCATACTTATACATTTTTCTTTAGTTATGTCTCTTGTCTCTTTAGGGAGCGTTTAGGGTGAAAACAAGGGCGATAAATGCACTTCTATTTTGATACTCTCTTTCTTCGACCGTATCCCGAGTTGTTTGGTCTTTTCTCTGGCTATTATTCTTTGTTCAGGGGTCAGCTTTTAGATTTGATCTTGTATGCTCCTGGCAGAAAGGGATTATTATTATTAAAATACCTCTTCTATAACAAATTGAGCAAAAAACTCTATTCATAATGGAAAGGCTTACGAACAATCAGGGACATTCAATTGAAATCTAATAAAATGTCCTGTTCAGATGGACTTCACATTGAAAGAGCTTTTCTACTAATCTAGTACAACTTACAAGTTTTTGGGTTCCCCACTTATAGAGATATGATTAAAAACTTTATAAAATAATATTGTCTCTGCAAGATATGAATTACGATTTCATCGTAGAATGTCCTGTTGTATTGTGGTGTGTAATATTCCTTTTCATCACACTTGCACGTAAAAAGTATCTAAACATACAGGTTAACTTGGCCGCAATGATCCATATAAAACCCTCGGGCTTTCTTTTTGTCATGAAACCCAAGGGCGGTAAGTAATATTTTTTTTAATTTATGGCACAACACATAGGTCATACAAGTTCAAGCAAGGAGTTTACACGCATTTGTCAAAAATTGTCTTAAAATGTTATCTAAACAGGAATTTCTTTGCAATCTCGCTACATGTTACTTAAATACTCAACTTATGTTCTTAATAATCGATTTTAATAGTTATAGTATGAAAACGTCGAAATTATTTAATTCTTTTTACACTCCGTCATGGCTGTATACCTACAAGTATTTGCCCTTAATGTTTCTGAACGAAACACTGTATAATCTGTGGTGTGAGCAAAAATTCGCCAACCGCTTAAAAAAAGTTCACGTATTTCGTAATAACAGCTGTGCTGACTTGTGTATTAAAGCTATAATTCATAATTATTACTCGCAAATGTGATGAAAAACATTGTATGTGTTATAGCGGTTTGAGAAACCTCTTCATCCTTGTGTCTATCATGAAAAGTGGACTGTATTTGAAGGGTTCTGGCAATAGTGCGTTGAAAATAAGCGGGAAAATATTCACGGATCAATTCGGGCGATCTAGTATGGAAATGAGGGAAGTAGTACGCCTTACCTTGTAGTGGTCGATGCCAGCCCACGTGTGGCAGCGAGCTGGTGTTCTTCTACTCCAAACTGGCGACCTTCAGGATCCACACACTTCACACAATTGTTATATATCCGCGAGGCGGGTGAATAGACACGGTTCACAAGGTTCTCAGCAATCTAACTAATTAGATGCATCAGTCTCCAGCCAGGTGGCTTGGAAAGCTGGCGGTTGAGATACGAGGCCCGTTCACGTTGAAGTTTCGGTTCGTTCTGGCGACCTGTCATTAAGGCGTACATAAAGAGAAAAGGAATGAGGAAGGAACGAGATAATTAAGATATCGATCGCCCGCGAAATCTCAAATGCGTTTGTCTATGTGTTTTCGGTCATTGATTTATGACATTTACAAGAGATGGCGCTACCATTTTCCCGGCCTTAAAGGGTCACCTTTAATGAAAATTAAACTTAGCCCTATGAGGTGTACTACCGTATACCTATTGAGCAATACGGACTAAGATGCGGATTTTTATATTTCAATTATTAAGATTTAAGATAAATACTGCGAGTTGCATAATACATTAAGTTGCATACCTATAGTTAAATCCTAATAGAAAATTATGTTGCGTCGCTAACTAACTAAAACTAAGAGACCTAACTATCAAGCCAGGCCTTATTGAGTCGGTAATGGACACAGACGCACAACAGGGCGCACATAGCTACCCTTTGCGGTTTTCACAGTAACAACACGGGTTGTACCTGGTTTATTGTTTTTTAAATTTAAAATATCGTTACGGAAATGAACATCCTGTACAGCTCGCAGCAATTTAATTTCTGCATATTTCAGATCAGAGCTTGATACAGTACGTGCACTAGGCAGTTGTCTTAAAAACTTATAGACGTAAACAATAGCGCGTAGCAACTTAGACCACGACGAAACACGTAGTGCTAGCGCGTAAATTGGTGATTCCGTAACCTCAGAAACCACGGCATGAGCGACTGATTTCTGTTCGGGTACGCCCTCATGCAGTTCATTATGTTCGAAAGTATGTATGGGCCACTCAGCTGGGTCCTGAGAAACCCACGATGGTCCACGATACCACAATGGATGCTGCAAGAGCTTAGCTGGCGTGACACCACGAGACAGACAATCAGCGGGGTTCTCAGTACCTGCGACATGGTTGAAACAATTAGCGGGTATAAGCTCTATCAGCTTAGTAACCCGATTGGCAACAAAAGTTTGCCAGCGGTGCGGTGAGGAATTTTTCCAGGCGAGCACTACTTTAGAGTCAGTAAACGCGTATACCTTATGGATGCGGTAGTGGGGCGATATTGTGTCTTGTACCTTGCGAAGCAACTTAGACAACAGTAGGGCCGCGCACAACTCTAGTCTAGCCACCGAAATGGTTTTCACAGGTGAGACTTTAGACTTCGCACTAACTAACTGCACGGAGTAGTTAGAACCATTGTATATTTGCATGTATACGACTCCACCGTAAGCACGCTCGCTGGCGTCAGCGAAACCTACTAAATTCATGGTGCATCCGTCGACCAACCCCAGATGACGCGGGATAATAATTTCATTAAGCGTAGAAAGCTCAGTACAAAACTGCTTCCAGGCGGTGACTATATGTTCAGGTGGTATGTCGTCCCAGTCACACTTTGCTAGCCAAAGTTCCTTAATTAAGAGCTTAGCGTACAGAATAGTGGGGGCGACAAAACCCATTAAGTCCCATAGCCGAGCCACTGTGGAAAGCATGGTTTATTTATTTATTTATTTAGACTTCATGCACAAAGGTACAAAGGCGGACTTAATGCCTTAGGCATTCTCTACCAGTCAACCAAGGGTGGTGAAGAGACAACATGGCGGTGCATAGTTTAATAATAAAAAACTAGTAATTATTATGCTAAAATAGGTGAAATACACGTACATATATATTGAATATAATATATACCTATATAAATATACATATTATATATATTTATGGAGTAACAGATAAGAAGAAGGTGAGATGACCCTGCTTATTTGTGTTGAAAATAAATCCGCAATTGCCGCTTAAATGCGTACCGACTGGTGGCCGTCCTGATCTCGGCAGGAAGCGCATTCCAAAAAAGAATGGACTGGATATGGAAGGAAGAGTGAACGAAATCAGTAGTATGAGAAGGACAGAGTAAGAGGAGATTATTGGAAGAACGCAGATTGCGAGCGTGTGAAGAACTTAGATATTGAAAGCCAGAGATAAGATAAGAAGGAGGCGTAGGCGAATTAAGTAGAGAGAATAGCGTGGTCAAAGCGCGTAAGCTTCTTCTCTGGCGAATGGGCAACCATTTTAACTCGGACCTGAAGCTCGATACATGGTCATATTTCCGAAGATTAAATATGAATCTAATACAGTTGTTCAAGACCCTATCTAGTTTGTCAAGCAAGACCGCGTTCAAGTCAAAGTAGCACACGTCCCCATAGTCGATGATTGGGAAAATTAAAGCCTGCACAAGCATTGTCTTCGTCTTCACAGGCAAAAACCGTCTCAAACGATACAAGGATCGCAAAGTACCGTTGGCTCTCTGACTGACACTAGATACCTGATTTTGCCAGCAAAGTGTCGAGTCAAGATGCAAACCGAGATCTTTCACGCTAGGACTAATGGGAATGACAGAACCATTGAACAAGATCGATGGAAGAGAGCCTACCGCCACTCTACCCATCATGCGTGAGCTTCCAATTACAATAGCCTGGCATTTTGAGGGGTTAACGGACACCCCAAATCTATCAGACCAGTCCTTAACAGCATTCAAATCCCGGTTTACATCCTCTATGGCGTCCGATAAATTTTCTATCCGCGCCGTTGTATACAGTTGAAGATCATCGGCATAAAGATGATACGAACACCGAAGACAGTGAGTTATAAAATTAATGAAGATTGAGAATAATAATGGAGATAGAATACCGCCCTGTGGAACACCAGCATCCAGGTCACGCCAATTCGACGAACTCTCATCGACGCGAACCGACTGCCGACGACCCCGAAGATAAGAGGAGAACCATTCCAACGCCTCGGAAGAAACCATAAGATGGGAGAGGATAGAAAGGAGTATATCGTGACTGACGGCATCAAAGGCATTGGAGAAATCAATTAATACTAACACAGTTACCTTAGTATTCTCCATAGCTTCTCTAATGTCGCCAGTCACCTTAAGGAGAGCAGAGGCTGTACTGTGTCCAGGTCTGAATCCAGACTGGAATGAGCTTATGAGGTTGTTTCGGTAAATAAACCCCGAAAACTGCTTGTGCACGCAGGCCTCGAGCACTTTGGATAAGAAAGGGAGAATGGAAATTGGTCGAAAATGATTAGGCAGGGAGGGATTTGAAATTTTAGGAAGTGGGCGTACGTATGCCATACGCCACAGGGATGGGAACTGTCCGGAATCGAGAGAAAAGTTGATGATGTGGGTAATCGGTGGGAGAAGAAAGTCGAGGATCAACGTGACCATGTAACGACTGACGTCGTCTTGGCCCACAGCCTTGGATTTTATGGATAGGATCATCTTTTTAACTTCATCCTCGGTGGCTGGAGAAAAGCGAAATGGTTCTATGATAGGACCGGGTAGGCTAGCAATGAAATCAACCGTCTGAGATAAGATTTGGGAATCCATAGGACAAGTGGTTGTGAAATGACGGTTGATTTCGTCCAGGCCAATCGTCTTGGGAAAATCCACATGACGATTCCTACCGATACCGAGAGTTCCGAAGAATTTCCAGATATCAGCAGGAGAAGAGCATGAAATGTTTTCAAGAATATGGTTCGCTTGGTACATTTATCATCTGGTGTGATGACGTCAAAGCGGAAACTGTCACAAGACTTGTCCCAGCGTAAACCCAGGACCTTATGCGGTATAGACTTCTCATACTCGATATCGGGCGAAGCCTTATGAGTATCAGATATGTGTGCGAGAACCTCTTTCGAGTTACTTGTCCATTTGACAAGGTCGAACTGGCCTCGCTTGAAGAGCTGAATAAGCTCATCACAAAGCGAAATTGCTTGCGGTATGGACATGACACTACAGGCAATGTCATCCATATATAGGGCGGAAGAAGCAGCAGCAGACGCTGCAGGGAAATTATCGCCTTCATCAGCGACTAACTGGCGGACTACACGTAACGCGTGATATGGACTAGACTTAAATCCGAAGCAAACACGATTAAATTGGTAGACCATTATAGGTTCATGTTTACTGAATCTGTAAAAGATGCGTTGAAATCTACGGTCCGATTCACGAACGCCGACATTGAGAAACATTTGGCGGCAATCAGCAGACAGGGCTATTTGAAAGAGTCGAAAACGAATTATAATATTAAATAAATCACCCTGTAGATTGGGGCCTGCATGTAGAATGTCATTAATCGACTGTCCCGATGTAGTTCGACTACTAGCGTCTAAAACCACGCGAAGTTTAGTGGAAGTCTTATCTTCGCGAACGACACCGTGATGCGGAATGTAATATGACAGATTAGAAACGTTGTCATCTTTTAGCACCGAACTCAAATATCCCTTATTTATGTAGTCCGACATGACGTCATTGTAAGCGCTGCGTAACCCTAAGGACGCATCAAGTTTGCGCTCCAAATAATGAAAACGCCTAAGTGCGGCAGCGTATGAGTCGCCTAGCGAATAAGGGTCGTCGCAAAATGGCAGCGACACAATATATCTACCACTGTCATCGCGAACAGTGGTAGCGCGAAAATGTTCTTCGCACTCGAGATCCTTAAGGCTCTGCGAGGGCGAGGCGGAAATTTCTTCAAGCTCCCAGAATCGCTTGAGAAGCGAATCTAAACTGGGATCTTGAAGAACAGAACAACATGAAGTTGTACTCGTACAGTGTGAAGTATGTGCCGTAGGTACGGAACCCATAACCACATACCCCAACACAGTTTCAATAGCGGGAGGTATATTATATTGCTCGCTATGCACTATGTTAGGCAAAAGCAAGCGCGGGAATATAGCAGCACCAATCAAAACATCGATACCGCTCGGCTCCGCAAACTTCGAATCTGCGAGCGGTAATGTTTTGAGATGTGTAAGTTTAGAGACATCGACGAGAGCGGTCGGCAATGTCTCCGTTATACGTTCAACAATAAGCGAAGAAACGTTAAAATTAATATCATTACTAAAACGAGAATATAATTTAATATCTACGGAACCTTTAACTGGTTTTTCCGACCCACCGATTCCTTTAACTATTAAATTAGAAGTATGAAAGTTCTTCCAAAGTCCTAGACGCTTAAAACATTCAGAAGTAATAAAATTACTTTGAGATGCGCTATCTAGTAAACAACGTATTATGTGCGGCTTATCATTTACATCGTAAATTACGACTTGAGCAGTAGCGAGCAGAACGGTTGTATACGCCGTACATTGCGGGCTATCTCTCGCCGACGGCGACGCCGCAACGCACCGAGCGTCAATCGAACGCGATAGAGCGGCGCCAGCGACAGAGGTCGTACACAACGATACCTCAGACTGTGAGGTAATAGAAGGTACTGTCGGCATAAGCGTTGGGACCGGATTCGGCTGTGACGTCACTACAGTTGATAATTGCGGGTTTTTATTAAAATGTAACAATGTATGATGACGTTGATTACATGTGCGACACTTTAATTTAGAAGAACAGTTAACCGTTTTATGTTTAATACTCAAACAATTGACACAAGCATTGTTGTCTTTCACACATTTGAAACGAGCTGTCGGAGTCAAATTATCAAAAGCGGGACATTTATATAAGTGTTTATGGATATATGCTTCGCACAGACACTTGTTTGAATTATTTAACTCAGAGCAAGCTACATAGGATTGTGGATTAGGAGCGGTCATTTTATTATTAAAACTACGCGATTTATTAGACTTATGTGAATTGTCTGAACTATTAGGCTTATTATTGTTAGCTAAGGGTGGTTGGGTATTACGGAATATCCGACACTGATCATTGATGAAGCTGACAAAACTATCTAGAGTGGGAATCTTACGATTACGTTCTGTCATCTCAAAAGCGCGAATAGTTTCAGTGTCAAACTTTTTTATTGCGAGGTGCAATAAAATGAAATCCAGAAGGTCAACTAATTTTAGATTCTTTAGGGAATTAATTGCGGTGATGAACTTGTCCACGAATAGCTGGTAATTCGAAACAGACGCGGGACCGGATAATTTAAGATTTAAAGCTTGATCCAAGTAGGTAGACGCGAGGACACGAATATCCTGGTACCTATCGAGGAGTGCCTGGAACATGACTTGGTAATTCTCAGCACACGGTGTGACTCCCGCGAACACAGACTGTGCCTTCGGCGACAGCTTACCTATTAAATAGTACAACCTGTCTGCATCCGTCAGCGACTTATTGTCATGAACTGTAGATTTATAACTTGCATAAAATAATGGCCAGTTTCGTATATCACCGTCGAACGACATGAGTTCGATTGGCGGCAACCTTGGTCTACATGTTGCGGAATCACTCATACTGTGCCTCCCGGACGGCTTATCTTCCAATTGAGACATCACACGTTTCACGGAACAATACATATCCTCGAATGAGGCGTAGGCTTGATAGCTAGGCTTTGCATCGGGATATACAGCCAGTAACCTAGCATTATAATCATCTAATAATCTATGAAAGTCCGTTCGAATATCATCTACTGTTACACAAGAACTGAGAAAGCCTTCTCTCACCGATTCGGAAGTATTAGCGACTTTAGAACGATCATAAATTGACTGAATACGCTCGAAAAGTATATTACGCTTAGCTTCTAAAATCACTAACTGTTGATCTTCCGAAGAAGCGATTGCTTTCGCATCACGCGGCATTGTTATGTTATGTAGTTACAAATAACCACACAAACAAAACAATGTACGGTAATTATTTAAACGAACAACTATATGTAGAAAAGTAATACTACTGATTGTGACTGTACTGTGACAACGGGTTTCGCAATATTTGCGTAGTAACGAAATAAGTTTTTTCGTAGTACCCACTAACCAAAGTAATTATATAGTACAAAATGTTAATAGCATTACTATCCCAACCAGTTTTATTGTTAAGTTTGAATATTGTTTAAGATAAATGAATAGGTATAAATATGCAACTTATAGCCCGCAATCGTCTAAACGTATTCGGTAAAGTTATGATATTTATACTGCGTAGGTACCTACAAGTAGTACACCTATTTTATTTTTCTCTTATAGAATGAATGTCTACCCCGCGGTATTCGGAAAGTAACTTATTCCTAACAATTTATAATTGGAGGTAGGTGATTCCTATAAGGGCGGTTAAACTAAAAGACGCTTGAAATATAGAAATTTACAATACGACAAGTTAGTTTTAAATAAGAATTATTTTTAATAATAGCAGATACGTAATTATGAACCTGCTATAGCGGCGTTGATGGAACCACGTATTGGGTTTACAACTTGATTATGTGGGTAGGCGGCTAGGTGCCACGACCCTAGTAGGAATTTATGATTGATTCCTACGTAAGAAATAAAGGAAAATGGATATATTATAGTAATATATCGGGCTACGAAGGACCAAAAATGTTATAGCGGTTTGAGAAACCTCTTCATCCTTGTGTCTATCATGAAAAGTGGACTGTATTTGAAGGGTTCTGGCAATAGTGCGTTGAAAATAAGCGGGAAAATATTCACGGATCAATTCGGGCGATCTAGTATGGAAATGAGGGAAGTAGTACGCCTTACCTTGTAGTGGTCGATGCCAGCCCACGTGTGGCAGCGAGCTGGTGTTCTTCTACTCCAAACTGGCGACCTTCAGGATCCACACACTTCACACAATTGTTATATATCCGCGAGGCGGGTGAATAGACACGGTTCACAAGGTTCTCAGCAATCTAACTAATTAGATGCATCAGTCTCCAGCCAGGTGGCTTGGAAAGCTGGCGGTTGAGATACGAGGCCCGTTCACGTTGAAGTTTCGGTTCGTTCTGGCGACCTGTCATTAAGGCGTACATAAAGGGAAAAGGAATGAGGAAGGAACGAGATAATTAAGATATCGATCGCCCGCGAAATCTCAAATGCGTTTGTCTATGTGTTTTCGGTCATTGATTTATGACATTTACAAGAGATGGCGCTACCAGTATGTATCATGGGCGGTACGGGAATTACGAACCTCGACTCAGAAAGCCCTCAGTCTTCGACTTCGGGCTTCTACTAGAGCCTCTATCGTAATTCCTTACTTACCGCCCTTAATACACAATATACTATTGTATCTTATTTAATATCATGAGATCCTTAACCAATAAACTGAACAATTATGTACATCATTATGTATAGGGTATTGTTATATGATTACGGTGCATAGTGAAAGGGTTATGGAATGGGTAGGGAATGTCTATTGAAAATGAATTTACATTTTTCCACTTCTTTTGTTTTGTTACTGGGATAACTGATAATCTATTCATCATGATCTTCCACTGATCCCAACTTAAGAGCATTCATAGCCAGTTAGAACAAAACATCATGGCATAATTATGGTTCCCTTTTGTGACCAAAACGGGACAAGCTAGTGAATAATATAATGGAACGTCCCGAAACGTCCATTTTTGCTTACACAGTAAAACAATTTGAAAAGTGAAATAATTAATTTTGTCTCAAAAAGGGGACGGTTTGTTCGAAGCGATGGGTAAAAGGAGTGATTGATGAAATGAATAAAAAAAGTTGTGTCCAACTTTTCTCATAATGAAGTTGCCGATGTTTTTGTACTTGTGTTGCGTTTTGTTTTGTTAACCCTCGACGGTAAAAGTGAGTTATTATAAGTTTGACGTGTGTACCTGTGTGCTTGTGTATCTGTCTGTGATAGCTCCTAAACGGATGAACCGATTTTGATTAGATTCGTTTTTGTTTGAAAGGTGACTTTATCAAGAGTGTTCTTAGCTCTGTTTGATGAAAATCGGTTCAGCCGTTCAAAAGTTATGAGCGTTTTACTGATTCAATCGGAGTATTATCGCAAGATATCGTGTCGTAATTACGTGTTCGTTAGATTATTATCGATCGCAGCGTGTCTACTGCTAGATAAATTATGTAGTTTAAAATCATGAAATAAAATCGTGTTGTTTTTTTTGCTTTGTTAGATATTATTGACGAATTCCTATGCTCTAGACCTCATATCACATAAAAAGCTCGACTGACAAGCTAATGCTTAGTTTAGTTGTACTTGTGTGCGTGTAATTGTGTATGTATACAGCAAGGCGTAGATGCAACCGGTGTCACCTTGTTGTTTGCAACGTTCCATCTTGACTTTTTATTTGATCTCTAGATAAAAAGTCATTTTATCATCGATAGCGACTGTCAAATTGCCATAATGAAATTAGGCAAAAAAAATCGGGTTTTTCTTTTTTGGTCACGTGACATTTCGATAGCGCTTGGAAATGGCATAATATGTTTGACGTCTTTACAATCGTTTCGCGACGCATTCGCTGATATAATGTCACTATTGAAAGACAAACTGAACATGGTGTTATTTGCTGATGACACTTCTTTGATTTTTAACATAAATAGACGTACGAGTAACGTTGCCGACGTAAATAATGCATTGCGGCAAGTTCTAAATTGGTTCACTGCTAATAATTTAGTTTTGAATGCTAAAAAAACTAAGTGTGTAAAATTTGCCTTGCCGAATGTCAAAAGTTATGATTGTGACATTATATTAAACAACGAGAAGCTAGAATTCGTCGACAAAACCGTTTTCCTGGGTATCACGCTAGACTCAAGGTTACAATGGGGTCCTCATTTAATATCACTTGCGGGGCGGTTAAGTTCGGCGGCTTATGCTGTTATAAAAATTCGTCAATTTACTGATGTAGATACCGCGAGGCTGGTCTATTTTAGTTACTTTCATAGTATAATGTCTTCCGGCATATTACTATGGGGAAGGGCTGCAGACATTCAGTCAATTTTTGTTCTACAAAAACGAGCCATCAGAGCGATATACAATCTTCGCCGGCGCGATTCTCTAAGGGAACTGTTTAAGGACATTAACATCATGACGGTACCTTGTCAGTATATTTACGAAAACATCATGTACGTTAGAAAGAATTTACATCTTTTTAGTAAAAACAGCGATAGACATAGTTATGTTACTAGAAATAGGGACCAATTAATTCAACCAGGTTTCAGGCTGGCTAAAGTAGCGTCATCTTTTAGGGGGTACTGTATAAAATGTTACAATAAAATACCGCCACACATTCTAGAATTGAATGAGACGAAATTTAAAACTTGTATAAAACGCACACTATGTAGGCAGGCATATTATAGGTTGGGGGATTACATCGCTGATAAAAATGCTTGGCCCAACGCTATTCCAGCTCCACAGCCACTAGGGCACAAAAACAAGTGATAAGCAGAAAAGTTCTGAAGTATTGTTGGACCTGCTGACGACTGTATGAATATATTTGTGTTGTATGAACTCAATTTATTTTTGATTTATATAACTGCACAGCACATAGGTGAGTACTATGTACCAACCGTAAATCTACCATTTACTGTACCTATGTGTCGCTCGTTGACTTCAGTGTGCCCTTGCAGTTGAGTGTGTCATGCTCTCCCTAATGTCTCTCTGATGGTGGCACATGTGTTGGATCATTCGGTTCCCTTCATGATGGTTGAGCTGAGTGGTGCCGATCCATGTGTCATGTTCGTGAACGGGCGCCATCAGTTGGGATTGGTCATATCTTAGCTGCCTCCGCCTGTTTTTAATTACCTATTTATTGTATTTTTAATTGTTTGTTTTACTCTAGACGCTTTTAAGTGCGTTTTTTTTTTTTTTTACGTCGTTCTCACATATATGTATTTTTCCTACAAGATTATTGTAACCAAATACTTGTAAAACACATTTTTGTTTTTTTAAAAGAGTAAGTTTGGAGTTTCTTGTCCGTTCTTCTCCATAACAAGCTACATTTCCGAATGGACGGTAGAATCAATTATTATTACATTTTATTTTTATTTTTGACGTTCGAAAGTGCCGCTTAATGGCCTAATTGAATAAAGAAATTTTGATTTTGATTTTTTTGACTTGTGACTCCTAAGACACAGGAACAAAAAAGTCTCCTAGTTAGTAGTCAGAGTATCTCAAAAATAGCTATTGTTTTAATAAGCCTTTTATAATTTTGACCTATGAATGTTTGTAAAACAGACTTTTGGAGAAATAAAATGTATTATTTATTATTATTATTTACTTGCGTCGAGCCTGGCTGGTGTTCTATTGACATGTTTTTAGTAAAGTAGAAGGTTGCACATTTGCCCTATGTATATTGATTCCTGATTTCATATTCAATTAGATTTTTCCTCAGCTCCGCTCCTGTGACCTATTGCACAGAACCATGCATTTTAACCCCTACGGAAATAGAGGGGTGTTATAAATTTGACGTGTGAGTCTGTGTGCTTATGTATTTGTATATGTGTGTATTTGTGTATATGCGTATTTGTGTATCTGTTTGTGGCATCATAACTACTAAACGGATGAACCAATTTCAATTTCGTTTGAGAGGTGACTTTATAGAGAATGTTCTTAGCTATGTTTAATGAAAAGCGGTTCAGTCGTTCTAAAGTTATGGGCCGTTTTACTGTTTGAATTAGGGTATTTTTGCAATATATCGCATCATAATTACGTGTTCAATAGATTGCCGTTGAAGCGCATCTACTACTTGATAAATTATGATAAAAATGTTTCGGGATTCTTATTTTTTTTATTTTACTTGTCAAGATAAATTTATCTATATACATTTTTTTTTTTAATAGTCTATGACATTAGCTTTCTGTAAGAAAAAGTATTTTTGTAACAGATTTAGTATTTCCAGAGCTTACCAATTATCTTCAACCACTAAGAGGTATACTTACGCTTACTTATATTCGGGGCCCTTGGTCGCCATGTCTGTCAGCTTCTTAATAATTATGGTCTCTTCCATCTCTGCTGAAAGTTTTCTGAAGATTAATCGCTTACCCTCGGGGCGACTAAGGGAACGTTTCAAGAACTTGGGTCTCTATATAAAGTGACATTCTATAAACGATCATCGGAGTGTTAAAGGTTCAAAATGTTAGGGATTGATCACGTGGCAATGATCTCATTGACGCAAAGCCTGGCTATGATAATCATTGACAGGTTTGACTTTGAATTTTATCTCACTTACCTTAGCTAATATATTATTTAAGTTAGTTCATTTTCGCGAGCTGGCTCACCAAAACCAGATGTAAACTCCGCCTGCGCAGCATGATTTTCTTCTTGTTTACGTCTTTTTAGTTCGCATCTTAAGCAGTCGGGTTTTTAGATACTTTTGTTTTTTTTTTATTTATAACTTTTTAGTTAACATTTTATTTTCGAATTTGGTACGTTTAAATATAATTGTTTTATCTTTTTGAAATCTCCTCTTAAAATACTTTATTTTGATTTTTAAAAAAAATTGTGCCCCCGCAGTATGGCGCCCAAAAGCCGCCATTTTTCTATTTTCCAATTTTAACGTAGCCAGTTACACTCGCAAGGTTAAGACGAATCGATTGACGTAAGAATAATCAAAATCGGCCAACGCCTTTGCTCTCTGGAACGCCACATAGGAACAAACATACTTACACAGACTGATAAACACATTACCCTCCATCGGCAAGGGTAAAAATTGGTTGTATGTGCATTGTGCGTGTGTCAATCCCATACATTTTGGACGTTTTCAATCATTATCGCTGATAGAACTTTGTCATGGGCCTGTGGCAGCAGAATCTTTTGACCTCAAAATCAACATGAGACTCGTGAGGTACTAGGTAGAGGTACTCCTCTTTTCCACCTGTTGCTGTGATTATGAATTGAATGTCATCATTTATTCTATTGCCTTTATATTTCAGTATGTATTTATGAATATATTACATAGTTATATATTTGTGTGTCTTTTATAATTATATTATTTTTAAACCTGATATTTTCGCACCAATGCCAGCCACTTCGTGTCCAGGCAATGACTGTCCATACCTGGTTGCCTGGAAGTTATCGCGGAATCCGATAAGGCCGCCCATTGTATGTGTTTTTAGTTTTAAGTTTACTTTATAAATGTAACTTATGGTGTACAATATAGTATACAATAAATGTGTAAATAATTATAGAACATAGTGCGATCAACAATCTGTTATCTACGCGTTTTGTTTGGTTCAGCGTTAACAACTTTAGTGTGTCATTTATGTTGTTCTTTTATCGTAATTTAAACAGTTTTTATTGCGAACTTCTAAACAGATTTTTTCTCAGTACACTGACGAATATAATTATTATGTAAAACAGATATTATTTTGTGTTGTGTATTTTGTAAAGATTTTTTTTAAAACGCTGTTATATCCGTCTGGTGAAAGTTATCAGTTTGACGTTTGAAAAGTCAGCCCCAAAAACTTGCGTTGAGTAGTTACGAAGTAACTACATTAAATTCGCCTCCTGAGTGTGATCGCTCTTTTGCAGTTTGTTAACTTTGCGTACTTGGTTGCTTTTTCTTGGGTTTTCCTATGAGTGAGATAAATAATAACACCAATGTCGTCCATAAACATTTATTAATATATTTTATCATTTTCCATATTCCAATATTATTATTAATACAATTACCATATTCCACAATCAGGAACATACATAAGAAGCTACATACATACAGAGAATCTACTTGGCTGCAATACCATATAAACTCCTGTCCGAGAGTCGCATACAATACATTAAGATTCGTTTTATTAATATTTTATGAATTATGTATTGACACATTAATAATAGATATTTTAAAAATCTAAGGTGCCAATCGCAAATACAAATGGCGTTGTTATATATAAAGGCTTATAATAGCGTCTTTCACCAAGTTTTCAATTACCGATACTCTCTTATATGACTAGAACATTTAGTTTAAAAGTACATTTATGTTTTTTTTCTATTTTGTAATGATCGCTACTTCCTATCGACATAAGTTTACCATCAATTTAGCAGCTACTGCTTTATTCATCTACGATTAGCTTACTTAACTCTACATACATACATTGCAATAGAATAGGTGAACTGCCTTCGAGGCGACGAGTCGATTTGCTCAAACCAAAACTTCAAACGAAACGGAACGCATGCGGACGCGTCGCCAGAGGCAGTTGCCGGGGTCTGATTGGCCGAGCTTAACGTCAAGGCGTACTGATTGGGCAATAAGGCTGGGTGATTGCCCAACCAAGTCAGCGGACACTCGGATAATCAGATAAAGAAAACTACGAGAACCAAATCAAGAGACAGAATTCTAACAAGAAAACCAATACCATTTATTAATTTTGTATATCATATAAGGTCCAAAAATATTTCCGAACTAAAATCTAGGTCCCTGTTTTCAATTCGAATATCTCTAAGCGATAAGAGAAGATAGTGTTAGAGAGAGGAACGTAGAGAAATGAAATATGGGAAAGAACGCAACGGGTCCGTTTGAAAATGCAGATGTTGTCGTCCGATGGAGCGGCGGTCAAGTCGGCTGGCTGGAGTTGGTCGCCGCTTCAGGGGAGTCGGCGAGTGGGGCGAAGGCCTACCCCCACTTTTGGAAGAGCCCCATGCGCTGGCAGCGGCAGTTGGAGCCCCAGAGGTTGCACCTGCAGGAGGAGGAGTGGCAGCAGTCCCCAGGCCGATGGTCGCAGTTGCCACCTCGCTTCACACAGGCGCGCCTGAAAACGTAGATCAGCGACGATCGTCTGAAACCACATCATTGAAGGCTAGCCTAAGTTTGTGTCCGTGATAATGCTATGCGGTGATGCATGCATTCACTTCTTTGGTCTTTAAGGGCTTTAGAAGGGAATTTGTTTTCTCTTTTACGTAATGAATAAGATGGATATGACTGCATTTATTAGCTATCATCAAAATGATTTACTTTCATAGTTATCAAAGCACAACACTTTTATGTAGTCCAAACCACATTGATTGGAGCATTGTCAATAGCTACCTATATGTAGTTAAGTTTAAGTTTAGAACTCAAACACTTCCCAAGGTTCATCTTGTTTAACATTACATTTTACTGCTCAATTATGATCTCTATGTGTAATATGTTAAAACTCACTTTCCAACATCCTGGAGTAGTTGCAGATCAGCAGGATCTTCGCCGTAATCAGACAGGTTTACTTCAACATCGTCGTCTCCTGTTGACAAAACGCTTTGTTTTAGTTTTGATGAAACAGTTAACTACAACATGAAGATTGCAGTTTATAGGTACCTAAGTACTTAGGAAGAATGTGTTCGTGAGGATTTTCCAGAAAGACTGGTAAATTCCTGACTAGAAACTTTTACTATATTATAACTTATATATTATGTATTTAGCAACTTTCTACTGGCATTTCACGTTTGAATAATCACTCGAAGAAACACCTGAATAATAATTATAATGTAATTGACATTATCTTAGAGACATAATTATTATGTGCGACGTCATTTCAAAATATTTCGTCACAAAATATTCATGGCGACAAATATTGTCCTCGTTGCGGAGTCCTTTAATCATGATGTTTGGCATCCGACAAGATTAAGTTTATTTTTCCATCTCAATAATATTGAAGAATTCTTTTCATACTTCCTCCAAGTGTTTTCGTAACATTGTCAAAATTATAAAAGTGCGAGATTCTCGAGTCCGTAATTTACTGTTCATAAATTGTGCTTCTAAAAACAGATATTTTTATTCAATTTTTTTTTCGCGGATGTTAAAGTACGGATATTAGATAATTTCACAAGAACAAACGATTTGTCTGTTTCTCTGAAGAGGATTAAAAACATGAAAGGTGTAGTATCTTTATAAATGTTATGTCGGCTTGTATCTATTTTAGAAAGCTTTCAATTAAGAACTCCTAGCTATTATGTTAATTTGGGATGATTCAGAAGATTTATTTGTGTATTATTACAAATCTGAAAGTTTGTATGTAAGGTGATTGTTAGGTACTCTTTCACGCAGAACAGATTTTGATGACACCATGTCATTACAGCTTAGACATCCGAATAACACATTACTGATTTCTAAGCTATATGTACTTAATGAAGATATTAAGTAGCCACGGTGGAAGCTACAATCCTACCGCACTATTCCCAAACCACTGCAACTCTTGAAAGCCAGAATCAACTGTTGCCACCACCAGAAAAGTGCCGACGCAATGAAGCTCGACGAAGTCCCGGAGAATGAATTTAACTGTCTAGGATCCCGCAACGAAATTAATCAGCAAAGAAAACGGAGGAGTAGAAAAAATACACAATTCCACTGCCCTCCATACCAAGCAGGAGCCAGAACAAACAAGACCAATAGGCACAAAGGATCGTTTACAACTGGGATAAGCCCAATAGCGTAGGACCATGGATAAAAAATATCAATAATATTAATGGGTCGTAACATTGTGAGCTGTTATATTTGATTCCAATAATAGGTATTACAAAAATGCTTGAACGCACGGAAATTTGTTCTAGTTTCTACAAAGTCCAGCAAAACAACTATAGATGCAGCCTGTATACAGCACAAGCAGCAGGCAGGTGGCTGCTAGTTACAATACTTCTTTAGTTGATTTTGTAGTGCATAATTGTGTGCAGAAACACAGGTGCACTCTCTGTTCCCTGGCTCTCATACTACGATGGGAACGCAATCCAATGGGCCGCCCTAGAAGGACATGCACGGATCTTTTTGGTTGGACAATTGGATAATCATGGTCAGTGAATTAGTCCAAGAGCGAGCAAAGCGAGCTCGGGTGCTTAGGGCACCCCGACACGGTTAGAATAGGTTACTTTAGCCCTGCAGACGGAAATAGGAGCTATGTCGTCTTAGTTGCTTAAAGTAATCGTACTTACCTATTCTATATTAAAACCAATGTCAACATTAAAATAATTAAAAAAACATATTTTTATTACCCGGCGCAATAACTGATGGGCCATTCAGAAAGCTCGGTCAATTTTTATCATACTCGTATCGCTGGCCCCGGGCAATAAAGCAGTTATATCAAAAATCATATTTTACAAGAGAAATAAAAGAAGCTAATCTATACTAATATTATAAAGAGGTAAAGTTTGTGAGTTTGTGACGTTGTAAGGGGTAATCTCTGGATCTACTGAACCGATTTTGAAAATTCTTGCACCGGTAGAAAGCTACTTTATTCCTGAGTGTCAAAGGCTATAAAATATTTTCAAAATAAATAGAGATCCTTATGAAAATTGCAATAATGTAACCCAAGGTAGCAAAATGTTGTCTGTAAAATACATTATTTGGCGTGCGCTGAGAAAACTATTGATGATAGATACAAATTAGTAGGTAGGGTAGGTAGGATAGGCAGAGTAGGCAGGGTAGGCAGGGTAGGCAGGGTAAGCAGAGTAGGCAGGGTAAGCAGAGTAGGCAGGGTAGGCAGGGTAGGCATGGTAAGCAGAGTAGGCAGTGTAGGCAGGGTAGGCAGGGTAGGCAGAGTAGGCAGGGTAGGCAGGGTAAGCAGAGTAGGCAGGGTAAGCAGAGTAGGCAGGGTAGGCATGGTAAGCAGAGTATGCAGGGTAGGCAGGGTAGGCAGGGTAGGCAGGATAGGCAGGGTAGGCAGGATAGGCAGGTTAGGCAGGGCAGGCAGGGTAAGCAGAGTAGGCAGGGTAGGCAGGGTTGGCAAGATAGGCAGGGTAGGCAGGAAAGGCAGGGTAGGCAGGGTAGGCCGGGTAGGCAGGGTAGGCAGGATAGGCAGGGTAGGCAGGAAAGGCAGGGTAGGCAGGGTAGGCAGGGTAGGCCGGGTAGGCAGGGTAGGCAGGGTAGTCAGGGTAGGCAGGGTAAGCAGAGTAGGCAGGGTAGGCAGTGTAGGCAAGATAGGCAGGGTAGGCAGGAAAGGCAGGGTAGGCAGGAAAGGCAGGGTAGGCAGGGTAGGCAGGGTAGGCAGGGTAGGCAGGGTAGGCAGGGTAGGCAGGGTAGGCAGGATAGGCAGGATAGGCAGGGTAGGCAGGAAAGGCAGGGTAGGCAGGATAGGTAGGGTAGGCAGGTTAGGCTGGGTAGGCAGGGTAAGCAGAGTAGGCAGGGTAGGCAGGGTAGGCAAGATATGCAGGGTAGGCAGGGTAGGCAGGGTAGGCAGGGCAGGCAGGGTTGGCAGGGTAGCCAGGGTAGGCAGGGAAGGCAGGGTAGGGGCAGGGCAGGCAGGGTAGGCATGGTAGGCAGGATAGGCAAGGCAGGCAGGGTAGCTAGGGTAGGTAGGCAGTTGACGGGAGCGAAGCCCCGAGGGTCAGCTAGTTTGTTTATATTTCAGTGTACTGTGATCCAAAACAGGCGCTCAAATGTCAAATGAAAGCTATATTTTTTACCAATTTAACCATTTAAAAATAATTGTAATGGTATAAATGTTTGAAGAAATAATTGGAAAATGTATAATACAAATTATAGACGATACCGTTTCAACTGCAACATCATTACCGACTTTTTAGACACACCGACCACTGAGATTCAGGAACGTAAGTATATACGGCGTAATTTCCAATTTGGATCTCGGGCGTACTGGCCGATTATCACCTTTTTCAGGGAAATTTTATAGCTAAAGCTTAGCTGTATCATCCACTATTCGCTATTTTATAATCCTATCAATGAAACATATTTTTATGTAACCATCGTAACAGACTGACCTTATATTGTAATTTATTTTATTTTTAACCATTCTAAACAGTATTTTGTTAAATTAATATTTTTTTATTTATTGTTAATTTGTATTAAGTATTAAACTTTGGAAAAGAAATAAAACAGACGGAACAGACAGAATAAACAATATTATGCTACCTTAATTTGAATAAAATCATATAATTTTTATTTACGCTGCTTCCCACCGTCAATTCTGGTTGTCGATATACAGGAGAGAGAAATATTCAATGTTACAGTTTTAGTTTTCATCAAAATCGAATCCGTGTCTGTCTTGGAGGTTTTGCTATTCTTCATAGTGTCTAGTTGGCCATCCACGCCAACTTGGAAAACTCAGCCTTTACAGGAAGCATTAATATAATTTAACAGTTAACTTATTTAATTCTAGACGTCGATACTGACCAACGTCAAGAATTAAATAAGTTAATCGTTAAATTTTAACATAATTAAATAACAGGTAGAGGTTAAATAGTTACAAATGGAAAAAAATAAACTACAAAGTTCGGCTTGCCCGCGAATCGAAGATACCACGCTATCCTAATTTTTATATGCACGTAATTGACACTACACATGGGTACAAAGTTTTATACTATGTTGTATGTCCTTCCATTTGGCTCCAATTCATTCTGGACCCTGGACGTATCGGCCATATGCTGTAAATAGCTGGCCGTGGATGAACCATGGCTTTTCCAAATGCACCTACCTGCTACCATCGAGCTTTATTAATAGTTATCACTACTTAATTTTGCTATTGCTATTGATTGAAGTATTTTTAATTGAAATGGTAGGTCAGTGGAGATTATTGGGATTCGACGAATGAGCACGCTTTTCCCTTTTCTCATACCTGTATTATAGTGGCATCTATAGTTTATTTTGCCCTTATTCTGTAATACACATTAAATCGCATTCATAATCGGGGTGCTTCAATATTTCACATAAGCATAACTGGTACCCCTAATTTCACCATAAAACTATAGTACCCCAACCCCTTTTAGGAGTAGATAAAAAAAAAAATATGCAGACCTCAATAATTTATTACCAAAAACATTCCTGCAAAGTTTCAACCAAATCGCAAGCCACACTTAAAAAAATCATACAAAGTTCAGCTGCCCCCTTTTCTCCCCTTAAAATGAGAATGTACAAAAATCTTTTCTTAGCTAACACCGCTGGATAATTCAGCAGGCCAAAAGGATCTGTACCGGCTTACTAGAACTAGGGAGAAAAGGGCGAGAGATGTCTGTCAGATAAGATGTATAAAAGATGAGGCTGGAAGGATTCTTTCTGATGACGAAAATATTAGGGAAAGTTGGAAGGAATACATTGAGAAACTGATGAATGAGGAAAATGACTGGAGTAGTATGTTAGAAAATAAACCTGTGAATGAGGGGTTAGTGAGAATAGTTAGTATGGAGGAAGTACGAATATCAGTAAATGGAATGAAGAATGGTAAGACAGTTGGTCAGGACGGAATACCAGTTGAAGTATGCCAGATATTGCCCTTGGATGGATGGTAGTCATCTTGGTTAGCTTTATTCTTCAATAAGTTGTTACAGGAAGAAGCCATACTGATGAATAGTTCAATAGTTCGCTGGTGCCATATTTAAAAGAAAGGTGCTGGAGTGCAACAACTATAGAGGAATAAAGCTAATGTCACATAGTATGAAAGCTTGGGCGAAAGTTATTGAAAGGCGGCTGAGAGGAGAGAGTGAAATATCGCAGAACCAATTCAGTTTTATGCCTGGTCGGAGTACAACGGATCTTATTTTCGCAATTCGCCAGTTGTGTGAGAAATACAGAGGTGCACATAAAAACTTGCACATGGTGTTCATTGATCTCGAGAGGGCTTACGACCGGGTGCCCCGTGATTTTTTGTGGTGGGCCCTTAATTGCCTGGGAAGTATGTACAGATGGTCCGAGGGATGTACAGTCGATGCATATGTACAGTCGATCTATAGTAGGCACTACTGGCAGCTTCGGTGTGGCAGTCGGCTTCCAGCAGGGGTCGGCTCTCCATCCTTACCTCTTTCTGAAGATAATGGACGCTCTGACGTTGGACATACAGGAAGAGGCACCCTGGTGTAAGCTGTTTGACGACATTGTGCTGGTTACCGAGAGTAGCCTAGAGGTCCAGAGCAGATTGGAGGTGTGGTGGCACAGACTAGAGAGTGTTGGCTTGAAATTGAGCAGAACTAAAACAGAATACTTGTTCTGTGATTTTGGCGGTCTCTCCAGTTCCGTGCCTATAGCTCTCGTTGGAACACCCATGCCGTCGTGCTCCGACTTCCGGTACCTAGGGTCGCTTGTCCAAGGGGATGGGGAGGTAGACCGAGACGTTACGCACCGGATCAACTAGGGATGGATGAAATGGCGATGTGCGTGATTAGACCAGTTATACTGTATGGATCATAATGTTGGGCTGTGAAAAAGATGGAAGAAACGAGATTGCATGCAGCAGAGATGAGAATGTTCAGATGGATGTGCGGAGTGATGAGAATGTATAAAGTGAAAAATGAGTATAATAGAGGAAGTTTGAAAGTGGCACCAGTGACAGAATAGTTGACAGGAACCGTTGTTCTGGTATGGCACGTGATGAGGAGGGATAAAATAGTAATGAATATAAATGTGGATGGAGAGGGAGGGCACGGCCAAAGAAAAGATGGATGGACTGTGTGAGGATTGATATGAAAGAAAACGGAGTCAGTGATTGCTAGAAAGCAAGCGGTAAACATTTGCGTAGGAGTGAAAGGTATGCCGTTCAGCGTAACATGACAGTACGCTGCCAGAGATACAATAAATTGACGGGAAGAAAGGCGTAACAGCTTGCACAGAATAAAATCTCTCATGATTACTTCAAATTAAGTGTTTACAGTTTGTTGATATAATAAGCTTTTTTTGAAAAACGTGGTTAAATATATTACTGTTCCTCTTTGATTACAAATTTAGTGTAAAGATGTTCACTGGTTATTTGAGTTATATTTCTTAGAGTAATGCAATAATACATAACTTACTCGTAAGAGAATTTTCTGTGCAATAAAGCTGTTAATGTCATTTATTTTAAAGAGATATTAATAAAAATATCCGAAAAATATTGGAGTGATAGATTGTTACTCAGAGAAGCCAAAAATCAAATAGCATTAAAAAGGGCGTAAACCACGATTACCGCTATTGTTTCGTCCCAAATTGTGGTATTTACTTGCAACACCCTGTCGGTGGGCTGTCAACGATTTTGACAGCTGTCACTACACAGTCGAAAGAGAAAGTTTGTAACGTGAACACGCGGAAGTCGGATCTTGTAGAAACATATCTAATCGAGATGTGTTTCACCCATTGTATTTGTTAATCGCGCCCGCCGTTCGCAATCGGCGTTGTGGGGCGCCCCTAAAGTGGGTTTAGAGTATATTTTCATGCGCAGCGAAGCGCTTTTGTGGGCAACGCGTGAGTGTCTGCCTGGAAGCCGAAGCCAGGATCAGAACGCGTTGGTGGTCCCAATCTAATCATTGTCCTTTATTATATATATATTCTCCTATCCCTAACCTCACGGCACGATATTGATAGACCCCCAGGAGTCTACCGCAGGAATCTAAGGTAAGTGACTATAGTATTACAGGCCAACCCTTGTGCCACCTTATACCCGTACCAGTATGTCTCTCAATAAGGAGCAAATCCCTAGCTTTCCACTGCCGCCAACCGCGGTTTCGTGGGATATAGGTTCAGACAGGGTCCAGGAGTCTCAACGCTGCTATGGGCCCCAGCCTTGAGCTCCTGGCTTGGGACCCGAAGACCTGTTTTTAATATTTGGTAGCAAGAGCGTGGTTTTCATTACACGATCATAGTAAACGCTAGGACACTCGTTCACAGTGAAAGCTGTATTGTTTGTCGGTTTGCTTTTTATTGTTGACAATACTGGGTTGGAAAGTGGTACATTTTGAGTCACTCTGAGTTAGCTGTGTCTTGTTAGGGGCAAAAAACCCCCTCAGTTACATTCCCATTTGTTAAAATAAAGTGTACAACTCACAACTTAATATTGTCACTCCGGGATAGAAGGTTACAGTTTTGTATTGAAATTTGTTTATTTGTTATATACAATATAGGTTTGATGCAGACTAAATAGTCATCCCTAATTGTATTTAATTGAATCATAGTTATTGTTGGACCTTGAACCTTCTATCTTGGGTTTGTAAGTTTGTTTACATTATAAACATACTCAGTGCTCGCTACAGAAGTTTTTGTTGTAAAGTGTGTTGTTGCCAATTGTATAAGAAAATTGGTTAGTTTGTTTGATTTTGACAGTAATATTCTGATTGATTCAAGTTAAAGTCATTGTTTTTAACTATTAAAGTAAATTGAATATTGAATTCTATTGTAAAATCAACCTACCCACTTTGTGTTGATATTTTTTTTTTTTGAATACCCTCTTGTGTGTTGATAATTTATTTTCTTGAGGTACCCACTTTGTTTTTGATAATTTATAAATTGATATTTGGGGTTCCATAATAAATTTGTACCGGAAAATAATTAAGTAAATGTAACAGTGTTCAGTACTATTTGTTGAATTAACTTGGTGTTTCTCTTACAGACTTTATGATTTGATATTTAGTTTGGTAGGAGAATTAATGTCAAACTGTTGTTTTGGTTATATACATATACTATTAATTTAAGTTGTTGAACATTTTGTGTATTAATAATATTTAATCCGTTAGTTACATTTTGACAGTATGACTGCCTATACATTTGCTTGTAAGATTAGAGCGGAATTGAGATGGGTGACCTCGGTGGCCTCTTTGATAAGTAGATCTGATAGATCAGAGGCTTTGTTGGCCCGTTATAGTGAACTCCCAGCCCGTCAAGCCAGGGTGGATGAATGCTTTGCGGAGTGTTTGGCGCCCACTGAGGACACTCAGTTGGCCGCTGCGGTTGAGGCTGACTTCACGCAATTTTACGGTTTCTCGGATGACATTGTTGAGGCACCACTAAGTTGAGAGGTTTTGCACAAGGGAAATATGGTGGGGATGATGCCACAAACAGGGGTGGTTTGTGGCAGGGGTGCTTTTGATAATTTGTTGAAGTCTTTGGATGAGGAGTGTCGTCTTTTGGATAACTCTATTGTTGAAGGTCCCTCGCGGGCCCCAGAGCGCTCAACTCCGGACCAGCGTCGTGTTGGTGCACGCCCCTCCCCTTGTGGGCCACGACGCCCTCCTCATCAATACGTAGCGACTCATGTCCGCAGTATGCGCTGCTCATATTGCAGCACGGATGGCCATGTGATCACGTCCTGTCTAAAGTTCCTAGACAAGGGACCGACGTGGAATCGCCAACAGCCGCAAGTGGTGCTACACTTGTCTGGGACAGCATTTGCAGCGGGATTGCCAGAGTTCGGATCCTTGCCCGCACTGTCAAGGTAGGCACCACCGCGGGACAGGCTCTCACGCCCTACCGCCGGCCTCATTACCATCGAGGCGGTCCGGCCGGTGCTCGAGCGCTGGCTCGGTAGGAGGCATGGCTCCCTGTCATTTCGGGTGACGCAGGTGCTCTCGGGGCATGGCTGCTTCGGGAAGTTCATGTGTCGCATAAACAGGGAGCCGGACGCCCGGTGTCACCACTGCGTCGACTGCCGGGAGGACACGGCGTGGCATACGCTGGAGTGTGCCGCTTGGAAGGAGCCACGCCGTGCCCTCATTTTTGAAGTAGGCAGTGACTTGTCGCTGCCGGCCTTAGTCGAGTCTATGGTCGGCAGCGAGGAGTCCTGGGACGCGGTGGTATCCTTCTGCGAAACAGTCGTCTCGCGGAAGGAGGCTGCGGAGAGGGAGAGAGAGATTTCATCCGCTTACCCAATCCGCAGCAGACGCGCCGGGCGTCGGCGTAGGGCGGACAACGCCCTCTTCCAGCCCCACTAAATGGGTCCAGGGGCGACGGACTCGGGGACGTCTGTCGCCCCCTACACATCCGGACCCGAGGCGGTGGCGCGTAGTGTTCCACGCGCGCCCCTCTGAGACGTAGCGGGGGGAGTTCAACACCTCACTCCCTCCCAACCCGAGATCGTGGCCCGCAGAGGCGGGCCGGCATTAGCCGGGGGTTGCGGAAGTATCGTTGTTCCCGCGACCCCCGGTGTAGGTGTGAGACGGAACACCTGGGTGGTTTTTAGTCAGTACGAGCCTGACAGACCCATCCGCCCCCCCACAGGGCGGAGGACTTCCAATGAGGATTTTCCACGACGGAAAAAAAAAAAAAGGCACCACCGCGAGTTGTGTCCGGACCAAAATGGTGTTGGTGGCCCTGATGATGCCGTACGCTCCGCCATAGTTGGGGTAGCGCATCCCCACCACCCCCAGGTGGATCCTCGACGGGGTATACCTTGTAAAGGCGGGGGCACCCCTCCACCCCTTCCTCAATTGGAGGCAGCGTCCGCTTTTCAGGACGACTGCCAACACCAAGGGGGTTATCAACAATGGGTGGTCGCCTCCCTCTCCTCCACTACAGCCACCCAGCCAGAGACAGTCCTTCTGCCAACTGTCTCTGTAAGGATCTGGGGCCCGAAGGCTAAATCTTTGTTAGTTCGTGCTCTTTTGGATTCGGTTTGTCAAGGCTGTCTTGTATCCTTTTGTTTAGTGGAAGGATTGGGTCTCCCACATGGATTCCACCCTTCTACCATATGAGTGGTATTGAAGCGGTTGGTCAACGGGGAGAAATTGAAATTTGTGTTTCGCCTGTTCATTGTGGGCCAAGAATCTTGGCCAAGGCCGTTGTTTTGAATGATATTTTGGGCAGACACCCGCAGGTAACCATTAGCCTGCAGTGGTGAAATTGACGTCGGACCTAACTCCTGCCGACCCGAAGTGGTTGGTACCCGGACCTGTATATGGGTGCGGATGTTTTGGGTTTGATTTTGTCCGAAACCAAGTGGGTTCTGCAGACGAATAGGTTAGTAGTTGTACCGACGGTTTTTGGTTTTGGACTTCCGGATCCCGTGTTTAAGGGCTCCGCCCCGCGTATTGAGGACCAAGGACTGATAGTGAGATAGTCCTTGTGGTATTCTGCTAAACAGAACCACATATTTTTTAATCTATTTACAATTCATAACACTATACAAACCATACCTTCATATCTTTTGATATTGTATCAACTTTTGTGATGTGTATGTAAGGCAAGTGATACAACAGATAGCTGGTAGTACACTGAGTTTCTTTGGCAAGCGACACAACTTATATAGGAGTGGATGCAGCCACCCTCATATTGACATATAATATACAACATTCCTCCCCCATAGCTTGACAACATAAACATGATTAGAATTATCTAGTAAAATTGTTTATAATCGACCCTAGGTACAGTTCGCAGTTGTTTTCCATCAGCCATTTGCCTTTCTGGCTGTGGAGTCTGGCTTGACTCTGCCTCCACGAGTGGTTGATCATGAGCCCCGTCTGTTGTCTCATAGAATTCGTCATCTTCTTCATTTGGTGCGCCAGCCGGTGTTTCTGTATCCATTATTCCTTTTCTTTCACTATTTCCCTCCCCTCCCGTGTGTGACTCCTTGTTGTCCACTGGGGGTGTACGGTTTGGTGGTGAAGTTGCTTGTAGAGTGATGTCTTCGACTTCAATCGAGCAATCCTCTAACCGGGGGGAACTGCTGCTGTACCTTTATATGCTATTAATTGATTTTTATGTTTTTTTACATTACAAGAAGATACGCAGTCCTTCACAATATATATTACTTTCCCGATTTATTTAATTACTATGCCTCTATTCCATGATCCTTGATTTTTTATGTTGTTTTTTTTGTACAAAACATGGTCACCAGTTTAAAAAAAATTGCTAGCTTTTTTTTCATTTAGCACTTTAAACTGCAAACACTGTTTGTTTTCGACGTTTCGAGTGAGAGTGACAGACGCCGGTGGTGGTGGGTTTGGTTTGATTAAATCTAATCGCGATCGCAGTTTGTGTCCGAACACTAACTGGGCAGGCGAACAGCCAGTTGCCGAATGAACGGAATTTCGATAGTCAAGTAGATATTTATATAACCTGTTGTTCAAAGCTTTAGTATTGCTATTACTTAACATACAGGATTTAATTCCCCTTTTCACTACTTTCACGTAGCTTTCTGCCTGCCCGTTACTGGCCGGGTGATAAGCCGGTGACGTCACATGCGATAATCCGTTTGATGTGAAAAACATTTTGAATTCTGCAGACGTAAACTGCGTGCCATTATCACTAACTATGGTATGCGGTAAGCCAAATCTTGCCATATATTCATACAGTTTATTAATCAGCGAACATGATGACGTACTTGTTCCCATATCATACGCTTCTACCCACTTTGAGTATGCATCTACAATGACTAAATACGAATGGTTATGTATTGGGCCGAGATAGTCTATATGTATACGATAGAATGCCTGCGGAGAGTGTGGGCCATAGCGCTGGCGGCGCACGCGCTGGTAACTGTCTCAACTGTAAACAAACCTCACAATCCGCAATCATTTTTTCTACCGCGTTATCTATTCCCGGAAACCAAAATCTACTTCGCGCTTCAGCTTTCGTTTTTACGATTCCTAAATGTGATTTATGTAGTTCTGCTAATAATTTAGTTCTTAGTGTCTTGGGTATTACTACTTTATGTCCTCGCATAATACAACCGCTTGCATAGGACAGCTGGTTTTTACATAAAAGATATGGTTTCATTGATATATCTGATAACCACTCAGGCCACCCCTTAACAATATATGATAAGACTTTATTCAATGTTGCATCCTTAATAGTTTCACTATGAATTTCGCTACGCGTAACTGGTAAACTACCATCGATAACGAAATTAACATACGACGCGCGATCTTCCACCGGCACTAAACTACCGTCGGTTTCGTAGCCGCACCCCCCTCTTAACGGCGTTGACTCATAGTCTGGTAGGCTGGCGCGCGAAAGTTAATCGGCGCTGTTATCAGCGCTGCGTATGTACTCAATGGAGTAATTATAACCACTAAGAAACATCGCGTAACGCTGTAGCCTATTTGCAGAAACCTCTGGGATTCCACGATATGGCCCAAATATAGATAACAGTGGCTTGTGGTCTGTGCGAAGTACAAACGGAACCGCCCTCCCGTATAAATAATGGTGGAAACGTCGCACACCGAATATAATTGACGTAGCCTCTTTTTGTAGTTGTGAATATCGCTTCTCTGCGGAATTCAATGTACGAGAGGCAAACGATACTGGTCGTTCCACTCCGTCAACACCTATCTGCGATAAAATAGCACCTAGTCCACTGGGTGATGCGTCTACCGTTAAAATAATTTTTGCATTGTGATCAAAATGTGCTAGAACCTGATTTGAAGCTAAACATTGCTTAATTGCCTTGAATGCTTGATCATGTATGTCCTCCCATTTCCATGTATTGCCTTTTTGCAACAATGAATAAAGCGGGGTCAATATTGATGATGCGTTAGGGACGAAGTTCCTATAGTAATTAACTAATCCTAGAAATGACTGCAACTTAGTCACGCTTGTCGGTGTAGGCGCCTCAACGATTGATTGGACGTTTTGTTTTGATTTACTTAACCCATTCTTATCTATGGTATAGCCTAAATATTCTATTTGGTTCTCAAAAAACACACACTTATCTTTACGAAGTGTTAGACCCGCGTCCTGCAGTCTTTGCAACACCGCACACAATCTCTCATAATGTTGCTCCTTAGTTTGTCCCGTTATGCAAATGTCGTCAAGCATACACATAACACCGTCCAACCCTGATAATAAACACTCCATTGCCCGTTGGAAAATAGCCGGGGCACTAGCAAGACCAAAAACTAAACGTGTATATACAAATAAACCACGGTGGGTATTAATACAAGTTAAATTCTGAGATGTCTCGTCTAGAACAAATTGTGAATAAGCTTGCGTCAAATCTAATTTGCTAAACTGCTGCCCCCCGTGTAATTTTGTGAAAAGTTCCTGTTCCGTTGGTAAGGGGTACTGTTCTACAACTAGCTGCTTGTTTACGCTTACTGAATAATCTACACACAACCTAATTGAGCCATCTCGCTTTAATATAGGAACAATAGGCGATGCGTACTCGGAGTACTGTACCGGTTTTAGTACACCTATACGTACCAAACGAT
The DNA here is from genome assembly GCA_964057195.1 of Orthosia cruda. Lineage (NCBI taxonomy): Eukaryota > Metazoa > Arthropoda > Insecta > Lepidoptera > Noctuidae > Orthosia > Orthosia cruda. The sequence goes on from OZ059834.1 coordinate 9,971,648, forward strand.
CGAGCTCGTCGTTTATCTTATCTTTAAGTGCAAATGCTATTGGACGAGCTTTGAAAAAAACCGGTTTCGCGTCATCTTTTAATTGTAGTTTACCCGATACTTTGTAAATACCCCCAGCTCGTCTGAGAAAACAGATGGATATTGTTGTTTTAACTGTTCGGCTATATTGTTTGACATACAATATTTTATTTGCAACATTTGTAATTTAAACAAACTAATAAAATCTCTGCCTAAAATTGGGGGTCCACCATCACGTATCACTCGAACATTAACTATGTGTGTTTTCTCTTTATAAGTAATAGGTAATTGTACTATTCCTAGACAGTTGATAATTTGACCTGTATACGTAAATAATCGGTCCGACGATGATAATAACGGAAACGATTCAAAATATCTTTTGCACACTTTCTCGGAAATCGCTGTGACTGCCGACCCGGTGTCGACTTCGAACTTTAGCTTTATATTTTGTATCGAAACTATTGTAGTCATTGGTTCGCTGCTACGTGAACATATTTATTTCGAATTACCGTCATCATCACTCTCGCTCGACCCGCCTGTTCCTACGAAATTTATTTTTTTGCACATTTTTCGTAGCTGGCCTTTTACATTACACTTTTTGCATGTATAGTTAGCAAACCGACACTGAGACGTTTTATGATTTTTGTAACCGCACACGGAACACTTTTCTTTGTTAGCACTGGGTTCGTTTGTGGTGGCGATCTTGAACAGCGCTTCACTCGACGGTGGCGCCTGCGCCGACGCCGATGATGACGCTGCTGCTCCCTTCCGTGCACTGCGCACGCTCTCCGCCAAATCCACCGCTTTTGCCAATGTCAACTCCTGAAGGTCACGCGCGAATAGCTTGTCCTTCTCCGGTCCCGGCAGCATACCCATAACGAACCGATCACGCAGCGCCTCTTCTACATTCAGAAATCCGCAATGTGTTGTGAGGCCACGTAACCTCGCAGCCCAATGTGAGAATGTTTCTTTTGGACCTTGAGTAGCAGCATAGAAATTATACCGCTCACCAAATCCGCATTTCTTTGATGTGAAATGACTGTCGAGAAGTTTTAGAATGTCTTCGTATGGCGTCTGCGTCAGCTCCTTCGGTAACGCCAAGTCGGATGCCAGTTTGTACGTGCTGTCAGTGAGTGCACTCAGCAATATTGCCCGTCTTTTCACTCCTTTGGGATGCTGTACACTGTCCACGTCGTTCGCAATGAACCATTGTGTAATGCGTTGTTTATAGTTTTGCCATGTATGGATATTATGGTCAAAACTCGTTAAAATGCCGAAATGTGACATTTTTTTTTAACGTTTTTCTTTTTTTTTCTTTAAATTGTGGATAAGTCCTCGTCGCCAATGATGTGTATGTAAGGCAAGTGAAACAACAGATAGCTGGTAGTACACTGAGTTTATTTGGCAAGCGACACAACTTATATAGGAGTGGATGCAACCACCCTCATATTGACATATAACATACAACATTTTGTAATTCATTTTTATGTTTTCTTTCTATTGTTATCATCTGAAAAGCATACTTGTAGTTATATCTGATTGTTTTAATATCTGAAACTTAAATTATATTGATAATTTGTAATTCTTGCAATATTTTTCTACTGTGACATTTTCATCTGACATGACATCTGTCTGTCTATTTTATTTTCTTAAGCCATAGACATAACTTAGGTATCATAGACTACTTAGACCTTTCCTTAAGCTAGTTGCACATTATTGTAAGGGCAGCGTAGACTGATCCCGTTGTGAACCGTTTTTAGGGTTCCGTACCCAAAGGGTAAAAACGGGACCCTATTACTTAGACTCCGCGGTGCGTCTGTCTGTCTGTCTGTCACCAGGCTGTATCTCATGAACCGTGGTAGCTAGACAGTTGAAATTTTCACAGATGATGTATTTCTGTTGCCGCTATAACAACAAATACTGAAAACAGAATAAAATAAATATATAAGTGGGGCTTCCATACAACAAACGTGTTTTTTTTTTGCCGTTTTCATGCGATAATCGTACGGAACCCTTCGTGCGCGAGTCCGACTCGCACTTGGCCGGTTTTTATTCGTTCTGGTCTTTATTTCTTAATTGAAATTTGAATTTAAAATGTAGACGATATGACACAGAACGATGAAAACGGGCGTCAGCTTTTTTAGTTTTGTAACGAGACTGAACGCCGAATGTCAGTTTATTTACTGAGTAATACGAAGTGGTCTTTTAAATCTAAAACTCTCCAAACCTTAATATTCAGCTTGTGTATATAATATCCAGTAATAATATCTGAAGTGCACTAAAATATAAATATTGTGAGTGATATACTGTGTATGATTTTACGTATCCGACTACTATCCATTTCACTCCTGGCTGCCTGCCTTCCTACCTACTGTATGCCTACACAACTGCATACCAAACCGTGTGCCTGAAAGACCGTTGTGGTGTCTGCTCACCTGTCCCACTCAAGCTTACCACGACTTTTGAAGAGTTCCAGTCCGTCCAGCTGCCTGCCTAACCGATTTGCTACCTACTCTACTGCCTACCTGCCCGATTGCCTGCTTGTCGTCGTGGTGCCCACTCACCCGCCTACCTCAGTCATACCACGGCTTCCAGCCCATCCTGCTGCCTGGTTAGCTGCCTAACACAAACAACCCACGTCGTGTGAAGCCGGTCCTTCTGTTTTTATACTCGATATACTTTTTCTTAATTTTTAATTACTTTTATTTTATTAACGTAGTTAACGTTAGCTCTCTGGAGCTTACGTTACGCTACGTCCTTTGCTGGCTTCGCACCTCAGCTCATACGTTGGAGGTTTTTTGTGGCGAATAGAGTCTCACATAGTCAGAACTCTGAGACTAAACTGATCTGGAGACATGTCCCAGGAGAATTGAACCCCGCAGACTGCACGTCATGTGGTTGTGAGGCTCCTGCCCTTGTTGACCATTCTCTTTGGTGGGGACCAGACTGGTGGACGCTTTGTAAGTCGTCCTGGCCCCAGAATAGGTTCTCCTCTCCAGAGGTTTTGCCAGTTTTGCGTATTAGAATTGTTGGAACGCAAACTGCATATAATTTGGATTATCTTTTGGACAGATACAGTTCTATGTCGAAATTGTTAGGCGTTACCGCTTGGGTCCGGCGTTTCATACGTAACGGATGGAACCCTAATAATAAATTGTTATCCTCAGTTTTGTCGCGTCATGAACGCCAAGAGGCTCTGATGTTGTTGGTTCGTGCTGTACAAGCCGAGCACTTTGACCAGACTATTGAAGCCCTGAAGAAATGCTCAGCTTTGAAAGGCTCAATCGCTCGTCTTAATCCATTCCTAGACCAATCGGGTTTGCTCCGAGTCGGAGGACGACTGCGGAATTCAAACTTGCCTTATAGTGCTCGCCATCCTTTGTTGCTCCCTAAAGGAGGAGCGTTGGTGAAATTGTTGGTGTCCGATCGACACATTAATAACGCACACGCCGGTTGCAACGCCCTCGTAGCCATTATGCAGCGTGAATTTTGGATTTTGTCGGCCAGACGCACTATTCGTGGCATCATCTTTAAATGTACGCAGTGCTATAAGTTGAAGGCTGCTCCGACTCAACCCATAATGGGTGATTTGCCATCCAACCGAGTGACGGAGAGCAGACCACTTGCTTCGGTTGGAACAAATTTTGCTGGTCCCTTCTTGGTGAAGACTTCTCAACTTCGGAACGCCAAGGCTGTCAAGGCCTACCTGTGTGTGTTCGTTTGTCTGGCCTCCAAGGCGGTTCACCTGGAACTTGTAACTGCCCTCAGCACAGATGCGTTTGTTGCAGCGCTAGGTAGATTTGTTTCCCGCCGAGGACTAACATCTTTGATCCGTTCTGATAACGAGCGCTGATAGATATTTAAGTGATATTTGTAATTATCTAAATAAGGATAAACAGAATTTGAGATTTGCCATGGCGCAAATGGAAATTAATTGGCATTTTTGTAAATATTGCGATAGTAGCAAAACCGCTTCTCCGCCGTGTTGTTGGTGAAACTATTTTCACATTTGAGGAACTTGTTACGGTATTTTGTAAAGTTGAGGCCGTCCTCAATTCGCGACCTCTCTGTCCGATCTCCTCAGATCCAAATGACCTGGAAGTCATGACCCCTGGTCATTTTTTAATTGGTCAGCCCCTCAACGCCCTGCCGAAATACCCCTTTAGGGAAATTAAATCTTCGCAATTGACTGGTCTTTGGAATATTTGCATATTCTGCAGCAGCGCGTTGAGTGGTCTGACAAAACTGTCCCTCCCAAAGTTGGAGACCTTGTATTTGTTAAAGAACCTAATTTGTTGCCTTTATATTGGCGTCGTGGACGCATTGTAGATTTATTCTATGGGTCTGACGGAGATCTCAGAGTTGCAAAGGTCATGGTCGGAGATTCGGTTTTGAAGCGAGCAGTGGCAATTTAGCACGCTTGCCCATTTATTAGCGGACATAACTCCTTATGTCCGAGACGGGGGGATGTTTCGTCCCGAATTGTGGTATTTACTTGCTACACCGTGTCGGTGGGCTGTCAACGATTTTGACAGCTGACACTACACAGTCGAAAGAGAAAGTTTGTAACGCGAACACGCGGAAGTCGGGTCTTGTAGAAACATATCTAATCGAGATGTGTTGTGGGGCGCCCCCAAAGTGGGTTTAGAGTATATTTTTACGTGCAGCGAAGCGCTTTTGTGGGAAATACGTGTGTGTCTGCCTGGAAGCCGAAGCACGGATCAGAACGCGTTGGTGGTCCCAATCTAATCATTGTCCTTTATTATATATATTCTCCTATCCCTAACCTCACGGCACGATATTGATCGACCCCCAGGAGTCTACCGCAGGAATCTAAGGTAAGTGACTATAATATTACCGGCCAACACTTGTGCCACCTTATACCCGTAGTAGGAACCAGTATATCTCTCAATAAGGAGCAAATCCCTAGCTTTCCACTGCCGCGAACCGCGGTTTTAACCTGGGTTCAGGTTCAGACCCTGTCTAGGAGTCACAACGCTGCTATGGGCCCCAGCCTTGAGCTCCTGGCTTGGGACCCGAAGACTTGTATTTAACAGCTATATTACCCGAAGCCGGCGATGTTATTTATTCATATTGGTCATTTTTGAAATTTCCCGGGCATTATGAATAATGCCGTATTATTCACGTGGTCCATAACATAAATGTATAAGCTATTATACTGTACCGGGATCGATGTAAGATGCATGGGCCCACTCAGCGGCGAGTAGGACAGCCGCTATCGCCAGCAGGAGTGCGCCGGCGCGCGGCATTCTGCCTACGCGACTACCGCCCGCTGCTTGTCTGCAATGTGACGTCACGTTAGTCTGGGCATATCCTTTACAGCAGAAATGATTTTGACCGCCAGTGATGAGCAATTGAAAAAAAAGTAATAGGTTGTTTTTTTTTAAATCAAACTTGGTTTAGTTTTTTTTTTATTCCAAAATAATAGGGTACATTAATTACTTGGACAAAACATTAGTGATTTTATTCCAAAGTCAGGTTAGTAATAATATGATAAGAAAAGTAGATTTGATAATACGATTCTGATTATGAAAACTGGCGGTCAAATGATTAAAAATGTTAAAAATTACAAGAAGAAGTGGAAAGTCCTGAGAAAATTTCGTGTTGTGTGTGGCGTTTTCTAAAAAAGATTAAATGCTTTTGAAAATCTATCGAGTCAACTGCAACATCTGTTGAATTGAAAAACAAGTTCCTAATTGCGAGGACGAACACCACCAAAAACAAGAGGCTATCAAAACACACCATTTCTGATACTTAAGGTAGTAAAATCCAAGTCTTCGTCACATCTTCGGGATTTTTCTGGCCCGAGATCATCTCTAATGTAGAGTGATTGAAGAGATGCCACAAGACCCTGATCGACCGCCAGATCAAGCGGTGAAAATGGAGATGGATCACATGCTCCGGAGGGATTACAATCACATTCCTAAAAAGGCCTTGGATTGGAATCTTCAAGGAAAAAAGAATCGAGGCCATTACCGTCAAACCTGGCTACGCACCGAATTGGCTGAAGCGACGAGTATCGAAATGACGTGAAGCGAGATGAAGCACGAAGCTCAAGTCCGGTCGCGATTGAGGACTACTGTGGAAGCCCTCTGCCCCAGCTAGGGGACATAGGATCTTAAGTAAAGTAAGTCAAGGCGGTACGGGTATGTGATAAGGAGACCTGAAGATCAAATGATCAGGCAAGCCCTAAGCGTCGAACACGGGTCAAGATCCAAAATACTGTGAAGCATCCCCTTAAACTAGATGTACATCGAAACAATGTCTTGAAGGCATAAAACTTGGAAGTCTCGACCAAGCACAAACCCGCTTAGTTTAGAACGATGCCTGGAAAATAATAGGGTAAGATTAGACAAAAAGAGAAAGCAGTAACACAGTATGTAAATGCCGTAACTGCAGAACCAATTTTGATGAACGTTTTGAGATATATTTGACGCTGGTGAAGGACATAGGATATTTGTTATCCCGGGATAATTTTCGATATTTTATAAATTATATCTCCGGAAATGATTTCAATTACCTATATTATGACGATTATTTATTATTTTATGTAATATTTTAAACTTACAAAATATTAATTTGTTTAATACTAGTGGCTCGTCCCTGCATTGCACGGTGCTATCAAACTTTTAAAAATATATCGAGATTTCTATATTATATGCAAGTTTAATTTTAGAATTGGAGGAATTTGAACGCCAAGTAAGTTAAATGGGACAGGAGCAGGAAGGTGATGATGATGAAATAAAATTTCCGGAAAATATCTCCATATATATCATGAGCACACTTATAAACACAGAAAGGGATCGTAACCGTATCGCCTTTCGCCTCGCCGTCAAACAAGGCGTCAACCTTTCATAAGTACGTAACCAATGCGGATCAGCAGCTCCGGTACGTCGACTCGGCTACGGTTAGGCGACGCCGCGCTTACAGCTCGCCGACCGCTGGTTGACAACAGCGCCCATCTCTAGAGACGTAAGCGCGGAAACTACGAGCCGTAAGCACCGCACCGCGGTTCGTGAAGGTCCCAAGGCAAGGCAATTATGTTACAATTCCGATTAGTGTGTGTTGAAGTAGGGAGTTTCATACAAAGAATACTGCACGGCTCGAGTTGATACAGTGACCAGTACTATGACCTTATAGCGGTGAATACTGTAAAAAGTCCGTTGCGTGGTTTAAAAGAACTCACTTAAATAGATACGAACAGCTAATTTAATTGTAATATAGTTATTTATTCATTATTATGGCATTTCAACGAATCGTTCACAATAACATTAACAATAAATTAATCACAATTGACTACAGACTATAGCGAACTTTTCACTTATAGGTATGCACAGCACTAGCAATTTAGGTTTACTTTATTATAATGTCAAATAAATAAAAGTCAAATTAAGAATTTAAAAAATGATAGTAATAAGAATATTGAGAATAATAAAAGATAAATTACAAACAATTAATAAATAATCACTAATGATACACAAAACATAGAAATAATTAATAATAATTAGGAACAAAAGTTTACAAGTCAAAATCAGGAATTACTGGGTGTTGAAATAAAAATATAATTGAGTTATTGTTTATTTAAACAATAAATAAATTATATTTTATTTTAGGTATTATTTAATTATATATTAGGCTCTGTAATATATTCATTTTTTATTCCATGAAAAACATTGGAGTAATATTTCATACACCCAACATCGTAGACCCTCTACGAAATATCGTAGCAACTTGCTACATCGCTACGCTTTCAGACTACTACCGCTACGAAGCGATTAGAGCCGTTCGCACCATTGCTGGTCGGATATCCGCCCCCTAACCAGTTAACCCGTAACTATGGAAACCTCCGACAAGCGGTTCGACTTTATTGTCTAGAAAGCTATAAGCTAATCTATGGAGCGGAATAAACAATTTGGATGAACGTTTTGATATATATTTGACGCTGGTGAAGGACATAGGATATTTGTTATCCCGGGATAATTTTCGATATTTTATAAATTATATCTCCGGAAATGATTTCAATTACCTATATTATGACGATTATTTATTATTTTATGTAATATTTTAAACTTACAAAATATTAATTTGTTTAATACTAGTGGCTCGTCCCTGCATTGCACGGTGCTATCAAACTTTTAAAAATATATCGAGATTTCTATATTATATGCAAGTTTAATTTTAGAATTGGAGGAATTTGAACGCCAAGTAAGTTAAATGGGACAGGAGCAGGAAGGTGATGATGATGAAATAAAATTTCCGGAAAATATCTCCATATATATCATGAGCACACTTATAAACACAGAAAGGGATCGTAACCGTATCGCCTTTCGCCTCGCCGTCAAACAAGGCGTCAACCTTTCATAAGTACGTAACCAATGCGGATCAGCAGCTCCGGTACGTCGACTCGGCTACGGTTAGGCGACGCCGCGCTTACAGGTCGCCGACCGCTGGTTGACAACAGCGCCCATCTCTAGAGACGTAAGCGCGGAAACTACGAGCCGTAAGCACCGCACCGCGGTTCGTGAAGGTCCCAAGGCAAGGCAATTATGTTACAATTCCGATTAGTGTGTGTTGAAGTAGGGAGTTTCATACAAAGAATACTGCACGGCTCGAGTTGATACAGTGACGAGTGCTATGACCTTATAGCGGTGAATACTGTAAAAAGTCCGTTGCGTGGTTTAAAAGAACTCACTTAAATAGATACGAACAGCTAATTTAATTGTAATATAGTTATTTATTCATTATTATGGTATTTCAACGAATCGTTCACAATAACATTAACAATAAATTAATCACAATTGACTACAGACTATAGCGAACTTTTCACTTATAGGTATGCACAGCACTAGCAATTTAGGTTTACTTTATTATAATGTCAAATAAATAAAAGTCAAATTAAGAATTTAAAAAATGATAGTAATAAGAATATTGAGAATAATAAAAGATAAATTACAAACAATTAATAAATAATCACTAATGATACACAAAACATAGAAATAATTAATAATAATTAGGAACAAAAGTTTACAAGTCAAAATCAGGAATTACTGGGTGTTGAAATAAAAATATAATTGAGTTATTGTTTATTTAAACAATAACTAAATTATATTTTATTTTAGGTATTATTTAATTATATATTAGGCTCTGTAATATATTCATTTTTTATACCATGAAAAACATTGGAGTAATATTTCATACACCCAACATCGTAGACCCTCTACGAAATATCGTAGCAACTTGCTACATCGCTACGCTTTCAGACTACTACCGCTACGAAGCGATTAGAGCCGTTCGCACCATTGCTGGTCGGATATCCGCCCCCTAACCAGTTAACCCGTAACTATGGAAACCTCCGACAAGCGGTTCGACTTTATTGTCTAGAAAGCTATAAGCTAATCTATGGAGCGGAATAAACAATTTTGATGAACGTTTTGATATATATTTGACGCTGGTGAAGGACATAGGATATTTGTTATCCCGGGATAATTTTCGATATTTTATAAATTATATCTCCGGAAATGATTTCAATTACCTATATTATGACGATTATTTATTATTTTATGTAATATTTTAAACTTACAAAATATTAATTTGTTTAATACTAGTGGCTCGTCCCTGCATTGCACGGTGCTATCAAACTTTTAAAAATATATCGAGATTTCTATATTATATGCAAGTTTAATTTTAGAATTGGAGGAATTTGAACGCCAAGTAAGTTAAATGGGACAGGAGCAGGAAGGTGATGATGATGAAATAAAATTTCCGGAAAATATCTCCATATATATCATGAGCACACTTATAAACACAGAAAGGGATCGTAACCGTATCGCCTTTCGCCTCGCCGTCAAACAAGGCGTCAACCTTTCATAAGTACGTAACCAATGCGGATCAGCAGCTCCGGTACGTCGACTCGGCTACGGTTAGGCGACGCCGCGCTTACAGGTCGCCGACCGCTGGTTGACAACAGCGCCCATCTCTAGAGACGTAAGCGCGGAAACTACGAGCCGTAAGCACCGCACCGCGGTTCGTGAAGGTCCCAAGGCAAGGCAATTATGTTACAATTCCGATTAGTGTGTGTTGAAGTAGGGAGTTTCATACAAAGAATACTGCACGGCTCGAGTTGATACAGTGACGAGTGCTATGACCTTATAGCGGTGAATACTGTAAAAAGTCCGTTGCGTGGTTTAAAAGAACTCACTTAAATAGATACGAACAGCTAATTTAATTGTAATATAGTTATTTATTCATTATTATGGTATTTCAACGAATCGTTCACAATAACATTAACAATAAATTAATCACAATTGACTACAGACTATAGCGAACTTTTCACTTATAGGTATGCACAGCACTAGCAATTTAGGTTTACTTTATTATAATGTCAAATAAATAAAAGTCAAATTAAGAATTTAAAAAATGATAGTAATAAGAATATTGAGAATAATAAAAGATAAATTACAAACAATTAATAAATAATCACTAATGATACACAAAACATAGAAATAATTAATAATAATTAGGAACAAAAGTTTACAAGTCAAAATCAGGAATTACTGAGTGTTGAAATAAAAATATAATTTAGTTATTGTTTATTTAAACAATAACTAAATTATATTTTATTTTAGGTATTATTTAATTATATATTAGGCTCTGTAATATATTCATTTTTTATACCATGAAAAACATTGGAGTAATATTTCATACACCCAACATCGTAGACCCTCTACGAAATATCGTAGCAACTTGCTACATCGCTACGCTTTCAGACTACTACCGCTACGAAGCGATTAGAGCCGATTCGCACCATTGCTGGTCGGATATCCGCCCCCTAACCAGTTAACTCGTAACTATGGAAACCTCCGACAAGCGGTTCAACTTTATTGTCTAGAAAGCTATAAGCTAATCTATGGAGCGGAATAAACAATTTTGATGAACGTTTTGAGATATATTTGACGCTGGTGAAGGACATAGGATATTTGTTATCCCGGGATAATTTTCGATATTTTGTAAATTATATCTCCGGAAATGATTTCAATTACCTATATTATGACGATTATTTATTATTTTATGTAATATTTTAAACTTACAAAATATTAATTTGTTTAATACTAGTGGCTCGTCCCTGCATTGCACGGTGCTATCAAACTTTTAAAAATATATCGAGATTTCTATATTATATGCAAGTTTAATTTTAGAATTGGAGGAATTTGAACGCCAAGTAAGTTAAATGGGACAGGAGCAGGAAGGTGATGATGATGAAATAAAATTTCCGGAAAATATCTCCATATATATCATGAGCACACTTATAAACACAGAAAGGGATCGTAACCGTATCGCCTTTCGCCTCGCCGTCAAACAAGGCGTCAACCTTTCATAAGTACGTAACCAATGCGGATCAGCAGCTCCGGTACGTCGACTCGGCTACGGTTAGGCGACGCCGCGCTTACAGGTCGCCGACCGCTGGTTGACAACAGCGCCCATCTCTAGAGACGTAAGCGCGGAAACTACGAGCCGTAAGCACCGCACCGCGGTTCGTGAAGGTCCCAAGGCAAGGCAATTATGTTACAATTCCGATTAGTGTGTGTTGAAGTAGGGAGTTTCATACAAAGAATACTGCACGGCTCGAGTTGATACAGTGACGAGTGCTATGACCTTATAGCGGTGAATACTGTAAAAAGTCCGTTGCGTGGTTTAAAAGAACTCACTTAAATAGATACGAACAGCTAATTTAATTATAATATAGTTATTTATTCATTATTATGGCATTTCAACGAATCGTTCACAATAACATTAACAATAAATTAATCACAATTGACTACAGACTATAGCGAACTTTTCACTTATAGGTATGCACAGCACTAGCAATTTAGGTTTACTTTATTATAATGTCAAATAAATAAAAGTCAAATTAAGAATTTAAAAAATGATAGTAATAAGAATATTGAGAATAATAAAAGATAAATTACAAACAATGAATAAATAATCACTAATGATACACAAAACATAGAAATAATTAATAATAATTAGGAACAAAAGTTTACAAGTCAAAATCAGGAATTACTGGGTGTTGAAATAAAAATATAATTTAGTTATTGTTTATTTAAACAATAACTAAATTATATTTTATTTTAGGTATTATTTAATTATATATTAGGCTCTGTAATATATTCATTTTTTATACCATGAAAAACATTGGAGTAATATTTCATACACCCAACATCGTAGACCCTCTACGAAATATCGTAGCAACTTGCTACATCGCTACGCTTTCAGACTACTACCGCTACGAAGCGATTAGAGCCGATTCGCACCATTGCTGGTCGGATATCCGCCCCCTAACCAGTTAACCCGTAACTATGGAAACCTCCGACAAGCGGTTCGACTTTATTGTCTAGAAAGCTATAAGCTAATCTATGGAGCGGAATAAACTTATAAATTGACAGGTTGCTGTTTTGGTGCTATCGAGTGGAATGTTGGCTGTATCTCTGACCCAACGGTAGTAGTTTCGTTTTTTGGGTTATTAGTTACAGACGTTTCAGAATGTGGGTGAAGTACTCGTATGTTTTATGAAACACTACTGTGATTGTTGTCTGTTTTTATTATGATTGTGGTCCCTGATGATTAATTTAACTGACTAGAAGATAAAGTATGTTTTATTTTGTAAAATACTGTTTTGATGGTTATCTGCTAATGCCTAATTATTCTCACAACGATGTCAAGTTATCCTGGCTCACGTTATTTCGTATCTATGATCAACAATAGTCTCACAACATTTTTTTTTTTTTATCTACACAAATGTTATTATTTGTATCTTAAATATAATGTTGAAAAATAATTTATTTTGTATATTTAACCCATTTTCTGTGCATGCGATGTTAGCCTATAAGTGGTGGCAAATGTATGTCTGTCAATCGCAATGTATTTTTATACTAGCTGACCCCCGCGGCTTCGCTCCCGTCAAAATTATAGCCTATGTTACTCGGGAATAATGTAGCTTTACATAGGCAGAAGAATTTTTTACATCGGTTCTGTAGTTTCGGAGCCTATTCGGTACAAACAAGCAAACATACAAACAAACAAAAAAATCTTTCCTCTTTATAATATTGGTATAGATGTGTAAACAATTGTTGGTTAACCTAATAAATTAAGTAATCATCGTCCTCTCATAAATATATATAATAGTAGGATCTAAAGAATAATTAGAGCAACCTCCCCTAACCACCCACTTGACTTCGGCACGGAAAAATAATTATAGTTATTAGCCGAAAGAACTTTACCGATGATCATATTTTGACGTTTACTTGGTGTCCGATCGAATAGAAAACACACCAAGAGAACGTAAAGTCCAATCCAGAACCTTAAGTTTTTTTTTAATTAAGTAATTTGGGAAAAATTAAAATTTTATCAGTTTGGGGTAATTTAGGATCTGGCACATGCATATCTAATTTAACTATTTGATGGTCTCCCCCAAAGCACTGGAATGGTTCACCACTTACATTCAGGGGCGTCAGCAGTCGGTTCGCGTTGGAGATTCTTCATCTCGTTGGTGTGATTTGAAAACTGGCGTTCCTCAAGGCGGCATTCTACCTCCTCTTCTGTTTTCTATTTTTATTAACCTCATTACTGCCGAACTTTAGTGTGCGTATCATCTGTATGCAGATGACTTTCAGTTGTATTGTCAAGGGAGTGTCGACGAACTACCGGACGTTATCGGCAAGTTTAATGGGGACTTAATGGCGATAAAAGCGTGGTCTGATAGGTTTGGCGTTGCTATAAACCCAAAAAAGTGCCAGGCGATTATCATTGGGAGTCCTCGCAGCATCGCTAAGGTGGATGGTGCAACTTTGCCACCTGTTCTGTTAAATGGCACGATTGTTCCATTTAGCACTGACTTGAAGGACCTAGGTTTGCGCATCGATAGTACCCTTAACTGGCGTACTCAAGTTGCTAGTGTCAGTCAGAAGGTCACTGGTACTCTGCGGGCTCTGTACCGTTCAATTTTTTTTTGCCTTCGAACACGAAGACAATGCTTGTGCAGGCCCTAATTTTTCTCCTCGACAAACTTGACCGTCTTCTAAATTACTGTTCGAGTTAAACTCGTTCGTTTTCAATTTGCGTAAATATGATCATGTCTCTGCGCATCGGTCACTTCTAAAGTGTTTGCCCATACGTCAACGCAGAGAACTAAGGGCACTTACTACCTTGTTTTCATTTCTTACCTCTTTCAATACCCCTAGTTTCAATATACTTGCGCCAACCACAACAAAAATCTTCGCTCTTCACATAACCGTCTTCTTCAATGTCCCACTCATCGCACTGACTTCATTCACTGTTAGTAGTATAGTATTGGGCATTCTGTCAAAACGGAGTGTAGGCGAACTTGTTCGACTGCGTATCGGTCACTTCTAAATTGGTTGCCCATACGTCAACGCAGAGAACTCAGGGCACTAATTACCTTGTTTTCATCTCTTACCTCTTTCAATACAGTTATCTAGACCCTCACTTTCAATATACTTGCGCCAACCACAACAAAAATCTTCGCTCTTCACAAAACCGTCTTCTTCAATGTCCCACTCATCGCACTGACTTCATTCACTGTTAGTAGTATAGTATTGGGCATTCTGTCCCACCTGTCGCGCAGTAGAACAAGTTCGCCTACGCTCCGTTGTGACAGAATGCCCAATACTATACGGATTTTGGATAAATTAGCCTTTAAGGTAATTATACCTGTACTCGACCAATGATCCACGCGAGTTCGCTATCACTCTGAAGGATGGTACAGAAAGCTCAATAATGAACAATCGACTCGATCAATGACCAATAACGCGGTTGTGGTTAGTTTATAAATGTTAACTAACTACCTTCACTCATTTTCAATAATATGTATATGAAATACTTACCCTATTAAAAATAAGCTAAATTGTTTGTATATATTATAGAGGCGTCGTGCATCACAGCAATTTAACTCTGAGCATTACAGTGCAAAGGTTCAATTTTAAATTTATTTCTTAAATATATAACTTTTATTGAAATTATCTATAATGTTTCACCTAGTGAAATATGATTTAGATGGCATTTGTAAAATGATTTCTAGAACATAAGCGGTGAGATAATATATATATTCAAGATATGCAGCCGAGATAAAAATATCGAACATAGAGGAATTAAAATATCAGGATAATGATTTAACCCAAACAGAAGATTTATTTAACCAGAAGTTGGAAGATTCAGTAAAATCTAACGTGAAAAATACACACTACCTTATACTCAAAACTGACCCTGATGAGGATCTTCACACATTCGTTAAAGTAAGCAACAAACAAGCTGACCATAAAAAAATCGATTGCGAGTTCGTCAAAGACTAGTGAGAGTAGTATATCGAAAGCAACAACAGATTTATTACATCAGGAAAAAGATATAGCGCATGATTTAGATTTACCTGCATTAGAAGATATTGATTGCTATCAGATACTGCCAGGAAATGAATTTTGTTTCTTATAAATATTATTGTACTTTATACAT
The DNA here is from genome assembly GCA_964057195.1 of Orthosia cruda. Lineage (NCBI taxonomy): Eukaryota > Metazoa > Arthropoda > Insecta > Lepidoptera > Noctuidae > Orthosia > Orthosia cruda. The sequence continues at coordinate 9,987,209 of OZ059834.1, forward strand.
TCACTAATTTTTAATCGGTTCATTTCCGACAGTAATCATGTAAAACAACCGCAAACGCTGCATGTTAATACAGTCTGCGATGATTTTTGTAATTTTTCGTTCAGTCTATCTCTCTGTGGAATGCGCTCAAAAGAAAAACAAAAAAAAAGTAAATTTGTGTGCTTATATTATTAAACATTACGTTATTATATATTAATTTGCTGATCCTTTAAGGTTGCTCGGACTTGCTTCTTAAATGCATTTTTAGTAAGAAAAAGAATGTCGATTGAGTTAAATTCATTGTTATATGTCTCAACCAAACGATGAAGTGGTGAACGCGAGCCAGCGTTGGATTTACAGAGGCTAGTAGCAGATAGATGGCGAGTGCGTACCTCACGTATGCGAACTGTTCGAGGAACCAGGTAACTTAGACTCCCAACTAAGTCCGGACAATCAAAATGATTGCGGCACACATTGAACAGAGTCATAACTTCCAGAAGTTTCCGTCTTGACTTTAAGGTCAGAAGATCATACTTTATAAGAAGTAAGTGGTTTGACATTTTATTCCGATAACATCTAAAATTCATAGCACGAAGGTATTTACGTTGTACTAATTCCAATCTTTCACTATATTTTACATAAAAAGGGTTCCAAATAGGCACTGCAAACTCTAACTGTGGCCTAATTATTGATATGTATAAGTGCAAAAAGGTGGAAGGTCGACGAAAATCCCTGGAAGATCTCATAACAAAACCAAATATTTGGTAGGCCTTGTTAACATTTTTTTCAATATGAACATCCAGATGTAGTTTCGAATCTAGCAGAACACCAAGATCGCGGAGAACACTTACTTTACTAATTGGCGTAGTGGCAAGACGATAGTCGAACTCAGTAATATTTTTCTTTTTGGTAAATGTTATAACATGACACTTTAGAAGACTAAGGTAAAGCTTATTGGAAGAGCAGTAGTTAGAGAAACGATCTAAATCCTGCTGGAAAATAAAACAATCGACTTTATCAGAAATAACTTTATAGACCTTTACATCGTCCGCATAGAGAAGAAATTTTGAATTTTGAAAACAGTGTTTTATGTCATTGATGTATAAAATAAATAATAAAGGGCCTAAAATGGAACCTTGTGGTACACCGGAGGTGACCTGAAAAGAGCCAGATTCAAAGCCATTAACAACTACCTTTTGTGTTCTGTTAGTTATGTAAGACATAAACCACCGTAAAAGATCCCCACTGATTCCATTGCAAGCAATTTTATTAAGTAGTAGTGTGTGGTCAAGTTTATCAAAAGCCTTCTGAAAATCTGTGTAAACCGCATCAATCTGCTGTCTATTATCGAGACTATCAAACAGTTCGGACGTGAAGATAAGGAGATTGCTTTAACAAAGCTATGTTGTTCTTTTATTAAAACAGTGCGAATAGCAGGATATAATTTATTATGTAACAGTCTCTCAAATAGTTTGGAAAAAGCAGATAGTATAGAGATAGGTCTCCACGTCATGCTTGGAGCCACTCTTGTGAACTGGTACAATATTAGCATGTTTCCAAACTTCAGGGAAAATACCACATGATAAACATTTATTAAATAATACAAGTAAAGGATAGCATAATGTATCACACGTGTTTTTCAGAAGAGCCGAAGGAATCCCGTCAGGACCTGGACTCTTGGTTGAATCAAGTGATTTTAATTCTTTATGTATTTCATCAAGAGACAGTTGCAGTTTGCATAGGAAGACATCGTGGTTAGCATTTCTAGATGGTGGTTCCCAAGAGTTACAGTCAAATGTTGAGGGCTCATAAGCAGACTGGAAAAATGTAGCAAACAAGTTGCAAGTAGTTATTTGATCATTGGATGAAATTTGATTGTAATGAACCGTGGCTGGGATTTTATTAGAAGTTTTGCGGCTAGCAACGTACGTCCAAAATATCTTAGTATTGGTAGCAAGACTATCTTCAATTGCATTACTATATTTACTATAGCAAATGTCAGCCACTTTTTTATTTTTTTTTCTGTTACTCGAGAAAACCTCATAGTCACATAAATTCCCATACTTCTTCCACCTGACCCAGGCTTGAGTTTTCTTTTTGTAGGTATGTATGAGAGATTTGGAAAACCAATTGGGGAAATTTTCATTTTTTTACCGTAGTTTTTCTAGAAATAAATATTGCTTATATTACTTAAAGATAATGTAGCATTATAATGGTGAAAGAATTTTTGAAATCAGACCAGTAGTTTTTGAGTTTACAAATATACAAAAATAGACAGTGGTGGCCCAGTGATAGCGGCCGTGACTTACAAGTTGTAGATCGTGAGTTCGAACCCAGACAGGCGCTACACTTTGTGTAGTCTATTTCACATCCACTGCTCTCAAAACGGTGAAGGAAAACATAGTGAGGAAACCGGCATGTCCTAGAACACATACCCGCGTGGTGGATTACAGCCCCTTCACTCTTACAGAGAGTAAGCCTGTGTCCCAACAGTGGGAACATTAAAAAGGCTGATGACAATGAAACTCACTTAACACAGAAAAAAAACACGCTCACGTTACCACCGATACAAAGGCTAAACAATCTCGCAAATAATCTGAAACAGAAAGTACAACATCATTTACTAAAAGATTCACGCCTATTGTTAAAACGAAACTTTATACGTTATACAAGACCAATATTAACTTAACTAACGCTTAGTCTCTGTACTTAAAAGTAAAGCATATTTTTCCACAGTTTTCCGAACTTGCACATGAAGCCAGGCATGCTCAAAGGTACAACTTTTGTATTAGAACTTTTAGTATCGGTGTAGCTTACTACTTACTTAGTTTGCTACTTATAGCAAATGTTGAAGTTTTAAAATAACATTTACTGGAATTCTGCGTTCATAAAGATTGTAGAAAAAAGGTTATGAAATGGTATGTTGGAGTTTAATTCTACTAAATGAAAGTTATTTAGTTGTAGGTTGATAATCTAGTAAATAAAATTCTGAAATTCATTAATTTACTGACAGAATCCACTGGATATGAGATGCACAAGATCGATCGATGAAGAGACTCTTGGGGGAAATCAAGGTCACTATGTCTAGCAGTGGATGTCTTTCGGCTGAAGTGATGATACTAACTGACAGAAAGACCCGAAAATCCTTACGCTAAGTCGTTATTTGCTTCTGATGCTAAAAGCAAGAAATGTTCCGCAACAGTTTTCATGTAACGAAAGTGAACACTAAGAAATTCACCCACAAGTTTGTATGAGATTTTATCGCTTATTGGGAATCTCATCGATCACACGGCTTCTCGGTAATAAATGTGTGTGTTAATAACATTGACGGATTGGTGAGGCCTACATGACTTCTCATTTATTATCAGGCACGGTAAACAAAACAATGATTTGATCAAAAGATTGAAAGAATTCATTCTATCCTTTCAGGCACAATCTGTTTACAATGAAAACAGCAGGTTTTATTTTTTGGTTTGTTTTTTGCGATGAAACTGACATGGTTACTGTTTCGTCCCGAATTGTGGTATTTACTTGCAACACCGTTTCGGTGGGCTGTCAACGATTTTGACAGCTGACACTTAACAGTCGAAAGAGAGCTTTTGTGGGAAAAGCGTGTGTGTCTGCCTGGAAGCCGAAGCCCGGATCAGAACGCGTTGGTGCTCCCAATCCAATCATTGTCCTTTATTATATATATATTCTGCTATCCCTAACCTCACGGCACGATATTGATCGACCCCCAGGAGTCTACCGCAGGAATCTAAGGTAAGTGCCTATAATATTACCGGCCAACCCTTGTGCCACTTTATACCCGTAGTAGGAACCAGTGTATCTCCCAATAAGGAGCAAATCCATAGCTTTCCACTGCCGCGAACCGCGGTTTCGTGGGGTACAGGTTCAGACAGGGTCCAGGAGCCCCAACGCCGCTATGGGCCCCGGTGTATAACTCCTGGCTTGGGACCAGAAGACCTGTATTTAACAGTTACAAATAAAAATCTATCACATCACAAAGCACGCGGTCTCGTAAATTCCAAAAAAGCGAGTGAATTCTGCCTTTGTGTGTTCTTTAACCAGAACGATTCTAAAACTGCTCATAATTTTGCAGTGTGAGCACAATTGTAGTGCTTTAATTGCTGGAGATTTCAGTTCATAGGTAACAAAATGTACAGGCTGAGTTTTTTTTCACTGGAAATCATTATAGGGTGAAATTTCTCATGAACAGTAGGTAACAGTTTTGTTTGACTATAGTCACCTTCAACAGCTTTTAAACATTTTTTTCCATCAAAATGTATCTCGATTTATGGGATTGGTACCATAGTGGAAGTTCTTGATACCCATGAGTATTTTTTTTACCCCCGGAAAGATTGTCGCCGTATTAAATGATATCCTGTGTGAATCTATCATAAATGCTACCTTACTCTTCTCGATTTAGTGTTTAAATTTTGGCTCAAAGGGGGAATCAATCAGCAACGTTGCTATTCCAAATGTGTGCTCTGAGACATTCAGCTATGTTGTTGTAATCATATATTATAAGTAATCGCTTAAACATGTGATTTCGCTGTCAAAATTCCTCCTTTGACATTCAGGCTTTTAAGGTAAAGGTTCCATACCTTATTATAATTTTGAAACATAAAAATATTTATAACCTATTCTCATGAATACTATAAACAGCTAACCAAACATCATCAACCTAGCCAATCAACAGACTTCTAAACTAAGTTCCCAAGCAATTACCACTACTGGACAAGCAAGGAACATAAGTACTTAGCAATGACGTCACTCCATATGAAGACTGACATCGTCCACCAAGTGACGCAGCTCTAGACTCAATTAGATTATGATCAGAAGTTTAATTGCCATTCACCTTGACATTTTGTTGCCTTAATTGGCAGAGTTTACGAAGTTATTTGATAGAGAAAATTTCTAAGGAATTATGTCTGGGAAATGGACAGCAGTGTCCGCTTGAATGCTTTGAAGCTCTTTGTTAAATGGCAGTTTTACATCACTATAGTAAATTGGTGTGGTTTAAATCTTAGGCGTTTAATCCAGTGTGTTTTTTAACCCCCACCGGAAAAAGAGGGGTGTTGTAAGTTTGACGTGTGTTGCTATGTTGTATCTGTGTGCCTGTCTGTGGCATCATAGCGCCTAAACAGATGAACCGATTTTGACCTAGGTTTTTTTTGTTTGAAAGTCGATTTTGTCGAGAGTGTTCTTAGCTATGTTTTTTAAAATCGGTTCAGCCGTTCAAAAGTTATGGGCGTTTTACTGTTTGAATCGGGGTGTTTCCGCAAGATAAAGGTGCCGGGGGTTTTTTAAATTTTAAAATTTTACTTGTTATCACAGTAAACAAGATTATGAATTCTTTACTGTCGGTTAATTCCTTATAATTTTTAATGTGAAGATGTTCGTACTAAGTTATTTTTCTGTAATAATTTTAAAATAAAAGTGAACCATAGATAAAATTTATTTTACACAGTTGTATACAGAAGACGTGTGGAAACGCCACGATAAGAAGTATCAATGAGTTTTAACTTTTTTCAAGAACAAGAATATAATTGAAATTTGTTTGGTGACACCGTTTTGTACTTCTGTTATGTTTCCTTCATAATTATTGCTGTTTTTAACAGAAAATGCTAACGGCCGAAATAGACGCTCTAGCACTAATTTTTATCCAAACATAAATAAGCGACGGACTATTACCCCAAAAAGCAGAACTCGAAACATTTTGATTGCAACGAACAAGCCCGAATGATTCCGAATCCCAACCAGAATGGACGCCATGATTCGAAGCTTCGGAGCTATACGAACGCGTTGCCAAAACGCAGTGACTGCTCGGTTCTGATTTGTACGTTGTCACTTGTCACCCAGATTAGCCGGTACTGCGGCCTTTATTTATGCTGCCCGGGTAATCTACGTGTATAGGATCGGTCACTGTTATGGGCTCTTTTTGATTACGGTATCTATGTACTGTGTTACTGTGGGCTTTCAACTGGACTTTGGAGTTGAACCTAGCACTGTTTTTGAGCAGAAATATGTACGTTGGTAACTATCTTTTGATTTTGTAATTCGGATGCTTTATGATACGGAAAATTTTAGATACAATACAATGTTTGTTTCTATAATATACTCGTAAATGGTAAAAGTTTTTGTTTTTTTGTGTTGTTTTAGATGCTTTGTAAACGGTAATATTAACTTAACGCCACAAGCCATTTCCTATCAGTAAACCACATCGCGTCTTCTTTCTCGCATGTGATTGGTTGATTTTTCACTATTTGCCTTTTGCTCTTTCCGAATTCATTACGCAATAAGGCTGCTGATTACCCCAAAAAGTTAATAAATTCAAAAAACCCGACTGCAAAGATGAAAACAAGAAGAAAATCATGCTGTGCAACTTTTTTTATTTACAACTTTTTAGTCATACTTTTTTTTCGAATGTCTTTTTGCCCAAAATCCACCATGTTTATTTTTTTTTAACGGCACTTATCTAAGAACACTTTGGCTGCCAAGACCTATCTAATGATGTCTTAATTATAAAAATACGTCAAGTAGTTTGAAAGATACAAAGTAATAAAGAATATTACGTACAAACACATACATACAAGATACGCGCGAAAAACATAACCCCATTGCAGCCGGGTAAAAAGAGACTGTGTGTGCAAGACTTTCGTACCAGACCGTAGCCAGTGGCCTCTAAATTGACAGTACAAAATACGTTTGATTTACTAATACATTCGCGATCGTTCTATTGGTCAGCACCTCGCAAATGAAGCGCGAAGTTATACAAAGACGGGTAAGCATCACTTTTCGCTGCCGTTCTATTTACTTCCTTCCACGCATCGCAGCACTCCATCGGCTCTTAGGCATAGCACGCACAGCGATTTTCATTCGCGTGAATATTTTTCCGCGCGAATTTTTTAGTACTATTTGGGCGCGATTTTTTTTCCGCAGTGCGTGCAGCTTCATACATTTCCATAGGACACAGAATGCGCGGAAAAAAATTCGCGCGAATAAAAATCGCAGTGCGTGCCATGCCTTAATCGTATGAGATGCGAAGAGCACACGTATAAATACATCCTGTATGTGTAGCTGCTGGCTGCCTTCAAACCATAATGGTAATATTTTAAAGGTGTCTTTACAATTTGATGTCGATTTAAGGCTAGGCATATTGATTGAGTTCTTTACACAACAACGTTGAGATACAAGGAAAAAAATATAAAAAAACACTAGTTTTTAGGTATTGTTGTTTATGCAAGTAGTTGCTTGCTGTGCCGATAGATGGCGGTGTTTAGTTTTGGCAGTATCCTGAATCGCAGTATTAAGATTCTCCGACGATTAGCGAAGGTTACTGGGTTAATTAGTCTCTTTTTCGTCCTTCTCCACGTAGGTATTTTCTGATCGGATGGTAGATTCACTTAATCAAGATCCATCCCTAGTGGGCCCCCAGCAACGTCCTAAGCTGAGTTTCGTATTCCATAGGGGACAGGCCTCAGCGTGGTCGCTTTGGTTAAGTTCTTGTGCCTGACCGAAAACTTAGGTTTTTAGTCTAGTTATCATTTGGTTGAACTGCGAGACGACACTCATAAAAAGAAAAAGAAATAAGTCTGTGTGTTTTCAATACATATACAAAAGTAAGGATTGTTTTATTTAGTATCACCCCAGTTACGACAAGTTTGCACTTCAGTGTCTGTGACACCCTAGTATGTGGTGTAGTGGCGTGTTCTGGTTGTTCAATTGTTATGGGTTAGTACAGGGGTTAATAAGGGATGAAAGTTTTGTATGGAAATTCATTACATCTGCCAGATTTCATTTAAAAGTATGAATTAAATCTGCACAAAATATCATAAACATATTTTTTTGTAAGTCCTAGAGATAACATTCGCAAATTAGATTACCTACACCTACAACCTACAGTATTGTCTCAAAGAATACATTATTAGGACCTTTATTTATCAAAACAAGGACAGACCTTCTCAGTCTAGTCACAAACTTGACACCTTGTCACCTTTTTATGAAATCCATTCACGAAACTTCTTCGCAAGACATTTATATCGATCGCGGGATTCTGTAGAATACATAGTACCTATTTTTATATCGCTATTATTCCTAATGTTCAAGAAAAAGACCTTTTTGCCAATTTTATCGAGTTATTTTGTAGGAAACTGGAAGGAATACTAATTCTGGTTTATGTTATACCAGGAACTTATTTCGAGACTGTACAAACTTTTTGTGTCTACAAAACAAAAAACGGAATAGGTAGAAGGGAAAAAGTATTAAGCCCGGTTGAATTGTCGTTTTATTTATTGCCAAATTTTAGAAAAGAGGGATGTTTTAAATAAATCTACATTTTTAACCGACTTGCCGAAAAGGAGGCGATTCTATGCTAGACTTTATTTTTCTACGCTTTTACGCTGATTCTACAAACGGTACAAAGTTAACAAATATACAAGATACATGTTTTAAATAAATCTACATTTTTAACCGACTTGCCGAAAAGAAGGCGATTCTATGCTAGACTTTATTTTTCTACGCTTTTACGGTGATTCTACAAACGGTTCAAAGTTAACAAATATACAAGATACATGCCTTTCGTGGCATACAACATGTAAGCTGGGAGTCTACTCCCTATCTCCGTCAACGAAGTTACGGGCCCCGCCTGAAAGTATTCCGAAACTTCGGCGTGTAAAAACAATAAACTGTGGGTAAAAACACATCAGGAGTAGGTACAACTGTCAAATTGTGTTATCATAAATTCTTAGTATTCATGCGTCTGATGATATGGAGTAGGAAACGCCCTTAACGAAGGACTTCGAGGAAGCTTAGGTAGTAGACTCCCTGATACGTAGGTAGCATAGCTATTGCAATAATAGGGTTGTTATGTTCTGGGGCCTTACTCAGACGTGTCAAAACTGTCATGGTTCCACTGTGGAAGAGAGACGGAAATATAGCGCTAACAAAAAAAAAATGGTTCAAATAAATGTCACTAGATGGCGCTAGATGCATAGATTTGTTATTGAATTGAGTGTAAAATTAACATTTTCTAGAATTGATCATAAAAATGTATGTTTTGGTTTAATCAACTCTCTTAAGTACAATATTATGGAATATCTCTTAATTCACATTTTAAATACATCATTTAAAATTGATTCCAATAGATGGCGCGGTTTCAAATATCTGAGGCATGCCAATCTATTTTTCAAATTTGTATTGTAACACATTTTGGTATGAATGGTAATGAAACTGTAAAAACGTGTATAAAAACACTATAATACAAATCATCACTGTATTTAAAGAGAAAAATAGTCACGAACCGAGAAAACCCTTTTATTTAAAAGTCGCTACTAACACCATCTATAGTCGTGCAACGGAACCAAACGCGATTGAATTACTTTTAAAAATAATTATCTTAATCAGACGAAAAACGCTAGTTATGTCGGCACGGTTTCTTTGTATGGGATGAGACATCTGTATGCTAGTATTATATTATCTGTGACCATTATTACTTTTCACAGCAGAATCACGATGGCGTTAACAAATTATTGTACGGTTCAAAGTACTATCCAGTGTAACCATAGCCAATAGAAGTTTTCTCAGTACTCCAAATAATGTTACACAATACCTTTTTAAGGGTATACCTACATAAGTTTATATTGTACGTTGTATCTTTCTACTTTTCTTTCTCGTGATAAAATTCGATACGGATTCCGAGCCAGTTTTTCTTCCAAGGACACTGTTAACGTATTTTCTTCTAGAATTCTTTGGTCTTTTTATACTGACATTTTAGTCCTTATACAAGGGCAAAGTCTGGCGCGTACATAAAATAAATTAACCGCATTATAACGCGTTATAACACACACATGGCTATTATAATTTATGTAGATGTTGTTACATTATGGTAGTCGTTATTTTGAGGGGTTGTTTAATTGAAATTATGTTGGTATTTTTGGAATCGCACTCCAAAAGTAATTTATAACGCGGGTGTAGTAGGGTAATAAACTTTTCGTTAACTATTTAACACGTTATGATATATGACACGTGCCCTGTTGTATTTGTGTAAAACATAACATACATAATACCACGCCCATATTCACCGAAGGGTTATACAGAGATCTACCTATAAAAACAACGCTGAAGCATTGTGAGGAAACCTGGACTTATAGTGAGTTAATTATAAGATTGTGCTCCATTGGAGTAATTGCTGCAAGGCGTTCCAGTGCGAGGATAAACATATAAAATAACACCCAAATTTCGCCAGTTATTTTAAAAATATAAAAAGTCTAAATTCTAAATTTGAAACTTAGTGAAAGTTCAAATTTTTAAAAAGTCAGGGTTTCAATTATATTGTTGTAAATACTTATTTATCAATAAATATTTGATTTGATATTGATTTGATGTATATAAAAAAATGTGTAAAACGTATGTAATACTTTATGGATGTGTAAAACTTGTATATAAACTTGTATGTTAAACTTATATGTAAAACTGTATGGATGGGAAATAATAAAGACTTATTATTATTATTTTGTTTATTTAACACACTTTTACACACTTTATACTTACATTTTAAAATATTTCTTTATAAAAAGCAAATCATTAAATAAAACATTTAAAGATATAACAAAAATGGTTGTCCACCGGTGTCGGGAGCAAGCTACCGGTGGTTAGGGCTCCAGAGACAGGAACCTCCTCACAATGCGAGCCGTATCGATCCAACCGTGCAATGACAGCCTCGACAGATGGTCGTCGAGGCTCTTGGCCATCAGACCGTTGGCCGTAACGACAATCGGCACAATGATCGCCGAGTCCACATTCCACATGTCGACAACCTCGTGTGCTAAGTCGAGATACTTGATTTGTTTCTATTAATTCAGCTTTCACGAAGTTCTCGTCATGCGGGATGGTGACATTGATTATCATTGTGCGGCGCGCTAATCGGTCTATCACCACTTTATCTGGCTTATTGGCAACAATAGTCCTAGCAGTGATGATAGACCGATCCCAGTACAATGGGACATGGTCATTTTCGAGAACTGCGTTGGGCACATACTTGTAATACGGTACCTCCGATTTCACTAGATTGTACTTCAAAGCAAGTTGCTGGTGAATAATCCTGGCCACATGGTTATGCCTGTGTAAGTACTCGCCATTAGCCAGACGAGAACAACCAGAGATAATATGTCTGATGGATTCACCCGGACGGTGGCATGCCCGACATATGTCAACCGTGCCGTCCTTCGTTATATGTCTCCGATAGTTATTCGTCAGGATAACTTCGTCGTAAAACGTGGCCAGGATACGGACGCTGGGAAATCTACATCGGCCCCATGTAGAGCCCGATAGAAGCGCCCGTGTAGCTCCTTGCCTTGCCATACTTCTTTGCGCTCATCAGTAGTTAGTATTACAGGCTTGCGCCAGTTCTCTTTAGCCATTAACAACGGGGTGAGTCCCTTGTCCACTGCGACCACATCCCGGTGCATACCCACTTCAGCTTTTAAAAAGTATTCTCTGAGGCTGCACACCTCGCGGTTGTGAAAAGTGTTGGCGTTTAAAAAGCCTCGACCCCACACTTCCGCGGGATGTACAGTCTCATCACCGATGATCGTGGGTGATGCATGCGGTTTGCGGTCAGCTGTGTCCGGACCCTCCTATCGAGGGCGTCGAGCTCGGTCTGAGTCCATTTGAGTAAGCCGAAAGAGTACATAAAAAACGGCATGACCCAACTGTTGAAGGCGCGCACCTTGTTTCCGCCTGACAAAAGGCTATTTAATACCTTTGTCATGCGGCCAAAGAACCGCTCCTTCAGCAGTTGCTTCATGTCAGTACTGTTGATGCCCAACGCTTTTGACATACTCAAATACTTGTAAGTTTCGGTCGAGGAGAGGTGACTGAGGTGTATGGAATCAGAGATTTTAATTCCCTATAATCTCCCCTTGCTTTACATGCATGACTGCACATTTGTCCACACCAAATGACATCCTGATGGAATTACTGAAAGTTTCAGTTACCTTCAGTAGCTCCGTCAGTTGGAATTTGTTGGGGGTAAAGAGTTTCAGATCATCCATGTAAAGGAGATATGACCTGACCACCTCTTCTCAACTGATAGCCTAGTCCTGAACCCTCCAGCGTACTTAGGTGTACTTAGAGGATTCAGGGCTAAGCAAAACCAAAGTGGACCCAAACTATTATTATTATAAAAAAAAAACTTTTGTGTCCCATAGAATAGAATAGAAAAATATTTTTCTTGCCCAGAATGTATACAAAAAAATGCAGATGTTTTATAATTAGAGATCCCTACACATTCCTTCTATTTTACATTACGCATCATACAAACATACAGTTCAAGTGCTTAAGAGAAAATGTGGTATGTGGTCGCAGACATCCGATTGAATTTCCTAAGTATAAAGGTATAATTCGAGGTTTGGCTCTCGCCTATTTCCTTCTCCAATATTGGACCAATTTATAAGATATTCCATAAACTTAAAAAGAAAGATATATACTGTTCCCTTAAGTATTCCTGATTTCAAAAATTCTTTCACAATTGGGATGCTACACTATCCCCGAGTGACTTTATCCTGCGACTTTTACTCTAATTTTATCCCTGTATTTCCTCGGGAACGGGAAGTACGAGAGGCGTCCGCTAGTATTTTATAGTAGGTCAAGGAAAAATCTCTTTGACTAAAGTAACCAAACCAATTACCAACACCCCACACTAAGCCAGCTACTGTCAAAATGAGCCAGAATTATCTCAGACTCAGACTCAAACTTTACAGTCGCCATTAAGACAATAGCAAAACATTACATAAGGCCTCGGAGGACCAAGTTCAAGTCGACCAAAAGAGGCCTGAGGGAACTCGTAACTGAATTTATAGAGACAGTGAAGCTTTAGCGATGTAGGGGTGCAAGGGGGGTCTTTAGTTACATGTGGGTAGTTGTGTGATATGCATCTGTTTTTATGACGTAATTGTGGGGGTCGACGGAGGCTGGGAACTTTATTGAAAAGTTGAAAGTTTGCTGATTTGTTATTGCAAGTGTTTGAGCAAAAGCTTTTGTTCTTACGTTTCATAATGTATTGTATTTTTCACTTAGGTAATGTTGTAGTTGTATGAAATAAAATTCTTATTTTATTTCTCACTAGTTTATTGACCGTTGTCTCACTTCTGTGGTCTATCGCAAAAGAAAAGCGTCCTTTTTCGGAACAAAATTAGAATATAATATATGACAATTGGCGGTAGTGCAGCTTTCTGTCAATGAAATAATAGTCGTAAACAGATCAGTACATCTGAAGATTAATAAACAAGCTATTTTAAAAGTACTTTTTGGTACTTAATTAATTTAAATGTAGTTAAAATGTACTTTGTGTACAGGGGTAACAGTCATGAACTTTGTACAAGAAACAACACAATATTTGTGTACAGTATCAGGCAAATTTTTCTTAAAGTTCACCAAATATTGGTACGATTTCCTATTAATCCCGTTTTCTGAGTACTTGTTGAAATGGGCAAATCAAATCAAATCCAAATCTCGCATCGCTAAAATTTTACGATCCCTCGATTGCCAGCAAATCATGACAATTTATTGCCACTACGGGAATAACCCACAACGATAGTAAAATTGTTTACTCATAATTCTAGCTTCATCCTTTGCTTGACAGAAGTTTTTAACACAAGTACAATGTTTGTAAGTACAATGGCGTCCCGCTCTGAAGAAAAAAATACACATCACGTTACGTCACGTTATACATACCAAAACAAAGTCTGAACAAATGAAGCTACTATAAAAGAACATTTTAACAAAGCTGGCAGTCTTTAAGTCTTTGCAGAATGTCAAGGCCTTGTTCAGGACACATAAACCTATTACTCTAATGTAATCCAAATCGATTTTATTTGACATTTGAAGAGTCGAGTCATACCGATTTAGCTCTCAAGTTAGATAATTTTATATGTTTTTCGACACCCTTATTTTCTATGGTATTATCTGATATTAAGTTATAAGTGGATTTAGAAATTATGTTCCCAATTGTTGACAAAGTGCAGGGCAAAAAATATGAATGGGAGAGTTTATCAGGAAACATTGTGTGTATCCGTGTATTAGTTTTTTTTAACTGACTTCAAAAAGGAGGAGGTTCTCAATTCGACTGTATTTTTTATGTGTGTTTCCTGAGAACTTTTTACTAGGTGAACCGATTTTGATGATTCTTTTTTTTATTTGAAAATGTTGTTTTTCATGTGCTCTCGTTTAAATTTAATCAAGACTTGATTACAAACTTCGGAGATATACAACAGAACTTTTCGATAAATGATGGCATATCTCTCGGGATTGCTGCAATCGCATCTCTGTTCATTGTTTACACCATTTCATAACATAACGATCACGGTACGATCTAAAGGGGTACTGGGTAATGTGAAAGGTTCACCTTGGTATACCCTTATTTCACCGGTTATGTTCAAGTTTCGTGTTATTCGGGTAATCTATTCTGGCACAACTGTGGTTATTATAAATATGACCTCAACAAAAAAGTGCAAAATAAAAACTAAGAATAAATCCTAATACATTCATAAGGAATACCGCCGACTTCCAAATAAAAACACTACAAAGTGAAAAATAACTCCAAATTCGGAAGTCGGTGTCTGTCAAAGAACGAAGAAACAGAAACAAGAACACTGACTGCCGAAATTGAAGTTATTTTTCACTTTGTAGTGTTTTTATTTGGCAGTCGGTTGTATTGTTTTGTTAAAATGTTTTATTAGTTATTATAATAATTCATGCGTTATTTTTTTAAATTATCTATTATTTTGGACGTGTCTTGTTGGGTCTCTGCATCACGTTTAGGTTGACCGATAGAAAATTCCTAAATACTACTTTTGCTTAAAGAATAAATAAATAAACTTATGATCTAAAATAATAACGTTCAGTTTGGGCTATTAAAGACCACCAATTTCAGACGGTCTCAGCTATTTTTATACAATAACCAATGTGAAATAACATTTCAGGATTAGAAATCTAAATTCTAAGAAACCCTACATCAATACTTCACAAAAGCAAAGACAAGTTGCCATCGCAAAAAAATAATGTCGAACACAATCCGTAGCAGAAAGCAAACGGTGCAAGAAAAATGATCACATTTCCATTTCAAATTGGAGATCAAACTTGGTCGTACCACACCGTCAGATCTCAAAATCTGGATTCCTGAACTTCAGACGCCTTCTTAATAAGTACAGTCATAGAAAAACAGATTCGTCAGCTTCTTGTTGTTCTGTTTTTGTTTACTCCGGTATTGATTAAATATACATTATTGTTTTACCGATTCAATATTGTCACAGTTCCAATATCATATAATGGGATTTTGCTAGTAATTAAAATTGGACACTGACATTTTAATTAAAAAGTTTTGAATGTATATTGCATAAGTGGCCAATGCATGGAAATAGTTTTAGCTTATGTCAATTTAATGAAATCTTTTGAACTTTGGTTTTAAGTAATTGAATATGTTTTTTTTTTTTGGTTAGTGATTTTGGAGGGTGAAAGAAAGAAAAATTAGCTTATTGGCACCTTAAAATTATACAAAATATTTTTTTAAAACAAATAATGCCAATGCATTGGTGGTGTTTTAGCTGTTTTTTTTTTGTCTTGGTTGGTGATTGGCCTAGTTGAAATAAATATATTTGACTTTGACTTTGAATGCAGTAATCTGCTCAGTGATCAGTAGCTTTAAAAGGAACTAAATGTTCTAACTTGACAAAGAAAATAATTGAGTTCGCTGTTTTGAGTAAAATTCAATCATCTCTTTTAAATAATGTTAATTTAATGTTGCAGTGGATCCCGTCACATATTGGTCTACAGGGAAACGAGGAGGCTGATAGATTGGCTAAGATAACAGTAACGTCAGGTATAGAGGTTTATATTTTGCCAGTTCATTCGGAAATTTTATCCAAATTCAGAACCTATTGTAATGAAGAGTGGAAAGAATATTTCAATAAAAATCAAAAGATAAAGGAATGTGGTATAAAACAATCCAGTGGCAGCCTCCTCGAGCCCCATGGTTAAGTAGTTTTAAAATTAGTCGAAAGATGTTGGTAACTTCTTTCAGGAATCGTTCCGGACATTATGCCATTAAGAGCCTTTGAATTCCTTTCCATTCTCAGTTTCGTTGTCCTATTGCTTAGTTTGTGATAATAAAGTAGAAGATGTCCATCACCCTTGTTGGAGTGTGTCAGGAATGAGTCTGAAAGA